>JASEVX010000004.1:61077684-61462214 GCA_031761405.1 Serripes groenlandicus | reverse complement strand
AAAATTAGGAACTATAACACCGTATTATGCTCCAGCCAGAGGTGCAAAACCTGTTAGACTTCACCACCAGTGTAACGAAGAAAAAATTCTGCCGCATAAGAGACTTGGTATTCCGCTTGATGAGTGAATGCATTAACTGTAAAAGCCATGTTCGCTCAATAAAGGGATTGTATACTCATATTGCTTCCTGTAAATGTATTTTTTAGTTCTATTCGTGAGTAGGTCAGTAATGAATATCATCAATTTATGACGCGTTGTTGTATTTTAACTTTACTCACAGCCTGGCTAGCTAATTCATGACCGGTGTACTTCATTGTAGTTTTAGCCTTAATGTTGGTTCGACAGGATAATGTACGGTTTGCTAGCCACAGTACCTTACCAGTGTATATGTTAAATAATGTTTTCCACAAAGGTATCAATTTCAGCAGCAATCGTTGCCAGCTGTTAATTAAAAGTTAAAACCTTTAAACTTAATAATTATTGCAAAATCGCTCTCGAAAATCAACCTGACAGACGGACGGACGGACCACAATCAGTTGAGAATGTAAGTACATGTACCTGGCCTGAGGACTGCCACCATAGCTCTTAATGATATCGGACCGGTACGTTCCTAGTCTGAGGTTGACACGCTACCACTACACTACGCCTGTACTACACTATGTAAATCGACGTTACGTTTATTCCTTTCACTGCTTTGTGTGTGCGTGTATTTGCGAGTGTGTGTGTGTGTGTGTGTGTGTGTGTGTGTCTGTGCATGTGTGTGCATGTTCGAGTGCGCGTGCGTGTGTGTTTTTGTTTGTGTGCGTGGATATGTGTGTGCGCGTCCCATGTATGATATCAAATCAACAATGCTGACACAATTTATAAATTATATTTTCTTTATTAAATACCCATAGCTCTTCGCTTTACATAGGGGGCAAACCTATTCAAAACAAACTTAAAAACAAGTAAACGAATAATCATGGTGACAACATACGAAAAAATCTGAGCAAGGTAAACTAAATATCGGCCTTTGTCAAATCAAGCTCAACTTCCGCCATTAGCATTGGCACAGGGATCGTGAATAGCGAACACACGGACGCTTGACTGATACATAAAAATAGAAATGTGCTACACACAGTAACAAAAAACACATTTGAATAATTATGTTGTAGTTGGACACTAACTTTTATACCTGATAAAAGTCCTACAATAAAACTAAATGCATGTTAAAAATAAATAACAATAAGTTGAGCCATTCTATGTACCCTTAACACAACATGCGTATATTCAATTTTTATCATATTCATTGTTATAATGACAAAACCAGCGAGAATAATACGCAATATTTAAAACAATATACGACAAAAAGAACCGAGGACAACAGGTTACTGATTTAAATTACCTACATAAAACAATTATCACCTGTATGTTTAGACATTTACCAAATTGTATACGCAAACTGGAATTCGACCTGGGCCCATGATTATAACAGCCAATTCGAAGTGGTCCAGTATATAATGCCATATGCTAAATGTCTAAACTCTACGCCTTGAAGTTTCATAAAAGAAGATTTTTCAATATAAATATATGTTAAAATGACATGACCCAAGGGCAAAGACAATTTTGACCCAGGGATTTGAACAATCTTGGTAGAGGCATTGTGATTTCTGAGAAGATTTGTATAAATTTTTCCTATACAAACCCTTAATTTTAAGTGACGCACAGGGGTGGGGGTCACTTTTGACCTGGGTAACATAATTTGAATTATCTTGGTAAAGGTCTACTTGGGCAATGCACATGCTATTTCAATCATTATGTCAAAGTATTTTATGTGTAGAACATTTGGCGAACGTATGGATTACGACATACATGTACGTAGAAAATGATTGCAATTATTCTTGTAAAGGAAAATACACTAGCATCATAGAAACAAATTGGATATTTACACTCGTTTCACAAGTAACTTCCTGTAAAATACAATTACGTCTTACAACATCATAAAAATAACAAAACAGTGGCGCGACATCGATAAAACATTATTCAATCGTGAACATTAGACTAATTGAAATTATAACAACTTATGAGACTTCCTGTCCAAATTATGCTTAAATAAGATCTTAATATAAAATTGCTGACAACCAGTCCAGACTGCTTTCAAACGTATAAATGTATCATATTTTACAGCTTCTCATCCGAATCTTTAAAAACAGATTAAAGACATGTGTGTAAAAATCAACAAAAACAAAAGATACATGCACGTGTGTACCTTACTACAGTTTTAATCACTATGTGCCACATGTTTAACATGATACTGAAGTTTGAACAGTTTGCCGCAAAGGTCACACCGATATTTCTTAGAACCATGAGCTCCATGTATGTGTTCTTTCAAACTTTTCTTATTCTGTCCATATTTGGACAAATATTGCTTCCCGCACTGGTCGCAAATATGATGTTGTTTTTCGGCAGATTGTGTAGGATTGGCTGTTGTTGTAGGTTTTATGTGTACAGTTCTGTTATGGCGCCTCAAATTGGAAACATGTTTTGTGCTGTAAGTACAAACATCACACTGATGGAAAGTGACGATTTCTTCAAATGACTCGTCACAAGGCGTTAGTTCAAATGACACGTCCATCTGTAATATGAAAAGAAAGTAAGGTTGTTATATATGTAGGTTAGCAAACAGGGTGACCCCTGCGCGTGACTTGTGTAGGTTGGACAATGGGAATTTAAATTCCATGTTACAGCTCAATGTATTTCCTTACGTATACATCACGCGCAGTAAACCGAAAGTAGCATAACGGGATGTACAGTGTTTCAAAAACACATGCATGTCTGTCGAGTGTGTAAAACAATATGGTGGTTGTGCAAAGAATAATTAATTTCAAAAACTTTTCAACCAAAATTGCTTACTGATCGGTTCTTTTATTTACTGATACCGAACTTTCGATCATATTCATTAAAATTCGGAAACTAATCGTACAGTCTTGAATTGAAAAGTTGCAAGTAGGCGTACAGTCACGTCACTCGCGGTGACTGATCAAAACTGTCAATGTTTCGGCATCTTGTCATTTAATCTTGATGAAAGGAAGCCTACGTGCCGGACACATTATTGTTCCTTCCACGCCAACGCAATAATAGACCAGATATTATATACACAGTGAAATATGCGAACACAAAGTCAAATTTTCTATGGCCGTTTCGTCAATTTGGCAGTGATCAAACTGAGAACGAATGCCGAATGCAAGTATACTACACCTTATTTGAAGCAAAGATGATCACAGTAAAAGTAAAAATAACTGTTGCACTCACCCTAAAAAATCCTCCTTCCAAAAACCCGATTTAGAACAAATTTTGATTCAAGATACACGCCGTGGTATGGTGAATTGATACAAATAACTAACTGATCGTCAGCGAACAGATCAGCAACTTCCGTTTCGGCTTACTGTACGCTAGGACACTGTGATTGTTATCTCGCAGTTCACCCTTGTCAGTATGTATCTTTTACATTCTTTCAAATTAAACAATTGAAGGAAATAAATTTGATATAAAGTCGAATAAAATCAGATAAAATGAAACTGCATTTATAACTTTCAAATCACTAGCAATTTCTCTTTTTGCCGAATGTGTTGTGTTCCCCCCTGTTTATTTTTACCCCGTTTACCCAATGGACTATCATCACGATAGTTACACAGATTGCATTTCGATGAAGTATAATGGCTTATCTTGATACACTATCATTGTAGAATAAACAAGGCTGTGACATGCGACATGAGACATAAAGGTAAGAATTAATGTACGTTTGCAGGTTAATTATGTCTCCCCCCTCCGGAGGAGACATATTGCTTTTGCCTGCGCCGTCTGTCTGTCTGTCTGTCTGTCTGTCTGTCCGTCTGTCCGTCTGTCTGTCTGTACGTCCACATTTCTTGTCCGGCCTTTATCTCACAACCCCTTGGCCACATTTCTATGAAACTTCACATGAGTCATCGGTACAACTTCTAGTTGCGCATATTACGAGGGCATTTAATTTGACCTACTTTTGGATGAGTTATTGCATTTCATTCTTGTCCGGCCTTCATCTCACAACCCCTTTGCCACATTTCTATGAAACTTCACAGGAGTCATCGGTACAACGTCTAGTTGCGCATATTACGAGGGCGTTTAATTTGACCTACTTTTGGATGAGTTATTGCCCTTTTTTTAAAATTGCCATTTCATTCTTGTCCGGTCTTCATCTCACAACCCGTTTGCCACATTTCTATGAAACTTCACAGGAGTCATCGGTACAACGTCTAGTTGCGCATATTACGAGGGCGTTTAATTTGACCTACTTTTTGATGAGTTATTGCCCTTTTTTTAAAACTGCCATTTCATTCTTGTCCGGCCTTCATCTCACAACCCCTTTGCCACAGTTCTATGAAACTTCACAGGAGTCATCGGTACAACGTCTAGCTGCGCATATTACGAGGGCGTTTAATTTGAGCTACTTTTGGATGAGTTATTGCCCTTTTTTAAAATTGTGTCCGTCTGTACGTCCACATTTCTTGTCCGGCCTTTATCTCACAACCCCTTGGCCACATTTCTATGAAACTTCACAGGAGTCATCGGTACAACGTCTAGTTGCGCATATTACGAGGGCGTTTAATTTGACCTACTTTTGGATGAGTTATTGCCCTTTTTTAAAATTGCCATTTCATTCTTGTCCGGCCTTCATCTCACAACCCCTTTGCCACATTTCTATGAAACTTCACAGGAGTCATCGGTACAACGTCTAGTTGCGCATATTACGAGGGCGTTTAATTTGACCTACTTTTGGATGAGTTATTGCCCTTTTTTTAAAATTGCCATTTCATTCTTGTCCGGTCTTCATCTCACAACCCCTTTGCCACATTTCTATGACACTTCACAGGAGTCATCGGTACAACGTCTAGTTGCGCATATTACGAGGGCGTTTAATTTGACCTACTTTTGGATGAGTTATTGCCCTTTTTTTAAAATTGCCATTTCATTCTTGTCCGGCCTTCATCTCACAACCCCTTTGCCACATTTCTATGAAACTTCACAGGAGTCATCGGTACAACGTCTAGTTGCGCATATTACGAGGGCGTTTAATTTGACCTAATTTTGGTTGAGTTATTGCCCTTTTTTTAAAATTGCCATTTCATTCTTGTCCGGCCTTCATCTCACAACCCCTTTGCCACATTTCTATGAAACTTCACAGGATTCATCGGTACAATGTGTTGTTGCGCATATTACGAGGGCGTTTAATTTGACCTATTTTTGGATGAGTTATTGCCCTTTTTTTAAATTGCCATTTCATTCTTGTCCGGCCTTCATCTCACAACCCCTTGGCCACATTTCTATGAAACTTCACAGGAGTCATCGGTACAACGTCTAGTTGCGCATATTACGAGGGCGTTTAATTTGACCTAATTTTGGTTGAGTTATTGCCCTTTTTTTAAAATTGCCATTTCATTCTTGTCCGGCCTTCATCTCACAACCCCTTTGCCACATTTCTATGAAACTTCACAGGAATCATCGGTACAATGTCTTGTTGCGCATATTACGAGGGCGTTTAATTTGACCTACTTTTGGATGAGTTATTGCCCTTTTTTAAAATAAATCACTAACTGACAAATACAGTCAGCCAGACAAATACCCCTCGGGGGAGACATACGTTTTTCCCAAAAACAACCTCTAGTTAAAAAGTTGTGATTTGGAGGCGTTTTGGGCCTATAGAGACAACGTAATTAACGGTCTTGGTATTTTAATTATACAATTAACAATCATGTCTACTTCGTTCATATATATTTTCAAAGTGTATACAAGCAAAAAGTTTCATTTTGGGCTCTAAATATTGATGACAAGCGAAAGAGGATTCTTTTGATATTTGAGATTGTTTTCGTCATTTAGAATAAGATAAAAGTTACTGGGTCAAAGGTCACAGGTACTTGGAAAATGTCAAATAAATTCCCGCTCAATAGTTCTAGAATTCTTTGGCACAGTTTTCAAACTTCAGAGGGTGATTACTCCACAAGAAGATGACCACAATTCTGTTATTGGTGTCACTAGGTCATTGTTCAATGTAAAGTCGGATGTAAATGTCAAATCGGTAACGACAGTGGATCGCACATACAACTCATTTGTTTATCAGAGTCCCTTTCCGTTGATTTAGTTAACCCTTTCCTACTTGCAGAACCCTTTCCTACTTGCAGACGCATTTTGACGCAATAATAGCAGACGACTTTTGAAAACATTGTGGCCAAAGGTGAAATTGCTCATGATGAGCAATTTCTCCTTGGCCACAATGTTTTCAACTTTATTTAACAATTAAGCTATCTTTTATTGAGATTTTTCAGGTTATTGTCACTATGTCTTCAAATTCGTCTGCTGCAGATTTGTTGTATGTGGGAAAGGGTTAACAATGTCGAAGTATACATCTACTACTTCTCCACACTCTAAAACCTGCTGCAGACGACGTGGTTAACATCTAGGCAAAAATATGACAAATATTAAAAAACAAACCTTGAAAACATTGGTAGCAGGAGAAATTGCTCATTCTTTTGCCACACGGTTTTCAAAAGTTGTTTGCATGTGTGGAATGTTTAACAAGGCAATATAGAACGCATAGTACTTGTTATTAGTTATAGACAGAGGAACCAGCAGGGGCGTAGCTCCCTTTAGGCACTGTAGGCTCGTACCTTCACATTTTTTCTAAAAATGCCCCCAAAATGCAGCTGCGGCGATACACATCTGCGTAATGTATCGACCAGATCAGCCTGCGCTGTCCGCGCAGACTGATCCGGCCGACACATTCCGTCTAAGGGGGATAAATAGAGTAGTGATTCCTGAAACAGAAAATCCACAGGAGGCGAAAAGTGTATATCCGGGTACGCCTGTGTGGCATGCTTAGGCTGATCCGGGTCGATACTTTACGCAAAGTCTACACTGTTGATTTTCTCACGAGACGGCCTACACATCGATTATTGCAAAACTACGCCCCTGACCAGGAAGAGTGGTGGAAACTTAGGCTTGTTATTATAGCCGATGCATTGTTAAAAGGGTTCATTACATTAGATATCCATTTTGTATATGCAAGAAGCTAAAGATGGAATGTAATGGTTTTGGTGTAAACGCATCGGAGTAATGTAGTACTGCCCTGGTCACATTCAGGCTATGAGCGTGCTCCGCACGACTTGTCTGCAATGTCCATACGGATATCCTACGATTGCATCATCCAAAAGATATTACAATATAGTGTCCATGGTTATACACATTTAACTGCAGTATTGAAATTACCACAGGTGCCAGTCTTGTTTAAAATCTAAAATTAGCATTTCACTATATATTGACATGGAGCATTTCCTTTTCAACGGCCAATATTTCTGATCGCAATGACTAATTTACCTCAAGAGTATTCGCGTGGAATTATTATTTTCAAAGATGTTACAGTCAAAGCAATTTATTTACCAAATTGTATTAAAGTTAATGGAATTATAAGCGAGATATAGCAAAACAACTGCTCGGGGACATCACTGAGATGACGTGAGGTCCGAGTAAAACTCGTAAATCAGATTATTTTTCCATTTTTAAGAAGTGTCATATCATTTTAATGTGCTGCTATCATAGGGCAATTGTACATTACTTTTTTAGTCCCCTACCGATTTGGGGACTTGGGTTTGGTCGATTCCGTCTGTCCTGGTGACCGAGTACTTGTGGGGTGTTCGTTAAAGCCCACCAACCACCCTTATAAAGACACTTAGATTTAAAGCCCATCAACCACCCTTATACAGACATGTAGATACATAATTTGTTTGTTTGTTTTATAACGGATATCTTATTTGCATATTAATGCTATCCATTCCGTAAAAGGGGAATAATTACGGAATGAATAGCATACTTGTGGGTTGCAACCCACATGTTTGAAACAAAAGAAATAACCCCACAAACTGTCTGTCTGTCTGTCTGTCTGTCTGTCTGTCAGTCCCACATAACCTTGTCCGTCCCGCATATTAATCATAGGATTTCAAAGAAACTTGGCACAGACGTTCATCATCATGAGGCGGCGTGTCGCACACAAGACACATGCCTGTACCTCAAATGTCAAGGTCACACTTAGAGGTCAAAGGTCAAAATGAGTACTGTTTGATAGGATTAACTTGTCCGGCCCGCATCTCCACCATGCATCATAGGATTTCCAAGAAACGTGGCAAAAACGTTCACCATGATGAGGCGGCGTGTCATGCTCAAGACCCAGGCCTGTACCTCAAATGTCAAGGTCACACTAAGAGGTCAAAGGTCAAAATGAGTACTATTTGATAGGACTGTACCTTGTCCGGCCCACATTTCAACCATGCATCATAGTATTTCAAAGAAACTTGGCACAAACGTTCACCAGGCGGTGTGTCGCGCACAAGACCCAGGCCTGTACCTCAAATGTCAAGGTCGCACTAAAAGGTCAAAGGTTAAAATGAATACTGTTTGATAGGACTGTACCTTGTCCGGCTCACATCTCAACCATGCATCATAGGATTCCCAAGTTACTAGGCACACATGTTCTCCACCATAAGGTGGCGTGTCGCGCACAAGACCCAGGCCTGTACCTCAAATGTCAAGGTATCACTTGGAAGTCAAAGGTCAAAATGAGAACTGTTTGATAGGACTGTACCTTGTCTGGCCCGCATCTCCACCATGCATCATAGGATTCCAAAGTTACTGTACACACATGTTCACCATGATGAGTTGACATATGGCACACAAGACACAGGCCTTACCTCAAAAGTCAAGGTCACACTTAGAGGTCAAAGGTCGAAATGAGAAACCATGCATCACAGAATTCCCAAGTTACTGAGCACACATGTTCACCATGATGAGGTGACATGTAGCGCACAAGACACAGACCTGTAACTGGAAGGTCCAGGTCACACTTACAGGTCAAAGGTCGAAATAAGAAATGTTTGATAGGTTTGTATCCAAAATGTATGCAGTGCATTACTGTTTTTGTCAACAAATGCACATACAATACACAATGTGCTGTCCTCGTCAGGTAGGGGACTTTTGTATTGCTTGCAATGCGACATTAACTTGTTTTACAGTGGCTTTTACCGATCCGGAGTTCTTCGGACGTCATCGATAATGCAAAAAAATAAAACTGAAAGCTAAAATCCAATTAAGAACTCATTTAACATGAAAATTGGGTACAACTGTAACAAATATATTTTAATAAAAACACAAAACTAAGCTTTTTTCGAAAGGAAATTTCTTTTTCTCTCTTGTACGCATCTGAAATGCTGTATCAAGCGCTTTGTCATAAATTGATACAGCAAAATATGTCGAATAATTAAAAACCAAATGTCACCTCAGTGAAAGGAATTTATATAAGTTTTTAAAAAACTTGTTTTCCAATCCAAAATTGACTCCTATGTAATGTATCAAAATGTTTATTTTGTAACTGTATATAAATAAAATATTGTTTAAACCACCTCAGTGACCCCCAGGCCGTAGAATACGAAAATATTGCCGAATGTTTTTTTTTAGATATTAAGCGAGACTGGCACCTGTGGAAATTACCTTGAATATTTCAAAGCCCATCACTTAAGGACCTTTACTATTAAACCCTTTCCTGCATACTACAACTCTGCAGCAGACGACTTTGAGGAAACATCTATATATAAAACTATGGTAATCTCTATAAATGAATAATCGACCATTGAATAGAGTTGAAAACGTTGTTGTAAAATGAGAAATTGCTCGTTATTAGCAATTTAGCCTTTTGCCATGCTTTCAAAAGTCGGCTGCTACAGAGACGTCAAAAAGCGTCTGTATGTAGGAAAGGGGGGGTTAATTTTTATTATTACAGACGTTTTCTATTTTATCCGTTTTCCACAGGCACCCTATAGCACTTTGCATATGTCAATACGCAGATGAGATTTAGTTACAGTTTGCCGACTAATCCAGGCAAAACTCAGGCCATTGAACCGTTCACCGCCATCCTTTGTAGCACTGCATGTGATGAAGTAGCGGAGATAGACTACAAGCTTATTTGCCACTCATATAAGCAATGCATACATAAACGACATCCAGCAAGTTAATATTCTTTAAAGAACACGTCATAATCTCACAATACTAAGCATAATAACTATTATATATTGTTATTTGTTTTGATTAGAACAATTAACCCAACTAGACAACAAATACATCTTGTATCGACTTTTGGAATTGAACGAATTCAGAAGCTGGACAATTAAAATAAGAGGGACGAGTCATGTCGAATACAAGCGACCTGTTTCAGTGTGGCATATGTTCAATTATCGCCATCATCATTATCATCATCATCATCAATATCATCAACAATATGACCACTATCGTCATTATCATCATAATCATCATCATCATCATCATCATCTGCTGCAACACCTGCTTTATTATCTTTTTCATCATCATCCCTATTATAGTCGTCGTGATCTTTTTAATTTAATTAATTTAATAACGATTATCTGTCGTTGAGTTGCAGACTAAAGATGGAAATCAATGTGAAATTGCGAAATTGTCCACATTGTGCAACTTCGTCACCTTCTTCAATGATTTCTGATTGAGTTTTTATGGGGTTTTTTCTTCTCGCAAATGACGGTTATACAAATGAAATTATTTCTTGTAACTTATTATAACTACACTATATTCTGTAAAGTCGTTTGTTATTCAAACGGGGGAAATATATAAATGTTCTATATTATTTACAAACATCCCCTCTTTTTTACCATTAGTCTGCTATTTGACATTGCTAAAACAAAAGTGTTATATGTATGTGGTATGTTGGGCGACCTTGCCCTTTTCCCTGAATAAAATCTATCTTTCTATCTTGAAACACACGGTTTGCGATGTCCTTCGGTTTGTTTTCATAGAGCACCATTCGCTTAATTCGGTTCCAGGTTTAACCCTCTCTCGTGGTGGTCGTGGTGGAGTGTCATTGGATAGTGCACATTTATACTAGTCTAATAACCTACTGGTTCTTCACCCAGGGATCGTGAATATATCCTTTGTCGCCCAGATAAGAATGAAATTGTTTTGATAAACGGCATAACCCTCATGTGCGTGAAGGCTCTAATAACCGGCCGGAACAGCCGCAGTTAAGGCTGTATCAACCGGCCGGAACAGCTGTATTTCCCATTACTACGGCTGTACTAACCAGCTCAAAAACACTTAATTCCGGCTATTCTGGTCATCCTAAAGCTTGAACAACATGCATTATGTGCAAATAATTGTCTGTACTTTTTATTATTGGCTAGATTGGCTGAAGTATCTGGACATTTTCATCCTGTCTTGATTTTGTATTTAGTGCGACCCTTAGCCAAAATGGTCCCTATTCCCGATTGGGTTTTGCAGTTAAAATCATCTAATTTCGAACAGGACGGGTGCAAAGTCGTGTCTTAGTATAGATTCCAACTCCGACTGGGCAAAGCAGCCGGCTGACTCAAGTCGGCTAATGAGAAACTAATGCATTTCGAAATCAGTTTGGGCTGCTTGCACTTGGCATGCATCAATAGGCCGCTCAATCCATTTATCTCGAAAAAAAAGTCACGCCAAATCGATATCGGTAGCCACTCTTTCATAAATCCGTCCGACTGGACGGCACCCAATGTGATCCGAAGCCAGTGTTGAGTGCCTTCCCCTGACACGTGTCGGACAGCTGGGTAAAGTATGTAACTCGTGCAATATAGAGTTGGACTGTAGGCATTTCTAAAAACGCCAAATTCATCTATACATTGCAGTCAGCTGCCATAAATCCGAGTGGATGCCACCTAGTGAGACTTGGAGCAGGAGTTGGGAACTCCCACCTGACACATGTCAAGTTGGTTGTTAATTAAACTATCTTATTCGAACAGGACGGTGCAAAGTTGGGGTTTTGTCTGGAAATCACAACTCCAGCTGGGCATAGCAGCCGGCCGACGCAACTAAGCGAAAAGGGACCTGATGCACATCAAAGTCAGTTTAGGGCGCTTGCACTTGGCATATATGAATGAGCCGGGCCGCCCAATCCATCTATCTCGAACAATAGGCACGCCAACTCGAGGATGAAAGACAATCGGTCAGCGACTATCCAGCCGGGTTTTGCAGCCGGCTGCCATAAATACGACTGGACGAAACCCAGTGCAACTCGAAGCTAGTGTTTAGTGCCTTCCCGTGCAAAGTCGGGACTTGGCCTGGAAATCTGAACTCTTGCTGGGCATAGCAGCCGGCTGATGAAACTTGTCAGTTTTGGCCGCTTTCACCTAGCATGCGTCAATGGGCTGCCCAATCCATTTATCTCGAAGAATAGGCACGCAAACTCGAGGTTGGGAGCCACTTTGTCGGCCCAACTCCGGCTGGGTTTTGCAGCCAGCTGCCATAAATCCGGCTCGACGCCAACTTGGGCGACTCAAATCCAGTGTTTGTTGCCTTTCCCTCAAACGCGCCAGAGAGCTGGCTAAAATATGTAACTTGAGCAATAAAAAGCCGGAGTTAGGCTGTATACTTGCCCAAAATATCAACTTCATCTGAACATTGCAGCCAGCTGCCATAACTCCGGCTACTTTATAACACAACTTGGCAAACATGACCTAATGCAACACAAAGTCAGTTTCTGTCATAAATCCGGCTGGATGCAACCTAGTGCTACTCGAAGCCAATGTTTGCTGCCTTACTCTGAAACGTGCCGGACATGTGACTTAAGTCTGTAACTCGAGCAATAAACAGCCGGTGTTGGGCTGGAGACTTGCTCATAATGTCAACTTCATCTTGGTATTGCTGCCGGTTGACATAAATCCGGCTGGGTGCCAACTAGAGAGTCTCAGAGCCAGAGTGTCTCACTTTCACCTGACACATATCAGGCTGCCAGTTAATTCAAAAGTCGGGAAATCCCAACTCTAGGCATATCAGCCGGCTGATGCAACTTGGCCAAACAGGACCTTATGCAAGTCAGTTTCGGGCGCTTTCACCTGGTATGCATCAATAAGCTGCCCAATACATAAACACGCCACTCACTCTGTCGGCCCAACTCCGACTGAACTTTGTAGCCGGCTGCCATAAATCCGGCTGGTTGCAAGTAAGTGCGAATCGAAGCCAGTGTTTGGTTGACTTTTCCTGATAAGTGCAGGACAGCTCGATAAAGTCTGTTACTGGAGCAATATAAAGCCGGAGTTGGGCTGTCCCGACTTTGCACCCGTCCTGTTTAAATTAGAGCGTTTAACTGTCATCCTGAAATGTGTCAGGTGAAAGTGCCACACTCTGGCTCCGAATCGAACTAGGTGACGTCCACCCGGATTCATGGCAGCTGGCTGCAATGTTAATATGAAGCTGGCATGTTGAGCAAGTCTACAGCCCAACTCCGGCTGTATATTGTTCGAGTTACAGACTATAACTAGCTTTTCGGCACGTTTCAGGGTAAAGCACCAATTGATTGATGCATGCTAGATGAAAGCACCTCAAACTGACTTCGTGTTGCACCAGGTCCCGTTTCGCCGAGTTTCACCGGAGTTGGGCCGACAGAGCTGATTCCGTCCGAAACCTGTCAGAGGAAGGCATCCAATACTGGCTTCGGGTCGCACTGGATGGCGTCCAGCCGGGTTTATGGCAGCTGGCTTCAAAACACAGCCAGATTTGGATCGACAAAATGGCTCCTGACCTCAATTTGGCGTGCCTCTTTCTCGAGATAGATAGATTGAGCGGCCGGCCAAAGGATGCATACCTGGTGCAAGCGGCCCAAACTGACTAAGACACGACTTTGCACCAATCCTGTTTGAATTAGAGATTTAAACTGCAAAACCCGGCCGGAGTTGGGCCGACTTTGGCTCTGAGTCTCACTTAGTACAAAATTAAGACAGGATGAAAATTTCCAGATAATTTCCAAATACATCAGATGGTTCAAGCTTGTCCATAAAGACAGCTCGTGCTCGCCAGAATTATTACAGCCGGAGTTGTCGGAACTCCGGCTATTCCGACGGATTGATACTCGTTATGATTTCCAGGCTTTGCACTCGACACATTTGAGTTAAAAAGTTTAGCCGACATCCTGACATGTTTTGCGCCGACGGTCGGAGTTGAGATTTTCTCAACAAAATCCCGACTATAAACCTTTTCGCAACACGATGTCGCGATAACATTTTAAAACATTATGTAATCGAACATAATTCATTTGGTTCAAGCTTGTCCGTAAAGACAGTTCAGGCAAGCAAGAATTATAGAAACGATGACTTTGCCGGCTGATAAATACAGCTTGAGTTGGCGGAGCTCCGGCTGTTCAGACTGGTTGATACTGGTTCGATTTCCTGAATTTGCACCCGACCTGTTTAAGTTAAAAAAGAGTTTAACATGTGTAGCGCCGACATATTGCTCCCACCAGGATCGATTTTGCATTCGTGCAAGGCCTACGCGATTCTTTAGTTGCCGTTTTAGCATCAAAATCTAGCCAATATTAAAATGTACAGACAATGTATTTCCACATAATACATGTCGTTTAAGCTTAATGATGACCAAAATAAGCCGGAATGATTTGCCAGGTTAGTACAGTCGTAGAAATAGGAAATACAGCTGTTCCGGCCGGTTGATACAGCCGGGGAAGCCAGAATTCCGGATATTTAACACAGCCGGAGTAGCCGGAGTTCCGGCTACTCAGGCTAACTTCACACCATCCTAACAAAACAAATACTCTTTTGGAACCTTTAAGTATAGTCCGTTTTATAAGCTAACCATAACGGAGCGTTTGTATTTATTGTTCCATTGTTATAAGTATCATTTTAATAAACTGTTATGCTACGAAGTGCGATTGTTAATTACGATAGGAAAGGTGCCTTGCTCTATTTAAAGAAGTGTGTCTTGCTATTGATTGAACAAGGATGTGTTCCTTGTTCTACAGTATAACGCTAGGAATAGTGTCTTGCTCTTAAATGTCACTCTAAGAAGTGTGACTTGCTCTTAAATGTTACTCTAAGAATTGTGATTTGCTCTTAAATGTTACTCTAAGAATTGTGATTTGCTCTTAAATGTTACTCTAAGAAGTGTGACTATCTCTTAAATGTTACTCTGAGAAGTGTGACTTCTCTTAAATGTTACTCTAAGAAGTGTGACTTGCTCTTAAATGTTACTCTAAGAATTGTGATTTGCTCTTAAATGTTACTCTAAGAATTGTGACTTGCTCTTAAATGTTACTCTAAGAATTGTGATTTGCTCTTAAATGTTACTCTAAGAATTGTGACTTGCTCTTAAATATTACTCTAAGAATTGTGACTTGCTCTTAAATGTTACTCTAAGAAGTGTGACTTGCTCTTAAATATTACCCTAAGAATTGTGACTTGCTCTTAAATGTTACTCTAAGAATTGTGACTTGCTCTTAAATGTTACTCTAAGAATTATGAATTGCTCTTAAATGTTACTCTAAGAATTGTGATTTGCTCTTAAATGTTACTCTAAGAATTGTGATTTGCTCTTAAATGTTACTCTAAGAATTGTGATTTGCTCTTAAATGTTACTCTAAGAATTGTGATTTGCTCTTAAATGTTACTCTAGGTATTGAGTCTTGCCCTTAGATGTTACGCTAGGAATTGTGATTTGCTCTTAAATTTTTCTCTAAGAATAGTGACTTGCTCTTAAATGTTACTCTAAGAATTGTGACTTGCTCTTAAATGTTACTCTAAGAATTGTGATTTGCTCTTAAATGTTTACTCTAAGAATTGTGACTTGCTCTTAAATGTTACTCTAAGAATTGTGATTTGCTCTTAAATGTTACTCTAAGAACCACCACTCTAAAAATTGTGACTTGCTCTTAAATGTTAATCTAAGAATTGTGACTAGCTCTTAAATGTTACTCTAAGAACCACCACTCACTGGGAACCACCGGGGTTTTAATAGCAGGAAAAGGGGAATTTTTTCATGAATGCGAAGTTATTGTGCTAAATTTTGCGATTTTAAGAATATATTAAGGAAAAATAAGGACGCGCATGCGCAGATAAATGTTTACAATAATTTTGGGAGATCTAGGTCAACACATTGGGAAAAGGTATTTTTGTTTTCGTTTTTACGTATTTTACTAAAAAAATATTGTTATCATATATTTATATCATATATTTAAAAGCGGGTTTCGTGTTTTTCGAATCAAACAGTATTTCTTAAGCCATACAAATGCTGATTCCCGCGCAAACATCGAATTGCTGCATATATTGCAGCAACTCTTGTCTTCCCTACTGTTGCTATTGCAGTTTCTTAATGGTGTTTACGATTTTGTACACTTGTTCCCGATTAGACTTGCAACATTCGCTTATGTTCAAGTATCATAGCAATATCACCATTCGTTTTTAGCTCTACTGGCCAAAGGCCAGAAGGGCTTATGTCGTGGCGATTTGTCCGTCGTCCGTGCGTGCGTGTGTGCGTGCGTACGTCCGTAAACAATTTCTTGTTAACACGATACCAGCCAGATCCGCCCATGCATGACTGGATTATGGCCCTTGAAATGGTCAAAATTGCTATAAAAAAGCTTGTTAACACGACAGTCTTCACTTTTGATTGTATCTCAACCAAACTTATACAGTAGTTAGATATCCATGAGAGCTTGGTTTCTTTCGAAAACCAGCCAGATCCGCCCATGCAAGACTGGATTATGGCCCTTGAAATTGTCCAAATTGCTATAATTGAGCTTGTGAACACAATAGAGGCTCCATTTACTATCTGATCTTCACCAAACTTAGATAGTAGTTAAATACTTATTAGAGCTTGGTTCCTTTTGAAAACCAGCCAGATCCACCAATGCAAGACTGGATTATGGCCCATGAAATTGTAAAAATTACTTTTTCACACATATAGGATCCATCATGAGTTTTCTTTGGAGATCAATAATACAGCTTGTGAAAACAAAAGAGCCCCCATTTACTATCCGATCTTCACCATACATACATGCTCTGGATTGAAAATGACCAAAGAACCATACCAGTAGAGTATAGGCCCTCATGGGCCTCTTGTTTTAATAGAATTATTCATTACGGAACGTTCTTTTAAGGTTCAAAGAAATGTCTTGATTTGGGTAGATTTCATATAATATTTCTGAATTTATGTCTTAAATAGTAAAATGAATATACTGTTTCTTCTCTAGAATCGAAACATATCAACCTGCTCTCTGATTAGTCGCAATATTGTTTATTCCATAGCTGTAGGTCAAAGAGAAGCAATTCGGATTGGAGCGCGGGCAGACAATTATGTCAGATGAATTCATAAGTCTGAAGTGGTCTCCCATGGACAATAAGTTGAATACCCTCGGATTGATTTGTAACCAAAACATTGTTTGTTTTTAGCTTTATTGACAGCTTAGGCGCCATTTTCAAAACAACGTGTATTTTCCGAAATTGAAAGTAAAATTCACTGCGGGATAAGGGTGACCTGACCTTTGTTACATTTTCTTATGGTTCCCGCAACTTATTTTCCTTAATAAGAGGACGACAGTTATAATTTTTTTTTTACCAGACCAAGAAATATATTGTCAGAGTTTCAATATATGCGACCATTATAGCGTTTAGGGCTATGGCTCTTTCCCAAAAGACGAAATAACCCAGAAACCTATATACAATTAAAGTTCATTATCAAAACTACCAAAAAAGTACAAGAAACTCGCATGTTATCCTACCTTTTTTTTTAAATGCCATATACCTCGACTTCTAGAAGGTTTATTAAGCCTACAGGGTTCCTCACTAGTTAAAGGTTAATATTTTTAGAAGGTCAAGACAGAAGTTGAAAACTCGTAACTTGCGGTGTCACTAAACAGAGTCTGGTAGAGTCCGGTAGAGTCTGGTCGTCAAATATCCCATTATATCACTGTTTTGTTGTGTTTTTGTATTGAAATGAATAAAATAAAGTGCTTTTGTATTATATAAATAAAAAATAAAATGGTATTTGCCTATTTTAGCTCATTTTCGAGTGAATATAGAAATATTATATGCGTGAACACGGACACTGGTAGAGTCTGGTCATTATTAAGCAATAAATACAAAGATTATACGATTTTTAAGTTATAAAAAGTTAAATTTGATTTATATGTGTCATATTATATATTTATTTCTTATATTATTTCAGCTGATAATCGGGAAAATAGTGGAAGATTTAGGATTTTTAACGATAACAATATGTTTCGTAAATCAAAATGGCTGACGTGAAAATTCTGTTTATAATGCGGCAATATCGCACATCCTGAACGAGTAATACACTAAATTCTCTCTCTATTATGCGTCAACTAATTGATTACGTGTGATCAACAGATTATAGTTATAATTATATTTTAACAATGCCAAGATTTTAAATGTATGAAAACTACTAGAATCGAATAATTTTATGTCTTATATGTCATTAACGTTAATTAAACCAAATACTTAGAGAGCTATATACTTACTTAAAAGTAATTCATATGAAATTAAAGACTACATTCCGCAAAAAATATAATCAAACTTAACCATATTTGCATATTTTTTTTAAAAATATGCAAAAATATTTTAACTTAAAAAATAAATATATATCCTGATATAGTTCATAAAATGCATTTTGCGAAATATTGTGTTCAGGCCACACCACGTGGAGGAACTCTCTCATGGTCCAAAATTTAATGTTTGGATCTATATAATATCATTTTGGGAATTTTTTTCTATGTTTTCCATTTTAGGTTACCAAAATAGAGCCCGTGCGCCTGACGAGGACCCGGGCCGTAAATGACCCTACACAGAGCTCCATTTTTTAATTTTTTTATTCTATGATTTTGGTTCTATGTACATTCATTTGATAAAGATCAAAAACATGGCCGAGCAGCAGCACCCAGCTACCGGCCGTGTCTGCACCACTGTTGAGCGTGCTTGCTTAGGGTGCTCGCAGCGCTTGTTTAGCATGCAGACATTGGCAACATGTGAACCCGGGGCCAACATTACCCACGAAACTCATAAGTCTATATAGAGCCCTTCCCATGCCAGCTCGCTATTAAATCGAGTGATACGCAAAGGACAAACCAGGAATTGTCCATTAACACATTTGTCTCAACCCGAATCTCGAACAGATGTATGCCGGTTTCTTTTGTATCCTCAAGATTTAGGTGTGTTTGATTCAATTCGTTTCTTATTGGTGACGTGATCTCATTTTAGGTTAACAAAAAAGACCCTACACAGAGCTCCATTTTTTGGGATTTTTATTCATTGTTTTTGGTTTATATTTTCCGCTTCTTCATGTCTGCTTCCTGGTGACATAACCAGAACTCAAATTTAAACCTGATCCTAGCGTTAACATTTTAGACGGATATAGAGGAATTATTGTTGAAAATGTTGAATGTACAACTGACATACAGGTATTAGAGAATGATTGATAAAACATATATTGTTGTTGGTTTGCAACTAAAATATGCAGTCCTTTTAACATGAATGTGTTTCAATGTAATCTGTGTTTTGTTATTTTTAATTGTGTATGTTTTGCAATTTTTCAGGCGTTTGCGAGTGCCGCGTTTTCGTTCAATTCTCGTAATGGAGGGTAATGTTAGTTGCTCATCTGTTGATGTGATGTTTGAAATGTGATGCGACTTAAAGTTCAATAATTTCATAAATCGCCTTGATCTCTGGTCAGGACTTAACTGTGTCCATATGTAGCATGAGAAACGTGTAGCACCGACACTTGTGTCGCCAAACAATATTTACCCGAGTCGTGCATTGCGCCTCTCACATCAAGAGTTTGACACTGTTCAAGTTCTTGGAACTTTTCTATCATGTCGGGCAATTTCTGGACTACCCAGTTTGTCGTCCTTTTGATAACATCGTTGTACGACTCATTTGCATTATTAAACCATTGTTGTGGTAGCCAGGAATGTTTGAGTTTTGGGAGAAACATATGCTTCTCCAAATTGGTAAGTATCCCTTGTAACTATGTCAAATTTGGATGTGTATTGGATATTTCTTGGTCCATTTCTGTGAATGAGGTTGCAGTTTCAGCACTTAAGATACCATTAGGACCGAAGAGTTTACAAATAATGCGGTTAACCTCAGGTTGAGGAAGACACTTACTGAGTAAAATTGACATTTACAAGTCGAAAACTCTTCGTAGGGACAAAATATTAATTTACTCTGGTCAATGTCACTCAATTTATCCTCCAATTTCATATGAATTACTTTTAAGTAAGTATATATAGCTCTCTAAGCATTTGGTTTAATTAATGTTAATGACATATAAAACATAAAATTATTCCAATCTAGTAGTTTTCATACATTTAAAATCTTGGTAATTATAACACTAATCTGTTGATCACACCTAATCAATTAGTTGGCCCATAATAGAGAGAGAATTTAGTGTATTACTCGTACAGGATGTAAGATAGGGCCGCATTATAAACAGAAATTTCACGTCAGCCATTTTGATTTACGAAACACAATGTTATCGTTAAAAATCCTCAATCTTCCACTATTTTCCCGATTATCAGCTGAAATAATATAAGAAATAAATATATAATATGACACATATAAATCAAATTAAACTTTTTATAACTTAAAAATCGTATAAAACTTTGTATTTATTGCTTAATAATGACAGGGTGAGTGTACTGTTACATGTAACCTATAAAGGAGCGCCGTTATATAACTGAAATATTGTTGAAAGCGCCATTAAACAGCAATCGGACTGCGTAGATGCAGTCTAGTTTAGAATTGTATCGTGCCATAGGGGAGATATCGTACCTCTAAGCATGATCGAACTCATTCCATCTATCCAACAATATCAAAAAGTATTCAAAAACACATACCTTTGACAGTTGTCACTCCATGTTTTTTGCGCATGTGGCCACGTATTCCAGATATTGATGAATAAGTATTTGCACATACTGAACACAAATAACGACCCTTTTTACTATCAGAGGGTTTTGATATCTTATGCTTCTTTTTAGTTTCAATCTCCTCTTCCGAAAATTCTATGTCACTGCAAGTGTAATCACCTAACAAATTATCAAGATCTAGATCGTCATCCCAACTTAGAAAATCACTCTTAGAATACGCCATGATAAATCGATTCAATAGACATGTAATCACGTTAACGAACATTCACAAATGGTGAATTTACTTAGCATTTTATATGTTTTAAGGATGGCAAAAGATAAATTAAAGTTGTTTGCTAATTAGTCGCTCTTTGATGTACAGCAATTACCGTTTTTTACCCACGCATTTGTTTTCATCTTTTGTGGCCTGGCCCGCTTTTGGTGTTAATTATCAATAATTATTAATTTGCACAAACTGTTTTATTTTCTAAGCGCACACTTTGAAAAGACACAAGTGGTTCATTTGTTTTACATTCAAATCCACTTTAAATATACTATACCTTTAATAGTGCAAACAAACACAAATGTTTGTTATTCGTTCTTTTTTATGGACAATGGTTGACGGTAAACATATACAATTCCGTAATCCAATCAAAGCATACATGATGGATTGTCGGTATAACAACTCAACGAATTCCTGGGTAAATGAATTGAAGAGTTGTAAACTTAGGGTAAAACTGAGAAATTGCTTAACATATTTTGAAATGTCGTCTGCTGCAGATACCTCAAAGTACATCGGTATTGAAATAAATGACAAATAGCTGTGTTATTTGTATGTGTATACGTTGCGCGGGGAAAACATTATATCAGCGCCGATTTTTATTTGAAAACAAACGAGCAATACTATTTACACTGATGTAAATCTATCCGTTCTTTAATATTAACTCGAAATGTTTCAACATCGGCATACAGACTGACCATTCATCCATTATTTGGTGTTGTTAACCCTCTTCGTGCAAAATTAACTGTTTGACGAGTGTTAAATGGCCAAGATTTAACACAACAAATGAGCTATTTACGGACAACGCAGGTCTGCTTATTCTTACCACAAAATACGTTGTATGCCAGGAATACATTTCAATTACGACTTTTTGTTTTTGTAATATCGGTAAGATGAAACAAAAAACGATTGCACTATATTTTGAAGCATAAGAAATCATGCAATTATTGATTGAAGTCGTCTGCTGCAGATTGATTGTATGAGGAATGGGTTAAGAAATAGGAAGCAACGCATTATTGGTAAGATCAGGCTCCAAAACTATAAAGGTTTCATCTGTGCTCAAGTATCTGATTGGTCAGAAGCAAATTCGTTCTCCAAATTTACCAATCAGAAGCATTATTTGGAGCATGAAGTTCATTTCTGAGCACCGAGAACGTTTTCAGAGTTTTATAGTTTCGGACTCGGGAGTGAGCGTAATGACGTATTCACATAATTTAACAAAATAGGAGGCAACGCGGTGTAGACTTAAACCTCTACAGTACACAAAACCTTATCGAGGTTTACATATCGATTTTTTCCCTCGATAACATGCGTACAGGTATGGTAGACCTCAGGACGACAGGATAATATTGGAAATCTGTCGATTATCGTTAAAGAGACCTCACCCTGTAATACACTCACCCTGATAATGACCAGCCTCTACCAGTGTCCGTGTTCACGCATATAATATTTCTATATTCACTCGAAAATAAACTAAAATAGGCAAATACCTTTTATTTTTTTATTTATATGATACAATGGCACTTTATTTTATTCATTTCAATACAAAAACACAACAAAACAGTGATATAATGGGATATTTGACGACCAGACTCTACCAGACTCTGTTTAGTGATACCCCGTAACTTGGGTTGTTAATTCTTAAAAGATCACAAACAAAGGGTTGTATTAAGCAGGTCAAGCTCAATGTGGGCGTCTGTTACTAAAGTGAAATCCCAAAAGGCAATATCTTAGGACAATATTTATTACAATTTAAATAAACGACGCTGTAATTGACAGCAATTAAACTTCTTCAAGAACACACCAACCAACGTATGATCCGAACATGGCTTTTAAACTTTAATAAATGCGAGTGCAGGGACGAAGATGATCTTATCTATGTCCCTGGCGAGAGTAAACGCCTACACTTTGTGACATTATCGGAATGACACCATATGGACGTAATTGAAATGATCAAAAGTACTCAAGAATAAAGGCTTAGGAATTGTTATCGATATTAAATTAAACTTCCAAGAACACATCAACTCGTGAGCTAAAAATGCAAACCAGAAATAAGGTATCATCAGAAGGTATATTCTACAAGTTTATGCTTTTTGGAAAATGGAAGCAGTTCATGGTTTGTAATCAACAAAAAGGAAGCATGTATCCTGGAGAACGTACACAGACGAGCCACACAAATCCTTCCAACACTAAGGTATCTCACATATCAGGAAAGACTAAAACAATACTACTGGTCACAGATAATAACTGTATAAAAGACACTTTCCCACATACAAACGCTTGTGAGTGCCTCTGCAGCAGATGACGTTTGAAAACATTGTGGCAATATAAGAAATTGCTTATCATGAAGTTATGTTTCCCCTTGATACTAGTGGTCTATAGGTGGAATCAACTGCCAGAATATCTTGTGGACGCAAAGTGTGTAAACAAATTTAAAACTATTTTAAGCAAGTCCTGGCAACGTGTTTTCTTTTAAATTTGTACCCAATGTTGTTGAACCGAACGTTGGGCGAATAATTAAAGGTCTCGACGCCAAGGTGAAATGATCATGATGACTCGAGGAAAGCCAATGAATGGCAAAAGCATGCGAAACCTAAAATGTGTAATTGAAGGTAAATGGTTATTGCTATAAAAGGACAGTCATCTTAACCAGTAGTGCATCAAAGTCCAGCTATAATAGCACATTTTAAACAAGAAATGAAATAACTTAGTAGATATAGTATCAAATTGTTAACCTTTACTGCCAATCGTTCTGGATGAGAGAGAGAGAGAGAGAGAGAGAGAGAGAGAGAGAGAGAGAGAGAGAGAGAGACCCCCCCCCCCCCCCCCACACACACAAACCAGACAGGGAGGAGTTTACGCAGCGTTGAAAACAGATACATTCTTTTAAAAGCTTACACGTTTTTGGATGTTACACCTGGCACCTCCTTTTTTTTCTCTTCCGAAGGTTTATGGTAAAACCCGAGGGCCAAGATGGCCCTAAATCAATCACTTCATTGACAGAATGACCTGATAATGAAACAGCTTACCAGTAAAGGAATATTGTAAAACTAAATCTTTGAACAATTTCTAAGAGGACCACCACAGGAATATTCCTTTGAAGCTTAAAGTTCCCTTTAACCCTTTTCTGATGCCGCCTTGCAGCTATCCTTTCCAACCTAACAAAGCTTAAGAAACATTTCTGCTACTCTATCTTAAAATCAGAGGAGAATTTTAATAAGAATGGAATCTTAAAATGTTGTAATTTTGCCCTTTTTCTAATTCCGTTAGGCGGCCATGTTTTTCAACTAATCAATATGGCTTGAACAAATTTTATAGAGGGTCACACAAGGAACATTTCTACTAAATTCTATTGGAATCAGAGGGAGGATTCAGAGAAGATTTGTTGTTTAAAGATTAAAAATTGAACGCCGCAGCCACCAAAGTTCTGTATAGATCTTCGAACACTTTTGAAAGAGGACTCCCAATAGTAATTAACACTCCGGTTAAGTTAGGCTGAAACTGGTCCAGTGGATAAGGAGATGTCATTTAAAGCTTAAATATAATTTTAGTTTTTATTTAACCCCTTTTTAGATGATATGTCTTTCTACCAAGCATTATTGCGTTGAACAATTATGAAAATTGCTTCACATTTATCTTGAAATATGACAAGAATTTTCATAAGACTGGGATTTTTTTTTCCTCTTTTCTGATGCCGACTGGCTGCCAAGTTTTCCAACCAATCAATATGACTCGAACAGTTTTGTTAGAGAGTCAACCAACGTACATTTTTATAAAATTATATTGGAATCCGACTAGCGGATTCAGAGGAGAAGAATTTTAAAGCTTGACCACTTTCCCCTATTTCTGATGCCGCAGCAACCAAAGTTCTTCATATAATTAAAATGTTAATACAAATTTGAAAGGGGACCACCTAAGGAACATTCGAGTAAAGTTTTGTTGAAATTGGTCCAGTGGTTTAGGCGGAGATTGCGGGTGAACGGACAGACTCAGAGTGAGTGACCAGAATAGATCACATTAAACTTTCGGTTCGGATGATCTAAAAAGCAAAATACTCATTGTGTTTCTCGGACGACTTTGAAAACATCTAAATATAATCATGGAAAATCTCTTTAAATGGTTGTTCGACTATTGAATAGGGTTGAAAACCTTGTTGCAAAAGAAGACAGTGCTCGTTATAAGTCGTCTGCTAAAGAGGCGTCTGTATGTGTTAATGTTTATTATTAAAGACGTTTTCTATTTTATTGTTTTCCACAGGCACCCTATAGAACTGTGCATATGCCAATACGCAGATGAGAGTCAGCCTCTCTTCTAATGTATGCATGCTTATCCAGACAAAGCTCAGGCCATTGAACCGTGCACAACAATCCTTGGAAACTACAGCATTGCATGCAATGAAGTAGCGGAGGTTGACTACAAGCTTAAATGTGACACTCATATAATTCATACATAAACGACATCCAGCAAGTTAATATTCTTTAAAGAACAGATCATAATATAACCGTGACAATACTAAGCATAAGTAATAATATATATCTATATTGTTATTTGTTTTGATTAGAACACATAACCCAACTTGACAGAAATTACATCTTGTATCTATATTGTTATTTGTTTTGATTAGAACACATAACCCAACTTGACAGAAATTACATCTTGTATCGACTGTTGGAATTAAACGAATTCAGAAGCTGGACAATTAATATAAGAGGGACGAGTCATGTCGAACACAAGTGGAATGTTTTACTATGGCATATGTTCAGTTATCGCCATCATCATCATCTACATCATCTACATCATCATCAAAAATATAACCACCATTATCAATATCATATTCATCTTAAGCATCATCATCATAGCCATCTTTAGCGGCATGACCAATATCTTCACTATTGTGACCTATACCATCATTATCTTCTTTCGCATCAGAATCTGAATTATCTTAATCATCTTCATCACTAGTATTGTCGTCGTGGTTTTCATAATTTAAGGCTGATCTTGATAAATGAATATAATTATGTAGATAACTGTAGTTGAATTGAAGCCTAAAGATAAACATCAATGAGAAATTGCGAGACGGCTCAAATACTGTTGATAAAGGGAATTACTTTCCCCATCAAAAAAAATACTCTTTTGGAACCTTTAAATATAGTCCGTTACTAAAGCTAATCATTACATAGCGGTTCAACCCGTGTGTATCTATTGTTCCATTGTTAAAAGTATGATTTGAATAAACTGTTATGCTAGAAAGTGTTGTTGTTTGTTACGCTAGGAAATGTGTCCTGCTGTCAATGTTACGCTAGGAAATGTGCCTTGCTCTTTTTAAAGAAGTGTATTTTGCGCTTGATTGTAACACTAGGAAGTGTTCCTTGTTCCACAGTATAACGCTAGGAATTGTGTCTTGCTCTTAAATGTTACGCTAGGAAGTGTATCTTGCTCTTAAATGTTACGCTAGGACATGTGCCTTGCTCTTTTTAAGGAAGTGTGTCTTGCTCTTGATTGTTACACTATTATGCAATGTTCCTTGTTCTACAGTATAACGCTAAGAAGTGTCTCTTGCTCTTTAAATGTTACGCTAGGAAGTGTATCTTGCCATTTTAAAATGTTACGCTAGGAAGTGTGTCTTGCTCTTAAATGTTACGCTAGGACATGTGCCTTGCTATTTTTAAAGGAGTGTCTTGCTCTTGATTGTTATACTATGAAGTTTTCCTTGTTCTACAGTATAACGCTAGAAATTTTGTCTTGCTCTTAAATGTTACGCTAGGAAGTGTGTCTTGCTCAAGATTGTTAATTTTCGAAGAGTTCCTTGTTCTAGAGTATAACGCTAGGAATAATGTGTTGCTCTAGAGTATAACGCTAGGAATTTTGTCTTACTAAAGACTGTTACACTAGGACGTGTGTCTTGCCCTAGATTGTTATGCTAAGAAGTGTGTCTTGCTCTAGATTGTTACGCTAAGATTTGTGTCTTGCTCTAGATTGTTATGCTAAGAAGTGTGTCTTGCTCTAGATTGCTATGCTAAGAAGTGTGTCTTGCTCTAGATTGTTATGCTAAGAAGTGTGTCTTGCTCTAGATTGTTTTGCTAAGATTTGTGTCTTGCTCTAGATTGTTACGCTAAGATTTGTGTCTTGCTCTAGATTGTTACGCTAAGATTTGTGTCTTGCTCTAGATTGTTACGTTAAGAAGTGTAACAATAAAAGACATTTATAATAAAGTATTTTAAACAACAAATTGTGGCAAGGTTTAAGTAACAAGTAATAAGACATAAATAATATGGAGCTCCAGTCCCCGGCAGCCATGTTCTCCAACTTAGCAATAGGACTAAAGCAACATTAGTAGAGGGACACATAATGAACATGTTTGAAAATATATCTTGAAAGATCACTCAGATTAGAACGTTTTAAAGTTTAAAGGTTTGACCCTTTCTAATGCCCCCTGGCGGCCACCTTATCCAATCAACATGGCTTGAATGATCCCTGTAGCCGGTTACCCAAGTAACAATTCTATCACATTATCTTGAATCGGATAACACTTTCAGAGAAGAACAAGTTTGTAGTGTATCATCTTAATCCTTTTCTGATGCTGCATGTTGGCTATGATTTCTACCAAAAAATACGGTTTGAATCCATTATGCAGAGGGTCACATTAGGAACTTTTCTACACAATTATCCCGAAATACGAGAATCTTAATACGAAAATGTCAATTTACCGCTTTTTGGTGTCGTCTGGCAGTCCTGTTGTTCAACCAATAAATATTGCTAGAACAATTTGTAGATCCAAGTATAATCTACAAATTAAAATGAAAGCAGAACTGCAGTTTTAGAGGAGAATAATTTTAAGGCATTGTCATTTTATCCTTTTTCTGATGCAGAAGCAATTAAACAGATCTACAAATTTAAATTTTTTAATAATTTTGAAAGGGGACCTGATTGAAATGGTTTAGGAGATGTCATTTGAAGCTGTAAGTTAATTAACGACGGTCATTACTGAATAATTTTTAAAGCCAGAATTATGTGACTTGGTAAAGACATGCGTATTGTTTCTAGGAACATGTGTACCAAGTTTCTTTTGAATAAGCTGCTGGAGCAAAAAATGCGGTCTCTAGTGTTAACAAGATCTTCCTTCAGTTTGGCATTCAAACTTTGCCTAGATATCATCAAGGCAATTATTATGACAACCTTTCAACATGCTAAAGTTTAAAATATGGCCTCCAGAGTGTTAACAATATTTTCCTTCAGTTTTTGACCCAACATGACCCGATTTCGAACTTGTCCAATATTTAATGGAGAAAAATGTTGCCAATAGTGTTAACAAGGCAACTGTTGATGATGGACGTCGCACAAAATGTGATCACAATAGCTCACCTTGGGCATTTTGACGCCTTTGCAGCAGATGGCATTTGAAAATATTATGGAAAAAGAATTTCTCCTTATGCCACATGTTTTTTTAACTTTATTAAACAATCATTCTTTCATTTATAGAGATTTTCCAAATATTTCTTTCAGTGTTTTCAAAGTCATCTGCTGCAGATTTGATATATGTAGGAAAAGGTTAAAACAATGCAAAGCATAACATGCAAATGGTGTTTAAAGACTGCATAATAAAACCCACAAACAGACACTTTCTGATGCCTCTGTAGCAGACATTTGAAATGTCTACTTTTGCCAAAAAGCTGTTCTTTCATTTATAGAGAACTTACTTATTTTTGACCAAATGTTTCAAAGTCGTCTGCTGCAGATTTGTTGTATGTGGGAAATGAAAAAAAATAAACCACACTGAGTCTGCAATACTTCTTACTTCAAAGGAAATGAGATCGCTTGACTGTTCAATCTTTCCAAAGTCATTAAGCATAGTCATTCACTTCCACCAACTTGTTCCGAAAGTCTTTGCAGAAGGCTGGACAGTTTTCAGGGAAGGATATTTTAACCCTTTCCCTCATATAAACGCTTTCTGACGCCTCTGCAGCAGACAGCTTTTTGAAAACATAGCGACAAAAGGAAAAATTGCTTGTTTTCAAAAGAAGAAATTGCTCAAAACGAGCAATTTCTCCTTTTGCCACCATGTTTTCAACCCTATTCAATTATTGTTCTTTCATTTGAAGGGAGTTTCTATTTTTTTGGCTATGTTTTCAAAGTTGTCTGCTTCAGATTTGTTGTTTGTGGGTAAGGGTTAATAAGCACATGTAATAGAATAAGGAATTCTTAGTAACCGTTAAAGGTGTTGGACAGTCCGCTGTATAGATCTGTTAAGGATATATTTGCGTATTCTGTTTTGCCACTTTAACCCTTTCCCTCATATAGCACTTTCTGATACCTCTGCAGCCGACAGCAATTTCTCCTTTAGTCACCATGTTTTCAACTCTATTCAATTATTATACTTTCATTTAAAGGGAGTTTCCAATGTTTTTCCTGTTTGTTTTTAAAGTGGCCTATTGCAGATATGCTGTATGTGGGAAAGGGTAGTCTACAACAATGTAGACCAAGACATGCACGCATGTTTATGCAATCTTATTTTGGTCTACATAATTCACTACTCAATTATCAATATTCAATCAAGATTTAGTTTATACTTATTATGCCCCCTTCGAAGAAGAGGGGTATATTGCTTTGCACATGTCTGTCGGTCGGTCCGTCTGAAAACCAAAGCTTGTCCGAGTGATAACTCAACAATGCCTGGACCTATAGTCCTCAAACTTAACTTGGAGGTTGGGCCTGACCATTAGATGAACCCTATTTATTTTGAGGTCATTGGGTTAAAGGTCAAGGTCTCAGTGACCTTGAACACAAAAACCTGTTTTATGCTTGTCCGAGTGATAACTCAACAATGCCTGGACCTATGGTCCTCAAACTTGACTTGGAGGTTGGGCCTGACCAGTAGATGAACCCTATTTATTTTGAGGTGATTGGGTCAAAGGTCAAGGCCACAGTGACCTTGAACACAAAAACTTGTTTTAAGATTGTCCGGGTGATAACTCAACAATGCCTGAACCTATGGTCCTCAAACTTGACTTGGAGGTTGGGCCTGACCAGTAGATGAACCCTATTTATTTTTAGGTGATTGGGTTAAAGGTCAAGCTTGAACACAAACTTTTTTAAGCTTGTCCGAGTGATAACTCAACAATGCCTGGACCTATGGTCCTCAAACTTGACTTGGAGGTTGGGCCTGGCCAGTAGATGAACCCTATTTATTTTGAGGTCATTTGGTCTAAGGTCAAGGTCACAGTGACCTTGAACACAAAAACCTTTTTTAAGCTTGTCCGAGTGATAACTCATCATTGCCTGGACCTATGGTCCTCAAACTTGACTTGGAGGTTGGGCCTGACCAGTAGATGAACCCTATTTATTTTGAGGTGATTGGGTCAAAGGTCAAGGTCACAGTGACCTTGAACACAAACAACTTTTTTAAGCTTGTCTGAGTGATAACTCAACAATGCCTGGACCTATGGTCCTCAAACTTGACTTGGAGGTTGGGCCTGGCCAGTAGATGAACCCTATTTATTTTGAGGTCATTTGGTCTAAGGTCAATGTCACAGTGACCTTGAACACAAAAACCTTGTTTTAGCTTGTCTGAGTGATAACTCAACAATGCCTGGACCTATGGTCCTCAAACTTGACTTGGAGGTTGGGCCTGACCAGTAGATGAACCCTATTTATTTTTAGGTCATTTGGTCAAAGGTCAAGGTCACATTGACCTTGAACGCGAAATATTAGTCCAATTGATAACTCTAAAATGCCTCGCCCTCTTCATTCTTAACAAAATGGTATCGCACAAAGACACTGTGGACCTGTACATCTCTATATTAAACCTTTTTTTCTTTTCTTTTTTTACGTCTTATGTACTTATTCCTTGCTGCCAGTGAGATACATGTTTATCTGCAAATATCAGTCATCATCACAATGTGATTAAGAACTGTACCTACCATCCTCAAACTTTGAATGAACATAATCTTAAAACTGACTCATAGACATCCAATGTGAAATGACAAATCAGCTGGCATTTCGGTCCATGCAAATTTTACTCAATTGTCCAATATTCCTCCCAACATGGCGCTCAAGTGGGGGCATAATGTTTGACAAACATCTCTTGTTTATTTTACATTGCAAAACAAGCTTTTAGCTTAAATTAATCATGCTCGATATCTGCTTCCTGGAGACTTTACCAGTACTCGCGCCATTTGATTGGAAAAATGCTAAAGTCAGAACCCGCTCATCACAGGACTCAAATTGAGACCTTTGGTATGAGAGGCCGACTCTCTACTTCTGCACCACTGTCTTCCTTACAAAAATAAAAATGTGTCCGTAAACATGTAAGATCTGGCCAAAAACAGTAATTCAGCAAGGGTTTACCCTTTCCCACGAATCTGCAGTAGACGGCTTATAGAAACAAGAGGGCCATGATGGCCCTTGAATCGCTCACCTGATTTTTTTTTTTTTTCACTTTAGCTATATAAGCCCCGCCCCCTGGCGGCCAAAGTTTCCGACGAATCAACTTGGCGTGAAGGAATCTGATAGAGGGTCACCCTAGGAACATTTCTACAAAATTATTTGAAAATCGGCCTGACACTTATGGAGGAGAAGATTTTTTAAGTTTTCACTATAGCCATAAAAGGCAAAATAGTCCCGCCCCCTGGCGGCCATGTTTTTTGACCAATCAACATGGCTTGAAGGAATCTGATAGAGGATCACCCAAGGAACATTTCTTCAAAATTATTTGAAAATCGGCCTGACACTTTTGGAGAAGAAGATTTTTTAAGTTTGCACTATAGCCATATAAGGCAAAATAGCCCCGACCCCCTGGCGGCCATGTTTTTCGACCAATCAACATGGCTTGAAGGAATCTGATAGAGGGTCACCCAAGGAACATTTCTACAAAATTATTTGAAAATCGGCCTGACACTTTCGGAGGAGAAGATTTTTTTAAGTTTTCACTATAGCCATATAAGGCAAAATAGCCCCCCCCCCCCCCCCCCCCCTGGCGGCCATGTTTTTCGACCAATCAACATGGCTTGAAGGAATCTGATAGAGGGTCATCCAAGGAACATTTCTACAAAATTATTTAAAAATCTGCCAACCAGTTCGGGAGAAGAAGAATTTTGAAGTTTTTTCGGTTTCGTTGCCATGGAAACCAGAATTTTGCATGGATCCCAAAAATTTGAAGGAATTCTGGTGAGGTCATTGAGAGGATGCTTTCTGTGAAGTTTCATCCAAATTGACCCACTGGTTACTGAGGAGAAGCACGACGGACAAAAGGCGATCACAATAACTCACCTTGAGCAAAGCTCAGGTGAGCTAAAAAAGAAATTAAAATCTCCATAAATAAAATATAATCATTTAATAGAGTTGACAGCATTTTAGCAAAAGGAGAAACTGACCATTATGAACAAGAATGTAGATAAGAGGAGTAAGAAACTTCCCTTGGACACCTCATCCTGTTATCTCCTTAAAACATCACAAGGAGAAACAAATTTGTCCAGAATTCCACATTTCGTAACAAATAAAACTTTGTACGGCTCCTGTACAGAACATATTATGAAAGCTTTAAATGTCTACATTTCTCCTTTTGCCACACCGTTTTCAAAACTGGTCTGTTGCTGCAGATACATCTGTATGTGGGAAAGGGGTGAACAAATATTCTGAAAATACCAATAAGCATGATATTCCTACATGATGATACCAACGCACAGCCCCGTGAGATTCAAGAATAAGGTCACATATGTGCATATGTCACGTAGTTGTATAACAACCCCGGAAGTTTTAATTCCTTAAGATTTCTCAGTCTTTTATTCCCAACACATTGTCTAATTAATCGCCTACATTGGAACTTCAACTGTCTTGGATTCCCTGTAATGAGAACAAAATACTAATTAGTTTTAACCCTTTCCCACATATAGACGCTTTATGACGCCTCTGCAGCAGAAGACTATTTGAAAACAATGTGACGAAAGAAGAAATTGCTCAAAACAAGCAATTTCATCCTTTCAACTTGAATAAGTAATACATGTACTATTTTCATTTACGGAGATTTTTACACTTTTGTCCAGATGTTATCAAAGATGTCTGCTGCAAAAATGTTGAATGTGGGATTGATTGATTGATTGATTGGGGTTTAACGCCGTTTTTAACAATTTCTCCGTTATATCACGGCGGCCGGTTCACCTTCACCTACTCATGCATTTCCTGGTTTTCTCACACCAGTACTCCACACAACAATCTTTCCAAGCAACTGGCTGCTTTTCCACATAGACTTAGCCCTTTGGTGGAAGAAGAATGACGCATGTCGCAATGACTATTGTCAATCGTCGGAAAGAAAGTTGGCCGAGCCGGGATTCGAACTCACAACCCCTGGATTGACAGCCCGCTTGAATGTGGGAAAGGGATAAATGTTTACCCGATAGGGTACTTAGTGTCATCATTTAGAAAATTATTTTGACCCTTTTCCACATAAGACAAAACCTCAGTAGACAATTTTGAAAACATTTAGCCATGGTTAATTGTTATTTATTCAAGTTCAATAATTGAATGGAGTTGAAATCACTGTTGCGAAAAGAGAAATTGCTCTGCAAGGGGGAAAGTGTTAAATTAATGAAAAACTTATATTTGGAAACTGATAGTTGAATTTCGATAAAGAATATAAAATATTACGGGAAACAGAAAATTGCCTGCTTTTAGCAATATCTAATAGAAATAATGTTTTCATTTAACCCTTTCTCTAATGAGGATGCATTTTGATGCATATGCAGTAGTCAACTGTTGAAACATCGCTCATGATATCTCGTTTTGCCACATCTCTTTAACTTTTATACATTTAATTATAAAGTAGAGACTTTACTTTTATCTAGATGTTTACAAAGTTATCTGCTGAAGATTTACAGTAAATGGGAAAGGGTTAATACTGTTTTGAAATAAATCTTTAGAAAAGAAATTTTCATTATTGATAGTATCCACTGCCATTAGGCAAAACTTAAATCTTCAAACAGCGCCGTCCCATAGTCAGAGAAAAGTTTTTAAGTTTCGACCAATCAATATGGCTTAAAGGAATCTGATAGAGGGTCACCCAAGAAACATTTCTACAAAATTATTTGAAAATCGACCTGATACTTTTGAAGGAAAAGATTTTTTTTAAAGTTTTTTAAAGTTTTTACTTTAGCCATAAAAGGCAAAATAGCTCCGACCTTTGGCAGCCATAGTTTTCGATCAATCAACATTGCTTGAAGGAATCTAATAGAAGGTCACCCAAGGAACATTTCTACAAAATTATTTGAAAATCGGCCCAACACTTTTGGAGGAGAAGATTTTTTAAGTTTTAACTATTTTTTTTCATTCGGTTGCCATGGAAACCAGAATTGCATGGATCAAACAAATTAGAAGAAATTAAGGCGAGGACATTGAGAGGATGCTTCCTATGAGGTTTCATCCCAATTGGCCAAGTGTTTAGGGAGAAGTTGTTTGAAACAAAAAGTTGACGCAGGCACAACAGACAATTTGCCATAACATAAACTCAACTGGCTTACAGCCAGTGGAGCTAAAAATGGTCTTTTCGAAAAAAGTGAGGTTTTATTCCACAAAAGTTATCTGTTGCAGATGCACTAAAATGTATGGAAAAGGATAATGAAGGGCATACTTTCCCAGTCTAGCAGAAGCTGTCTCACAGGCGATGTTGCACTAGGGACCAGCTCCCTAGGGGTCATATCATCATTATCTGTTTTTTGGGGGTTAGCTCCAAACTCCAACAATAGGGACACAAGGGTCCAATCTTGTTGCCTGGCAGCATAGTGCAGAGGAGTCCTCAGTACTTTAACACTGTCCACATTACAACCTGAAATTGTCCTCAACCCCTTTTACCCCCATACAGACAGTTTTTAGTCCGGTTCAATTTCGACGCAATTTAACCAGACTGTTGCAATCAAAATGATTTTAACAGATGTTTTTGACACCAGGGCTATAATATGAAGTTGGATTTCAAATATCAATTATTAGACAACATTTGTTAAAGTTTTTCCCTATACAAGTATAATATTATGTAAAACAAGTGACCGGGAATGGGGCCATTTTTTACCCCAGGGCTATAATTTGAACAATCTTAGTAGAGTCAACTAGATGAAGCTACATACCAAATATCAAAGGCCTGGGCCATCAACTTTTAGACAAGAAGATTTTTTTTAAACAAGAATTACGCGTAATTAAATGTCTCGCTGTCCCCTGCTTTGACTATCAATGCAAGTGTAAAAGACAAAAAGTAAAATAACTAAACTTTAACATTGAGCTAAAACACAATTGTTTTTAAACAAGAAATTATAAAAAAAAAAATACAAAGTTAAAAAATTCAAGAAATTAAACAAAAAAAAAAATCAGCCAACGCAAAATTAAGAAACAAAATAATACAAATGTGCAAAGTTAAAAAATACAAGAAATTCAAACCAAACAAATTGACTAAAATGCAAAGTTCAAAAATACAAAAATTCAATTTTTTTTTTTTAGCTAAATGCAAAATCTAAAAATACCAAGAAATTAAAAAAAAATAACAAAATAAAAATGTTTTACCCCGAAACCTGTTTGATATGTTGAAGTACTTTATTTATGAAATGTGTGTTCACAATTTGAAAATTAATCCACCAAAATATGCAGAAGCTATGTCCAATTCTCAAAATCCACAAAAAAATCAAGTGTTTTACCCCCAAAAAAGGTCACACAAAGCATCCTCAGCGTGCAATGTGCAGCAGGGTATTAGATGTAACTATATTCCAAATATGAAAGCCCTAGGACCAGTACTTATTGAGAAAAAAAAACAAGAGGCCCAAGAGGGCCAGTATCGCTCCACGGCCATAAGGCAAAAATCAAATCTCCAAACAGCCCTGCCCCCTAGTGGCCATATTTTTTACCAACCACCATGGCTTAAAGGAATCTTGTAGAGTGTCACCCAAGGAATGTTTCTGCAAAATTATTTGAAAATCGGACTGACACTTTCGGAGGAGAAGATTTTTTAAGTTTTCACAATAGCCATATAAGGCAAAATAGCCCCACCCCATGGCGGCCATATTTTTGAACCAATCAACATGGCTTGAAGGAATCTGATAGAGGGTCACCCAAAGAACATTTCTACAAAATTATTTGAAAATCTGCTCAACACTTTCGGAGAAGAAGATTTTTTAAATTTTCACTATGGTCATATAGAGCAAAATAGCCCCGCCCCCTGGCGGCCATATTTTTCGACCAATCAACATGGCTTGAAGGAATCTGATAGAGGGTCACCCAATGAACATTTCTACAAAATGATTTGAAAATCGGCTGAACACTTTCGGAGAAGAAGATTTTTTAAGTTTTCACTTTGGTCATATAAGGCAAAATAGCCCCGCCCTCTGGCGACCATGTTTTTCGACCAATCAACCTTTCTTGAAGGAATCTAATAAAGGGTCACCCAAGGAACATTTCTACAAAATTATTTGAAAATCGGCCTGACACTTTCAGAGAAGAAGATTTTTTAAGTTTTCACTATTTTTTTCTTTTGGTTGCCATGGAAACCAGAATTATGAATGGATCAAAAAAATGTGAAGGAATTTAAGAGAGGACATTGAGAAGATGCTTCCTATGAAGTTTCAACCAAATTGGCCAAGTGGTTAGTGAGAAGAAGTCGTTTAAAGGAAAAAGTTTACGCACGCACGCACGCACGACGGACAATTCGCCATGACATAAGCTCGACTGGCTTTCAGCCAGTGGAGCTAAAAATCGAAACTTTAACGTTGAGCCAAAATCCAAGAAATGAAAAAGAAAAAAATCCAAATGTTTGACCCAAAAACCCGTTTGATAGTTTGAAGTACTTCATTTATAAAATATGTGTGCACAATTTGAAATCAATTTAACAAAAAATGATGAAGCTATGACCAAATCTCAAACTCAACCAAAAACCACCAAAATCATTATTTTTACCCCAAAAAGTAGGTCACACTCAGTATCTTAAGCATACAATGTGAAGAAGAGCATTAGATGTAACTATATTCGTAAACGTAACTTTAACGTTGAGCTAAACGCAAATGTTTGACGCCGCCGTCGCCAGAAAAGCAACACCTTAGTCTCGCTTTCGCAACATCGTCGGAGCGAGACAAAAATCCCTATACGAGTCTATGCTATACAAGTGACCCATTTTTTACCTCTGGGCCTTTATTTGAACAGTCTTGGTAGAGATCCACTAGATGAAGCTACATACCAAATATCAAAGGCCTTGGCCTTCTACTTTTAGACAAGAAGATTTTTTAAAGTGTTTTCCCTATACAAGTCTATGTAAAACAAGTGACTCCTGGGTAGGGGTAATTTTTGATCCCAGGGATATAATTTGAATAATCTTGGTAGAGGTCCACTAGATGAAGCTATATACCAAATATCAAAGGCCTGGGCCTTCTACTTTTAGACAATAAGATTTTTAAAGTGTTTTCCCCATACAAGTCTATGTAAAACAAGTGACCCCCGGTGAGGGATCATTTTTGACCCAGGGGCTATAATTTGAACAACGGACGATGGACGACAGACGATGGATGGACGACGGACAGAGAGTGATCAGAATAGCTCACCTTGAGCCTTTGGCTCACAGGTGATCTAAAAACAATGGATCATCATATATAATAGCACACCATACATAAAACAGAATTTCAAATCTTTGGAAAAAATATTTCTATGGAGTCATTATATAAGAAGTCTTGATGCCACAATTGTTTCAAGGTTGGAAAAAGCAACTATCTAATACAATTCATACCTCCTGACAAGAAAGCAAATTCTGTGGTTGATGGGAACAATACAACATTTGTTTTACACTTTAAGAACTTTCATTGGTTATGCAATCATGTTTTAAGTATTTTGACGAACAGTGATACTGGTAAGGCCTTGAGTAAAGCCACATTTCTGCTCAATAATGATACTTTCATTCATAGAAATGTCCATATTTTTACATTTATGTTACAAAGTCTTCTGCAAAAAAAATTATATGTGGGAAAGGGTTAAAATGCTGTTGATTATGAAAATCTCTTACCTGCTATAAGTAACACTTTTACACAGTTGACACTCCCCTTATAGACAGATGCATGTAAAGGCGTACCAAAATGACAATCGGACTGATCCAAACTTGCACCTGCACTGATCAACTTATCTGCACATCTCCATTTGTCTGAAATGTAGGAAGCATTTTTATTTTGCAATTAGGAGGATATTTTTAAGCGTTCTAAAACTTCCTTTTATTACAGAGTTGGAACATGAAAATATATTATGGTTTATATACATTAATCAAAGACTGTTTAAATGAGACAATTATTTTGATACCCACAATATAAGGCTAAGCCCTTCCCAATTTGCAGACACATTTGAAGCAAACAACTTGTGAAATCATTGTGGCAATTTCTACATTGACTTCAACTCAGTAAATATACTTTCATTTATAGAGATTTTACAAATTATTTTCATAAGTCATCTGCTGCAGATTTTTTATATGTTGGAAAGGGTTAACTGTGAACAATAGTACTGTAAAAGCCATGACTGTTTACTTCTCTTGTTCCAGGCCTTTGCCAAACAGTGTTACCTCTGAGAACAGCTTCGTGTAAGGGCGAAGACAACAACAGTTGTGGGTTTACGTTCGCTCCATGTTCTAACAAAGTCGCCACACATTCTTCATTCCCACTTGAGCAGGCATCACAGAGAGGGGTGGCACCATCTATATTACGCCCATTAACCTACATACAAAACATGAGACAAAATGTCTTTCTATAATTGTTTAATTCAACTACAGTATGTCTTGTAGACCTGTACTTTAAAGGATTGCCTAAGTGAGATGATAAGGCAAGCTTCAAAACATCTAGGCTCAAAGATTAAGTCTCCATAAATAAGCATAACTATTGCATAAATTTGAAAATATGGCAAAAAGGAGGTATTCACTTTTTCCCACAATGTTTTCAAAAGAGAGTCAAATAATGTTTTCATCATGATGTAAAGAATTCTATTGATTATCACATAATCTACAAACAGTCCCAAAGCAGGAAGGGTTCGCATTATACATTGCATGACTCAACCCTTTCCCACATACAACAAATCTGCAGCTCAAAAACAACAGTTACTTCTTTCTATACAACTGTTTTCACTTTTCATTTGTATCTATGGAAATATTCAACTGGATCCAAAATCATAGTATCATATTAGAAGTCGTCAAAATCAACACTTGTTGCATGGCCCCCAACTAGTCATAAATGATTATGATGACTGTCTATCGCTTTCCCATTGTGAGCAATTTCACAATGTATTCTCAAAATTGGCTAGGGTTTAACCCTTACCAACAGACGGCAAATCTGCAACAGACGACTTTAAAAACATCTAGATAAAAATATGAAAATATTACGGCAAGAGGATGAATTGCATATGATGAGTAATTTCACCTTTTGTCACAATGTTTTCAAATGTCATCTGCTGCAATGGCATCAAAATGAGTCTTCATGCGGAAAAGGGATAAAGTTAAGACATATAATAAAAAGAGATGAATACCTACATCAGCACCAGCATCTATCAGTAACCTCACAATCTCAATATGCCCATTAAAACATGCTTCATGCAGTGGCTGGATCAGATCAAAGTTTGACTCGTTAACAAAGTGACCCCCGGACAGGAGATAACGCACCTCAACTATGTCTCCTCTAGAGCACGCCTTGTGAAGAGGGTACAAAACTGTTTCTGTTGATAGAAAAAAAAAGCTCAATTCCTGAAGAAGGCCGTCAGGCCGAAAGCTTGATTTTTTAGTTATAAATTATATATGGAAAAAAATACACAAAACTTTTACATATATATATGTGACAATAAAAAGAGAAAATAGCAGTATAATTGCAGATTGCTGTGGTAAAGTGATTTCAAATTGATGAATGCATGGAATATATGAACTATATTGTAAGACAACCCAAACTTCGTGTGGAAGACAGTGGTGCAGAGGTAGAGCGTCGGCCTCTCACATCAAAGGTCCCTGGTTCGAGTCCCGTGATGAGCGGGTCCTGACTTTGGGATTTTTCCACACAATCGGCGCGAGTACTGGTTAAGTATCCAGGAAGCAGACATCGAGCGTGATTAATATAAGCTTAAAGCTTGTTTCGCAATCGATTTAAAATAAATAAGTTTAAACTAACCCAAACTTGCAAGATTTATGGCTTTCATCTGTCTATGTGCCTATATAATATCAGAGACATAAAAATACATATATAGATCTATGTCTCAGACTCTGATAATGTCTAGTCTATAGATATTTTTTTCTACATTCTCAATGTTTGGACTTTACATACTGCATTGTATATGATGTAACAGTAATACTATAAATTCACTTTTGATCACAGAATAACTAGCAACTATAAATTCACACTTGATAAATAGTTGTACTAATCAATCATAGCGTTTCAAAGATTCATTTCCCTTTCCTACTTGCAGTCGAAATTTGAGGCATCTGCAGCAGACGCCTTTTTAAAACAATGTAGCTAAAAGAAGAAAATGCTCATAATGAGCAATTTCTTCTGTCGCCAGAGTTTTCAACACTTTACACTAGTAATTCTTTCTTTTATAGAGATTTTCTATACTTTTGCAAAGTCATCTGCTGTATGTCCAATGTTGACGATCTGCTTTAGAAAATAATTTATCATATAATTATATGATATGTTGACATCTAAATGAAAACAATCAACCATATGATTGTAGTTGACCGGACTGCTTTCCGTAGAAATGTCATGATACTATCCGTAAATCCGTCTTATCCGATAACCTTGCATCTTTAGTTCTTTTTATGAAGCGATTTGTTCTGTGTCATTCGTTTAAAACCTCCTGAGTGTGACTAACAGTTGCTCTCATACTCTGTTCACGTTCAAATCTTGATGGGTTTTTTAAATGTAAAACTTATTCTTGCCTGAATCTCCATTCATTCTAGACAGGACGTGACATTTCGCGCGAATGTATCAAAGTAGCGTAGGTACTGTCTTTACAAACCCGAACTTCTTAAGTAAGTGGTTATTTCGCTTGTCATATATATACTTAATCATGTTTTTCGAGATTCAAATTTGAAGCCTTCCAGAGATTTATAGATCTCAATATATTTGTTGTTGTTTTCCTAAAAAATCGTCTGCTGCGGACGTTCAAAAACCGGGAAAACTTCAGGTCCAGATACGATTTTACTCTTAACTAGATTTTAATCTTAACAACTCAAATATTCATCTGCATAACTCTTGTCAGGCTGTGCAGTTTGAACGGTCTACAAACACTGGGAACAAATACCAGATAACTGGCAATATTCAAGAAAGGCAACCGTTCGCCTGCCAATCCATTTCTCTCACTCTTGTCACCTGAACATTTATCGTCATTATGTCCAATTTCGATACTCAACATGTACTCAAAGACAGTAAACATGGCTTCCACGAGCGACGCTCCTGTGGACACACTTGTAACTTATTAGTCCACTAACTTCATTGATCTAGCCAGGAACAACCATGGGTCAGATCGACGCCATTCCCTTTAATAGTCTATAAGAATTTGACAACCTTGCGACTTGGGAAAAGGGACTGTCAACGGCCTTCAACCTAGATAAGTGTGAGGTTATATACATATCAGACTGTATTCACAACAAAGCAGCCTCCTTTCATTAACAACTGGCCTGCAACCTCCATGACACAGAACTTGAAGCAATAGACAGAGCTAAATAGGCTACACTGGTGTAGCCTAATCAGCTCCAATAATTTAACCCGGAAGGCTGTAGGCCTACTGACAACATAACAAAGAAAGCACTGTATAATCTCACTCATCATATAAGAAACAGAAGTTCCTGTACCCCGATTGCCAAGGCCAATGCGTTTAAACCTTTCCCACATACAACAAATATGACAACTTGGAAAACACATAGGGCAAGAGTCATTCTTACGGATCTATGCAGCTCGTCGTTGGACAATTTCAAGTTGGTTTGACGTGACCACCGGACTTTCAGGTACCAGATAGTTGAGTTGCAATACTCAGCTGGACACGTAAGACTTAACCCTTTTTCAATGTACAGACTCATTTTGACGCATCTGCAGCAAACAATTTTGCCAGAATGTGTTCAACTCTATTCAATAAGTAAACCTTCATTTAAAGAGATGTTTGATCATTGTGCCTATTAAAGCACCAGTGTCACAAACTCTACTATAGGCACTATATTATTCAAAATAATGAACCATCTTGTTGATCAATATCCAAACTTCACCAGACCATACTTGATAGGTTGTATTCAGAATCGGAACTATAGATTCTCAAAAGAGTTATAAGTTCCATTATACGCACATATGCCTACGGGAAACAATACTGTATATCCAGAGCATATGTTTCTGCTGGAAGATGACCTTCAAATATTTGATTTAAAATATAGGTAAATGTGGAGTTCCATACCGGACCCTCAGGGATATTTCTGAAGAATTTTCTCAAAATTTGTCATGAAGATATAGTGTTTGAAGGGATTTTTGTCTAGGCATTTCGACGTTTGGTAATATTTAGCATAACCGGATGCGACAAGTCAAACTATAAAGTGGCATTCGAGAATAGAAACCGCCATGTGTAACGTGTACCGGGTCCTTCACGGAGTTGCGCCACCGCGGCACTGACCGCGATGTACGTTGCTTAACTTTGTGAAAAAGCCAACCTCTCCAATGTCGCTATAAAAGCCGTCTTCTTCCTAAACCCCATTCACATCTATACTAGAAGTTCTACAAAAGTTCGTCGGGCAAAGGCGCTGTGAAATACCACAGGTGTCGCGAGAAAATAAGGGTCAAGGGAAAATAGAAAATTTGTATTGTGCATGCAAGAGTGTCTATGAATATTCATGAATGCATATTTGTAAGTAATTATAACCTTTAGCTGACAAAGCTAGGTTGTTTGGAACAAGGAAGATATCGTGATCTCCAATTTCAATCGACATTTGTCTTTACGCCGTTTCAACATTAGTTCACTTATTCATGACCCCTAAGTAAACAAAATCCTAGTAGTACTAAGCTAGAAAATGTGTATTGTCTAATGGCACTTCTACATGACCACCGTGCCACGACTGGGTTTCGAAATTACCGACGCTAACGATTCCGACATGTGAGGTACGTGGTCATTTACACGATGGCTATTCCATCAACATCCGACTTAAAAGATGTAAAGATACAGTACTGAAACACATATTGCCGTAAACTTTAAACATTATCACAGCAACTACATCGACGGCCGTGTCGGAGTAAGGTAGCCCTTTTGTGTGAATAGACGGGCCAAAATGATAAAACACCACAATGCAGACCAGATCACACCCTCACAGTTGTAATATCGTAGACATTGCAGGACCAACCCCGTCTAATACCATCACTACTCCCTGTGTCTAGATCACTTCACGTGTTTGTTCATGTAGGGCTACGACTAAAACCAATTCAATTGGACCGAATCATATCACAGCTGCAATGAGCGATTGGGCTAGAAGTGTACCAGGTATCTCTTTGTTCGAAATGTGTTTTAAGCCGCTTCAACTGTATCTGACGGATTAATTGTTATGCTATCCCCTCAACTTGAGTGCCAACGAGGGAACCACTACTAACCCTTTCCCACCTTTTGAAAACATTGTGACTAAAGGGGAAATTGCTCATAACGAGCAATCTTTCCTTTTTGACACAATGTTTTCAACTTTTTTCCAGTATTTATACTAACAATTATAGAAATGTTCTATGTTTTTGAGTAGACAGTTTCAAAGTGATCTGCTGCAGTTTTGCTGTATGTGGGAAAGGGTTAATGGGACTGCCTCGTGCGTTTGAATACGCTCAAATTACTAAGAAAAGTTACAAAGGTGATTATATAAGCAAAACTGTCTTCCAGCATGAAAACACGTCTTCATACGAGTATTACGTTTTGCTTGAATCATGTGATATTAGCTGGCTGACATATCTCAGTAAGCTAAGCAAATCTTAACATTTTCAGCTCTAAATAGGAAATATCCCTACGGATATTACTGAAGATTAAAATTAGTCTTCTTTGGCTTAGTTGAGCCATGAATTATACTTTAAAGTTTTCGTTGTTTAAATAGTATTAAAAACATTGTGTCTCTTTAAAGTATTTGACTGCTACGAGAATGGCGTCATGTGGCGGACGCGTTAACCCTTTCCCTCATATAAACGCTTTCTGCAGCAGACAACTTTTTGAAAACATTGTAACAAAAGAAGAAATTGCACAAAACGTGCAATTTCTGCTTTTGTCACAATGTTTTTCCACTTTTAGTCATAGGTTATCAATTCAATTATGGAGATTTTCTATTTTTTGAGAAAAATATGTTCAAAGTCGTCTGCTGCAGAATTGTCTTATGAGGGAAAGGGTTAAAGTATTCGACTGCTACGAGAATGGCGTCATGTGGCGGACGCGTTAATCAAGGAGTAGGTGAGAAGTGTATCATATACACACTACAATGTGTGTTAATGTAATGCTAGTGGCGAATATGTATTTCCGCCAAAGTGTGCAATTCATTATTGTAATAAATGCGAGTGTCACCTCGTACTATATATTAATATCTCTGTGTGGCAAGGGTCGGTACACACACCACATAAAAAGCAACCCAGTAAATATATATGGATTAATCATATCATTTGTTTCAAATTAACCGGAGAGGTTTTCTCCTTATCCCACAGCGTCTCTAGTTCGTCTGCATCAGGGAACGAATTCGTATTTAACACGAAAATCAGTTCATCTATGCCTGTTTAATTTCTATTTCGAGTGTAGAATAAACAATGTTGCAATCATATTCATAATAGTCTTCCCAGATGCAGACCTTTTTTATTTAAATTGTGGAAAAATGAAAATTTAAACATTACGTTTATTTGTCCTTCCGCATCCGATGTTTTCAACACAATCTAAACTTTTCAGTCGTGATTCTTTGACATATGTCATACTGATCACTCCTTTTGGATTCTAGTTATAATTATTTGTAAATAATGTAAGCATGTCTGATAAATACTGAAAATATATCAATTATAAGGGTGAATATTACGATTTTTATTTGTTTGGAACAAACAAATTTAGTTACTGCAATTCTGAAGCCGTTCGTCTTATGGAAAAGTCCATGAATTTCATACGCGTGAAAGTAGTACTCAATACTTGCTCTTACATTTCAAATGTATCACGATATTTGAAATAATGATATATTTATATCGTCTTTGTTTTCTTATGTGGTTCTTATATTCAAAGAGAATTTGGAAATAAAATGAAACATTGTATTTTAAAACATGAACGCGGAGAGATTTATAAATCTCAATGAGTGAACTGCTACAGGGAAAACTATTTCCGATTTAAGCTCCAGATACGGTATTTGAATTTTCAATCACGCATTGAAAATGTAGATAAAAACAGAATTGAAAATATTTTCTTTGTGCCTTGTCGGCCATATAAATATAGTATAAATAATTAAAAAGCAAATATGTGCGTCATAAAATGCATTTAAAATGAGAGTAACACATTTGCAGAGAAATCGTGATCTTTTTATAAATACGACGGTATGGGGGGAGGGTCTAAAATGCGGACGCGATCTGCGGACAAATACATTATAGAGGGAAAATGCGGACAAATGCAATATAGAGGGAAAATGCGGACGCTATAGAATATAGAGCAAATCTGCGGACGCTATGATTTGTTGTAAAAAATGTTTAATTAAAGATGGGCAAATGTGTATAATTTGTTAACATATGATCATATCCGGGGTTTTCTTTTTAAATATATAATGTGTTTGATTGCTTTTATCAGTGATATAGATTAACCCAAAAATCGAGATCATGCTGAAATGGAATCTCTTTGTAAAGTGTGTTAACGACTTTTCTCTTTATATCATATCTATAGATATCAATAACGAGAATTGATGGATTGATTTTCCGACAAGTAAATGTCTTTTGACGCATCTGCAGCGGACGAAATTTGAAAACATTGCAAGAATAGAATAGGTTGCTAGTAACTAGCCATAGGTTTTGCTTCAATTATATCCTCTCCTTTACAATCGATTGAAGGGTCATGGGTTCTAGTTATTGTTTGGCATCTTCATTTTCTACTTTGTAACTTTCAATAGTTTTTCCATGTGCCATACTACGAGGCAAATGATCCATGCAACATTCTATTCTGTAGGGTACTTGGAAGGGGCAGAACAATTTAAATAACAAATAAACAATAAGTATATATATATATACAACACTGTTTCTAGTAATTATATATATATACAACAATAATACTAATCTATAACAAATAAGTTAAATGTTTTTTTCTTGCTGTGTAAACAGTAAAAAGCAACATATATTGAAAACATTGTGGGAAAAGGAGAATTTGCTTATTTAAACAATTTCTTAATTCCCATAACCTTTCTTTACCGTCGTATAAACCACATTTGTATTTGAAGGCTGTTATAAGTAAAAAACTTAAATGTTGCCAATTTAATCACATATCTTATCCTTATAATAGCCAAATAATTAACAAAAGTTACAATTAAAGTTCCGCATCTGTTGTCAACATATCCACCGGTGCATTAACACAAGATTTGTGAAACCAACTGTGCATATATCACATTGTACCATGACGGTATCGACACATCCCGGCAAGTTACAAATACATAAATGTATATGATAGGTTTATTGGGAAAAGGGGTTACATTTATAATTTGTTTGGAATGACACTCGTACACAATGGTAATTAACAGTGAATGGTCACGCATCCTTAATTAATTTGGTAAGCTTAAACACCCTTTAAAGGAAACAGCGGCCAGCTTAGGTGTATACTGTAGAGTAAAATGCGGACGGCAAAGGTATTTTTCTTGGTTTTCTCTGGAGCATTTAATCCTTTTATAATGCAAATGAATTTAAAAGCCTCTGAAGTCTGAAGCATGTTTCTTTTAAAGTGCTCATATAAATATTAGTACTGCCTTTTTCCACAATATTTTCTACATGATTTCAATTACTCTTTCATTTGGATAGATGTTTCTTTTTTTTAGCTCACCTGAGCACGAAGTGCTGAAAGTTAGTTATTGTGATCTCCTTTTCTTCTACCAAACTGATTGGCAGATTTTCAAATTATTTTAAAGAAGTGTTCCTTGGCCGCCAGGGAGCGGGGCTTTTTTGCCTTATATGGCTATAGTGTAAACTCAAAACAATCTTCTCCTCCAAAAGTGTCAAGCCGATTTTCAAATAATGTTGTAGAAATGTTCCTAGGGTGACCCTCTATCAGATTCCTTCCAGCCAAGTTGATTGGTCGAAAAACATGGCCGCCAGCGGGCGGGGCTTTTTTGCCTAATATGGCTATAGTAAAAACTTGAAAAATCTTCTCCTCCGAAAGTGTTTGGCCAATTTTCAATTCTTTTTGTAGAAATGTTCATTGGGAGACCATCTATCAGATTCCTCCAAGCCATGTTGATTGGTCGAAAAACATGGCCACCAGGGGGCAGGGCTATTTGGCCTTATATGGCTATAGTGAAAACTTGAAAAATATCTTGTTAAGCAGGAAGCTTTTGAGTAAGATTTTAGAAAACCCTTGGTCAATTGTGATTTTTTTTGTAACACAAATTGGTAAATACTTAAATGAGTGAGTCGGGGCCATAATGGTTATCCATTTTTATGCCCCCGGAATCACCGATTCGGTGGGCATCTAGTTTTTTGGCCTGTCTGCACGTCTGCACGTCTGTCTGCACGTCTGTCTGCACGTCTGTCTGTCTGACTGTCTGTCTGCACGAAAAAAACTTTAACCTTGACCACTACTTTTGAACCATAACAGGTACGGCTACCATATTTCACATGTGTATTTCTTGTGACATGACCTTTCTGTCAGTACCAACATTTTTGACCTTGCGACCTTGACCTTTGACCTAGATGTTGCCATTCTCGAAAAAAACTTTAACCTTGGCCATTACTTTTGAACCATAACAGGTAAGGCTACCATAATTCACATGAGTATTCCTTGTGACATGACCTTTCTGTCAGTACCAACATTTTTGACCTTGCGAATTTGACCTTTGATCTTGTTGTTGCCATTCTCGAAAAAAGACTTTAACCTTGGCCATTACTTTTGAACCATAACAGGTACGGCTACCATATTTCACATGTGTATTCCTTGTGACATGACCTTTCTGTCAGTACCAACATTTTTGACCTTGCGAATTTGACCTTTGACATAGATGTTGCCATTCTCAAAAAAACACTTTAACCTTCACCACTTCTTTTGAACCATAACAGGTAAGGCTACCATATTTCACTTGTGTATACCTTGTGACATGACCTTTCTGTCAGTACAATTTTTTTTCACCTTGACCTTTGACCTAATTGTTGCCATTCTCGATAAAAACTTTAACCTTGACCACTTCTTTTGAACCATAACAGGTACGGCTACCATATTTCACATGTGTATACCTTGTGACATGAACTTTCTGTCAGTACCAACATTTTTTACCTTGCGACCTTGACCTTTGACCTAGATGTTGCCATTCTAGAAAAAATACTTTAACCTTGACCACTTCTTTTGAACCATAACAGGTACGGCTACCATATTTCACATGTGTATACCTTGTGACATGACCTTTCTGTCAGTACCAAAATTGTTCAACTTGCGACCTTGACTTTTGACCTAGATATTGCCATTCTCGAAAAAAAAATTAACCTTGACCACTACTTTTGAACCATAACAGGTACGGCTACCATATTTCACATGTGTATTCCTTGTGACATGACCTTTCTATCAGTACCAACATTTTTCACCTGGCGACCTTGACCTTTGACCTAGATCGGGTCAATCGGGGGCATCAGTGTTTCACAAACACATCTTGTTTTTACATGTCTTTTGAAACTTGGAAATTAAATATAATATTCACATGTATGTCTCATGATTTATTTTTTATATACAACTAAAATGGCATTTAATTTTAACGGATGCGTCATTTATTCTTTTACCCGAAGTTGTAATATTTATAAACAATGCAGTTTATAAATCACACATCTATGCAAATGCAAATGTTTGAACAGTTTTATGTACCCAAACAAATTCAGTGCCTTCAGCGCTTTGATCTTATTAGTCAGGGGTGTTAGGGATATTTTGGTTCAGATTCTTCCAAAAGCACCAAATTTGGCTCAGAGGTCGCCCATGCCATACTTTTAACATTTTTGATGGGCGCCAAGACAGGCGACCAATGGGGCCGCCATTTTGGCAAAATCCAAAATGGCCGCCATCCGGGTTAGATGTCAATCGCAGTTGAAAACTAAAAGGGCTAGAATCATGAACGATACCTCATTTTCGGGGTTTTCGGGGTCGGGGAATCTGATTGAGATGTTATTTCAATGATCTGAGGTCAAGTTTACCCTTCAAGGTCAATCAAAAATCAATAAAGATTAAGATGAAATGAATTCGGAGACATCTGCAGTGACCAAATGCTACATGCCGTTGTGGCATTTAAATGTTAAATATACAATACAGGATTACTAATGATTACTATAACTATCTATACGTTCTGGCTTTCACTTTACGATTTCAGCAACAAATACTACTGGTCATCACCACCGTTATTAACACACCAGCCTTCTCATTTGCAGAGGGCTGTTCATCAGACACCTGCACAGTTGCATTTGCACATTCATGTGCATGCACATACCACTGAAGCATCGCTGAGAGTGGTCCATAGTGGTTGCCATGTACTGGTGCCATCTTTGTGCCAGCCCCACTTACTGAAGTCAGGAATTTTCTGTTGGACTGAGGTGGCCTGACGACAGTAGAATCTCGCCTGTAGTAGCGCTTGCTTTACATGCTGGAACAGTGCGGCTTTGGTATGTGGGATGTTTTCCAGCAGTTTGCTTCCAGTTGTGAAGAGTTGATGTCTGGCTGTGTTGACACCAGCTGCACTACATCCCTCGTTAAACATGACTATGACAAAGCGTTCGAGGCGCTGCATATGCACAGACTCATGAATGAAGAGGTCAGGGTCATGCGTGAGAGCAACTAGTGTGTCGTTGAGATCCGGTATGCTTGACCATGCTGCCCTTGCTGTCTACTTGCCACATCCAAGAAACTGTGAAGTCGAATCGCACCCGTTAAGCTGTGAAAGAGGGGTAGTGCCAAGGATTTTGACACACCAATATCCGAGTAGATGGTATGAACTGGTATGTCACGGTAGTTTTTACCTGTACCAAAGCCCACCCGAAGCTCTGAAAGGCTGAGGGACAAACGTATTGTCAAAACTACGACCTCGCTGTCCACAGTGCGAACATAGGCTGATGTACCCTACTTTGCCGCATGTGCCAGATGCAGGAGGATCCTGGTGTCCACCTCGGAATGGTTACATGGCTGAAGTGTTGTGAGGTCTACTCAGGAGCAGCTTTCCGCACATGTCAGCCTTGGTGATCTGTGTTCTGATGAAGGAAAACAGCTCCTTTTCGTTCGCCTCATTTTCCAGGAATCCGCTGTTCCAGTCACGCTTCGGGATTGGACTACTGCCATCGTCAATTCTTGTCCGTGGGTTAATCCCACGCCGTTGCTGCGTGAGAGCTTTGAGGATTTTTCCTCTGTGTAATTATCCCATACAATGTCAATGCGTTCGGTACTACTTGTTATTTGGGCCTCCAAATATTGAACAATGCGGGGAGACACATACTCGCTAAATGTCTTTGCTGTTGTGGGTAGCACCATGTGGATAACAGCTGCCATATCCAAAACCACGACGGTGGCTTGTTTAGCAGCAACTCTGATTTTCGAACCGAAAGAAGTCTGTCATGTCGACATCGGGTCGTGACTGGAGTGAAAAGAAAAGTTGTGTAATCAACATCTTATTCTGCCTCTGGACGCCACTATCTTTTGTACCTTTTTTCTTGGGGTCAGGTCGGTTGGCGAAGGTTAGCATATTATTCCGCTTGATTGTATCAGATACCGGTACTGAAGCCTTTTCCAATCTGTCCATGACATATGCTGCATGCAGGGTTTGACCAGCTTCACGAATTTGAGATAGAGAAGTAGCAATGGCATGTTCCATGACATTCTGTGTATTGAGCGCTATGAGCTCCTGACTTGTAGCCCGGAAAGGAAAGCCTAGCTGCTCTACCACCTTGATGAACAATAGCACATCCTTTTGAAACTTTAATTACAAGCTGTGTCCTTCCTCATAATGAGCGGTGAATAACAATGATGGGTCATTGACGGCCTCAAACTCCTCAATTACCTGTGTGCAATCAGGTCCGGCCAGCATAAACAGTGTAAGGGCTTTGGGCTTCTCATAAAGACCAACAGCTCCACCATCCATGTGTATGGAGACTTTTTGTTGGACTATTCATCGGTTTGGTCCTTGTTGAAGATGCAGATGCGGCCTTGTATGGGAATTGGGGGTAGACCCCGATCTCAGCAGGGGGTTTCAACGACTTTTCGCTTGCGAGCATTGAGTTATATCCAGACTAGGTGATGACATAATCCTCTGCCAGCGTGCCTTGCTTCAGCACACTGGTGACGTGTGCCATCCATGCCTCATTCTTGTTATCTCGCACATCAAGTGGTGGTCTGACTTCGCTGTTGCCGAGTCTGGGTGAAAAGACATATGTTTGTGTGAGTTTGACTGGGGGCTGGATCAACGTAAGCATCTGGTAGCGTTGGAGCTGCTGGTCAAATGTGTCAAGCTTGATGGGAGCCTGCTTCATTCCAAGACTTCCATGAGAGAGATGGTTGGTCATGCTGAGGATAGCTGGAACTCATCAAGTGAGAAGTTGTCCTGGGCCCTTCTATTTACTTTATCCACATCATGGGTGGTGAAGACTTTGATATGGCTGTTGGTCGGTAGCACCACTCCATCTTGAGCATGCCGAGCACACACCTCGCCTAACTTCCATGACGCAATTGTACGATCCTGAGATACCCTGTTCATGGTCAATCTCAATCTGTTTTTTGAACAGTCCGCGTCCATGCAGCTTGAGGCCATGATATAGAGGGTAGGGGGTTTCTCGCTCCTTGTTGTGGCTTATTGCAGCTGTCTTGACTGCATGGTGCGTACCCTTACTAGTATTGTAGGTAGGCAGTTGTGAGATCTTACATGCGATCTTCTCCCTCGTATCCAGGTTGAAGTCTCCACCGATCTTCTCACGACCATGAACAGCTGATGTTCCCCTGAGCACTATGTTGAAGAAACTCCTTATTTCTTCATAAGCTCATCAGCAACCTTCAATGTGTGAGATATGCAAATATTATTCTTGCCTTTATTCCCCTTTGAAAACTGCGACATACAGCTTATAATGGGAAAGGATTTTGGGGATGACGATGACACACCCAAAACACCAGGTTGATCCCTTAAATGACCTTTATCGTGTCAATGAGGGGTAAACTTGACCTCAGATCATTGAAATAACACCTGAATCCCATTCCCCGACCCTGAACACCCCTAAAATGAGGTATCATTCATGATTCTAGCCCTTTTAGTTTTTTACCTGCGTTTGTCATCTAACCCGGGTGGCGGCCATTTTGAATTTTGCCAATATGGCGGCCCCATTGGTCGCCCGTCTATTTTTTTAAAAGTATGGTGGCATGGGCCAAATTTGGTGCTTTTGGAAGAATCTGAACCAAACAGCCCCTATAATGCCCTAACACCCCTGACTATATCACGTTCCCTCATAAAGACAGATGCCTCTGCACCAGACGACTTTTGAAAACATTGTGACAGAAGGAGAAATGGCTCATTTTGAGCAATTTCTCATGTTGCCACAATGTTTTCAACTCAATTAAAATGCTTCACTTTCATTTAGATATTTTTTTCATGTTTGCCTATGTGTTTTCAAAGTCGTCTGCATGTATACGAGGGTTAATACCTGTGTAACCTAAAATGAGCCGTCCCTCGAGAAAACCAACATTGTGGAATCTGCATAAAGTATCGACCTGGATAGACACTTTTCGCCTCCCATGTATTTTTTGTTTCAGGAATCATTACTCTATACCTCTATCCCCCTGAGAAGGAATGTGTCGGCGCGGATCACATGGACCGCGCGCGGGACGGCTCAAATGAAGAAATCCTTACCAAGCAAGCCCTACGTGTCATGTTATCATGACAATAATTTAATTCAGTTTTTTTGTTTAAATTAATTATGTCTCCCGAGATATATTGTTTTTGTCCTGGGCGTCTGTCTGTCTGTCCGTCTGTCCGAAATCGTGTCCGCTCCATATCTCCAAGACGGCTTGAAGGATTTTCATGAAACTTGTGTCAGATGTTCACCTCATGAAGGCGATGTGCAGAACCCATGTCCCGACCATAGGGGTTCAATGTCAAGGTCAAAGGTTTGAGCCTTAATTTCGTGTCCGCTCCATATCTCCAAAACGGCTTGAAGAATTTTCATGAAACTTGTGTCAGATGTTCACCTCACGAAGGCGATGTGCAGAACCCATGTTCCGACCATACCGGTTCAAGGTCAAGGTCAGGCTTGAAGGTCAAAGGTTTGAGCCTGTTTTTCGTGTCCGCTCCATATCTCCAAAACGGCTTGAAGGATTTTCATGAAACTTGTGTCAGATGTTCACCTCACGAAGGCGATGTGCAGAACCCATGTTCCGACCATAACGGAGTTATCTCCCCCTTGTTCAATATTTTAATTGTGAAAACTTTGTCCAGAGCAGAACTCAGAAACTACTTGAAGGAATTTATTGAAACTTGGAATATAGATAGATGGCAATGTGAAGTTGTGCACCTTGCAATAATTATGAGTTATCTCCCCCTTGTTCAATATTTTAATAGTGTAAACTTTGTCTAGAGCAGAACTCAGAAACTACTTGAAGGAATTTATTGAAACTTGAAACATAGATAGATGGCAATGTGAAGTTGTGCACCTTGCAATAATTATGAGTTATCTCCCCCTTGTTCAATATTTTAATAGTGTAAACTTTGTCCAGAGTAGAACTCAGAAACTACTTGAAGGAATTTATTGAAACTTGGAATTTAGATAGATGGCAATGTGAAGTTGTGCACCTTGCAATAATTATGATTTATCTCCCCTTGTTCAATATTTTAATAGTGTAAACTTTCATCAGAGCAGAACTAAGAAAGTACTTAAAGGAATTTATTGAAACTTGGAATATAGATAGATGGCAATGTGAAGTTGTGCACCTTGCAAGAATTATAACTCTGGGCTACTTCGTTGCAAAGTTATCTCCCCTTGTTCAATATTTTAATAGTCATTGACAAACTGCAATGGGGAGACATATGTTTTTTCATAAAAACAACCTTTCTAGTTGATTTAGTTGTTGAAGTTTTTGTAAGTGGGAAAGGGTCAATGTCAGAACACTAATTGGCTTAGCTGAACAGCTTGTTTCAAAGCTATCTTATGCTGCTATGTTATTTATATCACATTGTGTCCTTGATAAATTAATGCTTTTATAAAGCATGTTTGCCAAACCAAGAATCCCACAAACCCGAGCTTAAGGGATACCACTTGTAACATTCCGTAAGACGTTCCCACCTACAGAAGCATTTGTAGCAGACTACTTTTGAAAACGTTGAGATGAAAGGAGAAATAAAGAGCACTTCTATTGTCACAATGTGTTCAACTCCAGTCAAACCGTCTTCTATAGAGATAAATTTTACCACATTTCTGCCCAAACATTTTCAAAGTGGGAAAAGGTTAAGTGTTTGGTATGAAATGTGCCAAGGGTGGACAGTTAAGTTACATACTGAGGTGGTTCAAAAGCAGCTCCTTTAACGTTAATGAAGTTTGTCCTTGTTTATCAAGATAAAAGAAACATTAGAATAAAAACCCAAATCAGTCATGTTTTCAAGTTCGTTTATAATTCTTCAATGTATGGTAATATTTCGAAGCAGAGAATACAACAGACTTAATGCAAACTAGAAGTTACCAATATTCACGACAGGTTCGAGGAGCACAAACATTTTCTACTATTTAAGTCCTTGCATTTTCTTGACAAACTGCAATAGCAATGTTTTTACAAGTGTTCAAGTGCAAACAACACTGACTTAAAAGGTAGAAATGACACAGAAACATCTCTTAAATCTGATGTCCGCCTACGAATCTAAGGACAAGAATAAACGTGTGATCCGATCTCTCTATTTACTAATAATGACAGAGAAAAAGGTAATGAAAACATAAAATATATCACAACAACTATATTTAATTGCTAATGTAAGATTCTCATGACTCAGTGCTGCATTACTGATGATGTTGTTGGTGAACACTTTATACTACTGAAGTAGTTATTAGCAACTCGTGTTATATATATGTTGCCCAAACTGATAATTTGTCTATATTATATACACCCGGTAAACTTTAAATAAATGAGTTACATGTATAATACGACCTGGTACCGCGATAAATGTATGCTTTACATCACTCTCACACCAAAATACAAATACAAACATATAAAACAGAAAGGAAATGTCAAAACACGTTATCTGACTTTTGCTGTAGTGGCTTATTTTGAAGGATCTGCAAGGGAGGAATTATACAGACGGCACATCAATTTCAGGACAAGTTATCATATACCATTTGGAAATATTGCACACACACCGTAACAGCATTAACCCTTTCCCTCAAACGACAATTCTGCAGCAGACGACTTCGAACGTATTTTGTCAAAACATAGAAATCTCCATAATTGAATGGATAACCTACTGTATGACAAAAAGTGGAAATTATTGTGGCAAAAGGAGAAATTGCACGTTTTGTGCAATTTCTTCTTTTGTCACAATGTTTTCAAAAAGCCGCCTGCTGCAGAGGCGTTAGAAAGCGTCTATATGAGGGAAAGGGTTAACAATTGATTTAAATTAGAACACTGAATAACTCAGTACTCGCAACTATCAATTACACTGACTTATGGCAGGAATATCAGACTAAAATCTGACAGTCAATTCAAATAATCTGCTTTTACAATCTGTAACACATGGACAAGAATGACATGATTAATGGGAAATGAAAAGATGAATTAAAAGATGAATTACGACCTGTACATAATTATAGCACATTTTTGTACTGGAGCTTCACACACTCAACATGGTCCAAAGTCCGTCAGACAAGACGCATGCTAGCACTGTGAATTTTTCACTAAACTACTTTACCAACAACATTCATTACTTTCATTCATACATTTTATACTTTCTTTACAACGTACACAGGGTAAGTAAGATATATTCATAACATGGACACTCATTTAACAGATTTACTACAGGATGTATCGGAAACTTAGAAGAAAACAAATATAAATATTCTGTGAACAAAGGTATTGTTATTTCTTTTCCACTGTGATTCTGAAACAACAGTTAGTAAACTGACACCATATCTTTCAAACTAGTAAATATATTTTCAACACACTTTAGATATAATGCTATTAAAATAGGGCACTAATCCTTTTAGACCAAGGCTAAACATGCATCCCAATGCAACAGAGTTATGAGAATCATCCATTTCTATCTTTAATCTGTTGTTCTTGATGATTTGATTGTAGTTACTGCATGTCAAAGTCCAGACCAAGGCCCATCTTGTGGCCACCACCATTAATGTTCTTGGCTTCAATCAATGAAGACAGGGTTAGTTTCACACCTAGAATAGAGAAAAATATCTATCTTTGAAGTTTGAACTAATATCAGAGGCTCATTGGGAATACAAAATACAGCCGTCTCCTTAAAGCCTTCTATCCACAAACCAATGTTCATTCGATTGGCTTTGTAAAACTATGTCTACATCTCCTTTAAACATGAGTTACTAAGACTGAAATTTATTTTTCTGACATTTGAATCTGTCAAAAGGTTAGAATTTCTTAACAGTTTGGGTTCAGATCAGCCAGTACGTCTGCTGTCTTGTCAGAATCTACACATGTTAACAGAAGCTTTAAATAAGATTGTGTTATATGTGAACAGTATAGGTCTTGATTAGACTGACCTGAATCAATACCTTTCTCAAGTCACCTTGTAAATTTCCCCCTTGGACAGGTTTATAAAATCTATCTTTTAAACAGATATATATAGCCTTTCTAACTAGATATGGGCATAATCAATTGTGTTATGAACAAATAGAATGATGAAACTAAGTTTCAACATCCCTACAGGAGTGTTTAAATATTTTTCTCACTAAATAGAAATGGGCACATTATATTGGAAATACAGACCAACGAAATGCTCATTTTATAAATAAGTGTCTTCAAAGGAAAAACACCATCACTCTTCTAAGGATGAACAAGACAGTAGAAAACTGACAGTTAATAACTACTTGACTGCAAACCAATGCCTGAGCATTTGTCAACATATATTTAACATTAGTGCCAAAGCTTGTCTGTTTTTTCAAAGTCAGAAAAGAGTAATTTCTGAATAATTAATAAAGCCAGATTATGTGACTTAGTATAGACATGTGTACCAAGTTTCATTTGAAAATGTTGAAGATTTTTTGAGTTATGAGGTAAGGTTAAACATTTGTGAGGACGCCAACACCAAGGGTACCACAATAGCACAACCATTTTCCATTGAAAAACAGAGGAGCTTAAAATGTCACTTACCAGATCTAATATTCTGTGCGTAGCTCAGACCGATCTGACCACCATTGTTCACCTTCGCCTGTAAAGGATATAACAAACATAAGAATTACAAACATGATAATTCCTTAAGCCGTTCCAACATACAGACATCATCTTAAAAACATTGAGACAAAAGGAGAAATATCTCACTCATGAAAATCAATTTATCCTGACGAACTATATTTTTAAAAACTTCAATATTTTGCAATAAAGATGTTTTACAAGAAGTTTACTGTCAATTTGTTTTATCTGCCAAAGGGTTTAATTAAGTATAATAGTTGAGCCACTTAACATATTAAGAACAATGCAGTAGTTACTGACAGGGTTTTTAAACAACCATTTTAGTTCATTTATGCTCCAACAAAAGGATTTTTGGGTACAAAAATATGCGGGCCCAACCAAGCCACCACAGACCAACAAGCAAAAAGAATTTCATTAACTCTTAACACTAACAGCACCAGAATGTTTGAATGAATACATGTGCTGCCTTTTTAGCTAAGGCAAAATGTGAGAGACAGACCAAGGAGAAGTGATCCAAATGTTCCCATCCTGCATAACAGGCAAATGACACAAAATACCTTGTCATAACAGAAATACCAACAAATATATCTGCATGAATTTCAAAAAAAAAAAAAAATTGAGAATAAAAAAATAGAGATTGCTTTTTTGAAAAAGCGCTAGTCTCCCCATTTGTGTGGTCGTAGGGGAGGAAAAGAAATGATGGAGATGACATTTTTAGTTTTGGACTGGAGATGAAGCAACAGTGACAATCCTCAGTTATTGAGCGGAAACCATTTTTCAGCTGAGGGTTACCATGACCTTGGTCTTTGACCTAGTGACCTCAAAATCAATATGGGTCATTTGCTGCTGGTGACCAACCTTCACACCAAGTATGAAGTTCCTGGGCCCAATCAATCTTCAGTTATTGAGCGGAAACCATTTTATTTTTCAGCCAAAGGTCACCGCGACCTTGACCTTTGACCTACTGACATCAAAATCAATATGGATCATCTACAGGTTAGGACTAAGCTGCACACCAAGTATGAAGTTCCTGGGTATAAGCATTCTGGAGTAAAACACATTTTTCAGCTGAAGGTTACCGTGACCTTCGACATTTGACCTCAAAATCAAACAAATTCAATAAAGGTCATTTACTGGTTAGGACCAACCTGCACACAAGGTATGAAGTTCCTCAACATAAGCATTCTTTAGTTATTGAGAGGAAACCATTTTTCAGCTGAAGGTTACCATGACCATGACCTTTAAGCTAGTGACCTCAAAATCAATAGGGGTCATCTACTGGTGGTGACCAACCTGCACACCAAGTATTAACTTCCATGGCCAAAGCATTCTACAGTTATTAAGCAAAAACAATGTTTCAGCTCATTGTCACTGTGACCTTGACCTCAAAATTATTAGGGTCTTCTACTGGGCATGGCCAACCTGCATACCAAGTATGGAGTTCCTCGGCCCAAGCGTTCTTCAGTTATTGAGCGGAAACCATTTTTTACCTCACAAGGTCACCATGACCTTGACCTTTGACCTTCTGACATCAAAATCAATAGGAGTCATCTACTGGTCATGACCAACCTGCATACCAAGTATGAAGATCCTATGCCCAAGCGTTCTTCAGTTATTGAGCGGAAACAAGTGGGACGGACGTGACCTTAAAATTAATAGGGGTCATTTGCTGGTGGTGACCAACCTGCACATCAAATATGAAGTTCCTGGGCCCAAGCAAAAACTATTTATCAGCTCATTGTCACTGTGACCTTTCAAACTCATGGTCACTGTGACCTTGACTTTAGACATACTGACCTCAAAATCAATAGGGGTCTTCTACTAGGCATGGCCAACCTGCATACCAAGTATGGAGTTCCTCAGCCAAAGCGTTCTTCAGTTATTGAGCGGAAACCATTTTTTACCTCACAAGGTCACCATGACCTTGACCTTTGACCTTCCCTTATCAAAATTAATAGGGGTCAGCTACTGGTCATGACCAACCTGCATACCAAGTATGAACATCCTACGCCCAAGCGTTCTTCAGTTATTGAGCGGAAACATGCGTGACAGACGGAAGGACGGACGGAACGGGCAAAAACAATATGTCACCCCCATGTAATGGGGGAAGACATAATAATGACAGTAGTTTTGTAAAATTTTGAAACATTAACGAAAAGTTTAAATTATTAAAAGGAGCACATGTGTCACCTGCCAATGTCAGTAGCTGAAAGCATGACAGGCAGACCAATTGATTGATTGTTTGGTGTTGAACGCCTCTTTCAATAATGTTTCAGTTATATCACGGCATTTCCTTGGTAATATACCAGTGCTATTTGTCCATTTATCTCGACACCAGACAGCCAGTCATAAATGCCAAATGCGTAACCTTGAGCGACAAGGAGGGCAGCCAATAATACCATCGTTACAGTCTTTGATATGACCCGGCCGGGATCGAACCTGCGACCTCCCCCATCCGGATGCTCTACCACTACACAACTGAGGCAGTGACAGGCAGACTTAAAATTCATTACTTTGACAAGTGACTCAAAACTAAAGGGTAATAGAAATTTAAAGCCTATTGGAATACATACGCTGACATTGGAGTCTCTATCTAAAGTGTATTTGGCAGCCAGTCCAAAGCGTGTGACATTACTTCCAGCAGTCCAGGAAAAGGTGGCTCCAGTTTCCAAGTCACTGTTTACTTTCTGATAAATAGAACCTCCAAATTCCGTGGCATCATTCCTGTTAATGAACGAAATGAACTAGATTATGCAGGAATGCTCAACAATGACAGAAACAATGAACTACAATATGTTTTTGCTGTCTCTCTCTCTCTCTCTCTCTCTCTCGAGAAAACCAGCATTGTGGACACTGCTTTAAGTATCGATCCGGATCAGCCTAAGCATGCCGGACAGGTTTACCAGGATAGACACTTTTCGCCTCAAGCAGATTTTCTGTTTCATGAGTCATTACTCTATACCTCTATCCCCCCGAGACGGAATGTGTCGGCCCGGATCAGTCTGCGCAGGCCGATACATTACGCAGTGACCATAATGTTGGTTTTATCGTGGGACAGCTTGTATGTTTAACATCATTGAAGTTACTTATCATGTTATGATGATGAAGAAATCGAAACTGGAGATTTAAACAAAATAAAATATTTTAATGAAATTATTAATCATGAGGATGATCAAACTTGCAACATTGGCTGGCACTGTAGAAAGTCACAAATATACTTTTCTTTTATTTATGCTCTGAATGAAAATTGAACAAGAACTCAATAATGAATATTAAATACAGAGTAATGGGACTTGGTCAAAATATGCCTTCTGTTCCTAGGAACATGTGTACCAAGTCTCATTTGAAAATGTTTAACAGTTTTTGAACTATGGGCAAGGTTAATGTTTTAGCATGAATATCTTAAGTTCAAAAAGGGGCATAACTGAATAATAATTAAAGCCAGAGTTATGTGACTTGGTATAGATATGCATATGGTTTCTAGGAACATGTGAACCAAGTTTCATTTGAATATATGTAACTGTTATCGAGTTATGAGGTTTTGTGACAATGTAAATACCAAGGGTATCACAATAGGCCGACTTTTTTTCTTTGAAAAACAGACAAAACTTACAAAAAAAAAATGCTCTAATCAAAAGCTCTGATTAGACCAATTACCTTTCCTTTGAACAGTTCACAGAATCAAATACTTACACAGTTGTATTTAAGGTGAAATCTCCAGCCTTGTAGCCAACAGCAAAGTTACTTTTTGTAAGCTTGCTCTTCGAAGTGTCAAATGCCATCTGGTAGCCAGCCAACCAACCACTGTATCTGTAATGGAAATGGAAACAAATGAGCAAAGTAAACACTGGTCTTCACAGTACAGACACTATTAATCACAAGAATAAGCATGAGTCTATATCAATGAGACTTTAAATTGCAAGTATGCATTATAACCTTATCAATTCAATGGGAAGATTAATTAGTTTCGGTGCAGAAAAACAAGATACTTTTCAGAAGGAAAAAAAACCCATGTGATTAAGGGAAGCATATTGTTTATCCAAGTTAACTTACCCTAAGACTGCAGCTCCATTCACTGTTGGTCCAGAGAAATCAAAATCTACATCACAGTTCATATTCACATAGTCATTCTTGAAGCCAGTTTTAATTTTGCCGTCCTTCTTCCTATCAAAAAGATACAAAATAATCATAATGATTTCCATGTTCCTTAAATATCAAAATCAAATTACATGTCGGCCTTGTGTTCAGCTCAACTTTATTTAAAGTACTAGTTCTTTCCAGATTAGCAATGTAAACTGTTGACCTGATAAAACAGTTCACTGACAGGAAAATGTCAAATTGGTAGAAAAACTAAGAAATGAGAGTGATGACATTGTTGGGAAATGAGAAATTGATCATACTAAGTAACTTCTATCCAAACAATATTTGCATATTGTCTGTTATAAGGCCATTAAGGGTAAGGATTATCAATGTTTTCACCCCAGCACATGTTATGATCTGCATCTGTTGGTTTCCTTTAATAATTTACATATAAAGATAAATTAATGTATACGTACAGGGATTAATCTAGGTTTTTGGGGAAAGTGCCCTTTCAGTAAAAAGGGGATTTTTTTCCCTAATAGGGGAAAAATACATAAACGGGCTGTCTTGATGTTTGTTATATTATGTATATGTAATAGCTGTTATTTCTTAGAATAAAAAGACAGTATAACATGTTGAAGATATTCTAAAGATTTTTATTTTCACAACTTCATGAAAACTTCGAACAGTTTGTTCAGATCTGACAGTCTTGATATTCAGTCCCATGCCAATATAGACCAGGAAAAATGACATGGGTACACTATGAACTTGATGACATGGTGGATTTACAAGTCAATTCTCCTTGTCTTCATATTTATGAAGATGTCCACCATGATCACTCCACTCTTCTTTCCCTTCTCTACATATTCTCATACACTTGATATTAATAAGTTGAGTTTGCATTATAGTGCCATAGTGTTTACAGTTGTTATCTCTGAATAAAAAAATTGTATTTTAAAAAAAAAAACAAAAAAAAAAATTCATTTTTTTTTAAGTTTAGGGGAAATAGGGGAATTTCGGTACCTTTTTCTCGAGGGGAACGTGCCGTTTAACGGCAGCAAAATAAAGCTAGATTTGTCCCTGACGTATTTAAAGCAGACAACTGGAAAAACTTAAAATCCAGAGAGATACATTTGAAACAAAGATGAAATCTGATAATGAAGTGGAACCTAATATGGCTTGCTTGGTATATTTAGTAATAGTGCACTACAGATTCTTGGATTAATCCAAATGTCAGCCTGTATGCTCCAAGCACTGTATAACTTAAACATTAATTGCAGGTACTTTATCACTCCAACCAGACTAATTCAACTATAGACTATAAAATGTTCCAATATTTTAGATAAATTACCCAGTTTGTGGAGCAAAAGAAGTATCAAATGCAAGTTTAAGGCCTTGTGCAAGCTGGTCCTCAACAGTGAGTTCAGTGTTCAACACATTTTCGGTTGTCCAAGATTCCTTCCAGGTTAGACCTAAAATGTTCAAAAAGAATATTGTGGACAAAGCAATAACATCAGAACCTCCATTTATCTTGAAAGCAAAAATCAAATCATTGGCCATTTACTGAAAAGAAATTAAGAACAACCCATCAGCCTATGTACACTGTCTTTTCATCATAATAATTGTAAATCTTTACTAATAAGTTTAATTATTTTTCATTGATTATGAAACAAGCTTTCAGTTTATATTAATCACTCCTGGAGACTTGGCCAGTCTTTGCGTTGTTTGACTGAAAAAGTCCCAAAGACAGATAAGAACACATTCATCATCACAGGATTCGAACCGGGGACCTTTGGTATGCGAGACAGATGCTCTACCACTGTCATTAACACATGTTTTACCATCAGATAAAATTTATGCTTGAATAATTCCTTAGACATGAACTTACCATAATCTGAAATTTTGTATTCGGAGTTGATTTCCCCACTAAGACGGCCAGTTTCGGTGTTGAAGCTACCTTTGTTTGTGAATTTAACACCATTATCCGTTTTAGTTTTAGCCTCTAATTTGTTGAATCCATAGTCTGAAAAACAGTCATAAAAATTACTAAATAGATTAATATTCTAATATATATAATATTTCTGATAATATTTTTTTTTTTTTTACATTAATACACACAAGTACCACAGCAATTAATTACAAGTGATCTTACTTCTAAGACTTAAAGACACACATGAGTCATCAGCCAATATGTCAGTAAATGGAAGTGTGATGGACATACAACAAATAAGATCCCTACTGGTCTCCCTGCCACAGCAGGCAACCAAAAATATTTATCCTTATTATGGAGTATATTTCATTGCACAGGGTTGTCAAAATTAACTGATTGCTGATCAAAACCATCAGTTAAAATCACTCTTTGATCCGTTAGTTTCGCTCCCCTGGGGCCCCTACTGGGGCTTTGCCCTTGACCCCAGGGGCCCTGACCCCTAGTCTGATCGGTTACTTCTCATTTGATCTGTAACAATAAAACATTTTGACAACCCTGTTGCATTTGTGATATGATAGTTTGTATTGTTGGTGCGGCTGAAATAACAGGATGTGAAGTGACTGGGAAGAAATAATATAATTGTTATACTTACTGTAGCCTTTGGAGAACAGATCCTTGGCTGCTTTTCCCAAATCGCCATAGGTTGGTGGTGCCATTGTTTATCCTGAATAAGAGTTGAAATATAATTTATATATCATGAAAGAAAGAAACAATGAACATCTGCATGTTAAGCATTCACAATTCTTGTAACCCTTTCCCAGATACAAATGCATTATGATGCATATATATAGCAAACAAGTTTTGAAAACAATGTAGTAAAAGAATTACTTTTAAATGTGCATTTTCTCCTTTGACCAGAATGTTTTCAACTATATTCAATAATAAGTTTAAACTTATTTATATTTTACATTGATTGCTAAACAAGCTGTAAGCTGATATTGATCACCCTTGATGTCTACTTCCTGGATACATATTGTGTACTCACACAAGTTAGCACCATTTGCATGGAAAAATCTCGCAAGACAAAACGTTCATCACAGGATTCAAACTATGAAAGGCTGGCACACTACCACTACCTCCCACCAGTGGTGCAAAAAAATGCATTTGATAATTGAACTACCATTTACAAAGAATCTCCAAATTTTTGCCAAGATGTTTTCATTGTCCACTTTAAAAGAATTAATGTATGCTGTAAAGTGTTAAAACGCTATGTTTTGCCAAAAAGGATGATTGGATATTCCAGCTTTGTATCAGCCCCAATAACACTAATTTACAAAAACTTAAGTCCGGTCCGAGATCATTTGTTTTCCTTATTTATGGTACATGCTTGACAATTTCTTCAACATAATTTTATGCTCATGAAGTTGTACAAAGGTACTCAAATTGATTTATTACTTGTAGATCACTAAATGACCCGACTAGCCAGATGGCCTGAGGATATTCAGAGTAGAACCAAAACACAGTTTTACACCACGTCCTTATAGAGCATGTAATTAGTAAAACATGAAAAGGTAGATCTTTAAAAATAAATCTTATGAAATTTCAAAAGCAAAAGAATAAAAACATTGTTTTGAAATATCCATGAATGTTTGCATCACCCAAAGACTCATGGCTATTTTAACAAGCCAGAAACAGTCTTTTTATATCCATCCACAAGAGACTTTGAGATTGAAATTCTCACATTTATGTTTAAACCTTATGAAAGAGGCTGGCAATGCCGTAATTTGGTTTCAATCGTGATTAGTGAAATTTTGCCTAACAAGCACTGCAATGAAAGAAGGCTTTTAATATTTTTACAATGACATTTCTTGTCATGTGCAAGGTCAGGGATTTCAATTATTCCTTTCTTTTGCATTTCATCGATTTAACAAAACGGAAGACAATGATTCTTTCACCTTTACAAAAAGGTTGACATTTTCTCTCGAAATCAATTGGCAAACCCAATACCCGTTTTTCTTGACCATAATATTCTCAAGACTGAAGCATATTAAATTCGGTCATGACCGACTCGAAAAGCAATTTCATATTCAATAGAATCGCATTTGCAGTATGACATGTTGACTTTGTACGAACTATTTAAAACTGCCCTTAGTAACTTGTGTCTTACAGCACTCCTGGCAGATATAAATGCAAATATTGAATTAAAAACGATACTTACAAATCAGTTGATTCTCTACTCAAGGTCAGAATTGCTTGCGGGTTCAACTTCGAGAATGAAAGGAAATATATGGATTGCGTATGCTTGTTTTACGTTGAAAAGGGCCTTTGTAAATAAGTTCTCGGTAACCAGTCAATTAAGGTGCCCGAATTTGTGATTTATTAAGTGGTACGCAGGGAACCAAGCGAATGTTGAAGGAAACTAAATTGTGTTTTATGTGTTGATAAACACTAAGGAAGCTGACATTCCGTTATTTTTAGTTCACTGAATGTACAAACGCATTTGTAAGTAAAAAATGGCTTGAACAAATCTCTATATTTATTTAGAAAGAGGATTGCACATAAAGTTATGTGTTTTCGCGGATCACTTGTTTTTGGCCAATGTCCAATCCAATATATTCACAAGTTGCTTTCTTATTCGGGAGTCAGTCCGAGAATGAGAATTAGTTTTAGAGTCTTTAAACCTGTACCATAAGATAACCACAATACAATATACAAAATTTAAGTCAACCATGTTATGTATGTTTAAACATATATATACAGTCAAGTTGCATTTCTGTAGAAATTCATAAAAAAAAATAGTAAAATAACAATCGTTTTTCCTTATAAACCTTTATGAGGTGATGCTTGATCTAATTAGACTGTAGTATGAGAAAGCTTTCATATTTTAATTATTTAAATAAAAATAACTGGACCGAATCACAACTAAATTTATATATTACCTCTTTAAAGTTTGGTGTCCAATACAAACACTGGGGGGGGGGGGGGATAAATGTATACAAGAAAACGGGTGACGGTCAAAACGTCGAATGACCAAAACGTCGAATTGATAAACAAGAACAAAATGGGAGTCAAAACGTCGAAAAGGAAAATATAGAGGCCATATATTAATAAACGTCGAAAACATTGTGGCAAAAGGAGAAATTGCATTTTTGTGCAATTTCTTCTTATGTCACTATGTTTTCAAAAAGCTGTCTGCTGCAGAGGCGTCCGAAAGCATCTATATGAGGGAAAGGATTAATATCCTTCTTCAAATGGTTACCCAGGTATGCTAAAGGTGGCCTCTTTTTTTTGTTGATAAGACCTCAATTTTGATGTAATTCGAGACTGAATTTATATATAATAAATAATTTGAAATAAACGCGAGAAGATTAATTGGGCATTTAGTTGAAAAAATACATTATTTCATGTTTAATTGACAATCAACCACACTTCAAATATTAACAGTCAATAAAAAAGAGGTGTTAAAAATTAATTAAGCAGTTGTGATTACTTAAATCGGTTTTAAGTAATACCGCTTCTCTTGTTTTTCTCAACAACCAATGAAAGACTGAATTTATATATAATAAATAATTTGAAAAAACGAGAGAAGATTAATTGCGCATTTAGTTGAACAAATACATTATTTCATGTTTAATTGACAATCAACCACACTTCAAATGGTTTGTTCCCACTTTTCCAACCTTTCATTTTCACACAAACCAATTATCTCTTCGCACCTCAAACTTACCTGTATTTTCTATACTGTTCAACAAACAAATGACCTACACACATAAACGTGTATAATTTCAATGTTATTTATTTCAGAAATCTTGTTCCATCTGTTGAAAATACATACTTATTCTTATATATATCAACACTATTTATTAATTAGCAATTATGAACTGATTTCAAATTATTCATAGAACAACAATAATAAGACCTGATACTAACTGTTGAAAACTAAGAAAAACCGGTCACTAACTGTAAGTCATTCTTTAACTAACATATATTATTAAATTGTATTATTATCTAATTACATTGTGCGGTAAAACTTGATAAAACAGCATAATAACTATTCTATACATTTTCCTATATATTTTCCTTTTCGACGTTTTGACTCCCATTTTGTTCTTGTTTATCAATTCGACGTTTTGGTCATTCGACGTTTTGACTGTAATTCCAAGAAAACAGTTATAAAATTAACTCAGTTCATTGAAGCACATATACACAATAAGCGTGTTTATCTAGTGATAAAGCATTATACAATTATGCTGTTTATGGGATATACAGTCGAACCTCGTTAATCCGGACACTTTGGTTACCAGTGAAAAAAGTCCGGATTAACGATTTAGAAATTATACCGGCGCAAAATTTTCATCTTGGCCTGAAAATAGGAGTCAATGGTTTGTATGCTTTAACCCTTTCCCACATACAACCAATCTGCAGAAGACGACTTAGACAATAATTTGTAAAATATTTATAATTGAAAGAATAGTTTTTGAATAGTAAATTATAAGCAATTTATTCTTTTGTCACAATATTTTCAAAAGTTGTCTGTTAGAGAGGTATCAGAAAGTGTTTGTATGTGGGAAAGGGCTAAAAGGAAAACAAACTGTCCTTATTTTTAGATCGTCGGGAAACACTACATGGAAAAGTCTCTATAGCTATAGTGTGGATTTCTGGCTGTCAATTACATCCTAATGGATAGAACTTCAATTCTAACAAAATTTTGTCACACATTAACCCTTTCCCATCTAAAGACGCATTTTGGCACATCAGCAGATGACTTGAAAACATTGTAGCAAAAGGAGAAATTGCTTAAAACAAGCAATTTCTCTTTTTACCACAACGTTTTTAAATGCAGCGATTTTTTTTACCTAAATTGTGAATGGGTCCGGTACCAGGGAAATTGTGAAAAATAGTGTTGTTGTTTCCATAAAATTGTGAATTTAAATATTACAGCTATGTAACTTAATAATAAGCAGTTGTCTGTTTTAAGGCTTGCATTTAGTTGTTAAGACAATGGTGTAGCAATCTGATTAGTCTTGATCACTGAATCGTCAGTTTGAGTAGCAGGGGATACGGTTTGAGATTCAGATGTAGGCGATACGAACCCTAATTCTAGAGGGTCGTTGGGTTCAATTAAAACTGTTTCCATGCTTGGCCCTGGTGAAGGTTCTGTTCGCTGCTCAGTATCATGACTAGTTTCCAATTTTGCCTTACCAAATACAAAATTGATCGTTTTATAGCCTTTTTCAGGCACTGATGGTAGTTTTTTCTGATAATATTTATTATTTCACGAAATTGTCAAATCTTTTTTTATCGTAATCATCTAGACGCTTTAGTTATAAATGCATGCGTCTTCAATAAGTAATTTTGTTCTCATTTATCCGCCGGCGCGGTTAACGTTATCATCATGTTAACATCATAGACAGCTATTGCAACGATTAAATAAATCATATTTAACATTAAATTGAGTCTAAAAAATATGCAGCTTATCGTTTAAATACATGAAAATCCAATTCACATCAGCGATATATTTCGTCGGACGCCATGTTTTTTCTTAAAAACACGTGATTAATTCGACAAGACGAAATGGGCAAAAAATAAATAAACGAAATATCACCCAACTCCCAATACTTATTGTACGAATAAGAAATATAATTATTTCGTTAAATATTTGTTTCGAATAAATAATTGTGACACCTGAATGGATATACGGCACTGAGAAATGTTGCGATTTGTTTTAAAATGTAAACAACAGAGACGGGCCGAGAATGTTTTTGATTTTGTCAGAAAAGCAAGTTACAAAATTAAAATTAGGCTAGACGGCCAGAATTGTGAATGGGTCTGTCGAACCCTTTTGGCCAGAATTGTGAATGGGTCCGTCGGACCCTTTTGGAAAATTGTGAAGAGCCGTTTGTAATTGTGAATGTGTCCGTTAAACGGTACCAGCTAAAGAAGGAAAAAAATCGCTGAAATGCAGAGCTCCAGATAACGTGCGTATCTGCGTAAATTACGAATGGAAAATCACCAAATACGCACGTGTGTCAAATCCCATGAGTTACAAATACGCATACATTTTGCAATTTACTCATCCGTTCACGTTATCATGCGTATCTTTTTTTTTAAATCACAAAACAATAATATTTTCTTTCAAAGTTTCTCGGAAAAACCTAGTCTATTTTTAGAACTAAAGTAATGGTTCCCGTTTTCTACATTTAGCTTATTATTTACGTAAATCGGAAACCAAATCGATCTTTGTCATTGAAGCGCCTGTAATTTCAATTGAATTAAATGAAAGCGCTTTTGACGTGATCAGTGTGTATTTGTTGCTGTGCTAATTTGTAATCTCGCGAGACAGTTAAAAGGAGAGCTTCATCCAATGGAGTCGCTTTCTACTTGAAGAAATAACACCACGTGATATTTTCGCAGGCATACAGATCACGTGATTTTTTTTCGCGCGCTTTCTTGAAGCTGTAGTAAACATCTCCTTATTTGGAAATCTATTACACAGGAAATAATTTCTCATATATGCACCATGCGATACATTTTTACAGGGTTCGAATTTAGGCTCGCATACTCGAGGTGAGATTTCAGGCACCAGCATATTTTTGCGAGTGAAATAATACGCATTTCTAATCGTCGAAAATCTTTGACAAATCGCGGTAACTGCAGTTAATTTTCGAGATTTACCCAGTGGCTGGGAGTATACTTTTTTCAATATTAGCGGAAGTTTACAATCGATACAATCGATACATGTCTTGTGTGCATTCCTATTCAACGGCCCCAATATTGATGACGTTTACCGCATTACATTTGGGCTTTCGTAAGTCTAAAATTAGTTTTGATTTACATATCGCGAATACGATTGGCTGGAATGGTCACGTGTATATTTTGGGTTTCCCAAGTTGTATTTTTGCACTTAAAGCACACGTACCCCACCCCCTACATGATAACAAGGGATGTGACCTATCCAAAAAATCATTTCTGTATTTATATGTTTACACTTGAGACCACAAAAAACATTGATACCATAAAACTCTTCAAATTGAAGAATATGCAAAACAACAAGGTCACCGATTTAGGTCAGTCACTGAAACAGGGCAGCGTGTACGATTTATATGTCATTCAACATTCATATTAGTTTATTAATCCTCCCCTCCAAAAAAAATAAAATATTTTTCCGACCTACCGACCCACCTCTAAAATGGCTTTATCAAAATACTCGTGGTACTATGGGCGTTACTCATCACTCAAAATTTTCATGAGTAATTACTCCTCTTACCAAAAAATTATCTGGAGCCCTGGAAATGTAATCAGTAATTATACCTTCATTTATAGAGACTTTCCCTATTCTATACTAAATGTCTTCAAAGTCGTCTGCTGAGGGTTAAAAAAAGAAAGACCTTAATTATGATATTGGCATTGTCTAACCTATCACTACATCTACCATTGACCAGTTGACTGTATACTGGAGTATGTCACTGGAATTGTACAACAAGATACCCAACGCCTCTGCAGCAGACAGCTTTTTTAAAACATAATGACAGGGACAAATCTAGCTTTATTTTGCTGCCGTTAAACGGCACGTTCCCCTCGAGAAAAAGGTACCGAAATTCCCCTATTTCCCCTAAACTTAAAAAAAAATGAATTTTTTTTTTTTTTTTTTTTTTTTAAAATACAATTTTTTTATTCAGAGATAACAACTGTAAACACTATGGCACTATAATGCAAACTCAACTTATTAATATCAAGTGTATGAGAATATGTAGAGAAGGGAAAGAAGAGTGGAGTGATCATGGTGGACATCTTCATAAATATGAAGACAAGGAGAATTGACTTGTAAATCCACCATGTCATCAAGTTCATATATAGTGTACCCATGTCATTTTTCCTGGTCTATATTGGCATGGGACTGAATATCAAGACTGTCAGATCTGAACAAACTGTTCGAAGTTTTCATGAAGTTGTGAAAATAAAACTCTTTAGAATATCTTCAACATGTTATACTGTCTTTTTATTCTAAGAAATAACAGCTATTACATATACATAATATAACAAACATCAAGACAGCCCGTTTATGTATTTTTCCCCTATTAGGGAAAAAAAATCCCCTTTTTACTGAAAGGGCACTTTCCCCAAAAACCTAGATTAATCCCTGAATGACAAAAGAAGAAATTGCACAAAAGGTGCAATTTCTCCTTTTGCCACAATGTTTTCTACTTTTTGTCATAGGTTATCCATTCAATTATGGAGATTTCTATGTTTTGACAAAAAACATTCAAAGACGTCTGCTGCAGAATTGCCGTATGAGGGAAAGGGTTTAACCTCTCCCAAATGCAGACGCATGTTGACACATCTGCAGCAGATGCCTTTTGAAAACATAAAGGGCGAGGCAAAAGGACAAAGTAGATCATAATGAACAATTTCTCATTTTAAATAGTGAAATTATTAACATGTTTTAACTATATTAAAAAAAATTGTACTTTCATTTTAAATGATTTTCCACAATTTTGTAAACATGTTTTCAATCTCGTCTGCTGCAGATTTGTTGTGCATGTATGTATTTGGGAAAGGTTTGTATGAGGATATGTACTTTAAAATGAAACTTTGGGGACATAATATATTTGTGGCCTGAATTCCTTCAAACTTCATTCAAAAGTGTAGTGTCAACTCAAGAGAATTTGAACAATTTCATGTTTGACCTAGAAAGTTTTGGATGCAAAGTGTCTATTTATTCATTATCAAGACAACTATAATTGGGGTCATTCAATTGAAACCTTGCAAAATTCAGGTCAACAATGTTCTATCTGATCTGTTTCCATTACACTGAGATGCATGTAATGTTTAGGTAAATTATAACGAAACTTTCAATTTTCTAATTCCAGGTAACTGTTAATGGTCATGGCAGAGTCTGCAGTTGCAAGCTGGTCGTGTGATGATGTTAGAAAATGGCTGAACAAATCAGGTTTTTCTACTTATGCAGATGTTTTCTGTGATAAACATAAGATAGATGGAGAGACACTGCTTTCTCTACAGGAGGCAGATTTACGACAGCCTCCCTTACAGATTGGTGTCCTTGGAGATATAAAGAGAATCTTTTTGTTGATTAGAAAGTTACAAGAAGAAAGTTTTGGGGACAGTTACACTAGTTTGAAGGGAGATGTATTTGATAGTGGACCAAACTCATCGCATGTGCTTCCCAGGTCTCCCAGGAAACATGCGTGCACACATGCAAGCCACAGGCAGGATAGCTATGAATCTGCTTCTGATGGAGAAGTAATGGAGGAAGAAGTGGCAAGAATTGTCAGTAGGAGGGGAAGATTTTCAAAGACACTTACACCAGAAATATTGAAAACTGTTCTAAGTTTTCTATATGCATTTATGGTGTTTCTGCTGACATCCTTTGTGATGGTGATAAGCCATGACAGAGTGCCTGACCCAAGAAAGTATCCACCTCTGCCTGATTTATTTCTAGATAACATTCCTCTGATGCCATGGGCATTTGAAGTGTGTGAGCTTGTCTGTTCATTCCTGTTCATAATCTGGTGCTGTATATTGTTCTTCCATAAACACAGGTATGCATGTTTTATTACTAGCTCAAATGAGCACTAATTTCTCAACGTGAGTATCAGCTATTTTGATCTTCCTATGTCTGCTGTATGATGCGTGTCATGCAATAACACCTTTCTCAACATGATGTTTCATCCTAAATGTTTGCAGTACACTAGATGGTGTGGTGCCAAGGGAAATATCTCAATACTGCACCCTGTTCGTACCTAGTATGTATCTGAAGATCTATATGTCGACAGTGCTCTATGAAAACCCAACCTTTTCACCCTTTCCCTCATACATCAAATCTGCAGCAGACGTCTTTGAAAATAGGTGGCAAAAAATGGAAAATATCCATAAAAGATTGCTGAATCGTTAAATAAAGTTGAAAACATTGTGGTGAAAGGAGAAATTGCTCATCATGAGCAATTTCTTCTTCGGCCAAAATGTTTTCAAAAGTCGTCTGCTGCTATTGCATCAAAATGCGTCTGCAGTTGGGAAAGGGTTAAATAGAATATGCTCATTTTGCACATCTAACTGTGTAATCCAAACATACACTGTATGTAAGGACCGTCTCCGTGATGTACCGTATATACTCAGTTATAAGTCGCCCTCGTCTATAAGTCGCACCCCCTACTTCGAGGCCTAAAGTCTAGGGTTTGATGATTGACCCTCTTATAAGTCGCAGTTAGATTTTTGATTTTTTTCACGTCAAAACCCTATGACAAGCAGCGAGATATAACCCAAGTCATCATGATCGAGCATCAGATTTTTTGTTTAAAACATTCATATAATGTCCAATTAGTTTTATGTAAGCATTGATTTATAGTCTAAATAGATTTTACTATAATAAGAAGCGAGATATATAACCTTAAGTCATCAAGATCGAGCATCAGCTTTTTGTTTACATTATTTGAACATACAATGATGTCCAACTAGTTTTAATTTGTTTTATCTAAAGAGATTTACTGGGGAATACATAAACCGGTTTTGTCCGGTCACAAAAGGCCCCAGGTTATGTGAAAACACACTCGTCTTGATTAACCCTTTGTTTTATCTATGGTAATATAGCTCTCATTTATGGAGTTTATTCCCGATATTGTCAATTTGTTTCCAAGGTCGTTTGCTGCAGATTTGTTGTATGCGGGAAAGGGTTAACTGAAACGGTAGATGGAGGGAAAAATCGGCGTTGCATAACTGAAATTAATTCGCATACAGTGATAATCTGCTAACTCAGATTAAATTCGTCCTTTTCCCATGATGTTTCTGAGGCAGCTGAAAACTTTTGAAAACATTGCTAATTTCCCCTTTGTTTGATAATATAGCTTTCGTTTATGGAGTTTGTTCAACCTTTTTAATAAAAATCCACGGTTCAGCGACCTCAATTCTAACAGTCAAATAATTCTAACACAACTGTCGCGTGTAAACCACACAGGTTTAAATTATCATCAAGCTAAAGGTGTTACATGTAAAATTACCCGAGGTCAAATTCTGCAGACGTGTACGTATTAGAGTGGGTAAAAGCCGATAATTGCATTGTTAGCAGTTTGTATTTAATACACTTTAGCTACAGTTATTGTCTTTGTTACGACTCTCAAATACTGCAGATGTATCACAGTGGTAAAAGCCGATAATTGCATGTTTATCAGTTTTTACTTAATACACTTTAACGTCAATTATTGACCGTGTTAAATCACCCCGTGTGTAGTCTTGGGATTGTTTGTGGATTAATTATGACAATTTTGGTCCGACTTTTTTATCTCTTTAATTGGATCTGTGTTTGTTTTTTGCTTTCTAATGGTTTAATTTGGTACCATCACCCATGCAGGCCAAAATCACGGTGAAATGGGTCTTGTCGTGGCCATTATTATGGCTTCTTTTTATCACCTTCTGCAAACATGGACTTTCTAATTAAGATAGTTTGACAGCTACGTGTGTACGTGTCTACACAATGACAAATTATCACTTTCCCGCATGCAACAATTATGTACAAGGCTACGTTGAAAACATCAAGGCAAGAAACATCGTGGATAAAGGAGAAATTGCTTATTGCAAGCAATTTTGAGTTAGCATTAACATTTCAAAATTCGGATGGGAAGCCTCAATATATGGTAATAAGGGTTACAAATCAATGACTTTTTGTTTAAAATAAAAACAACACTTTATCCTGAAATATAAATTAAAGTTTATTACATTATTTTTTCAATCACATATAAAGTGACATACGACCTAGTAACAGTATTATGGTCTGTATATTTACGCATCTGGACTTGAGCTCCGCAATTTATATTTTCACAAAATTCAAAATGGCTTCCAATCGAGCTGAAATCGAAACAATAACTTGGAACAAATGACTTTTTATATGTACATTCATAAGTTATATATTTTTTCTAGTGTTTGTTTTTATAAACAAATCAATTCTATAAGATATGTTTCTTTCAATCAAACTTGATTTATTCTGTTAAATCATCATTTAAGTCGCCCTTTTTATCAATGACCGGCCTGCACAGTTTTTGACGATCGGTGAATTGGAGGGTAATTTTTTCTGAATTTTTGCTTGACCCTCTTATAAGTCGCTCCCCCCACTTCACTTTCGATTTTGAAGGTAAAAAAGTGCGACTTATAACCGAGTATATACGGTAGTGGTAGAGTGTACACCTCAAGTTGGAGGTTGCATGTTTGATCCACATCAGGGTAATAGCCAAGACTTGAAATGGCTTTTCCTCCTTCAAGCTCGGTATATAAGTATAACTGAAAAATTGTTGCTAGCATCGTTATACACCACAGAAACAAACTGCATGTCATTGACTTCTTGAATGCTTAGTTATCTTATTAGAGAACAGTGCAGATCCAGGTCAGACTTATTAGCGACAGTGCAGTTGTGGGTCAGACTGGGAGTGGGTGGATGTGCAATGTGTTCTTGATCTTTACTGGTCATAAATGCTCCATGTTATTTAAACCCTTTCCCACTTGTAGATGCATTTTGATGCATATGCAGCAGACAACTTCTGCAACCACTATTTCTCCTTTTGCCACACTGTTTTCAACTTTAATTATGTTTTATACTTTCACTTATTGTGATTATCTATATTTTTTTATTCAATGTTTTCAAAGTTGTCTGATGCAGATTTGTTGTATGTGGGAAAGGGTTAAGGGTTCCTGTAGCACAGGTTTCTCTTTTGTTCATTTTTCAAAATAATCACTTTAGCTAATTAAAAATTATTTCATAAATGATATGTAACTTGTTTCCAAGGTAACAGAGAGGTTTTAAAATGATTGTGGTTTTTATTTTATAAAAAAGAGGTTCTGAAAGTGAAATAGTGTTTCATGTTGTATATAATGTTATGAGACAGGTTATAATGTTCCAACAGAGGTCCCAGATATGGAGGGGTATTCAGCTCTTTTTCCCACAATTTCTCTCTTATTATTAAAGCAAACCTTATTTTGTGGGTACTCTAAAGAATCGTCTCACTGAGACGATTCTTTTGAGTACCCACAACATAGGGTTAGATGACTACCCAAAACCACAGGTGTATGTACCGATATTGATCACTGATAGCTTCACTATACTACTATCCTTAACACTTATTTTTAAGGATACAATATAGAGGTGTAAAATTATCAATCAATACAAACACCTGTGCCCACAACATAGGGTTAGAGGGTCAAATAAGGATTCCAAAGATGCTGTCGGACAACAAATTGAAAAATTGATGAGCATATACCGGTACTCTGTTATTACCAAAATTAGTCGCCTCAAATTGCGCTTGTGAATAAAATTTCAGATTCATCTTAATGAGAAGAATGTTCTCTATGCTTGGTACAATTTTCTTGTTGCGATGTGTGACCATGTTGATAACATCCTTGTCGGTGCCCGGTCTTCATCTACAGTGTCATCAGAAGGTAATGCTGCATTATGTCTTCTCTTGTTTATCCTTTTTCTACATACAGTAATTAACATCCTGGTTCCCGGTCGTCATCTCTTCACCTACAATGTAATCAGAAGGCAATGCCACATTTTGTCTTCTTGTTTATTCTTTTACCACGGACAGTGAATGACATCCCTGTTGGTGCACGGTCTTCATCTACAATGTAATCAAAAGGTAATGCCACAGTATGTCTTCTTGTTTATCCTTTTTCAACATACAGTAAATGACATCCCTGTTGGTGCACAGTCTTCATCTAAAGTCGTCTGCTGCAGATTTGTTTGACATGGGAAAGGGTTAATTTTTGTTTTAGTTTGGAAGTTGGTATGCAAAGTTGACGAGGACCTATGAGATCTGGAGCGGGTTTGGGATGTCCCTACATGGTGTTAAATCCTGCGGTGATTATATGTTTAGTGGACACACCTCCATCATTACACTGCTCAACTTCTTCATCACAGAATGTAAGTATCATCTCTCTTGCATAACAATCATTCCAATAAACATGACCTAAATGTCATGATTGGCTTTACAAGAAGAGGTTATTATAGCTTGTTGCCGATTGGGCATTATAGACTTACACATTCTTGACTCTTTACAAAGGATGATGGACCTGAATGTATATCTTGCTCTTCAAGCTATTCATTTCAGCACATTTTAATTGATTACACTGACTTTGCACCAATTTGTGTCGATAGTCTCAAAAACACTATTCAACACTGTACCAATACATGCTATAATTTCTCTCTTAAAGAAGATTGCACTTTACTATAAGCTGTGATACATTTTATCTGTCTACATATAAACACTATTATTTATATAACATTCTACATTTCATTTCTATTACATAGAATTTAGTCATAAAACATTATACATTCATTCAGTTTTCATCTTTGGTACAGCAAATTTCGTATAATGTCTCCTGTTGTTGTGAAATTTTCTTGCATGACCATCTCACAACCATATATTCACCCCTATTTATATTACATCATACTTTTTTTCTCCGTTTGTTTCTACTTTCATCATTTCCCATTATATAGTTCTATCAAACATATTAAATTTTTAATAATACTACATGTACTACTTTTTAAATTTTAATGCACACTAAATGGCCCTAGCTGTTGATGCGTCATAAAACACTATACATTCATTCATTACACTTTAACCCACTATGTCATATAGATGCTTTCTGAGGCCTCTGCAGCAGACGACTTTTGAAATCATGGAAAAAGAGGAAATTGCTCATAACAAGCAATTTCACCTTTTGCCACAATGGTTTTAAATTGTTCTTTCATTCCACATTTTTGACTTATTGTTTTCAAGGTTGTCATGCACCAGGTTTGTTGTATGTAGGAAATGATTAACCCTTTCCCACACATAGATGCTTTCTGAAGCCTCTGCAGTAGACGACTTTTGAAAACATTGTGACAAAAGTAGAAATTGCTCAAAACAAGCAATTTCTACTTTTTACAAAGTCGTCTGCTGCAGATTTATTGTATGTGGGGAAGGGTTAAGAGAATATAGGAAGAGTTTGGTAAAGCATAGTCAAGATCAGATTGTATTTGAATCCTTTTAGGGGAAAAAATGCTTATGAGTAAAGAAGTAGTCAAGTACATTAAAGTTGGGCTAAATGTACCAGTGGTACTTTACTGGTTACTTACCAAGGAAACACCGTGGTATAAATGAAAACTTGATGAACGTGGTGTTTAACGCCATACAAACAAACATTCAAATCATCGAAAGTTATTTCTTTACCATGTTTATACTACATTTACATTAAAGGACATCAAGGTTGGACATATGGTTACAGATCTATATCCTTTTCCCACATAGAAAAGTTTGCAGCAGTCACCTTTGAAAACATCTTTGGTAAAATTATGGGAAAACTAAAAATAATATGATACTTTTAGAATATGGTTGAAAACGTAGTAGGAAAAGAAGATTATTTAATGGGAAATATCTTCTTGTCCCACAAGGTTTTCAAAAGTCAAGACACGTTGTGATTCATCTGCAGCAGACAACATTAAGAAATATTTTGACAAAAAGGAAATTTTGCTCATAATAAGCAATTTTCCCTTCGCAGGAATAATTTCAAGTTTAATAACCCTTTCCCTCATATAGACGCTTTCTGACACTTATAGTGTTAAATAATTATAGTTTCATTTTAAGAAGTATACAATATTTTTGTTGTATGTGGGAAAATATTAACCCTTTCCAGCATACAGATGTTTTCAGATGCCTCTGCAGCAGACAACTTTTGAAAACACTGTGCCAAAGGTGAAATTGTTCATGATGAGCAATTTCACCAAATGCCACAATGTTTACAACTCAATTTAATAATTAAAGTGTCATTAATGAAGATTTTTCATATTTTTGAAAAGATGTTTTCAATGTCGTCTGCTGCAGATTTGTTTTATGTGGGAAAGGGTTAAGCTAAGGTTAAGTTAAGGGTTTGATAGGAGGTATCTGGATTTGTTGAAGGTTATTGTGTTATTGTGTAATTGCACAATTTATTTTTTAGATGCTCCACGACGGATGTACTATCTGCACACTGTGGCCTGGGTACTGAACTTGTTTGGAATCTTCTTCATTTTGGCAGCCCATGAACATTACTCCATTGATGTGTTCATCGCTTTTTACATCACCAGTCGCCTTTTTCTCTACTACCACACGCTTGCCAACAACAGGTCTCTGATGCTCATAGACAAGCGGCGAAGAAAGATTTGGTTCCCGTTGTTCTCGTATTTCGAGTCTCAGTGTGATGGGATAGTGCCAAATGAGTACGAATGGCCTTTACCGTATCCGAAATCTTTGAAACTGCATTTTGAAAGAAAAGCTAAAAGACATTAATTTTTTTTATCTTTTCCTACATGCAACAATTGGGCAGCAGACGACTTTTTAGCAAATAGGGAAAATCTAAATATTTGAAAGTCTTATTGTTGATTAGAGTTGAAAACACTGTAGCAAAAAGAGAAATAGCTCGCCATTGGCCATTTTTACTTTTGGCGCAATGCTTTCAAACATCTCCTGCTGCAGATGTGTCTAAACGTTGGAAAGGGTTACATGTCAATGAGACAGTAGAAAACATTGTCTGAAAAGGTTGAATTTTTGAAGATCAGCAGTTTCTCCTTCTTTACAAAGCCTGTTATCAAAGGCCGTATAAAGAAACACGGATAATTGGGGCGAGCCGTGTTCACACTTGTTGTCTGCTCTCTTACTCAAATAATGATATTTTGGGTTGTATATATATTGACCAAGATAAATCTCCAACCAAATGGCTCATGACATTCCAGAATTAAGTCCCCTTGATGGGTGTATGTTGTGGTAGTTTTCAAAAAATATCTTCTGACGAAGTCTCTAATATAATATGATTCCAGGGGTGAAAGAATTGAGTATATACAACACTTTTCAATTAAGGTACATTTATTAGTAAAAATGTTTATAATATAGAAAGGGGATCAAGGGTTTGATTGTCAATGAATCATGTAATGTGATAGGTTATAATTGTTATTACATGAAACTGTTGCCTTATATACATAGTTTTGACGTTGTATGAAGAATATTTAAGAAGCCTTTAAATATGTTTTTGCCATATATCTAAACGAATGTAAATACTTATTATTCTGTTGGAAAAATCAACATGTAAATGTTCAAATATTAGGATGGTTGACTGCTTGAATTCACTTGTCAACGGGAAATGGTATACGTTGTTCAGCTTTTCTGAATATATAGATTCAGATCAGCCTGTGCATCTGAACAGTCCAATGATGAATTACACTATACACATGATACGAACATAAGATTGTTACAATATTCTGTCAACTCATGTAGATTCGGATGGACAGGCTGATCGGAACCTAAACCGTACAGAAATACCAACTTGTACATTTTCATGTGGACAGGCTCATATAATTATTATGCATCTTTACCTTCAAATTGTTTACCTCATATACCTGTTAACCCTTTCCCATTTGCAGAGGCATTTTAATGCATCTGCAGCAGATGTCTTTTGAAAACATTGTAGCTAAAGGAAAAATTGCTCATGATGAGCAATTTCTCCATTTGCCACACTGTTTTCAACTGTCAATAATAACACGTTGATTTGTGGAGATCTTCCATATTTCTAATGCACACGTTTCCAAAGTCATCTCCTGCAGGTTTTCTGCTTTAAAAATATCTGTTGTTGAAGATATGTTAGATTTAACCCTTTCCCACATCCATCAAATCTGCACCAGACAATTTTGAAAACATTTAGGCAAGGTATACGAAAAAACCTCCTTAAATAAAAGCGTAATTATTGAGTCGAGTTGAAAGAAAACATTTTGGCAAATGGAGAATTTGCTAATCATGAGCAATTTCTCCTTTTGCCACAATGTTTTCAAAAGTCATCCCATGCAGAGGCATCAGAACTTGTCTATATGTGGGAAAGTGATAAACTATCATATGACGGGTTAATAGTTAATATTGTGAATGGGATGAGCAGTCAGTTGCAGACCATATAACCTTAATATGCAGTCTTATTTTTTTGTCTACTAATCTTTAGTGAAGTTTTTCCTATATAGAAGGGACGTACACAATTTTGTGATAATAATGCTTTCAGTCTGTTGAGACTTCTCACAAATGTTATTTATTTCTATGCTATTTTTTGTTACATTGTCTAGTCCCTGTAAATTATTTCTTACTCTTGATCAAACTTAACCCGACATGAACAGTTACACATTTGCTTCTATACCATCACTCAGACGATCAATTTAGGGGCCATCTCGACCCTCTTGTTTTGTGATATTTTATTATGCCTGTGATTATTGTATCTCGTGTCTGGTAGGGAGACATATATGGATCACTTCTCCCTTGTCTATCCATCTTTCACCTACTGACATATTGGCAGGCGACAATATGGTCTTTATACATGTACAATTAGCCATGATGCATCAATGTTGTAAAACTTAATGTTCAGACCATGTTTACTCCCAATTCTTAACCCTTTCCCACATAGAACAAATCTGCAGCAGATGACTTGAGAAATATCGAGGCAAAAACATAGAAAATATCTAAATAAAGGAAAGTATTATTATTTAACCCATTCCCTCATATAGACGCTTTCTGACGCCTCTGCAGCAGACGGTTTTTTGAAAACATAATGACAAAAGAAGAAATTGCTCAAAACGAGCAATTTCTCCTTTTGACACAATGTTTTCCACTTTTAGTCATAGGTTATCCATTCAATTATAAAGATTTTCCATTTTTTGACAAAATATGTTCAAAGTCGTCTGCTGCAGAATTGTCGTATGAGGGAAAGGGTTAATTAATAGAATTGAAACGTAAAAAAAGGAGAAATTGCTCATGATGACCAATTTCTACTTTTACCGTTAAGATTTCGAAATCAGTTTTAGATATTAAAGGAGTTATTTTCTGTTCTTATTTTACCCCGCCCCCCATCTTATGTTGTGGGTGTGCAACAGAACAGTCTTATTGAGTGGATTAACCCTTTCCCTCATATAGACGCTTTCTGAGGCCTCTGCAGCAGACAGCTTTTTGAAAACATAGTGACAAAAGAAGAAATTGCACAAAACGTGCAATTTCTCCTTTTGCCACAATGTTTTCCACTTTTTGTCATAGGTTATTCATTCAATTATGGAGATTTTCTATGTTTTGACAAAATACGTTCAAAGTCGTCTGCTGCAGAATTGTCGTATGAGGGAAAGGGTTAAGAGACATTGTAAGGTTTAGACCAATGTACGTCTCTTTAGTTGTGTAGTTTAGTCTGCAGCAGATGACTTCATGTAGACAAAGCAATGGAAAATATCTATAAATGATCATATGTTAAATAGAATGTTTATTGAATAAGAGTTGAAAACATTGTGGTATAGTGGTTGCTTTTTATGAATTTTTTAAAATTTTTTGCCCAATCTTTTCAAATGTTGTCTGCTGGCAGATGTGTCTGTAAGTGGGAAAGGGTTAAATGACTAGACTCATTCTGTTTCATTGTCTTTCTTTGTTTTGGTACAAATTAGCCATGATATATCTTTGTTTTAATACTTAATGTAATGATTGTCAACAAATCTGCAGCAGCTGAAGAATAATATGTTAATTGTTTAATAGAGTTGAAAACTTTTAGGCAAAGGGAGAAATTGCTGATGATAAGCAATTTCTTTTTTTGCAACAATGTTTTGAAAAGTCGTCTGCTGCAGAGGCATCAAAGAGTGTCTGTATGTGGGAAAGGGTCCCGCATGCAGATACCTTTTGATACATTTTCCAGCAGACAACTTTTCAAAACATAGACATGATGTATAGTTTTTACCTCGGATTTTTTCAAAAATGTCTGCTGCAGAATTGTACTACATGTTTGTGGGATTCGGTTAACCCTTTCCCTCATACGACAAATCTGCAGCAGACGACTTTGAACGTATTTTGTCAAAACATAGAAAATCTCCATAACTTAATGGATTACCTATGACAAAAAGTGGAAAACATTGTGGCAAAAGGAGAAATTGCACGTTCTGTGCAATTTCTCCTTTTGTCACTATGTTTTCAAAAAGCCGTCTGGTGCAGATGCGTTGGAATGCGTCTGCAGGTGGGATTCGGTTAAACCATTACCTGAAGTATAACTTGAGGTGTCTGCTCTTGTGTGATTTTTTTATAGTGTTTAAAGTATTGAATAGTCATCTGCTGGAAATGCATCAACTATTGTTTGTATCTATGAAATGTTTACCCCTTTCCCACTTACAACAAATCCGCAGCAGACGACTTTCAAAACATCTAGGCATAAACATGGAAAATCTCAATAAATAAAGGTATAATTTCTTAATCGAGTTGAAAACATTGTGGAAAATGTAGAAATTGCTCATTATGAACAATTTCTCCTTTTGCCACAGTGTTTTCAGAAGTCATCTGCTGCAGATGAGTCAAAATGCGTCTACAAGTTGGAAAAGGTTAAAATGATCAGCTTATTCCATAGCATTATCTATGACTTATATATGTGTGCTTAATTAGTATACTCCAAAGCATGACATATTTACCACCATCCAAAAATAAAATGTTTTCTATTCTATCAGATAAATTTACCGCCTTTTGACACTTTCCCATCTGCAGGTCGAGGGCTTGGCGTAAAACAGTTGTAACTTAAAACCTATTTTGAAAACCCTGGTTTAGGGGCAATTTTGACCCTTTTGTAAACAATGCAAATTTAGGTGCCATTGCTCAGAACGAGCAATGGCACCTAAATTTACATTGTTTACCAAGAAAAGTGATTTAACTCTTATAAAGACTTTATGGCGAGGTGATTAACCTTGGTAAAAAAATACCAATTTTAGATACAACTGTTTCACGCCAAGCCCTCGAGGTGCATTCAAACGCGTCTGCAGCAGATCAGGTTTAAAAACATCATGGCAAAAGGAGATATTGCTCATATCAAGCAATTCCTCTATTGGCAACACTGTTTTCAACTCCATTTAATTGCCATACTTTTATTTATGGAGATTAATGCCTAGATGTTACCACTCGTCTGCCGCAGATTTGTTTTATGTGGGAAAGGGTCATTGGGTTATTTGTTGATATATGTAATATTATTATACAAACATGTCTCATTTGATGTGCAATATATATGTATAAGTGTCATCCATATTTGATAAATCCTCTAAATGAGTTAACCCTGTCCTTCATACGACAATTCTGCAGCAGACGAACTTGAACATATTTTGTCAAAACATAGAAAATCTCTATAATTGAATGGATAACCTATGACTTAAAGTGGAAAACATTGTGTGAAAAGTAGGAATTGCTCGTTTAGAAAGCGTCTCTATAAGGGAAAGGGTTAATGAACATTTTGTTTATCCCTTTCCCACCAGACATATTTTGACAAATCAGCAGCAGACAACTTTTGAGAACTTTGTCACAAAAGAAGAACTTGCAATTACAATTACTCCATTTGCCACAATGTTGTCATCCCTATTTAATAATTAAACTCATTTATGGAGATTTTTACATTTTTGCTAAAATGTTTCAAAATTGTCTGCTGCAGATTTGTTGTATGTTTGTATGTGGGAAAGGGTTAATTCTGTTTTGATAATTAACAACAGTACTGTAGTGACAAACTGCCTGTAAATTAATTAAGATCTAAATGAATATGTTACTTGTTCCCAAGAACAAATGTTGAAGCACTAAATTGTTTGTTTGTTATGACAGGGACACTATAGATAGTGTCCCTGGTTATGAGAATGATTTTTATACAACTAGAAAATATTGTGGAAAAGGGAGAAATTGTTCCCTCTTAAACCAAAAATACTAGTTTCTTTAACCCCTTCCCTCAGACGACAATTCTGCAGCAGACAACTTTGAACATATTTTGTCAAACAATAGAAAATCTTTATAATTGAATGGATAACCTTTGACTAAAAGTAAAAAACATCGTGGCGAAAGGAAAAAATTGCTCATTTTGTCACTATGTTTTCAAAAAGCCGTCTGATGCAGAGGCGTCAGAAAGCGTCTATATGAGGGAAAGGGTTAACTGGGGATCATTATATTTTTTATATATTTTACCCTTATTCAATCATGTTACTTCATATTTTTGCCAAGATGTTTTTGAAGTCATCTGCTGCAGTTTTGGTGTATGTTGGAAAGGGTCATCTGCTGCAGTTTTGGTGTATGTTGGAAAGGGATATTGATATTGTCTTTATCCTCACAAATACCTCATGACATATTTATTTCCCGATACAAAGGAACTGCACCAGATGCCCCCTTTTGAAATCATTGCTAGAAAAGGAGAAAATTGCTGAAAAGTTTTTTTTAATGTATAGGTATCACATATCTGGCCTAAATCAGGCTCCGAAACTATGAAACTTTAATCTGTGCTCAGAATTTGTGCTTAAGTATCCGATTGGTTAGAAGAAAACTCGAAAGCCTTATTAGCTCATCTGGGCACGAAGTGCTCAAGGCGAGTTATTGTGATCGCCTTTTGTCCGGCGTGCGCCCGTCAACATCTTCTCCTCCGTAACCAGTGGGTCAATTTAGATGAAACTTCAGACAGCATCCTCCGACCAGAATTTCTTCAAATATTTGGGATCCATGCAGAATTATGGTTTCCATGGCAACGAAACAATATATTTGTTTAAATTCTTCTTCTCCCAAACTGGTTGGCAGATTATTTTCAAAGAATTCTGTAGAAATGTTCCTTGGATGACCCTCTATCAAATTCCTTCAAGCCATGTTGATCGGTTGAAAAACATGGCTGCTAGGGGCCAGGGCTATTTTGCCTTATATGGCTTTAGTGAAAACTTAGAAAATCTTCTCCTCTGAAAGTGTTGGGCCGATTTTGCCTTTTATGGCTCTAGTGAAAACTTAGAAAATATTCTTCTCTGAAAGCGATTTTCAAATCATTTTATAGAAATGTTCCTAGGGTGACCCTCTATCCAATTCCTTCAAGCCATGTTGATTGGTCGAAAACTGGCCTCCAGGTGGCTGGGCTTATATGGCTAAAGTGAAAAAAAATAACATCAGGTGAGTGATCCAGGGCCATGATGGCCCTCTTGTTTGGAGCATGGAGTTCATTTCCGAGCACTGAGAACGTTTTCAGATTTGATTAGAGTTTTATAGTTTCGGACCCTGGCATATAATGTGAAACTAAAAAATAGTTATGTTTAAGAAATGTGATAATATGCTAAAAGAGCACAATTAGGAGATTATGCACATCATTCAATTTTTTGATACTGACTGAAGGTCAAGGTTTCGCTTAAATAAAAACCTTTCCCTCTTCTAACAAATCTTCAACAGACGACTTTGAAACCATAAATGCAAAAAATATCAAACATATCTGTAATGAAAATATAATAATTGAATCATTTTAAAACATTGTAACAAAAGGAGAAATTGCTCATTATGAGCAACCTCTTCTATTGCCAAAATGTTTTCATAAGTTGTCTGCTGCCGAGGTGTCAGAAAGCGTCTTTAAAGGGTTTAAAAAAGTCAATTTAATTATTTCAACTATTTACATTTGCTTTTTTTCTGCTTTAATTTTTCTAAAATATATTATTTCTAAGAGAACATTTAAATCAGACATTGTATTTTAATGGATGAGATTATTTTCTGAATAAAATTGCTGAAAAGAAATTGAAGTAGTTATCATCTTGTTCAAATGACCCCTATGCTGCCCTTTGATCTGCAGACAACTTTGTTAAACACTGGCAGAAGGATAAACAAGAGAAAGTTGATGCAACGCATCAATGTCGCCGGATATCCATAGTGCAGTTATGCATAACACTAACATTATAGTAGTTGAATAAACAGTTATCAACTGAGGGGCATATTGGAACATCAGGGGTGGGGTCAAGTGAAAATGTATCATAACTTGCATTGTTTTGTCAACGAAGTGAATGATAATTGAAGCCTTTCATTGTTTATGATCCAATCTCCATTCCAAAGTAGGTTGACCATACACACAACCAACTAATTATTGATCATAAACAGTAATGGAAATGAGAAATCTTGCCAATCATTAGTCTTGGTATGTATACAGTGCTTTCATTAAGGAATTATTATAAGATTTGTGAATTCCACATACACTTTTTCAAGATGTTTGTCAGAATATTTGAATTTTATTATTGTTTCAATAAAACCACAAAACAGACAATTTAGGATTTGCATGCAATAGAACGTCATTTTACCTTTCCTCTATTAAAGTCAACAGTGGACACCTTTGCAGCAATCTACTTTTAAAACAATGAGTTAAGGGTTAAATCGCTGAAGACATGAGTTTTCTCTTTTTCTCAAAATGATATTAGCTTGGCATCCTAATTATATCATACTTTAAAGGACAACGCTCGGCTGAAAACAACCCGCTTTGATATGAAAGATATCGATCTCAACTAAATTTATTTTAGATGCATTTCATTAACAAACACCTTATAATCAAGAAATTGTAATTTTAAGACGACTAAAAGTGCTTTTCGGTTCCGGTAATGGGCGCGGCCATTGTTTGCTTATCAGTCGATCGCAAGACATTCTGATAAGAATCATGACGTCATAACCCCTCATCGGTTCATTTATCACACAGTAAAGTATACACATAGCCGGTGGTCGAAATTAAAAATTAAACATCGTAACTATAAAAAGAATTTATAATAGTTTGTGAAATACTTTAACGTAAAATTACTTGCTCAAATAAGAGTTCTTGGTGCATATATTTGTTTCTGTAGTGTACTAAATCGACTAAATCATGACCCCTTCGTGAAGGATATTGTGGGTGGGGTAGTGTTACGAAAACCATACAGTTTTGTTACTGGAATTTGTACAAGCGAATGAACAATGCCTCAGTGCCAGGCAATTCACTGCACAAACAGACAGGGAAATGGCAAGAAAAGCCTCTTTCGGTTTCCGAAACCTGAAAAGGGAATTAAAGAGAGAAAATTGTGCAAAAAATGGATTGACAATTTGAAAAATGGAAAACTTCGGATTGAAACATTTCGTGACTATAAAATATATGGTAGTGTGTGAAGATCATTTAGCATAAATTAAAATATAATTCTTTATAATCTACAGCATATGACTTTGAAATTATAAAATCCAAAATACAGAAACTCTCAATAAAGGATATTTTTATCAATAAATATTATTCCATTATATGGACAGTTTCAGTTAAGAAACACTGTTTTACTGGAATAGAGAATCACTATTATTTATAAATCATTTGTTTTCTTCAAAATTATAAAAATTGTCAAATCAAAATCATTATCATCAAGTAACTTACAAGCTGATAAGATTACATCAAAGTGTCATAAAACACACTAGTGTGCCTGTACATCACAGCCAGATGGTCACACAGCAGGGGACCAACCATAAAGTACTGTCAATCAATGATAGTATTCTTTTGTTATGCAAGGGTCAGTCCAAGCACACCACCCTCTGCACAGCATGGGTCATAATTTTTTGTAGTTTTTTTTGTAATTAAAAGAAATGCCATTTATAAGCAAGAACATTTATTAAAAATAAATCAGTTGATAATAACAATAAATGTTATATTTTACTTTCTCCTGATTTTCATTCTTTTTTACAGTCATATAAATATCAAAATCATTCATGCATATCCCCATTTTAATTCAAGGAGACCACTTTGAAAACATCTAAGCAAATTTTGGGTAAACCTGTAATAACCTTTTTCCTCATACTACAATTCTGCAGCAGACGACTTTGAACAGATTGTGTAATATTTTGTAAAAAAATGGAAAATCTTTATAATTAAATGTATAACCTATGACTAAAAGTGGAAAATATTGTGGCAAAAGGAGTAATTGCATGTTTTGTTCAATTTATTCTTTTGTCACTATGTTTTCATAAAGCCATCTGCTGCAGAGGCATCATAAATTGTCTATATTAGGGAAAGGGTTGAAGGATATAATATATGTAAAGAGTTGAAAACGTTTTGGCAAAAAGTGTCTGCTGCAGAAATTCTCAATAATTGCATGGAAAACCTATGACTAATAATAGATAACATGATTGCAAAAGGAGCAATTTCATATTTTGTCACCATGTTTTCAAAAAGCAGTCTGCTGCAGAGGCATCAGAAAGCATCTGTATTTGGGATTGATTGGGGTTTAACGCCGTTTTTAACAATTTCTCAGCCATATGCTGTAATTAAGTAACTGCTTCTTTTCGCCCCACGTTTTCATAAGGCATCGACTATTGTTTATTTGAGGGATTTTTTTTTTGTGCAGTTTCTCCTTTTCTGGTATTGCATTAGAAAGTTTGTGTTGTACTGATTATTATTTAATCTAATTGAAAATATTAAGAAGGCGTCATTACTTTAATCGGCTTTATAACTAAAATTAAACGTTAATCATTCATTGATGTGTTCTTGTTTATTCCTTTTATTTAATTTCTCATTTATAATTGCATTGACAGAAAAGTTTCGAAAATGTACGTTTCGTATATGACTAAAGATATTTTATTTAATTGTAGTATTGTCTTATCACATTGTGCGGTAAAACTTTATAAAACAGCATATATAAGAATTATTCTATACATTTTCCCTTTCGACGTTTTGACTCCCGTTTTTTCTTGTTTATCAATTCGACGTTTTGACTGTTTAAAAGATAAGATGGCGATCTGAAAATTTTCTAATCTGTACCTATAGTGAAAAACGAATGAGGGGTTATGACGTCACAGTAAGCTATAAATAGACCAATATGGCGGCGCCCATAGCTGATCGACACGACGTGAAAACACAAACTTTAAAAGCATATATCTTGGTAGTTACAGCATATAAAACAAAATTAATTACATCAAAATGATGCATTACTGTAGGGCTATTAAGGGATATAGTTTAGACTCAGCCAAGCGTATTCCTTTAACAAATGTTGAAATGTAGTCCAATATTTATAAATTAGACCACCTTCGAAATATAATATCAACTAAACAGTTAAATCGGGAATCATTGAAATTGTTGTATAATTTAAACTTAATTTCGAACATAAACATAGCCCTACAACATGTTAATTTATTTTAATTCTTTCCTTCCTTTTTTATAATGAAAATAACAAACTACTCATGTTTTAAAATTATATTATGATGAGCACCCTTGTGTCAATGATGCATAACAATATGCAGATCGGAAGCAACATGCCTTTAGGGAATTAAATGACACATTTAAAATTGTCAAGGACGAAATAATTTTGTACGAAAGACCTGATTCTTTCTTATTCGCAGAGGTGTCGTTCTTGAAACTCTCTTTATAGGCAGAGAGTGTTCATTTCTTCATTTGTTTCGAACCAAATAAACATTTTAAATCACCTACGATTTACTATTTGTAAGTGAGTGTAAAGAAACGGCTCTCTGCAAAGGAGATTGATCTACGCAGTTGGTATTCGCGAGTCACGCTTCAAGCAGGTGCGCGTATGTAAACAAATTAGACTGCGACGTAAATTTTTGTAGTTATCGCCTTTTGAGTACATGTAGTATATAGTGTAAAATAAAGTATATCAGTCTAGCTAATTTTTTTGTAAGTGGGAAAGGGTTTATAATGCATGTATCTCCAAGTCTGACTGTATGAAATAATAAAATAACTCGCACTTTTTCACATGTTTGGCTTTCAGAATGACTAGAAACATTGGTAATCAAAAGCATTTCACTAAAACAAAAGATGTTTGCACCTCTGCAAGTATTTTCAAAACATTTTGCAAAAAGGAGATTTTGTTCCCTATCACAATGTTTCCAAGTTTTCTCAAAAATAGACTAGATGTCAGGAAAATGGTTTACTCCTTTCTCACATACAATAAATGTTGTGCAGACAACTTTTAAAACATCAAAAATATGGAAACTCTATGAATTAAAACATAATTGTTGAAATCATTGTGGCTAAAGGAGAAATTTCTCATTTCCAATAAGTTAATTTGTAAGTTAGTTGCATGCAAAACTTTAACCAAAATTTAGAAGTCCAAAAAGGCCATAAAATGCAGGATCGAGTTATTTAACTTGAAAGTCAATATAGGTGTGATAAGTTGGGAAGGGTTGTATAAACGTTTTAAAGCAATGCATCAAGCAAATACTAGGATATCGAGTCTTAATGTAGTTACATGCAAAACTTTAACCAGAATTTCTAAGTAAAGAAAGGACCAAAACTTGCACAAAATGCAGGATAGAGTTATCTAACTTGATAGTCTACACAGGTGTGATAGTTGGGTAGGGTTGTATAAAGTTTCAATGCAATGCATCAAGTAAATACTGAGATATGGACTCTTAATTTAGTTGCACGCAAAAACTTTAACCAGAATTTCTAAGTAAAAAAGGGCCATAACTTGCATAAAATGCAGGATAGGAGTTATCTTACTTGATACTCTACACAGGTGTGATAGTTGGGTAGGGTTGTATAAAGTTTCAATGCAATGCATCAAGTAAATACTGAGATATGGACTCTTAATTAGTTGCACGCAAAACTTTTAACCAGAATTTCTAAGTAAAAAAGGCCATAACTTGCATAAAATGCAGGATAGAGTTATCTTACTTGATACTCTACATAGGTGTGATAGGTTGGTAGGGTTGTAGAAAGTTTCATGCAATACATGTAGTATTTAAGTACTTGCATGCAAAACCTTAACTAAGGTGTACGTGGACGGCGACACCAGGGTGAGTATAGTATAGCTCTCATAGTCGAGCTAAAAATGAGGCTACCATTTTTTTACTCCACATGACCCAGTTTATAAAGTTTGATAGAGATGAAGAGTTCTGAAGGGATTTTATGCGGGATATAACTGTACATACTACATATTATACAATAATATTAACCCTTTCCCACATACAGACACTTTCTGACGCCTCTGCAGCAGGACATCTTTTGAAAACATTTTGGAAAAAAGCAGAAATTGCTTTCTACTTTTACCACAATGTTTTCAACTCTATTTAATTATTAATCCCATTATTTATGGAGTACTTTCATGTTTTTTACCTAGATGTTGTCAAAGTCGTCTGCTGCAGATTCGATGTATGTGGGAAAGGGTTAAATGGGACAAAACTGGTGATGTCTCTGAGGCAAACTCGGGAGAAACTTGAGAAGTCTGACATTTCCCTATGTTGGTTAAATTTCCATATACATTGAACGTGTAGTTTTAATCAAATCCATTTAACCTTGGATATGGCTCCGAAGGGTCGGACAATGTCAAATCAATATCCTATCCTCCTTTGGTAAGGGATAAGAAATCACCTGCTGAGGTGGAAAGGGTCAAATGAAAGCCTGTATATTTGCTTTAACCCTTTCCCTTCATATAGACGCTTTCTGACGCCTCTGCAGCAGACGGCTTTTTGAAAACATAGTGACAAAAGAAGAAATTGCTTAAAACAAACAATTTCTCCTTGTTGACACGTGTTCCACTTTTAGTCATAGGTTATCCATTCAATTTAAGAGATTTTCTATTTTTTGACAAATTATGTTCAAAGTCGTCTGCTGCAGAATTGTCATATGAGGGAAAGGTTAACCCATTCCCTTATATAGACACGTTCTGATGCCTCTGCAGCAGACAGCTTTTTGAAAACATGCTGACAAAAGAAGGAAATTGCTCAAATTGAGCAATTTCTCCTTTAGCCACGATGTTTTCCACTTTTAGTTATATGTTATCATTCAATGTATAGAGATTTTCCTTTTTTGACAAAATATGTTCAAATATGTTCAAAGTCGTCTGCTGCAGAATTGTCGTATGAGGGAAAGGGTTAATTCGACAGGTATTGTAACATCTCACCAGTTTACGTTCTCCCTTTCCCACATACTTTGAAAACATCTCAACAATAATATGGAAGATCTCCCTAAATGAAGACATACTTTATGAATAGAGTTGAAAACATTGTGTCAAAAGGAAGAAATTGCTCGTTTTGAGCAATTTCTTCTTTTGACACAAAGTTTTTAAAAATTGTTCTGCTACAAGGCGTCAGAAAGCGTCTATAAGTGGGAAAGGGTTAATTAAGGACATATTTCGACACATTAAAAGAAAATCTCTGTTTAACCCTTTCCCTCATACGACAATTCTGCAGCAGGACTACTTTGAACATATTTTGGTCAAAATATAGAAAATCTCTATAATTGAATGGATAACCTATGACTAAAAGTTAAAAACATTGTGACAAAAGGAGAAATTGCTTGTTTTGAGCAATTTCTTCTTTTGTAACTATGTTTTCAAAAAGCCGTCTGCTGCAGAGGCGTCAGAAAGCGTCTATATGAGGGAAAGGGTTAATTACACCAGGGGGATGGTTAAATCACAAGGTAACACATTGTCAAGTCATAAATATCATTTTTGTATTTTATTCTCAGTTTGCAAGACATTGATGTAGAAATTGATAATTATATAAACAATTAAAAAATTAATCTACAATAACAATCTACTTTTTGTAAATGGTGGTCTCTAGTTCAGTGGTAAAACTAGTTGGTCTGTTTGTTTGGGGGGTTTATGCTGCATTCAACAGCTTAACCCTTTCCCACATACGACAAATAGCAGCAGACGACTTTGAAAACATAGCGACAAAAACCTTTAAAATCTCCATAAAAGATAGCTTAATTGTTAAATAAAGTTGAAAACATTGTGGCCAAAGGAGAAATTGCTCATCATGAGCAATTCCACCTTTGGAAACAATGTTTTCAAAAGTCGCCTGCTGTTATTGCGTCAAAATGCGTCTGCAGGTGAGAAAGGGTTAAGTCATATCGCGGCGGACAGGAAAGTTAATATTGGTCCAACATCTAATATTTACATCAAAAAAGAAATAATTATGTAATGTATGAAAGCAATACTAGCACCCCATCTGGAGCTCAAGAGTTGCATTGACTCCAATGGTGCAACAAGCCACATATTGACTAAGACATATCATTACATTAACCCTTTCCCACATATAGACGTATTTGGACACATCTGCAGCAGACGTCTTTTGAAAACATTGTGGCAAAAGAAAAAATGCTCATTGTGAGGAATTTCTGTTTTTTTCACAATGTTTTCAAAAGTCGATTGCTGCATATGCATCAGAAAGCATCTATATGTGGGTAAGGGTTAAAGAGTTTTTTTATTATATTAGCCACAGATTTGTTGTATGTGGGGTTAATAAATAGAAAAAAAATTCAACTACATTTCATAGAATTTATATTGGGGTTTTACGCCGCTTTCAACATTATTTCAGTTATATCACGGTGACAGTTTACATATTCATGAGACCTGGGTAAACAAACCAGTACTAGGCTAGAAAAACATTTCATAGAAAGGTATGAAATGTAGTTGAAACTTTTTTTCTATTTATTAACCCCACGTACAACAAATCTACAATTTATTTTTCTATACTTATACATATAGAATGAACACAAGCAGAAACATTTTATTAGAGAAACAAAATTCATGACACTTCATCTGCAGCAGGCGACTTTTAAAAACCCTTCGACAAAATGAGAAGATGCTCATAATGAACAATTTCTCCTTTAGCCACAATGTTTTAAACTCTATTCATGAATTACATTTTCGTTTATAGAGATTTTCAATATTTTTGCCAAAATGTTTTTAGTCATCTACTGCAGATTTGTTAGATGTAGGATAGGGATAAACAAAATCACAGGCAAAAGGTCATCATTATTATTAGAAATATGAAACTCATGTTTTTACATATTGATAATATAATTATTATAAAGTATATTTGAAGAGTCCAATCGAATTGAAGAATGAAACTTATGACGTCAAATTAAAAAGTTTAAATCATTTGCATTCAGCCATTTAATTTAACCCTTTCCCACATATAGACACCTTTATAGCAGACAACTATCAAATTGAGCAATTTCTCCATTTACCACAATGTTTTCAACATTTTATTCAATAATTGTCCTTTCATTTATAGAGTTTGCATAGGTTTTACTAGATGTTTTTAAAGTTGTCTACTGCAGATTTGTTGTATGTGGGAAAGAGTTAAAGCAAGTTACATGATGCAGGTAAATAAGAGTCACCTTCAGTGAACACACAAATGGTCCCATTAAATAGTGATGATATCAAACTATCATTAATAATATCATAATTATGTCACATACCAGTTAGTCAAGTAATGTTATTGTAAAAGCATGTCTTCTCACTTATAGCCTTCCTCTACTTTTTTCTTAGGAAAACAGTGTTGATTTTATAATTAACCCTTTCCCTCATACGACAATTCTGCAGTAGACGACTTTGATTGATTGATTGGGGTTTAACGCCATTTTTAACAATTTCTCAGTTATATCACTGCGGCCAGTTCACCTACTCATGCATTTCCTGGTTTTCTCACACCAGTACGCCACACAACAATCTTCCCAAGCAACTGGCTGCTTTTCCACATAGACTTAGCCCATTGGTGGAAGACTAATGACGCATGTCGCATTGACTATTGTCAATCGTCGGAAAGAAAGTTGGCTGAGCCGGGATTCGAACTCACAACCCCTGGATTGACAGCCCGCGTCGCTACCGACTTTGAACATATGTTGTCAAAAGATAGAAAATCTCTATAATTGAATGGATAACCTATGACCAAAAGTGGAAAACATTGTGGCAAAAGGAGAAATTGTTCGTTTTGAGCAATTTCTTCTTTTGTCACTATGTTTTCAAAAAGCCGTCTACAGCAGAGGCGTCAGAAAGCGCCTTTATGAGGGAAAGGGTTAATGACTGTTAATCTCTTCTTATTAATAAACTAATTTGACAGAGAACCCCAATGTGTAGGTTATATTTTAACCATTTTGGGCTACTGTTTTTTTTAACCCTTTCCCACCTGCAGACGCATTGCAATGCATCTCATGAAAACATTGTGGCAATAGGAGAAATTGCTTATTATGAGCAATTTCTCCTTTTGCCAAAATGTTTTCAACTCTATCAAATGATAATACTTTGATTTACTCTAAAGTAATGTGGGAAAGGGTGAAGGTACAGTCAGAATACAGGATAGTGTAACATAACGAAATACAGATCAGAAAAAATATCTGTGCTCCGCGCACCAATCTGCTATCCTACCGTACCAACAGTTATGACAAATATCAGATAAAATAAAAAAATTGCCATTTCCAATAAAAAATGTAATGACAATGACAAAATTAGTTTATTTGGTATTTTTTAAAGGCCAACGGGCCATACAAGTACATAATAAACAATAACAAAAACAGCAATTGGTTTTAGTTTACGAGTAAGACTTGCAATTCTGTCCGTTCCAAGAAAGATTTTCTGATGTATTATCATAGTGGGATGAAAGTCAAAAATGGAATGAATAATGTGTAAAATGAATTTGAGGGACGTCAAAACAAACATGGTACAAATATGGATTATTTTATAAAACATGAATATAGCTAAAGCAGTGAAATACATAAAAGCTGCTGCAGAATTGTCGTATGAGGGAAAGGGTTAAACAAACAAGAAGAGTAGCCCACTGGTTTAAAATCTGTTTACATTTGACTTGATTCCATAACAGAGAGGCAGCAAGACCCCTTTTAGCCTGACAGCCTAACCCTTTCCCTCATACGACAATTCTGCAGCAGACGACTTTGAACATATTTTGTCAAAACATAGAAAATCTCCATAATTGAATGGATAACCTATGACAAAAAGTGGAAAACATTGTGGCAAAAGGAGAAATTGCGTTTTGTGCAATTTCTTCTTTTGTCACTATGTTTTCAAAACACCGTCTGCTGCGGAGGCGTCAGAAAGCGTCTATATGAGGGAAAGGGTTAAATACTTTGACTATCTGTTTGCAGACACTACTATTTTACATTGAGCATTTGTAAACACAAAAATAATGGTGATCTCTGACATTGATATCAATTATTTCACCGTTAACATGACATGATATTTCAACGTTGTTTGCTTTGAAAACATCTGACCCTAAGATTTTGAAATCTAGAAAAATTGGAATTACAGTTTTGAAACTAGTTATGTTCTAAAAGGAGAAATTTCTAGTTTTGATCACTGCTCAGTTTCCTATAATGTTTTCAAAGGTCGGTCATCTGTTGCAAAGGTGTCAAATGTGACAGTGAAAGGGTTAAAATACATCTTCACTTGCAACGTATATTCTACAAATCCCTGGATCTAAACATGATTTTTTTTTATTTAACTAAGCATGTCATTTTTCCAAACAATTATAAAGATAAATGTTTTGTCTGGTGAATAAATTTTGCAAACACTGACTTTTACCCTAATATAACTTTATTATGCCAACTTTTTTTTGCAGACTGGTTTTGAAACTATGTGCTCTAAACAATCAAATATTTCTTTTACCGACTGACAGAATTTGTGACAAAATGGTGTTTGTGCAAGTGGGATTTTTGTGGGGGGTTTTATTATCTATTTCTAACTTTAAAGATTTCATTTTCATACTGGTTATTGGTTTAAAGAAAATGGAACCATTTCATGTATACATTTATGGACATTGCACGCTGTCAATTGTGGTCCCGAAATATTTCCTGTTAAAAGACAACCCTGTATCACCATTATACTTCCAGCCTTCTCAAATGATTTCTAGCAGCTTAAACTAAAATGATCACATTGAGAAAATGGTCAGGAAAAGGATTAACATGTCAAATTTTGTGCACCTTTGCTGAATTTTAAATCCACATGATTTACAGGCTTGGTGATTTATTTTTCCTCTGTTTGGCCATTAAAGGTTTGATTGCCATCAGAATTTATCACGATAATCTGGAAAGTTGATCTGATCATCATCATCTTTCGACAGGTTGGACTTCTATATACATTATCACAGATTGTGCTGCTTCTTTCACTTTGGCTTCCTCATGACTCGTTAATGTCTTCACAACATCCGCAATACCTGAACTGACTAGCTCCTCGCGCAGATTAGCTGAAAAATATAAAAGTATTGCTTAGTTCTGTGTAACCAGTAAAATAAGAATAATAGGACCTTGATGGTCCTATATCAATAGCTCACCTGAGTTAACCCTTTCCCTCATACAACAATTCTGCAGCAGACGACTTTGAACATATTCTGTCAAAACATAGAAAATCTCTATAATTGAATGGATAACCTATGACTTAAAGTGGAAAACATTGTGGCAAAAGGAGAAATTGCACGTTTTGTGCAATTTCTTCTTTTGTCACTATGTTTTCAAAAAGCTGTCTGCTGCAGAGGCGTCAGAAAGCGTCTATATGAGGAAAAGGGTTAATAAAACGTCAATTGGAGACACACATTTTGATGTCAAAATATTATGAAGTACTGTACTTCGCAAGTATCGTATTAAACTTTGCCTGATCCATTATTGCATTATGGAGTTTTTGTGAGACATAGGTTTGTACTGATGAACTTTAACTGTATTATAACTTTATACATGTATTATATATATTGGGTATGTAAAAGATGTGCCTTGGGTTGGGGCTTTTCTTGACACATGTTAACACTTTGTTATACTATTATACCAAATAATAAAGCTCTAACACTTGCAGTCTTGACAAATACATTATTAATCTTTTTACTCTATCATTAGTGCCATCTGCTTCAAAAACATGAAGATATAAATAAAGTTTCTGGAAAATTGGAAATAATTAGATGCTAATTTGAAAACATTAAAGAAAAGTAGAATTTGCTGAAGATGGGCAATTATACTATTTCTCAAAATGCAGATGACATTTGTAAAATCTGCAGCGACTGATCTTGAAAAAATTGTGGCAAAAGGAGAAACTACCAATAATGATCAATTTACCCCTTTGGAAGCTTTCATGTATTTTTCCAAACAATGCAAGGTGTATGATGACTTAAACTTTATTTGTGGAATACGAAACATCAATGTCAGTATGATAAGTAATTCCAATACATGTTTTTACAACATCAATGTTCCACACAAATATATACGGAATATTACGTTGCGGGAGCGATAAAAGGGTTTGTATTGTACGACAAGTAGCGTGGAAAAATCGATATCTTACGAGACCGAAGGTCGAGTAAGGTATGGATTTTCCCATGCTACGAGTCGTGCAATACGTACCCATTTATCGCTCCCGCAACGTAATATTCCTTTTATTATATACCTACGATCTATGAAGAGCGAAAAAACTATTAAATATACAGATTCAATACATTGTTTATTGGGGATACCTCGCTGAAAGTATTCCGCGCACTGTCTGACGTCACAATCTTGTATTTACACCGCATGTAGATACGGAATTTTAATCTGTCGTGGTGTATTTGCGCATGTCAATCTGCATGTATTTCCACCGGAAAATGTACAGGCATATAATAAATATATATATATATATACATGTAATAGCAGTGACTGCAGCCCTTCAATTGATCAATCAATCAATACGAGCCCTTTTCAATGTACATCAAATCTACAGCAGACGACTTTAAAGACACATGAAAAATCATTGAATTTTAAAGTTTATTACTGTAAAGAGTTGTAAACATTGTGATAAAAGGAAAAATCACTCCCGATGAGCATTTTCTCCTTTTGCCACAAAGTTTTCAAAAGTTGTCTTTTGAAAATACTTCAAAGTGGGAAAGGTTTAAACGCAGTAAACAACATTTTCAATAATTATTTATTTCTTTGGCCAGATTGTCCTTATTTTTGCCTAGATGTTTTTTCAAACTATTCTGCAGGGCAGTGGGTTTAACCCTTTCCCACATACAACAATTCTGCAGCAGACGACTTTGAACGTATTTTATCAAAACATAGAAAATCTCCATAATTGAATGGATAACCTATGACTAAAAGTGGAAAACATTGTGGCAAAAGGAGAAATTGCACGTTTTGTGCAATTTCTTCTTTTGTCACTATGTTTTCAAAAAGCCGTCTGCTGCTATTGCGTCGAAATGCGTCTGCAGGTGGGAAAGGGTTAAGAGCATTAGTCTTTTTTGTGTAATACATAAAGACAGCTGTACAGATATCAAGAAGAATTCTGTCCAATTTTGCATGAAAGTAATATGTCATGTAATGTAAATCATACATATACAAGCAAATGTATATACATCAGCAATTCAACCTTAAAATGTCTATGATGACTTAACCCTTTCCCTCATACGACAATACCGCAGCAGACGACTTTGAACATCAAACAAGAGGCCCAAGAGGGCCAGTATCGCTCCACGGCCATAAGGCAAAAATAAAATCTCCAAACAGCCCTGCCCCGTGGTGGCTATTTTTTTTACCAACCACCATGGCTTAAAGGAATCTTGTAGAGTGTCACCAAAGGAATGTTTCTGCAAAATTATTTGAAAATATGCCTGACACTTTCGGAGGAGAAGATTTTTTAAGTTTTCACTATGGTCATATAAGTCAAAATAGCCCCGCCCTCTGGCGGCCATGTTTTTCGACCAATCAACATGGCTTGAAGGAATCTGATAGAGGGTCACCCAATGAACATTTCTACAAAATTATTTGAAAATCGGCTGAACACTTTTGGAGGAGAAGATTTTTTAAGTTTGCTCTTTAGCCATATAACGCAAAAAAGCCCTGCCCCCTGGCGGCCATGTTTTTCGCCCAATCAACATTTCTTGAAGGAATCTAATTAAGGTTCACACAAGGAACATTTCTACAAAATTATTTGAAAATCGGCCTGACACTTTTGGAGGAGAAGATTTTTTAAGTTTGCTCTTTAGCCATATAGGCAAAATAGCCCCGCCCTGTGACGGCCATGTTTTTTTACCAATCAACATGGCTTGAAGGAATCTGATAGAGGGTCACCCACGGAACATTTCTACATAATTATTTGAAAATCTGCTGAACACTTTTTGAGAAGAAGATTATTTAAGTTTTCACTATAGCTATATAAGGCAAAAAAGCCCCTCCCCCTGGCGGCCATGTTTTTCGCCCAATCAAAATTTCTTGAAGGGTCACCCAAGGAACATTTCTACAAAATTATTTGAAAATCGGCCTGACACTTTCGGAGAAGAAGATTTTTTAAGTTCTCACTATTTTTTTCTTTCGGTTGCCATGGAAACCAGAATTTTGAATGGATCAAAAAAAATTGAAGGAATTTAGTAGAGGACATTGAGAGGATGCTTCCCATGAAGTTTCAACCAAATTGGCCAAGTGGTTAGGGAGAAGAAGTCGTTTAAAGGAAAAAGTTAACGCATGCACGCACGCACGCACGCACGCACGACGGACAATTCGCCATGACATAAGCTCGACTGGCTTTCAGCCAGTGGAGCTAAAAATAGAAAATCTCTATAATTGAATGGATAACGTTGCAAAAAAAGTTGCTGATTATGAGCAATTTCTCCTTTTGTCCTTATTTTTTCAAGAGTCGTCTCCTGCAGATGTTCCAAACTGTGTCTAGGTCCTGAACTCCTTATATCACTGCATTGCTTGAATTTTGTTATGTTCTACTGTTGCAATGGGACACTTACACCAGCGTACACTGTTACCAGTTACAGCAAATTAAACCATTTTTCCATTATACAACAATTCTACAGCAGAAGATTTTGAAAACATCCTGGCAAAAATGTGAACAAATTCCATTAATGAGAGTTTAAATATTAAATAGAGTTAAACATTTGTCACAAACGGAGATATTGCTCACAACAAGCATTTTCTCCATTTGTGACAGTTTTTTTCAAAATTCATCTGCTAAAGAGATGTCAAAAAGCATGAGAAAGGCTTAACAATTTTCCTTATAATATTTTGAAAACTCATTAAATATTCCCAACAAGAAACTGCTGCAGGACAGCATAAATCATCAGCTAAACTTAACCCTTTCCCTCATATAGATGCTTTCTGACGCCTCTGCAGCAGACAGCTTTTTGAAAACTTGGCGACAAAATAAGAAATTGCTCAAAAGTAGCAATTTCTCCTTTTGCCACCAAATTTACCATGTGTTCAACTCAATTCAATTATTTTTCTTTCATTTAAAGTGAGTTTTCCAATTTTTTTCAGGTATGTTTTCAAAGTCGTCTGATGCAGATTTGTTGTATGTGGGAAAGGGTTAAAACATTTGAAAATGAAGCTACTATTTCCAGGATGACAAGATCAACTGTCATGTGACACTGAGGTAACAACACTATATTTGTGATATAATGACTCGTTATGAACTGTTTCTCCTTACCTCACAATGTTATCAAAAGTTGTCTGTATCATGATAAGGATTAACCCTTTCCCTCATACGACAATTCTGCAGCAGACGACTTTGAACGTATTTTGTCAAAACATAGAAAATCTCCGTAAATTAATTGAATGGATAACCTATGACAAAAAGTGGAAAACATTGTGGTAAAAGGAGAAATTGCACGTTTTGTGCAATTTCTTCTTTTGTCACTATGTTTTCAAAAAGCCGTCTGCTGCAGAGGCGTCAGAAAGCGTCTATATGAGGGAAAGGGTTAAAATAACAAGATTTGTTTGACAACAAAAACAATATATAGTTGTAGCACCACCACAAATTGCCTCTTCACCCTTTCCCACATACAGCTAATCTGCAGCAGACGACTATCAAAGAATGTTGGCAAAATATGGAAATCTTTTTAAATGAATATATTATTACAGAATAGAGTTGAAAATATTGTGGCAGAAGGAGAAATTGCTTGTTTTGAGCAAATTCTCCTTTTCTCACAATGTTTTCAAAAGTCGTCTGCTGCAGATGTGTCAAAATACGTCTACAGCCGGGAAAGGGTTAATACCAAAATTAGTGCAAGAATCACCGACAGTCTGTGCTCGACTTACTGATGTAACTTTTAAGTAGTTTACAAAATGTACAGTTCACATGAAAATTCCTTAATCCTGACCCTGTAATAAAACAGAACCCAAAACTTCAGAATGAGATACGTTTATACTAATTAAATTTGTTACTTCGCAATCTTTGGAAACCTACAAAAGTGACAGAACATCGCATCCAAAGCAAAGAGGCATGCATAAAACAAACATGGGTGAATAACGTGCACAATGAACATAGAAATATATCAATTTTAACCCTTTCCCACATATAGACGCATCTGCTGCAGATGTCTTTTGAACCATTGGGACTTGCTCAAAACAAGCAATTTCACCTTTTGCCACAACTTTTTTTAGTAGTTAAACTTTTATAGAGAATTCCAATGTTTTTGCATGATTGTTTTCAAAGTCGTCTGCTGCAGATTTGTCATATGTGGGAAAGGGTTAAACATAACTAAATGTCTTACACTCGCCAACGTAAATGCTCTTACTGGGTGAGCCATGGCATGGACACCATGACCCTCGCAGTAGCTTCATACTTTTTTTATCACTTGGTTGACTTGTTGTCATATCAAACTTTTTTTACTAACTCAATTTTTTATAACCCATTCTAACATGCAAACGCCTCTGCAGCAGACGATCTTTGCCACAATTTTTTCAACCTTAGTAAATAATAACCTTTAATAGAGAATTTCCACATTTTTGACGAAAAGTCGTCTGATGCGGAGGCGTCAGAAAGCATCTGTACGTGGGAAATGGTTAATTTAACCACGATGACTACTTTTAACCCTTTCCCACCTGTAAATGCACTTTGACACAATAGCAGCAGACGACTTTTGAAAATATTGTGGCAAAAGTTTCTCCTTTGGCCCCAATATTTTCAACTTAATTAAGCTGTCTTTTATGGAGATTTTTCAGGTTTTTGTCACTCTGTTTTCAAAGTCGCCTGCTGCACATTTTCTGTATGTGGGAAAGGGTTAACAAAAGCAATGACACCAAAACATCAAACACAGACAACAGCCAATGGAAAACTTTGTTACATACTTCCAATATAAGAACTAAGTCCAGTGCAGGCTAAAAACCTACAAGGCATTGACTGAGCAGATTCAGAGGATGCTGTAAATATAACAGGATATAAAGATGGACGTTCATTGAACACAATTAGACAAATAGAAGACTGTGAATCCACTTTACATGATATGTTTCTTTTAGAGTCCTCTGCTACGAAAACATTTAAGGATACGCTTGTAGCTGTAAACATGTGAACAGTTGGAAGTATCATTTTAATCAGGGTTGAAAACAATGAAGGAAATCCAGCAATTCCTCATTTTGAGTATCTGCTACAAAGGTGGTGTTCTAAGGTTGCAACAGACAATGATCAACCCTTCTCCAACTGCAAGAGACTCCTTTAATAACATCTAGGCAAATATAAGAAAATCTTGAAAACATTATAGGAAAAAGATAAATTGGTCATTATGAGCAAATTCTCCTTTTTGGAACAAAGTTCACAATTTGTCTCTGCTCAGATGCATCAAAATTCATCTGCAAGTGGGAAAGGGTTAGGTCTGTCCTGTGCTAATAAGGTTACAACTGAATAAGTTTGATATCGTATTTTGATACAGATGTCTGCAAATTACTTTTTGATAATAAAGTGCATTTAACAGTGTCAAAACAAACCCATAAAAGATGTTAATTAAGAGAAAATGAGCAGTATGAAATTATGCATGCAATTCTTTAAGCAAGCTTCTATTGTTATTCAAGGAGAAAATCTGTGTATTCTATTATTTTTGTTAAATTTAGTAATTTTCACTACTTATGTTTCTCTCCTTTCCCTCATATAGACACTTTCTGACGCCTCTGCAGCTGACAGCTTTTTGAAAACGTAGTGACAAAAGAAGAAATTGCTCAAGACAAGCAATTTTCTCTTTTGCCACAATGTTTTCCACTTTTAGTCATAGGTTATCCATTCAATTATAAAGATTTTCTATTTTTTGACAAAATATGTTCAAAGTTGTCTGCTGCAGAATTGTCGTATGAGGGACAGGGTTAACCTTTGGACCGAACCTTTCCAAAACATTCTTTTAAAATTAATTAAACCTTTTAGCTGATTGTGTGAAACAAATGATCCTCAAGCTAGACTAGCGTCTATAAGACATGGATTCTCCTTCACTTATTTACTCTGTTTAGTTTGAACTCATCTATTTTACATCGTTTGCGAAACAAGCATTCAGCTTATATATACATCACGCTCGATGTCTGCTTCCTGGCAACTTAACCAGTAATTGAACTGTTTGTGACCCTGTTTGACTATGCATGTTAGCCTGTTCTGCATACAACAAATTTGCAGCATACACAAAGATCTAGGAAACAATACAAAAACTATCTATAATATATATGAATGTATAATTATTGAATAGAGTTGAAAATATTGTGACAAAAGGTGTTTTTGTAACAATATCTTCAAAAGTTTTCTGCTGCAGATAAGTCAAAATGTGTCTGCATGTGGGAAAAGGTTTGAGGGCCCCTTTCCCACATATAGACACTTTTGAAGCCTCTGCAGCAGACAACTTTTGAAAACATTGTGACAAAAGGAGAAATTGCTCAAAATGAGCAATTTCTCTTTTTGCCACAATGTTTTTAACTCAGTTCAGTAAGTATACATTCATTTATAGAGATTTCCTGTGTTTTTGCCTAGATGTTTTCTAAGTCGTCTGCTGCAGATTCGTTGTATCCCCTTGAGGGTCCTCTTGATCGATAAGACGCAGTGTTTCATTCTACATTATCATTCGTTGACCAAACTGATAGAAGCTGGTTGACCTTATTTGTGCGAAAACCAGTAAAACATGACAGATAAAATAGTACAAAGGAACAATAAAGGTAGGGTCACACTGAAAAGCTGTGAATTAAAAAGTAGATTTCCAAAGGTTATAAACTATCCCAAACTTCCTTGGCAGCCCCTCCTTCCTATCTACTAAATATGGTATGTCTAGCGTAATCCACTTTGAAATCATCAAGGTCATAAATTGCGGTATAATTTTATTCTTGAAATAAGGTTATTGCTGGTAAAGTAAGGTTTTTGTTTAACCCTTTCCATCATATAGACGCTTTCTGACGCCTCTGCAGCGGACGGCTTTTTGAAAACATAGTGTCAAAAGAAGAAATTGCACAAAACGTGCAATTTCTCCTTTTGCCACAATGTTTTCCACTTTTTGTCAGGTTATCCATTGATTTATGGAGATTTTCTATGTTTTGACAAATTACGTTCAAAGTCGTCTTCTGCAGAATTGTTGTATGAGGGAAAGGGTTAAAATGTTTCGAAATTTGCCTGCTGCAAAGTATCAATTTCATTTGTATTAGGGAAAGGGTTAGTAGTTGTTTCTTTGCAGGAAAAATAACTATTGCAAATATTGAAGGGAAAAGAGAAATGATTCAAAATGATCTGACGTAAGTTAACAACTTTTCTTTTTCCAACAATATTTTCATTTTAACCTCTAAGACATGTGTTTTCTTTTTCTTTCTATGTTCAGAAAAGTCTGCAATATGACACTTCTGACAACCACTAGGAAGATGATAATCTGCATCTAGATTTTTTTTTAATCAAGTAAATGAGAACAAAAATATGCAATCAAGAAAAAAATGGAGAAAAATAGAATATTCAGAGAACAAGTGCTGTCAAAGAACAGCATGCTTGGCTGTTAGTATGCTTGACAAATAAAACAAATTTATAAAAAATATTACTGCTTATAATTATGTGAATCCCAACTACATGTATATGATCAACAATGACCTTGACCTAAGAGGCGACCTTAACCTAGTCTCTCTGTTTGACGGCTTAAAATTAACCCTTTCCCACATACAACACATCTGCAGCAGACGACTTCTAAATTATCTATGCTAAAATATGGAAACTCTCTTGAAATAAACATTGAATAACTATTGAATGAAGTTGAAAACAATGTTGTCTGCTGTCGATATGTCGAAACGCATCTACATGTGGGAAAGCTTCATCAACATTGGGGCTGCAGTTGAAAAGATATCAGAGTAAAACATAAATAGCCAATTAAACATTTACCACATAACAGTTAAATGATATGATCAAGTTACCTTGACCTTGGATGCTCTGTATACGATCATAAGAGTTACATAGAGACTCCACTCCCCATGTGTTTATATCAAAATATAAAGCTTCATGAACATGGTGGCTTTAGTAACTAAGATATGAGTTGAAAATACAATAAGAGCCTGTCCATGGTAAAAGGCACAAGTTAGGTATTGTGAACAATGAAGACTCAGATCAGCCTGCTCATATATACAGTCTGATCAAGATCTACACTTGTCACACATTACTTACATAAGCATGTCAGAGACTTCTGTCAACTTGTGTAGATTCGGATGAACATGACACATGTTGTACAGGTAAATCTGAACCTACACTGTTCAGAAATGCACACTTGTACCTTTTTCTCTAGGATGAAGCTATAACATATTAGTAAATATTCCCATGCCATCAGAAGAGGTTAGTTTGATTAACATCAAAGGTCAAAATATAATTTGTATTTCTATCCATAAAACTTTTCATGCATCTCAAAAGGTCATAGTTTTGCTTATTTGCCTTAACCCTTTCCCACATACAACAAATCTGCAGCAGACAACTTTGGACATATTTTGTCAAAAATTAAAAAAAAACTATAATTGAATGGATAACCTATGACTAAAAGTTGAAAACATTGTAGCAAATGGAGAAATTGCTCGTTTTGATCAATTTCTTCTTTTGTCACTATGTTTTCAAAAAGCTGTCTGCTGCAGAGGCGTCAGAAAGCGTCCATATGAGGGAAAGGGTTAACCCTTTACTACTACCAGCAGGCACATTTTGACACATACGGAGCTGCCAACTTTTGAAAACAGTATGGCAAAAGGAAAAGTTGCTCATTGTGAGCAATTTCACCTTAAGCCACAATGTTTGAAATTCACTTCAATTTATAAAGTTTCCCACATTCTTATCTAGATCTTTTTTAAAGGCGTCTGCTGCAGTTTTGTAGTATTTGGGGAAGGGTTTACAATCTAGAGTAACCAATCAACTTTGAGTGATATTATCACCATGAATTTCTTATGGCTCCATGTTATCTCAGTGTTAACCCTTTCGATCATCCATATAAATATAAAATACCCTTTCCCTCATACGACAATTCTGCAGCAGACGACTTAACATATTTTGTCCAAAAATAGAAAATCTCTATAATTCAATGGATAACCTATGACTAAAAGTGGAAAACATTGTGGCTAAAGGATAAATTGCTCGTCTTGAGCAATTTCTTCTTTTGTCACTATGTTTTCAAAAAGCCGTTTGCTATAGAGGCGTCAGAAAGCGTCTATATGAGGGAAACTGTTAAAAATGTGAATTGCTTGAGAAGCTAGATACTATAATTGATCTATTAACTTGATTTAGTTTTTTTTTTATGTTTTCTAAAAAATATCTGAGGAAATGAAAGTAAAATCTGGACAATGGAATAAATCATTTTCATACAGTCTTGAAAACAATGTTGAAAAAGGAGAAGTTTGATCGCAATGACAAATTTCTCCTATTACCGTCATGTTTTCACAACTGGTCTGTTGCAAAGGCTTCAAACATGGCAGAGCTCTTGATAAGATGAGTATTTCACGATTACTCCTTCTTAGCTAGTCCTCTGACATGGACCGTATGAAGGAAAGTGTTCATCTATGACATACCTGCTGTACATATCGTTTTGGTGAGTGTCAGAGCATTACACAGGATTTCTGGCAGAGTGTGTGTGTCCTTCATTATTGTCAACAATGTCTCTGCTAAGTCCGCCTCTTTTAATGCCAGAGCTGCTTCAGCTATCAATATAAAACAGGACAATATTGACTATTGAAAGTAAGGTTGACCATGAAACATTGGGTCAAATATTTGAATCTCCCTTTTTTTGTAAGCCCTTTTTTTATCTATTTTCAAAATATTACTTCTTCTATCTGTATGAGCTATATTCCATTGTCTGAATGGACAACGAAGACTTGGGCTAGCTTGTGTATCCACACAGTCTTACCCACTAGATATTTCACTATCAGCAATAGAGATCACTTTATCCTGTCACGTCTAGCAATTTCGACCCGATAACAGGGTGCCATATATTTTTTTTGATCTACGTCAGATGGTCACGTGATAAGCTGGCGGGCACCTGCTAGCCAGGACTACTATTTTTTAGCAAGCGTCCCTGTTAATTCCAACTTCAATCGATAAAAACAGTAAATATCGTCGATAAATTGACAGCGATTTCAGTTGTTTAAATAAATAAATATTTAATTTAACATAATTTAGGATAAATAGAATAAAAGGTTGGTGCCGTGGATTGAGAAAGTTTATCTGGCTCGGCATCAGAATTTATCAAATTCGCCTTCGGCTCACCCGATAAATTACTCCGCCTTGCCAGATAAATTTTCTCAATGCACGGCACCGACCTATTATTCTCTATATACAACTATTGACAACATACTAGACGTGCTGCAGCAATAGTTAACACCACACATAAAAGCCAGTGCATGAGAAAAGGAAAAAGCTTGCATTTCTGAACAGTGTAGGTTAAGAAGATCATCTTGTCCACATGCTCAATCTTAACAGATTCTACACAAGTTCTTTTCACAAATTTGTGCAAGTAATATGTGAACAGTGTAGATCTGGGTCTATACTGTTAACAAAAGCCCATTTGTACCTTTTCCCACCCAAGTCTCCAGACACTGCTGTTATGTAATGATATAAGTTGATCTGAACCCTTTCCTGCACACAGATGCTTTTTGTTGTCTCTGCAGCAGACCTTTTTTGAAAACATTGAGGGAAATTGCTCATAGACTTTCATTTATTGAGATATTTAATATTCCTGAGTGGACAGTTTGAAGTTATCTGCTGCATTTTTTTTGTATGTGGGAAAGAGTTAACCCTTTCCCTCATACGACAATTCTGCAGCAGACGACTTTGAACGTATTTTGTCAAAACATGGAAAATCTCCATAATTGAATGGATAACCTATGACAAAAGGTGGAAAACATTGTGGCAAAAGGAGAAATTGCACATTATGTGCAATTTCTTCTTTTGTCACTATGTTTTCAAAAAGCCGTCTGCTGCAGAGGCGTCAGAAAGCGTCTATATGAGGGAAAGGAATGAGGTAAAAAAAATTGTGTTTGTTACAGCTCTATGTTCAAAGTCTGATCGTACAGAAAAAGACACGTAGAAAAGGAGGGTGTGACAGTGGGCAGGTCTATCAGCCTTTGTGATTCTTCTGAGTACCCACAGCATAGAGTTTGAAGCGTTAAATAATACTTTATGAAAACAGAAATTGAAATAGAACAAGAAATTCACCTATAATCTGGGCCATTATTTCTTCACAATATTTAACAAATCATTGATTCAAAATATTATATGCCCATTCTACATGTACTTACTATATTGTTCACATATTTGTTTTCATATGTCATTTAAAGTATTAAAAGGAGATATCTGGAGGGTCAGCGGAGAAGCTATGTAATTTCTCATACTCAAAGTTACATGAAACACTTACCAAGTAATACTGACGCTATTAATGTCAAGGACATTAAAGATTCATTCTGCATGACAACATGTTCTGATGTGGCCATGGAAACCAGATGTGGTATCCCATCAGCCCGTACCACATTCCTCAAGGCCTCCTCTGTTCGACAATTCTTTATTATCCACGCCATTAGTCGGGTTGCTTCACCTGAATATTGGAAGAGAAAACCATTTGCAATTATTCCAACTCTTAACCCTTTCCCTCATATGACAATTCTGCAGCAGATGACTTTGAACGCATTTTGTCAAAACAGAGAAAATCTCCATAGTTGAATGGATAACCTATGACAAAAAGTGGAAAACATTGTGGCAAAAGGAGAAATTGCATGTTTTGTGCAATTTCTTCTTTTGTCACTATGTTTTCAAATAGCCGTCTGCTGCAGAGGCGTCAGAAAGCGTCTATATGAGGGAAAGGGTTAAAGGGGCTGAACTCGAGATGGTGATCAAAATTTTGAAATGTTGCAACTTCTGCAAATATTGCTAATAATGATAACAAATTAAGTATAAAGTAGTATATATATTTTGGCAGTAAATGTTGAAAAACTGTCAATAGAAAGTTATGAAAATGTACAAAATTTGGCTTACTGGGTATGTCTACCCAGTAGAAATGAAGCATAAACAATTAATATTTAAATTTTAATGGTACTGGAAAGTGAATTTTATTACTCTTATTTTATCCAAGAATTATTATTCCAATATTTCAAGACAATTTTTGAACAATTTTAAAACTTTGACTATAATATCTATTTTCTGGAGTTCAGCACCTTTAATTAACAACTAACAACACATTTGCAGCAAAAGCCATTGAACATAATTAAGCAAAAATATGTAAGATCTCTATATTCTAAATATTCGGGAAAAACAACATATGTCTCCCCCTTTCCCAACACATGTTATCAGTAGCATATACATGTACATAGCTGTTTTAAATCTGCTTAACCCTTTCCCTCATACACCAATTCTGCAGCAGACGACTTTGAACATATTTTGTCAAAACATAGAACATCTCTATAATTGAATAGATAACCTATGACTTAAAGCGACTGAAATCCAGATAGCACGAAAAAAAAAAAAAAAATAAAAAAAAAAAAATCGAATTCGCCCTAAATGTTATTCTTTATGTTATCCAAGTAAAAAACCCTCGTATCGTTTTTCATCAATAAAGTGAACTTGAGTCGTTTTCAATTGTCCCGATGAAGGGGTTTCCTATTTAAAAATACTTACCCCGTTACTGACAGGGTAGAATTTGCGATGGAAAAAGTATCGAAAACAAGAAAATCTCACCGATTATAGGGGTATGTAATATGTCAGTTATCATATTTTAATGTCCCAAATACAACAAGAGCACCGCGTACGGCACAGACGCTCGAAGGATAGGGAGAAAAAAAAATGAGCTAAACAAAAAACCTTAACCGGACGACCACGCCGCCGCCGCTGACGCCAGGGTCATGACAATAGCTCTTGCTTTTTTCAAAAGTTGGACTTAAAAATAACACTTATTTTCTTAAAATTGGAAATTTTATTTTTTTTCGACAGTTGGGTATCTGGAGTTCAGTCGCTTTAAAGTGGAAAACATTGTGGCAAAAGGAGAAATTGCTCGTTTTGAGCAATTTCTTCTTTTGTCACTATGTTTTCAAAAAGCTGTCTGCTGCAGAGGCGTCAGAAAGCGTCTATATGAGGGAAAGGGTTAAACTGGGCATCTGCAGATGCAAAATTGTATTTACAATAGGCAACACTTTTTGATGAGATTAATTTTTTCCGACATGTATACACAAATCCTTGCATCCAAAGCATTTGACTTATAAAAAGATTATGGCAAAAAACGACAATTGCACATGATAAGTTATGTCTCCTTTTGCCACAATGTTTTAATCTGTACTCAACAAGGAAACGCTATACAATTATTTTATCTAAATGTTTGCAAAGTCGTCTGCTGCAGATTTTTTGAGTGTGGGAAAGGTTTAACCTCATACAACAATTCTGCAACAGACGACTTTGAACATATTTGTCAAAAAAAAAGAAAATCTCTATAATTAAATGGATTACCTATGCCTAAAAGTGGAAAACATCGCGGCAAAAGGAGAAATTGCTCGTTTTGAGAAATTTCTTCTTTTGTCACTATGTTTTCAAAAAGCTGTCTGCTGCAGAGGCATCAGAAAGCGTCTATATGAGGGAAAGGTTTAAACCAGAATAGTTGCTTATTGTACCTTTGACTCCAGGATGTTCTTCACATGAGCTCCATTCAACAAGTCTGGTGACAAATTCACGATCATGGCCCAGTCTCATAGCAGCTTCGTCTGAAACAATAAATATTTAGTGTTAACTCATTGAGCGACAATTTCAATATTGAGGTTTTCGCAAACAATACAGATTTTGGTGAGTCAGCTCGTAGTGAGATGTCCAACAGAAATCAGCATTGGTTGTTTTTTAGCAATCAAAGTTTTACAAAAACTCTATTACGTGAAATTTAGATTTGTCTGATTTAAACACCAAAGAGTTTACCTTCGGGAATTCAGTGCTGAAAGAGTAAATATGGTATGTTATTTTACTTACTTTGGTAAATAATAATTGTAATCGTACGAAAAATCTCTTTACAATTTGTAAGCACATTGGTTTTGAATTTTATTTTAACACAAGTTCTACGGTTGTTTTTTCCCGATAATTCACAATGACTAAATTTCACCCCTGCTGATGCAGACGACTTTTGAAAACATTGCAATTTTACCTTTAATTGCAATATTTTCAACTCTTTGTCAAAAAGTTACTTCTAGTTTTTCAGATTTTTCATCTTGTTCATAATTATATTGATTGTACAGTAGACATTATTTGAAATATCATGTGAAGTAATGGGTTAAATGATTTCACTCATCTATTATAAACAAGAGACAATGTAGAAGGGATTCCAGAGTGCCACCACCCTGCCTTATTGTCAAGCGGCACAGCAATTTTAAAAGACAGCCATACTGTACCTTGGCCATCTACCAGCATTCTAAGAACTCCCAGCATTTTAAATGTTACAGCTAACATCTCGGAATCTACTAATACTAGCACAGCATCTATCACACCTTCTTTTAGTAGTGCTGATTTATTGGAAGCTGAAATACAGAAAATGCAGGCAATTAGTGTGCTGTATACAATCATTAACCTTTTCTCATATACAATAAATCTTCAGCAGATGACTTTGAAATCATATTGGGGTAAAATACTGGACATTTCTTGATAGAAAGGACAATTTTAGAATAGAGAAGGGAAAACAAGTTGATGAAGGAGAAACTTCTCATCATGAACAATTGTTCCTTTTGATACAATGTTTTTAAAAATAGTCAAAATATGGCTATATGTGGGAAATGATATAGGTTAAATATTCTTGATAATGCACTTTTAAGGAGAAATCTTTGAATTAGGATCTTCCTATAAATTAAACGGACAATTATTACCATGTACAACACCTGTAATTCCTTTATTAACCCTTTCCCACATAAATATGCTTTCTGACACCTCTGCATTAGATGACGTTTTGAAAACATTTTGACAAAAGAAGAAATTATGATTATATTAAAACTTTCATTTATAGAGAGTTTCCATATTTTCCCCCAGATGATTTCAAAGTCGTCTGCTGCAGAATTGTGGTATGAGCCTATGAGGGAAAGGGTTAATGTTTTAAACATGTCTAAAAGGAATCAGAAAGATTCTTATGTTCAAGTCCAAGTATTTTTCATAAAATGTGATGTTTCTTACACATCATGCAACAGATCTGATTCTGGAAATACTGAAGGTTTAAATCCAGTTCGTTTGAAGGGTGTTTTATGCCATTACAATTATCAATTATTTCCATTATACCACTACAAATCTTTGGTCATTTAATGCTATCGCTCTTACAGAAACATTTTGACACCTCTGTAGCATATGACCTTATTAAACAATTATACAATTATTTATAGAGATTTCAAATATTTTTGCTAAGACGATTCCAAAGTTGTCTGCCGTAGATGTGTTGTAAGTGGGAAAGGGATAAATAACTACAATCAATGCATTTATCCCGATACCACACATCTGTGAGAACAGAGGAGTAAACCTTTAATGTTTTTGGCATGACCTAAACAGACCAGTCAATACCAACCAGGGTCGAAATCTACCAACCTAAATTCATGTTAAGTAATACGTGTACTTAAAAACTTAAAAGCATTTTTCGTCATTTTTGTTTTGCTAATATTTTGTAAATAATGAATTATGGAATGTATTTAAGTGAATGACTAAGTTGACATAAAAAGTAACCTTGCTAACTAACAATATTTGTTTTAAGGATACAAAAATGATGAAATATGCTTTTGATAATTTAAAGGAGAATTGTAAATAAAAATAGAAGATATTTCACATATAAAGAGGCTAGATACCAATAAAGCAGACTGTCCAGTCCATATTCCAGTAATCAAATTAAAACAAAAGATATATATGGGCAAAGTTGTGTGATTTACCATGTCAAGCTGATAAATACAACCTACAAAGCTAAATATTCACGTAAATGCAAAATGCTGGTGTTGTCATTAATTATGTATTACACGCTTAAAATCTCTTCAATTTCTATAAAGACAAGTGTAATCTAGAAAGGAATGGTCTTGCATGATGTCAGACCTGAATTTGTCACGTGACAAAAAAGAAAAAAAAAATTCACCTCGAAGCTGCGGTAACTTTTAAGCATTATAAAAGCATAAAAACAAAGATTTTTTTTTTTTCAATGATGAATGGAATTATTTTATGCTTAAAATCTGATAAGTGCAGTATTTACGACATGTTGAATGGTTGTATGTCCACTTTAAGTATTACATACATCTTACAGTCCCGTATGGTTGATCTTTTAACCAATACTTCACTGAGCTGATTTGGGAAATACAAACATAAATTATTGTTTCAGAAACTATAAAACTCCGATAATAATCCATATACCTTTTCTCCCTTGCCAGATAACATTGAAAACATTTAGGCAACAAACGGGAAAATCTTTATTGATGAAAGTATATTATTCAAAAATCATCTGCTGTGTATGCATCAAAACAGAGGTTTAACCATTTCCCATATATAGACACTTTATGACACCTTTTCAGCATAATGAGTAATTTCTCCTTTTGTCACAATGTTTTCAACTTTTTTCAATAATAAATATTTCATTTAGATCTATACATGTATAGAACTTCCATATTTTTGACTACATGTTTTCTGTCGTCTGCTGCAAGATTGTTGTATGTGGGAAAGTGTTTTAAATAAGACCCAGTTTGTACTTACTTGGTATTGCAAGGTTTCTAAGGGCGCTGAGTGCAGCATGTTCTAATGTATGTTTGGTTTCGCCGTACACAGGTTTTATTATATCTAACAGTCTTTTCACGACTCCCTTCTCCATCAACATTCTACAGTGATCATCTGGAATAGTGAAATCATCAGTTCTATGTACATTTGTAGAATATTTCTTCTTGTCTCCCAACATTTAACCCTTTTCCACTTTCTGACTCATGAACTAAGAGATGATATTCTCAAGCTGATAAATCAAATTCATTCCTCCCCAACCAAAACTTGGCCAAAATATCTGTTTGACATGGAGAGAGAAGACAAGTCAAATTTGGCCAAAGTTGGATAATTCAACAGCATAATCAACAAGAATGGAATGCTCCGCCGAGCACGTGTGTCACTTGCACCTGCTCATTGAAAGTGTGACGAAAAAGTGTGACGGACAGACGCTGGACAAAAAAAAAGTAACCCCTACGCAGGGTGACACAAAGAGTGTTTAGCACGATTTGGCTGGTTATTAACCCTTTCCCTCATATAGACGCTTTCTGATGCCTCTGCAGCAGAGGGCTTTTTGAAAACATAGTGACAAAAGAAGATATTGCACAAAACATGCGATTTCTCTTTTTGCCACAATGTTTTCTACTTTTTGTCATAGGTTATCCATTCAATTATGGAGATTATCTGTTTTGACAAAATACATTCAAAGTCGTCTGCTGCAGCTTTGTCGTATGAGGGAAAGGGTTAAACTTGGCCGAGGCATTATGCCCACAAACATGTTCAACAGGTTTAGTTAACATCTGATGCAAACTGCTTGACATAGAGAACCGACACTGCTACTTTGGCCATTTTTCAGATAATTCAAGGGCCATAATCCTAAAATATCTTTAACAATTTTGCTAGTTATCAAATTTGTCAGTGAAATTATTCCCACAAACCTGTTCAACAAGTTTGGTGAAGATTTGAAAACTGTTGGTTTTTGAGAGTGGACAAGGTGTGGATGCCGTTGGCCTGCCACTGAGTTTAAAAACTTGTTATCTAACCCTGAATACAACACATTCTCAAGACATTCATTTAACCCTTTACCTCATATAGACGTGCAATTTCTCCTTTTGCCACAATGTTTTCCACTTTTTGTCATAGGTAATCCATTCAATTGTGGAGATTTTCAATGAATAACCTATTTTTTGACAAAATATGCTCAAATTCGTCTGCTGCAGAATTGCCGTATGAGGGAAAGGGTTAATAACACAAGAATTCATTTGATTATCGTCTAATATACATAACTAACATAGATAATTCAAGACTTACCACTTCTAGCAAAGTTTCCTAGAGCCAAGGCTCCAGATAAACGTAAATGTTCCGACTTACTCTCCAACCATTTAAGTGATTCTGTAAATATTTCTCCATTACCATCATCAAACAGTATCTCCATACTTTTCTCTATGGAAGAAACAAATAATATATGCCTTTTCCCTGATATTGACAGGTTTTGATGCCCCTGCAGCACAAACTATTTTAAAACCATACATTTAACTAATATATACGCTTTCTGACGAAGAAGATGAGTAATTTTCCATTAAAAAAATGATTTCAACTTGATATCAATATTATTATTTAACCTTTCTAGATGTTCAATTTTGTATGCAGATGTTTTCAAAGCAGACAAATGAATAAATTTAATATAAGGCAAACAAATTCAATCTTTTTCAGAGAGAGAAAATTGTTGTAGACAGCAGATTTAAAACGTACCACTCCTATGATAAACATGATTTTTATTTTAAATTTGAAAACCTTTTTTGCTAATTAACAAACCTTATTATCATCAAAACAAATCAAATCTAATGTATGTATACGTATTTTGATATTTTATGTTCGACAAAAATCTTTGATCTATTGATTCCGTTTCAAACAACGCACCAAAACTCCTCTTTTAAACAGACTAAACAATAACACACCTACCTCCAGTCAAAAGCAGAATTAATAAATCTGACGCCATTTTCACCCGCTGTTGTTGGTCCTCGCTATATTCCGAGTCACGGATCTCTACCTGAGCCATTTTTATTAACAAGTTACACAAATCTGTCTGCGCTAGAGCATCTTTAATTTCATCTGAATAAATAAATAAACATGGTTTTATTAGTGACTACTGCACAGTCATTCGCAACAATGCAGATTAGAATTACTTAACCCTTTCCCTCACGACAATTCTGCAGCAGACGACTTTGAACATATTTTGTCAAAACATAGAAAATCTCCATAATTGAATGGATAACCTGTGACAAAAAGTGGAAAACATTGTGGCAAAAGGAGAAATTGCACATTTTGTACAATTTCTTCTTTTGTCACTATGTTTTCAAAAAGCTGTCTGCTGCAGAGGCGTCAGAAAGCGTCTATATGAGGGAAAGGGTTAACCCAATCTCACATGCGGATGATGCGACTTTTGTCACAATGTTTTTACTTTGACAAAAAATTGTTCTTTCATTTATAGAGAATTTCCCTCATTTTCAATAAATGTTTTCAGAGTTGTCTGCTGCAGATTTGCTATACATAATTATGTGGTAAGAGTTAATTGAACAATTTCAACAGTTGCCAAAATTACTCCAGTGTTAGTTTTCAAAGAGTACTTTGTACTTACCCCATTCTGCCCAGGCTATAAGAATGTCCAATACTGATTCAAAGAATAATTCTATGTTTTCCGATCTTAGGAAGTTCACCAAACTAGAACACAATGAGGAGCTCGCCAGTTTGTCTTTGCAAACTTCTGAAATAGATATGTCATAGTACAGTAGACCAAACACGACATTGAATGATGATAAGTAAAACATGCCACAGACAACAAAGCCCCAAATCGCTTTATGCCGCTAAAATGTTTATCAGAAAAATATTAAAAAGTGTTTTTCAAAGTGATAAATTAATCAATTAAAACAATATCTTTTGTTTTTAAAATCAGGAACTTTTCAGATAAGTTCCTCCTAAAATATAATCAATATGATATTCCACTTTTGCATAATTAGAAAGTGAACACATTCCCACATACAAAAAATCCGCAGCAGACGACTTTGAAATAGGGAAAATCTCTGTAAATGAAAGTATAAATTTTTTGAAAACATTGTGGCAAAAGGGGAAATTACTCATTATAAGCAATATCTCCTTTTTGTCAAAATGTTTTAAAATTGTGTCTGCTGCGTCTGCATATAGGAAAGGCTTAATCCTTTCCCACTTACAGACACATTCCAACGCATCTGCAGCAGACGGCTTTTGAAAACAAGGTGACAAATGGAGAAATTGCTCATAATGAGCAATTTCTCCATTTGCCACCTTGTTTTCAACTTTATTCAATAACTATATCATCATTTGTAGAGATTTTCGCTAGCTGTTTTCAAAGTCATCTGCTGCAGAATTCCTGTAGACCCCTATTTAGGCAGTGTTGATGGCTATGTTCAACCATTCCACTATAAGTGTACAATATTTCTTTATCAGATACTCACAATGTTTGGCACCTTTTCAACCAGAATACATTAATTTTACTGAAACTTTTATGTTGGAAAATTGATGACATTTCCTTTTCTCAAAGTGCTTCTTTTTTTAATCTATTCGAAATCATTCAGTTATAGATTTATCATTCTTTTCCAAAATGTTATCAACAAGGAAGATTCCAAAATACGTATGTGCAATGAAGGGCTTACCCTTGTCCGTATGCTGACCCATTTGCAATAAAATGTGGCAAAAGAACAAGAGCACCGCGTACAGCACAGACGCTCGACTGATAGGGAGAAAACAGAAGAAAAAAAAAAAGAAAAGCTGAGCTGAACAAAAACCTTAACCGGACGACCACGCCGCCGCCAACACAAAACCTTAACCGTACGACCACGCCGCGTATGACGCCAGAGTCATGACAATAGCTCTCGTTTTTTCAAAAGTCGAGCTAAAAATTACTCATATTGTCACATTGATTTCAACTCTTCAATTTATATTCTTATCTCTATGTGTCTCTATGGTTTCAAGGTCATCTGCTTTAGGTTTGTTGTATGTGGGAAAGAGATAAGACTATCTCTATGTAATTACCCGAGTTGCTATAGGTTTGTTGTATGTGGGAAAGAGTTAAGACTATGTATTTACCCGAATCAGTGAGACTAGCGATTGTGACTAGAACCATATTACATAGACCCTCCTCGGACTGGTACATCTTTAGGTAATCTCCCATCACATCCAGGGCACCAGCCTCTATAGCCTTCTGTTGTAAACCATCTGTAATATATAAAGTACACAATACTTGAATAAGGTATAGCAGTTGTAAACCCATCTGTATAATACACAGTACAGAATACTTGAATAAACCAAGTGTAATATACACAATGTAGACAGTAAAGATAGTGCAGTAACTGTTGTAAACTAGCTCTAATTTACACAGTACATATTTCTTGAATAACGTAAAACAGTTTTAAACCATTGTGTAATATACAAACTTGAAAGTACAGAATACTTCATTACAGTGGAACAGTTCTAAACCATCTGTAATATACACAGTACAGAATACTTAAATAAGGTACACACTTTTGAATACGATTTGTTATATACATATTTCAGAAAACTTGAGAATTAGGTTAATTTAACAGTTCTAAACCATCTGTTATTTAAGTCGCCGGGCAGAAGACTTATATTTTTAATAGCTTTTCGGAAAAAACATGGGAGGACGAGTTATTATTAGAAAAAAACAAATTTAAATGTCTTGAACATATAACAATTGTGAATATCGAGATAAAAATCACGTTGAATTCTCCTTTTAATAGCAATTTTAACTTACTGAATGTTATTTTCATGTTCAAAGAGATGTCTTGATCTTTGTAGAATTAATTTAATAATGTTAATCCATGTATATCTAAAATAGGAACTGTTTCTAAGCTAAATATAGTATGCTCTGAAAAATGTTGATCACGTGACTAGCGCATACCGACTGCGTAGATTTGTAATTTTTGCACACGTCACTGTTTACAACTGTTCTCACTTAACACAAAATATAAAATTGACATAAAAGATAATATAGAAATGCTTTTTTTCTCTCAAATGCAGTGGAATAAAACATGGACTAAAGCTTTGCCTGATTCACTTTCTTCGATGTCACAATGACTCGATCTTGACACGAGGTCAACATTTCGAAAGATGCTCAAACACCTAATATTACAGATAGATAGCTAATATTACACACTTAAATGATTAAATATATGTGATATTAAATGTTTATTTGGCTTGAAACAAATTAAGAAAAGAACAAACTTTGATAAACAATAATTTTAGAAATAAAGAAAATCTGGTCTTTCGCACCCAACTAATTTCATACTCAATGCCACCTTTTAAATAGTAATGGGATTTGCAACTGGCATTTCTTTTGCGCCATACATATATTGTATGCATCAATGATTTAAATAAACAATTTAGCTGAAATGGTGTTTCAAGTGTGGTCTACTTTTTAAACATATGAGGATAAATTTTAACATCTGTGAAATATTTATTATAATTATTATTAAAAAGGAGGAAGTTCATGTCCAATTTAACCGTTTTCTTAATGTTTTAAACTTTTAAACGTTTTCATTATTGCTTCAGACATGGAAACGGTTAAATAGCTTTTTATTGCATGTAGATTTAAATCCCAAACTGTATTTGTTGTGGTTTTATTGACAAATACAAACAAATACAAAATCCTGAAATTTGTATGTGGAATTTCAAAAATCCTGGAATTAGTCCTTAATGAAACATTATGTGTATGTTTAGACTAATCAAAGTCAAGAATGCATGTCCGTTAAAAAATAAATTAATGCAGTCTTTTCCGGTGACATTGATGCTTTGCATCAACTTTCTTCTGTTTAAACATATATATACATAGTACAGAATACTTAAATGTTACAGTTGTAAACCATCTGTTATGAGAAGACATAGTTCTTACAAGTAGCAAGTATGTAGATAATGTTATCTATTTACATATCTGCAGCAGCTGAAATTTAAACACATTTTGAGAAAAGAGAAATGAACCACTTACCACTTGCAGAAGTATTCAGAAACATCTGAAGCAGACGATTTTTGAAATCATTGTGACAAAAAAAAGAAATTACTGCTAATGAGCAATTTCTCTTTTTTCCCACAATGTTTTCATCCCTATTTATTCATTTCACTTTCATTTAAGAGATTTTCAACAATTGTGCTTAGATCAATTCAAAACAGTGTGGAGCAGATAGTTTTATACTTCTGCAAGTGGTACTGGTTCATTCCCTTTTTTCCAAAATGTTTTCAAATTTCAGCTGTTTAAGGGAAAGGGTTAAGGCCTTGTGTTTCGGAAGAAGAATAGCTACTTTTCTTCTAGCTAATATTTTTTGAAAGGAATGATAATAAAGTGTTCAGATGTTGTTTTTTCCCGAATTGATAAAGAAATTATCTCCCTTGGAACCTGAACACACAGTAGTAATATACTAGACAAAACTTCCAACGCCCATATGTACATAAGTATCAATATTTCATTTAATATTATACCAAATACACTGCAATTTGACAAGAGTCACCCGCTACTGACTTATCCTGCGAACTTTAAAAAGGCACCCTTCAATCAATTAATGCATTTTATTGTAATCTACTGTGGTATTTTGTTAAGTTTTTGTTTTTCATTCTGTTACAGGATAGTTATGTGATACTCTTTTCAAATTGCAGTGTATTTGGTATGATATTAAATGAAATATTGATACTTATGTACATATAGGCGTTGGAAGTTTTGTCTAGTATATATATACAGAGGTACAGATAAAGAGGGGTTTACAGCTCTTTCCTCCACAATATCTCTCTTATTATCCAACCAAACTCTATGTTGTGAGTACTCAAAATAATCGTCTCATTGAGACGATTCTTTTGAGTACCCACAACATAGGGTTGAGAGGGTCAAATAAGGATTTTAGAACATGTGAAACGCCCCTTATCTAGAGCTCCGATAAAACGCCATCAATTAGTTGGCTTCAGTAATAATTATACCCTGTGGAACAATAATTATGTATTTCATCGCCAGGTTAGTGACCCTAGTACTAAAATGTTCACCTACTTATAACTCTATTTTCATCAGTGGTTATCAAAAGAATCTACCAGAGAAGAAAACATCGAGAGGAAAGAACAAATTGCACATAAAAATAAATGACTTATTTATCCATTATGTTTTGAAACAAAACATGTCTCAAAGACATTGACTTTAAAAAAGGCTAAAGACTGAGAGAGAAGAGAAATACTCTAATTGGAACTTCTCTTTGCTACGCAGAAAAAGAATTTTGCAGTAGACGACTTTGAAAAAATCTAGGCAAAACTATAAAACATTTCTATAAATGCAAGCATAATCATTGAATAAAGCTTAAAACATTGTTGCAAAAGGAAAATTTACTTGTTTAGAGCAATTTCTTCTTTTGTCACACTGTTTTCAAAAGCCGTCTGCTGTAGACGTCAGAAAGATTTTGTTTGTTTGTTTGGAGTTTAACGCCGCTTTCAACAGCTTTGGTCATATCACGGCGGTCAGTGCACCTACCCATGTTTTCCTGGCTTTCCCACACCAGTACTTACACAACATTCTTTCGAAGCCACTGACTACTTTCTCACATATATCAGAGGTGAGAGGTAATGGAAAACATCGTCTGAAAGAATGTCGCCGCAACCGGGTATCGAACCCGTGACCTCCAGATCACGAGTCAGATACGCTACCAATTGAGCTACCTGGCCGGGCAGACGTCAGAAAGAGACGTCATAAATCGTCTATGTGGGAAAGGGGTAGGTCATCAAAATAAAAATAAAGTTACTTTTTAGGGAAAACACTGTTTTAAAAGAAGACATCGCTCATTCAAAGCAAAGGCTTCCTTTCCTAAAATGATTTCATAGGTATTTATTGAGAGAACTTGTTAAGATCCTTTAAATATGTGTTAAAGAAAAGGATGTTAACCCTTTCCAACATGCAGCAAATCTGCAGCAGGCTACTTTGAAAACAAATAGGAAAAAACATGAAAAGTCTCCATAAATGAGAGTTTAATTGTTAAATAGAATTAAAAACATTTTGGCAAAAGGACAAATTGCTCATCATGAACAATTTTACTTTTGTCATAATGTTTTCGAAAAGTCGTCTGCTGCAGACGCTTTCTGACGCCTCTGCAGCAGACAGCTTTTTGAAAACATAGTGACAAAAGAAGAAATTGCTCAAACCGAGCAATTTCTCCTTTTGCCACAATGTTTTCCACTTTTAGTAACAGGTTATCCATTGAATTATAGAGATTTTCTATTTTTTTTAAAAATATGTTCAAAGTCATCTGCTGCAGAATTGTCGTATGAGGGAAAGGGTTAATTGGCACGAGAGTTCCTGGTTCAGATTATCCTAGAACAACCATCTCTCTACAACTATAACATGTAGATAATTATTAGCTTCTGACTCCAACCAACAGATTCTTCAAACTCCTATCATTCCTCAGGTATTTAACCCCCACCCCCTTTCCCACATGCATCAAGTCAGCAGCAGACAACTTAGTAAACATCTCGGCAAAATTCTAGATAAGCTCCATTACATAAACTAAAGTGTTATTATTGCATAGAATCAAATTGTATGCAATTTCCTCTTTCGGCACAAATTTTCAAATGTCATTTGCTGCACAATGGGTAAATATGGATCTGCATGTGGGAAAAGGCCTCTTACCCAGCTTGCATCTATAAAATAACTCTACACACCTTTGAGTTTTAACACTTTCCCACATACAACAAAGCTGAAGCAGACAACTTTGAAAACATCTAGGCAAATTATGGAAAATATCTATAATTTAAAATTCAATTATTGAATGCAACTGAAACATGGTGGCAAGAGGAGAAATTGCATATATTTTTACCTTTTGCCACAATGTTTTCATAAGTTGTAATAATGCTTCAGAAGCGATAGCAAGCGTCAATATGTGGGAAAATGTTACCTGAAGTAATTTGCATTAATTGTGTATGTTTAGTTGCAATGACCTATCAGAAAGAGAAGTTTGTATTTAATAGGAATATCATATTCATAACATGAACATATATATTCAATTTTTGTAAAATAAATAAAATATTCTGCTAGTTATAAAAAAGACTAGTATGTGCCCTGACATTAGGTATGACAGTTTGTTCCGAGTCTGATATATTTTTTTTATGATGAGGTTAATTAATATGTATGTTAATCTTCTTTTCCGACTGGAATATATGTGGAAGAGTTCTGGTTTTGAAGTCATTGTAGGAAACATAGTGGGGAAAGCAGAATTGCATTATCAACCTCTTCTCCAATATCATAACTGCCTAGGGGGTGCAGTGGTAGAGCATCCACTTTTGGTGCAGGAGGTCGTGGGTTTTATCCCCGGCCAGGTCATACCAAAGACTTTATAATTGGTAATAATTGCTGCCCTCCTTGACGCTCAGGGTTGCAGGGTTAGAATTATGACTGACTGGCTGGTGTCAGGATAAAATGTTGGACCAGAAGTAACTGGTAATGCTGTGATATAACTGAAAATTGTTTTAACCCTTTCCCTCATATAGACGCTTTCTGACGCCTCAGCAGAGGACGGCTTTTTGAAAACAGTGACAAAAGAAGAAATTGCTCAAAACGAGCAATTTCTCCTTTTGACACAATGTTTTCCACTTTAAGTCAAAGGTTATTCATTCACTGGATCATTGAACCGACTTACAATATATTATTGTACATTTATAATTTATCAGATTCATGAGATAAATGAGGTATCTTTAAAATCTATGTAACAAGGAGAGCAAAGTATAAGATATATACAAAGTATAAGCATGAGTTGAACTAAATCTTGCTTATTCTGTATTTTCACATAAAATATTAATGTACCATACTATTTGATGAGAATGATATCAACAAAAAACTAACACAAGCACCTGACTTCAAGCATAATTTCTTACAAAATATGTCAGATAAAAAAAATGAGTTTCTGTGTTGTTTTTTATTTCAGGTAGAAATCCTTCAGTGTAATCATCTATGACTCAAAAGAAATGGTCTTGTTAAAGACCAATTAGAACTTAGAGCCATCTATGTTTCACCCTGGTATTACTATTTCATGTAACTTAAAAAGGGCCTTAATTATGGGTTTACTGTTTGTTTACTGTTTGGATGCCATAACCACACCACAAGTGCATAATATATATATATATATATACAACATATTCTTACATTCATGACTATGTCAAATAGATATACATGTATATGTAAAGCACATAAATTTGGGATACATAGTAAAAGAAATATATTGCTGATATGCGCCTGTGATGTTGGTTTATATCGGTCCAACGGTTTAGGTGGAAATGTCATTTGAAGATACATGTAAATGTTAACGAGAGACAGACAGACAACACAGGACAAAGTATAATCAGAATAGATCACCTTTGGCTCAGGTGATCTAAATATTCAATATAACTAAATGAATAACAAGCAAATTCAGAGAATTATGGTCCCCCGCTTTGGGGGTCTTATTGGTTCAGAAGTTATGCTCAAAGTTAACATTTTGGAAATGTAGGTCAAAGGTCATGATGAAGGTCACAAGGTCAAAAATATGGGTACTGATGGAAAGGGCTTGTCACAAGGAATACATATGTGAAATATGAGAGCACTACCTCTTATGGTTCAGAAGTTATGATAAAGATTAAAATTGTGGAAATGTAGGTCAAAGGTCATGGTGAAGGTCAAAAGGTCAAATATTTGGTACTGATGGAAAGGGCTTGTTGTAAGGAATACACGTGTAAAATATGAAAGCAATACTTGTTATGGTTCAGAAGTTATGCTCAAAGTTAACATTTTGGAAATGTAGGTCAAAGGTCATGATGAACGTCACAAGGTCAAACATATGGGTACTGAGTGAAAGGGCTTGTCACAAGGAATACACACGTGAAATATAAAAGCCCTACCTGTAATGGTTCAAAAGTTATGATCAAGGTTAAAGTTTTCAAAATGTAGGTCAAAGGTCAGAAGGTCCAAAAATATGATACTGACGAAAAGGTCTTGTCACAATGAATACACATGTGAAATAAAAAAGCCCTACCGGTTATGGTTCAAAAGTTATGATCAAGGTTAATATTTTTAAAATGTAGGTCAAAGGTCAGGGTCAAGGTCACAAGGTCAAAAAAATTGGTATTGATGGAAAGGGGTTGTCACAAGGAATACACATGTGAAATATGAAAGCAGTACCTATTACGGTTCAGAAGTTATGACCAAGGTTAAAGTTTTTGTGACAGCGTGACTGACGGACTGACGGACGGACTGACGGACTGACTGACGAATGAGAAATAATAGTCCCCAGCTTTCGCTTAAAGCGGGGGACAATAACTTTTTTTTGTACTGTCTTATAAAAGGCCTTCTACTAATCATTTTCCTGGTGGTTTTTTTGGTACATAGTTGAAACCATTGTGGGAAAATAAGAATTATCTTCACTGTTATTGCTTATTTTTCCTTTTTTTTTTCAAAATATTTATAAGTTGTCTGCTATCATAGTATAAGAAGTCATTAACTCTGTATCAAGGAAAGATTATAATATGCAATCCAAACTTTTTGCAGAAAATCTATATAACTGTTAAACCCTTTTCCTCGTATAGACGCTTTCTGACGCCTCTGCAGCAGACGGCTATTTGAAAACATAGTGACAAAAGAAGAAATTGCACAAAACGTGCAATTTCTCCTTTTGCCACAATGTTTTCCACTTTTAGTCATAGGTTATCCATTCAATTATAGAGATTTTCTATTTTTTGGCAAAATATGTTCAAAGTCGTCTGCTACAGAATTGTCGTATGAGGGAAAGGGTTAATGGCATAAAAAGTTCCCCAAACACAGTGTTTTTTTGTTTGTTAATGCCAGAGGTCCTTGTGTGTTCTTGTAAATACCTTGGCTCAGGTTCAAAACCTGCTTTCACAAAAACAAAACATATTCTACTTGCAATCTCCTTGATTTACATCTGCTTTCTGCTGGCTGGCAAACTTAATTACTATGTGTGATAGAAAGAAAGTTACATTTTCAGGTTTTTCTACACACTTTCAATCATGAAAATTTGTGAGATTATTAGCTCTCCAGTAGCAGTAAAACCATTATGTGTCTATAAAAGTGTTAATTAACCCTTTCCCACATAAAGATGCTTTCTGATACCTCTGCAGCAGACAGCTTTTGTCTTTTTTGTTTTTCAAAACGAGCAATTTCTCCTTTTGCCACAATATTCATCTCTTTTCAGTAATTATAACCACACTTATAGAGCTTTTCCTTGCTTTTCCCAAGAAACTTTAAAAGTCGTCTGCTGCAGATTTGTTGTATGTGGGAAAGGGTTAAGATATATAAATATATATGTTTTGGCCATGTCACACAAAAACTGATCTACAGGGCTTGGTGAACAGCTAAGATCCAGATAAGCTAAAACATCCTCCTCATCCCTTTTTCCTTGTAGTGTTATAAGTAAATTTAACCCTTTCCCACATACAACAAATCTGCAGCAGTCGACTTTGAAAACATACGGTGAAAACATAGAAAGCCTCTATAAATGAAGGTATAATTACTTTAAAAAGTTGAAAGCCTTGTAGCAAACAGGGAAATTTTCATTACAAGCAATTTCTCCTTTTGCCACAAGTTTTCAAAAGACGTCTGCTGCAGAGGCGTCAGAAAGCATCTACATATAGGAAAGGGTTAAAGCCTCTAGAAAATGTATCTGACCAAAACAGAACTAAACAAGGATGCAATTTTACTCTGACAATTACCTTCAACCCTTTTTCCACATACAACAAATCTTCAGCAGATGACTTGGTCAACATCTAGACAAAAATATGGAAAAGTCTCAGGAAGTGATTGTAAAGTTATTGATTAACTAGAATGGAGTGCTTCCCAGAGCACGTGTGACACCTGCCGGGGCCTTGTCAGAAAATTTTAATTTTTGACAGAAAAGTGGCAATAACTCCGATATAAAAATATTTGGATTATCCCCCTTTTGTGAACCAATCACACACATTGATATAAACATTTGTCAGAAGTTTCAATGTAATCCTTTGAGTAGAAAAAAAGTTATTTGAAAACGTAACAAAAAAGTGTGACGGACAGACAGACAGACAGATGCCTGACAAAAAAAAAGTAATCCCTAAGTGCCTACCATGCTACGCAGGTGACACAAAAATGAAATAATTGTGACAAAAGAGGAAATTCCTCATTTGACCAAGTTCTTCTTTTGCAACAATGATTTCAAAAGTTGTCTGCTTCAAAAACATCAGAATGCATCTGCAAATGGGTCACAATAGTATCTACTTAAATTGTTTTTTGTGTGTGAATTGCTCACTCTTCTGGATATGTCAATGCGTTGATCTAGTAGTGTTGTAAGTTCATGTAAGCCAAGCCCCGGTAGCTCAGACGGTAGCGACGCAGGCTGTCAATTCAGGGGTTGTGAGTTCGAATCCCGGCTCGGCCAACTTTCTTTCCGACGATTGACAAAAGTCAATGCGACATGCGTCATTCGTCTTCCACCAATGGGCTAAGTAAGTCTATGTGGAAAAGCAGCCAGTTGCTTTCGGAAGATTGTTGTGTGGAGTACTGGTCGAGGACTTGGCGTGAAACGGTTGTAACTAAAAACCTATTTTGAAAACCCTGGTTTAGGGGCAATTTTGACCCCTTTGTAAACAATGCAAATTTAGGTGCCATTGCTCAGAACGAGCAATGGCAACTTAATTTTCATTGTTTACCAAGAAAAATGATTTAACGCTTATAAAAACTTTAATGACGAGATGATTAACCTTGGTAAAAAAATACCAATTTTAGTTACAACCGTTTCACGCCAAGCCCTTGTGGTGTAAGAAAACCAGGAAATGCATGAGTAGGTGAACTGGGCGTCGTGATATATCTGAGAAATTGTTAAAAACGGCGTTAAAACCAAATCAATCAATAGTTCATGTAAACAATTTCCCAGTTGAGGCCAACTTATGAAAACATTGTGCAAAAATCATTCGCACAAATCATTAATAGCTCAAAATCAGCAATTTCTGCTCAACTCTGTATGAAAATTAAAGGTGAATTGTATACTTTGTGTAATGAGGGATAGCAGCAAATGAGCCACAACAAATTTCCTGCCAAAATATTAAAAACAAGTGCTTTTAATTTAATTTTGTTCAATGTTACAAAGGCTTTTGGCAAATTTGCAGTAAATAAGTTTTCAAAAAAATTATATTTATGAGAAAGAAATTGATCTAAATAAGTAATTGATTAATATCTCCCTTTTCGACAACTTTCAGCTTTGCAAATAAACTATGAATTTAAAAATTATAGCAAATTTTTAATGTGTGAACTTCATTATATGTTTCAAAATTGTTAAAATCTACAATGTGGAAAAGCCTGGAAATGTTCAAAAATGCTTAATTTTTGGTTAAAAATTAAATGATTCAAGATTTAAAGTATACAAATATAAAGAATGTACCATTCAAACTTGATGTATATTTTCCATTATATATTGGTTTGATCCCTGATGGCGTCATACAAATAATTTTTAAATGGCACTCAGGGTTGCACTGGATAGCATTACGACTAATCAATTGGTGTCTGGATAAAAACAATCGGTAGTACTTGAAAAATACAAAAGAAACATAACTTAAATACTGTTGAAAACGATGTAAAGCACAATAAAAACAAACCAGCAAATCATAATTTATACAACAAGAGCGTTCCTTTAAGTATAGACTGCCATGGACAGACAGAAAGGTAATAAGGTCTTGAGAGTTGTTCAAAGTTCCTACACTTCTCTATCTCTACAATTATTTCTTTTACATTGACATAAAAACAAGCTTTCAATGTTTGCTTCCCGGATACCTAACCACTACTTGCGCTGCAAGTTTTTGTGGAAAATCTAAAGGGCAGAATCTGCTTTTAACGGGTTAACAACCTAGGATCTTTGGTACAAGAATTCGAAAAGCCTTAAAAAAACATTGTTGCAGAAAGGAGGAATTTAATTGCACATTACCACAACGTATTCAAAAGTCTGATACAGATACGTTAAAAAGGGATCTGCATGTGGAAAAGGGTTAAGATAGAAGGGAAATGATCATGTGAGCCATGTCTTAACCCTTTCCCTCATATAGACGCTTTCTGACGCCTCTGCAGCAGACGGCTTTTTGAAAACATAGTAACAAAAGAAGAAATTGCACAAAACCCGCAATTTCTCCTTTTGTCACAATGTTTTCCACTTTTAGTCATAGGTTATCCATTCAATTGTAGAGATTTTCCATTATTTGACAAAATATGTTCAAAGTCGTCTGCTGTAGAATTGTCGTATGAGGGAAAGAGTTAATTATGAAAGTCTAGCATCAGAAAACTTAAATGATCAATTAACATCCTTGTATAGAAGGTCATTGGTTAAAACAGCTCATCAAAGATGTATCTGAGGATTCTTTGACTATCATGGAGAACAGGGAATATCTTGATGCAACTTAACCCTTCCCTCATATAGACGCTTTCTGATGCCTCTGCAGCAGGCGGCTTTTTGAAAACATAGTAACAAAAGAAGAAATTGCACAAAACCCGCAATTTCTCCTTTTGTCACAATGTTTTCCACTTTTAGTCATAGGTTATCCATTCAATTATAGAGATTTTCCATTATTTGACAAAATATGTTTAAAGTCGTCTGCTGCAGAATTGTCATATGAGGGAAAGGGTTAAAGGTGGTCGCGGAGTCGCAAAGATCCGTTTTCCTCTGACATGGCTCAATTTGTTTATTATAATAGTGTTTAGGGTTAATAAGCTCCTTGGATGGTTTCATTTACAAGGTAAAGTTCTCGTAGAGGTCACAGAAATCCGTCATGGATAAAACAGCTTAAGTTCTTCACCTAGAGCTGTAGATTATTAGATGTGCATTACATATTCTGAAATCCTTTCTGAACCCTTAACCCTTTCCCTCATACAACAAATCTGCAGCAGACTACTTTGAAAACATAGTGACAAAAACCTGAAAAAGCTCCATAAAAGATATATAGCTTATAGTTAAATAAAGTTGAAAACATTGTGGCCAAATGAGAAATTGCTCATCATGAGCAATTTCACCTTTGGCCACAACGTTTTCAAAAGTCGTCTGCTGCTATTGCGTCAAAAAGCTTCTGTATGTGGGAAAGAGTTTAACCCTATATCAGGGGTACTCAAAAGAATCGTCTCAATGAGGATATGCTTCTTTTGAGTACCCACAATATAGGGCTTGTAGGGTAATAAGAGAGATACTGTGTGGAAAAGACCAGTTTACTCTTCCTTAACTTTACTGTTTCTCACTTGCGAACACATTTTGAAAACATTTTCGAAAAAGGAAAATTGTTCATTATGCAACATTTGCTACAATGTAACTAAATTTTCATTTATGGAGCTTTTCCATATCTTAATACAGCTATCCTGCTGACCATGGGAGAACCATGATAAACATTTGGGGTGAGTTATTTCAAATTCCTTCAAGCAGTACAAGATGTATGGAGGCGGACAAGGAAAAGAGTCACTTGACCTTGACCAGAAGAAACATCGTCTCTATATGGTGAATATTTTGTGTGGAGAGTGGTTTCAAATCAAAAGAAATATGAAACAGACAAGAAATATGGTCACATGACCTTTGACTTACAAATGTAACCTTGACCTTGAACAAAGTTGGTTGTAACAAGCACTCTGCACATCCTCTTAAAATGGAGATCATTTGTGTCGAGTTATTTCAACATTTTTCAAGTGATTCAACAGTTATGGAGCAGACACAAAATATTGTCACATGACCTTTGACCTCTGATTGTGACCTTAACCTTGAATCAAGCTGGTTGTTACATGCACTCTGCACATCCTGTCAAAGTGGTGATCATGTGTGGTGAGGTATCTCAAAATCCTTCAAGTGGTTCAAAAGAAATGGAGTAGACACAAAATATAAACATATTACTTTTGACCTATAATTGCAACCTTGACCTTGAACATTTATGGTGAGTTATTTCAAGTAAAAACAATATGTCTCCCCATTACATGTGGGGAAACATAACTCTATAAAGGAAAGCTCAACTTTTGAATAGAGTTGAAAACATTGTGGCAAAAGGTGAAATTACTCATTCTGAGCAATTTCTCTGTGTGCCCCAATGTTTTCAAAAGTCATCTGCTGCAGTAGATCAGAAAGTTTCTACATGTGGGAAAACGTTGAAGGTGCTAGGTGGATGGGAGTACAGGTATAATTGGGAATCAATTAAGTCATTAGGATACATTCCATAACAATTCTATGGAATATTGACTTCCCTACAATGAGGTTGGGCTATCAGTCTGTGTGAGTGTGTTTATGACTAGAGCATAAAATCAAGATGTTTCTAACAGACACAAATGTAATTGTTATTGTAGAGAATTCTTCATTTTTGGAAAGCTCCGTTATCAACAAATATTTTGCATTTAACAAGATTTTTCAATTTAAGAGAAATTAAAGAAACTATTAATTAACTCTATGCCTAAATTCAATAGTTTGAGGTTCAGTTCCATTCACAAACGCATTACCATAAATGTGTACTATTTTTGTGTTTGACTCTTTCAAAGCATATAATGAAAAGTATGAAAAATCTAGACAAATAAAAGATGACAAAACAAAAAAACGCTGTGAGAAAAAGACGAATGTCAAATTGTTTTAAAAAATTGTTTCTAGCAGACCTGTTTAACCCTTTCCCTCATACGACAATTCTGCAGCAGATGACTTTAAACATATTTTGTCAAAAATTGGAAAATCTCTGTAGTTGAATAAAAGTGAAAAACATTGTGGTAGACGCCTCTGCAGCAGACAGCCTTTTGAAAACATAGTGACAAAAGAAGAAATTGCACAAAACGTGCAATTTCTCCTTTTGCCACAATGTTTTCCACTTTCTGTCATAGGTTATCCATTCAATTATGGAGATTTTCTATGTTTTGACAAAATACGTACAAAGTCGTCTGCTGCAGAATTGTCGTATGAGGGAAAGGGTTAAGCCAAGTCAGACAACACAATAAGCACACTGGACCATCTAGTCAAAGAAAAAATGTCATCTTCTGTCATTTTATATCAGCTGTTCTAAACCAAAACCTGAAGACAAGCCATTGAATTTACCCATTTTCAAATTAAATGTAAGGTGTTTTATAGGGCTTCTACAGCCAAGGTCATTTAGCTCACTTCACTGTGTGATTATTCCTGAATATCCCTGGTAAAATATACAAGTCCCATATTTCTTCCATGATATTTTTTTCTTCTTCAATTATTGGCTTGGATAGGGTTCAAAATGAGGTGAGGTTTGAAAGATCTCACACACGATTTCACTGATTAACCCTTTCCCACATGTAGATGCTTTCTGACACCTCTGCAGCAGACGGCTTTTTGAAAACATGGCGACAAAAAAATATTTCCTCAAAATTAGCAATTTCTCCTTTTGCCACAATGTTTTCAACTTTTTTCAGTAAATTTACCCTCATTTAAAGAGATTTTCTATATCTTTGTCCACATGTTTTCAAAGTCGTCTGCTGCAAATTTGTTGTGTGTGAGAAACAGTTAGTGTTCTAGTCAAAGGATCACATATTTGCCATTCTGCATGGAAGTTAAATGCATCAAACACAATTTACATTGAACCTTGTGAATGAATTCCTCAGGGAACTATCTGACACTTGGATGACTCCCACATACAACAAGTCTGCAGCAGAAGACTTTGAAAACATATGTGGACAAATAAGGTAAATCTATAAAAATGGAAGTATTATTAAGTTATTGAATGGAGCTGAAAACATTTAGGAAAACTGAGAAATTGTTTGTTATGAGCAATTACTCCTTTTTCCAATATTTTTTCAAAAATCATCTACTGCAGAGATTGCATCCAAGTGCATCTTAGAAGTGGGGTTAAATTAATTTAGCCATGCCACTGGAAAACCTACCTTAGAATTTATTGACCAGCTCAAAAGAAGATCTGCCTACAATATCATGTAGACGGAACATTGTTATCTAGACATCTCTAAGCAATTATCTGATACACAATTTTAATAACTCTTTCAAAATAACTAGAATGGAGTGCTCCGCGGAACACGTGTGTCACCTGCAAAAGTGTGCTAGACAGACGCCGGACAAAGTGTGACGAAAAAGTGTGACGGACAGACAGACGCCGGACAAAAAAAAAAGTAATCCCTAAGTGCCTATGACGCTACGCAGGGTGACACAAAAATGCCTCATAATTTTCAGATAAAGGAGAACATTTTGTGAGGAAATGAGATTTAACCCTTTCTCACATACAGTCACTTTCTGATACATTTTAATACAAAACAATTTCTCCTTTTGCCACAATTTTTTCAACTCAATTTAATAGTAAAAACTCTCATTTATTGAGATTTTTCATGTTTTTGTCAATAAGTTTTGAAAGCCGTCTGCTGCAGATTTGTTGTATGTGGGAAAGGGTTAAGGAGTGTTTTTCTTTGGAGGCTTCCATCTGAACATGAATCCCAAATTCTCAAATTCTCCCTTTACTTACAAATATCCTAGATTATGATCAAGGAAGATTAGCATACCTACTAAACATGTTTTCTCTCTGACAAGATAAGAGCTACATTTTTAGAAGTGGCTGTAAAATTATCACCGTAATTTATAAAGGTTTCTGCAGCACAATTATCAGTGAAAGGGCTCAGGAAAAGTCATATAGTAAAGCATTAATGTAAAAAAAAAAAAAAATCCAAACCATTGAACTATTGAATCCTGTCTGATTTCCCATATCTCCCATCAGGACATCCAAACCAGTACTTGGTTTCAGATCATTATGAATGTGATAAACCCTTTCCTAAATGCCAATATAATTCGATCATCTGCAGTAGAGGCTAAAAGAGAAGCCTTTGCAGCAGACAGCTTTTTGAAAATATAGTGAAAAAAGAAGAAATTGCTCAAAACGAGCAATTTCTCCTTTTGCCACAATGTTTTCCACTTTTAGTCGTAGGTTATCCATTCAGTTTTAGAGATTTTCTAATTTTTGACAAAATATGTTCAAAGTCGTCTGCTGCAGAATTGTCGTATGAGGGAAAGGGTTAATAAATCATTATACTTTTATTTTCAGAGGTTTTTCATTGTTTTGACTCTATATTTTCAAAGTTGTCTGCTACAGATTTGTTGAATGTGGGAAAGTGATAACTGGAAAAGGTACACATACCATTCGTATTGGTGACATTCAGTAGAAACCCACAGGCTATGGTCCTCAGTTTCTCGGTCTCTTTTCTTGACATCAATGACCTTAACAGGGTTAGCAACACTTTTATACCATTGTTTTCGTCTACCACTCCTCGAGCCTCATCTGAAATGAACACATCAAACATGACCAGGGATATTAGCATCAACAGCACAGAATATAACCAAGGATATATTATCATCAACCATACATAATATAACCAAGGATATTAGCATCAACAGCACAGAATATAACCAAGGATATATTAGCATCAACAGCACATAATAAAACCAAGGATATATTAGCATCAACAGCACAGAATATAACCAATTAAGGATATGTTAGCATCAACAGCACAGAATATACCCAGGATTTATTAGCATCAACAGCACAGAATATAACCAAGGATATATTAGCATCAACAGCACAGAATATAACCAATGATATATTAGCATCAACAGCACAGAATATAACCAAGGCTATATTAGCATCTACAGCACAGAATATAACCAAGGATATATTAGCATCTACAGCAAAGAATATAACCAAGGATATATTAGCATCTAGCCAGCACAGAATATAACCAAGGATATATTAGCATCTACAGAACAGAATATAACCAAGGATATATTTTTATCTTAGTAACAGCGCAGAATATAATCAAGGATATATTAGCATTAACAGCACAAAATATAACCAAGGATATATTAGCATTAACAACACTGAATATAACCAAGGATATATTAGCATCAACAGCACAAAATATAACCTTAAGAATATATTAGCATTAACAACACAAACTAGAACTATCACTGAATGTTATTAATACCCCCGAACATTGCCCTGATAGGAAAGGTAGTGGAATATTAAGAAGCCCCACCTTAAATTCCAACTTGTAGTTTTAAAGATAATCTCCGGACAAGAAAAAAGTAAGAAAGTGCGATGAAAATTATTCTACGAACAAGAAAATGTAACAAAGGGCAATACATCTGTAATTAGCTAAAATAGAGTTATGGTTCTTGTTCACTGCACTTCCTCTCAATGTGTTGTATCATAGTATGACATTTTATTAAGTTCCATCCAGTAGTTTTGAAATTATTTTAAGCTCAAAGTAACAAAGGGCAATCACTCTGTAATTATGTAAATTAGAGTTATAGTTCTTGTACACTGCACTTCCTCTCATCGCGCTCTACCGTTGTATGAAGTTTTATTAGATTCCATCTAATAGTTATTAAGTAATTCTCCGGACAAGAAAAACTAACAAAGGGCAATAACTCTGTATTTAGGTAAAATGAGTTATGGTTCCTAGACACCGCACTTCCTCTCAATGTGTTGTATCATTGTATGAAGTTTTTTATTAAATTCCAACAATTAATTTAAAAGTTATGCTCCGGACAAGACTACAAACAAGAAAAAGTAACAAAGGGCAATAACTCTGTAATTAAGTAAATTAGAGTTATGGTTCTTGTACACTGCACTTCCTCTCATTGTGCTCTACCATTACATGAAGTTTTATTAGATTCGATCAATTAGTTATTAAGTAATCTCCGGACAAGAAAAAGTAACAAAGGGCAATAACTCTGTATTAAGGCAAAGTAGAGTTATGGTGTCTGTACACCGCACTTCCTCTCCATGTGTTGTATCATCGTATGAAGTTTTATTAAATTCCAACAATTAGTTTTAAAGTTATGCTCCGGACAAGGAAAATCGCAACGGACCAACCGACAGACCGACCAACCAACTGACCGACCGACAGACCAACCAGCTTAAAAAAGGTTTTTGTGTTCAAGGTCACTGTGACCTCAACCATTGACCCAATGACCTCAAAATAAATAGGGTTCATCTACTGGTCAAGCCCAACCTCCAAGTAAAGTTTGAGGACCATAGGTCCAGGCATTGTTGAGTTATCACTCTGACAAGCTGTGGTCTACAGACGGACAGACGGACGGACCGACATATGCAAAGCAATATACCCCTCTTCTTCGAAGGGGGGCATAACAAAGGATATATTAGCATAACAACACAGAATATAACCAAGGATATATTAGCATCAACAGCACAGAATATAACCAAGGATATATTAGCATCAACAGCACATAATATAACCAAGGATAAATAAGCATCAACAGCACAGAATATAACCATTTACCGGATACGATATTTAATCAGTTGTCTGTTTGAAAATATCTGATGAAAAAAATACATTATCTAAACAAATTAGAAGTATAAGCTGAACCCATTGAGGGAACATTGGAAATTGCTTGTTTTTAACAAATTTTCCTTTTCCCACAATGTTTTCAAATGGAAGAGAATATGGTATGATGTACAAGTTTTTTCAAGATCTAGATAAAAGATGAGGGGGTACTGTTAACAGACATGCAAGCAGTAAATCTATTTTGTTGGACAAAGCTCTGAGAACAGAGGTACTGCCTCACTCATGAATAAACAATAGATAAGATCACTGGCTGCATATTGATCTGCAAAACAGTTGTAACAGTGTGGTCTAACAAGATGCCAGTCATATAATAGCAATTTGGGATAATATTGCAACAGTCTGTACAGAGGTCCTCTGATAAGGAGGAGTATACAGCTCTTTTCCCCACAATATCTCATTTATTATCCAACCAAACCCTATGATGTGGTTACTCAAAAGAATCGTCTCAATGAGACGATTCTTTTGAGTACCCACACCATAGGGTTAAAAGGACTTATAAGGATTTTAGAACATGCAAAACTCCCCTTATCTTGAGCTTTGGTCTTACTTAAGTCTACATTGTCCAATTATATGTTATAGAGACTTACATGCATCTTTGAACAAGAGATTAGAAGTGTAGCCGCACTAGTTGTAAGCCAATGTTACTAAACCGTTTGCCACATACAATAAATCAACAGCAGACAACTTTTAACACATCTTGGTTAAAATTGTTGAAAATCCTTATCAATTAAAGTATAATTATCATAAACTTTCAAGAGTCATCTGATACAGAGGCATCAACAATTGCCTGTATGTGGGAAAGGGTTAAATGAGGCCAAACAAGAGTGGCAAAATCGCCAGAAGAGCAAGCTCTCCTTTTGCCAAAATGATTTCAATTGTATTTATTAATCAGCTATTTATTTCCCATAGTTGTACCTAGATTTTTGCAAAGTTGTCTGCTGTAGTTTTGCTGTTTGTGAGAAAGGATTCACCCTTTCTTATTCAAAGATGAGTTTTGAATGCAGCAGACGACTTGCAGCAATTTGAGAGCAAACCAATTCCAAAGGAAACATTTAAACTTTTTCTGTATCTTCATGTTTGCTTGAAATCAATATAAGGGGATTTTAACATTCAGAACATTGTTGTAACAGATTGTTGTAAATCAGTAATTTGCTACTTTTTAAAACTATTTTTCCCATGGAAAGCTTCATATTTCATTATCATGATGTAAACATTCAACAAGTTATCATTCATGAAGATACTGTATGCCATGTGAATAAACCTTTTTAATCAACGACAGGGGATATTTTAACCCTTTCAAACATACATTTTACGCATTTGCAGCAAGTACCTTTTGACAACAATATGGCAAAAGGAGAAAATGCTCATTATAAATTACTAATTTCTCCATAATTGCCACAATTTGTTTTCAATTTGTTTTCAAATATATTCACAAACCAACATGTTTGAAAATCTTCCGCTGAAGATTTGTTGTATGCCGGAAAGGTTTAACTCTTTTCCAAAAACAACAAATCTGCAGCAGACGACTTAAAAAACATAGAGACAAAAACCTATAAAATTTCATAAAAGTTAGCTAAATTGTTATATAAATAAAGTTTAAAACATTGCGGCCAAAGGAGAGAAATTGTTCATCATGAGCAATTTCACCTTTGGCCACTATGTTTTCAAATCGTCTGCTGCTATTGCGTCAAAATTTGTTAATTGTATGCCAGAAAGGTTCAACTCTTTTCCACATACAACAAATCTGCAGCAGACGACTTCAAATACATAGTGACAAAAACCTAAAAAATTTCATAAAAGATAGCTAAATTGTTATATAAATAAAGTTTAAAACATTGTGGCCAAAGGAGAAATTGCTCATCATGAGCAATTTCACCTTTGGCCACAATGTTTTCAAATCGTCTGCTGCTATTGCGTCAAAATGTAACAGTCTGCAGGTGGGGGAAAGGGATAAAGGAAACCCAACCCAAATAAAATATTTGGCAAGATTCTCTATGATATGACTCAATATCTGTACCTTTAGTAATGCTTGGAATCTGTGGTTCATTCAGTAGTAGAAATGAAGCAGATAGTCGATGAAGCTTTTACATTCATACTTTACCCAGAAAATAAACAGGTATTTAAATTCAGTAATAAAAGATAGAGAACACCTTTAAAAACCTTTCCTTCATATGTACGCTTTCTGACGCCTCTGCAGCAGATGGCTATTTGAAAACATAGTGACAAAAGAAGAAATCGCACAAAACGTGCAATTTCTCCTTTTGCCACAATGTTTTCCACTTTTTGTCATAGGTTATCCATTCAATTATCGAGATTTTCTACTTTTTTACAAAATATGTCCAAAGTCGTCTGCTGCAGAATTGTTGTATGACGGAAAGGGTTAAAATTTTATTGTTTAGCATCTACCTTTAACTTCATACAAAGGGGTTTCAGGCTACATGTTTGTTTTTGTTAACCCTTTCCCTCATACGACAAATCTGCTGCAGACGACTTTGAACATATTTTGTCAAAAAATTGAAAATCTCTATAATTGTCGAGAAGGGATAACCTATGACTAAAAGTGGAAAATATTGTGGCAAAAGGAGAAATTGCTTGTTTTGAGCAATTTTTTCTTTTGTCACTATGTTTTCAAATAGCCGTCTGCTGCAGGGGCGTAAAAAGCGTCTATATGAGGGAAATAATCCACAGCTTTCAAAACTTAAACCAGGCTAAACATTAATTAATTAAATATGAATTTTGGCAATAACAACCAGAATAAAATGTCTTAAACAGGAAAATGGTTGCATAAGAATGAAAAGAAAGAAATCAACAGATAAAAAACCCATTTTCTACAAATTCAGCATTTTCATGGTTAAAAACATTAGACAGGGAATGTCTGCAATTTTCTAAATGCACTTTCAGATTAGAAAGCATCATGCCATACTGGGATAGATAAAACCTGAGACAATTCTACTCTTATTAGACAGATCAGGGTGACTATATTACATTGTAGTCACCCTGGACAGATGTAGCACTTCTTCTGTGAGATATTAAAACTTACCCACATATAGACACATGTTGATGCTTTAGCAGCAGACGACTTTTGAACATTTACTGGAAAATGGAGAAACTGCTTAACCCTTTCCCTCAAACGACAATTCTGCAGCAGACGACTTTGAACATATTTTGTCAAAACATAGAAAATCTCTATAATTGAATGGATAACCTATGACAAAAAGTGGAAAACATTGTGGCAAAAGGAGAATTTGCACGATTTGTGCAATTTCTTCTTTTGTCATTATGTTTTCAAAAAGCCGTCTGCTGCAGAGGCATCAGAAAGCATCTATATGAGGGAAAGGGTTAAGGACAATTTTCAGTCTGATCTGACTTCGCTCTGCACTTTGTGCCAATAAGCCAAAGAAGGTTTCAAGAAACTGTTGTAAAGCAGTTTACATTTAGATATCATGGATGTTAAGACTGTAATGTCTTTTTCTAACACATGAAATAACTAGAGATTGCTTTTTTGAAAAAGCGCTTGTCTCCCCATTTGTGTGGTCGTAGGGTAGGAAAAGAAATGATGGAGATGAATTTTTTAGTTTTGGACTGGAGATGAAGCAACAGTGACAATCCTCAGTTATTGAGCGGAAACCATTTTTCAGCTGAGGGTTACCATGACCTTGGTCTTTGACCTAGTGACCTCAAAATCAATAGGGGTCATTTGCTGCTGGTGACCAACCTGCACACGAAGTATGAAGTTCCTGGGCCCAAGCAATCTTCAGTTATTGAGCGGAAACCATTTTCCAGCCAAAGGTCACCGCGACCTTGACCTTTGACCTACTGACATCAAAAGCAATAGGGGTCATCTACAGGTTAGGAACAAGCTGCACACCAAGTATGAAGTTCCTGGGTATAAGCGTTCTTGAGTTATTGAGTAAAACACATTTTTCAGCTGAAGGTTACCGTGACCTTCGACATTTGACCTTGTGACCTCAAAATCAAACAAATTCAACAAAGGTCATTTACTGGTTAGGACCAACCTGCACACCAGGTATGAAGTTCCTCAACATAAGCATTCTTTAGTTATTGAGAGGAAACCATTTTTCAGCTGAAGGTTACCATGACCTTGACCTTTAAGCTAGTGACCTCAAAATCAATAGGGGTCATCTACTGGTGGTGACCAACCTGCACACCAAGTATTAACTTCCATGGCCAAAGCATTCTACAGTTATTAAGCAAAAACAATGTTTCAGCTCATTGTCACTGTGACCTTTCAGCTCAAGGTCACTGTGACCTTGACTTTGACCTCAAAATTAATAGGGTCTTCTACTGGGCATGGCCAACCTGCATACCAAGTATGGAGTTCCTCGGCCCAAGCGTTCTTCAGTTATTGAGCGGAAACCATTTCTTACCTCACAAGGTCACCATGACCTTGACCTTTGACCATCTGACATCAAAATCAATAGGAGTCATCTACTGGTCATGACCAACCTGCATACCAAATATGAAGATCCTATGCCCAAGCGTTCTTCAGTTATTGAGCGGAAACAAGTGTGACGGATCTGACCTTGACCACTGTGACCTTGACCTTTGACCTAGTGACCTTAAAATTAATAGGGGTCATTTGCTGGTGGTGACCAACCTGCACATCAAGTATGAAGTTCCTGGGCCCAAGCAAAAACTATTTATCAGCTCATTGTCACTGACCTTTCAAGCTCATGGTCACTGTGACCTTGACCTTAGACGTACTGACCTCAAAATCAATAGGGGTCTTCTACTAGGCATGGCCAACCTGCATACCAAGTATGGAGTTCCTCAGCCAAAGCGTTCTTCAGTTATTGAGCGGAAACCATCTTTTACCTCACAAGGTCACCATGACCTTGACCTTCTGATATCAAAATCAATAGGGGTCAGCTACTGGTCATGACCAACCTGCATACCAAGTATGAAGTTCCTACGCCCAAGCGTTCTTCAGTTATTGAGCGGAAACAAGTGTGACAGACGGAAGGACGTAAGGACGGAAGGACGGACGGAACGGGCAAAAACAATATGTCATCCCCATGTAATGGGGGAGACATAATTACTTAAACTGTTTCCCAAATATAGATGATTTCTGATGCCTGACTGCAGCAGATGAATTTCTGAAAAATTGTGGCAAAATGATAAATTGCTCAAAATGAGCAATGTTTTCAACTTTTTTTAAAATAATTAAACCTTCATTTATAGAGATTTTCTGTGTTAAAATTTTGCCTATACCAGTTGATGTTTTTAAAGTCGTCTGCTGCAGTTTTGTTGTACCAGTATGCGGGAAAAGGGTTAAGGTAGGTGTTAGAAGAGAACTGCTCAATTAAACATAAATATATTTGACTGAGGGAACATAATGTTTGTATAACAATTTTTCTAATGTACTCATGGTTCCAAGCAGAGGCCGATCTCTTCTAAAATCTTGTCCTTTGTAACTTTTAAATTAAATAGAAATCTTTACCACCATTCAAGTATTTTATGATTTATTCCATGAATTGCACCCTTTGCATGTTTATTCAAATGTTTCATTTGGGTACACCGGCATTTTCACCATTACATCAGTCATATCACGCAACAGTTCACTTATTCATGATCCCTGTGTGAACAATCCAGTACTAGGCTAGGAAATGTGCCTTACAATGGGGCTTCAAGGATGCATGCATATAATTGTAACAGATTGAATATTTGAACAGGGATACTTGATATGATTTTAATGTGCAAAGTGAGCAATATCATGCCATGTTTAATGGAATTAACCCTTTCCCAAATATGGATGCTTTCTGACACCTCTGCAGCAGAAGGCTTTAGAAAAAAATTGACAAAAGGAGAATTTGCCATAATGTTTTCTGAACTCTTCTGAATAATACCACTTTCAATTATAGATAAATTCCATATTTTTGCCTACTGTACATGAGGGAAATGGTTATTTGAGCTGCTTAGAAGTCATCACAAATTTGATGGTTCTGAAATTACAATCAAACGGCAGAATTGTATAGACTAGGTTTTAATTATAACCAGTTTTTCCAGATGGTTGCATGACTATAAAGCCTTTCCATTAAACAGGCAGATGCATTCTGACGCCTCAGACCTCTGTAGCAGACAAGTTTTGATAATATTGCCGCAATTTTTTCAACTTTTTTCAGTAGTTTATAATAATATAAAGATTTTCCATGTGTTTACATGATTGTTTTCAAAGTTGTCTGCTGCTTTCTTGTATGTGGGAAAGGGTTAATTGTAGACTTCTGGTAAATCTTTCAACTTCTTTCAGTAGTTTATAATAATATAAAGATTTTCCATGTGTTTACATGATTGTTTTCAAAGTTGTCTGCTGCTTTCTTGTGTGTGGGAAAGGGTTAATTGTAGACTTCTGGTAAAGCATGATGACACAGCAAGTAAATAAATGGAGCAAAGTTCTGTAGTCTTGATATGTTATATCCTTTACCAAAGTTGAGTAAAATCAAATTTTCTAGTATCAAATATTTCTCAAGGGAGAATTATGAATTGCCCAAATGGTATGACATAACAGTCATATATTATGTCACCACTTACATTTCAATGCATTTTATTTTGTATTATTAAAGAGTCATAGCTACATGTTCTTTAACAAAATTTACGTCAGACACCAGAATATTCATCATTATTTTCATTGATCATGTATGTATGAGTTATTCTAATTTATTTGTCATACAATAGAATATGATAGTGGAAAACTATCCCTCATAATTTCACCATTAATTACAACTAAGTCTTGTGAGTATGTACTTTTGTTATACGGGCATAAATATCACTTGGGACATCAGCTAAATGGTACCTACATAAGGGCTCAATGTTTTCTGATATGATTACCCATAACATGAGAAGGACAACATTATTGATGTCTATAAGCAGCAAACAAAATCTTGAAACAGTATGGGAAAGAGAAATTGCTTAACCCGTACCCAATAAATCTTACAATAAATCTGCTGCACACAACTTTGAAAATATCCAGGCAAAAACACGGAAAAGCTCTATAAATGTATGTATATATAATTACTGTTGAAAACATTGTGGCAAAAATGGATATTGCTTATCTCGAGCAATTTCTACTTTTGTCAGATATTTTTTAGAAGTCGTCTGCTGCAGAGGCGTCAGAAAGCATCTGTATGTGGGAAAGGGTTATACAAAGAGATGTCACTTTTGAAAGAACTGTGACAAAAGGAAAACAAGAGGGCCATGATGGCCCTTGAATCGCTCACCTGATTTTTTATTTTTTTTCACTTTAGCTATATAAGCCTCGCCCCCTGGCAGCCAGTTTCCGACCAATCAACTTGGCTTGAAGGAATCTGATAGAGGATCACCCTAGGAACATTTCTACAAAATTATTTGAAAATCGGCCAGATACTTTTGGAGGAGAAGATTTTTTAAGTTTTCACTATAGCCATATAATGCAAAATAGCCCCGCCTACTGGCGGCCATATTTTTTGACCAATCAACATGGCTTGAAGGAATCTGAAAGTGGGTCATCCAAGGAACATTTCTACAAAATTATTTGAAAATCGGGCCGACACTTTTGGAGAAGAAGATTTTTTAAGTTTGCACTATAGCCATAAAAGGCAAAATAGCCCCGCCCCCTAGCGGCCATGTTTTTTGACCAATCAACATGGCTTGAAGGAATCTGATAGAGGATCACCCAAGGAACATTTCTACAAAATTATTTGAAAATCGGCCTGACACTTTTGGAGTAGAAGATTTTTTAAGTTTGCACTATAGCCATATAAGGCAAAATAGCCCCGCCCCCCCCTGGCGGCCATGTTTTTTGACCAATCAACATGGCTTGAAGGAATCTGATAGAGGGTCACCCAAGGAACATTTCTACAAAATTATTTGAAAATCGGCCTTACACTTTCGGAGGAGAAGATTTTTTAAGTTTTCACTATAGCCATATAAGGCAAAATAGCCCCGCCCCCCCTGGCGGCCATGTTTTTCGACCAATCAACACGGCTTGAAGGAATCTGATAGAGGGTCATCCAAGGAACATTTCTACAAAATTATTTGAAAATCTGCCAACCAATTCGGGAGAAGAAGAATTTTGAAGTTTTTTCGGTTTCGTTGCCATGGAAACCAGAATTTTGCATGGATCCCAAAAATTTGAAGGAATTCTGGTGAGGTCATTGAGAGGATGCTTTCTGTGAAGTTTCATCCAAATTGACCCACTGGTTACTGAGGAGAAGAAGTTGACGCACGACGGACGCCGGACAAAAGGCGATCACAATAACTCACCTTGAGCAAAGCTCAGGTGAGCTAAAAAGGCCGATAATGATAAGTTTCTCCTTTTGACACAATAATTTAAACCCTATTCCAATGATTACACTTTTATGTTTAGAGATTGTTCATAGCTCTGCCCAGAGTTGTGTTCAAATTTGTCTGCCACAGATTTGTTGAATGTGGAAAAGTGTGGGAAAGTGTTTATCCCTTTCCCACATACAGAAATTCTGCAGCAGACAAAAATGAGAAATATCTCCGTAAATGAGAGTTTAATCAATAATTAAATAGAGTAAAAAATATGTTGTGGCAAAAGGAGAAATTGCTAATTCACATAATTATTATCTGAAATATTTTCAAAGCAGACATATACATATCTCATATCAAGTAAAACATGATGATTGTGCAAGTTATCATGTAAATGATGTAGCTCCGTTAACCCTTTCCCTCATACAACATTTCTGCAGCAGACGATTTTAAACATATTTTGTCAAAAATAGAAAATCTCTATAACTGAATGGATAACCTATGACTAAAAGTGGAAAATGTAAGTGTCAAAAGTAGAAATTGCTCGTTTTGAGTAATTTCTTCATTTGTCACTATGATTTCAAATAGCCGTCTGCTGCTGAGGCGTCAGGAAGCGTCTTTATGAGGGAAAGGGTTAATATCTTGATATCCTGATATTAAACTTTTTCCCCATATTATATAGATGCCTTTTGACGCCTCTGCTGCAGATGACTTGAAAACACTGACAAATGGAGATATTGCTCAAAAACGAGCAATTTCTGCTATAGTCACACAGTTTTCAACTCTCTTTAATAATAAAACCCTTATTTATGCAGATTTTTCATGTCTTGTCAATATATTTTCGAAGTGGTCTGCTGCAGATTTGTTGTATGTGGGCAAGGGTTAAGCTTTTCCCTAATAAAACAATTCTCCAGCGGGCGGCCTTGAAAACTTCTACGCGAAAATAAGTAAAGACTCTATTAATAAATGAACAACTATGGCAAAAGTCCTGTGCAATAAATGGGGGCTAAATATTTCTGCATGAGGGAAAAGGTAAAGGAAGAGTCTAGTATCTATAGCCAGTGAAGACAGCTGAAGGCCATAAATTACCCTCACTCTGATTGCACAACTATCAGTGAGAGAGAAAATTGTAAATAATTTATCAAATGTTTCATCCTCTTCAAATGTTGCAGTTACTTTCACCAGCTCCTCCCACCTTTTTACCATGTATTAGTAGGGGCTTACACCATTTTTAACCCTTTCCCACATACAACAAATCTGCAGCAGACGACTTTGAAAACATACCAGAAAAAAATTGTAAACTCCCTTTAACCCTTTCCCTCATACGACAATTCTGCAGCAGACGACTTAGAACGTATTTTGTCAAAACATAGAAAATCTCCATAATTGAATGGATATATAACCTATGACAAAAAGTGGAAAACATTGTGGCAAAAGGAGAAATTGCACGTTTTGTGCAATTTCTTCTTTTGTCACTATGTTTTCAAAAAGCCGTCTGCTGCAGAGGCGTCAGAACGCGTCTATATGAGGGAAAGGGTTAAATGAAAGTACAATAATTGCATGAGTTGAAAACATCGTGAACAACAACACGCTAGACATTTTTGTGCCATCCAATAAAACAAAACTTTTTTGGGTGGTACAGAAAACATAACCAAGTACTTTATATGTCGAAAAAGGGTCATAATTCTTTAAAACAAGAGGGCCATGATGGCCCTGGATCGCTCACCTTAATTATACAATGTACTCCAATGCAAAATACATCAGGACAATTATTCTGAATGCAACCTCCACAGTGTTAACAAGATTTTCCTTCATTTGGCCTAGTGATCTATATTTTTTTACCTGATATGACCCATATTCCAACATGGACTAGATATAATCAAGACAACATTCTGACAAATTTTCAACTTGCTCAAAGTAAAAATGCGGCCTCCCGAGTTTGAACAATATTTTCCTTTATTGACCTTGTTTCTGACCCTACATGATCCATATTCGATCTTGGCTTAGATATCATTTAGATAAACATTCTCATAAAATGACAAGCTGCTGTAGCAAAAAATGTGTCTTCTACAGAGTTAACAAGATGTTCCTTCAATTTGGCCTAGTGACCTAGTTTCTGACCCAATATGACCCATATTCGAACTTGACCTAGATATAATTCAGACAAACATTCTGACTAAATTTCAAGCTGCTGAAGCAAAAAATGTGGCATCCAAAGTGTTAACAAGATTTTCCTTCAATTTAGCCTAGTGACCTAGTTTTTGACCCTACATGATCCATATTCGAACTTGGCTTAGCTATTATTTAGATAAACATTCTCATAAAATGTCAAGCTGCTGTAGCAAAAAATGCGTCTTCTACAGAGTTAACAAGATGTTCCTTCAATTTAGCCTAGTGACCTAGTTTCTGACCCAATATGACCCATATTCGAACTTTACCTAGATATCTTTAAGACAAACATTCTGACAAAATTTCAAACTGCTGAAGCAAAAATTGCGGCCTCTCGAGTGTTAACAAGATTTTCCTTCAATTTGACCTAGTGACCTATTTTTTGACCCAACATGACCCTTGATCGAACTTGACTTACATATCATCAAGAAAAACATTCTGATAAAGTTTCATCATGCTAAAGTTAAAAATGCAGTATCCAGAGTGTTAACAAGATTACCCTTCAATTTGGCCTAGTGACCTAGTTTTTAACCCGGCATATTCGAACTTGGCCTAGATATCATTTAGACAAACAGTCTGACCAAATTTCAAGCTGCTTAAGCAAAAAATGCGGCATCCAAAGTGTTAACAAGATTTTCCTTCAATTTGGCCTAGTGACCTAGTTTTTGACCCTGCATGACCCATATTCGAACTTGACCTAGATATCATTTAGCTCAACATTCTGACCAAATTTCAAGCTGCTGAAGCAAAACATGCGGCTTCTACAGAGTTAACAAGATTTCCCTTCAATTTGGCCTAGTGACCTAGTTTCTGACCCAATATGACCCATATTTAAACTTGACCTAGATATCTTTAAGACAAACATTCTGACAATATTTCAACATGCTCAAGTTGAAAATGTGGCCTCTACAGTGTTAACAAGATTACCCTTCGATTTGGCCTAGTGACCTAGTTTCTGACCCAATATGACCCATATTCGAACTTGACCTAGATATTTTTAAGACAAACATTCTGACAAAATTTCAAACTGCTGAAGCAAAAATTGCGGCCTCTAGAGTGTAAACAAGATTTTCCTTTAATTTGACCTAGTGACCTATTTTTTGACCCGACATGACCCATGTTCGAACTTGACCTACATATCATCAAGACAAACATTCTGATAAAGTTTCAACATGCTCAAGTTGAAAATGTGGCCTCCAGAGTGTTAACAAGATTTTGCTTCAATTTGACCTATTGACCTCGTTTTTGACCTCATATGGCCCAGTTTCGAACTTGTCCAAGATTTGATGGAGATGAATGTTCTGATACACTTTCATAAAGATTGGATGCAAAATGTAGCCTGTAGAGTGTTAACAAGCTGAAATGTTGACGACGGACGACGGACGACGCACGACGGACGGACGCCGGACAAAATGTGATCACAATAGCTCACCTTGCACTTCGTGCATAGGTGAGCTAAAAAGTTTACTGAATAATGCACTGTTGGCTTTTGGTGGAGGTAATGATGGTCAGAATTTTTGTAAGTGTTTAAGCTATATCTCTAATTGTTTTGAAAAAATTTGATTTGGTATAAATAACATAATCAAAATTCTAAATCGAAAAAGGGCTGGAATAATAATTCTTAAAAAAACTTGGCTAAGTTATGTACTCTTGTCTGTTGATGGAGGTTATGATGCTACGTAAGTATTGTAAGTGTATAAGCTATATCTCTATGGTTTTGAAAACAAGAGCTGTCGGAGGACAGTTGACTTTTTTGTGCTTGCCAATGAAACAATTTTTTTTGGGGTGGTACAGAAAACATAACCTAGTGCTTAATCATATTATGTAATTTATAAGTCGAAAAAGGGTCATAATTCTTACAAAAACCTTTACTAAATTATGCACTCTTGGCTGTTGATGGAGGTAATGATGGTCAAAAGATTTGTGTAAGTGTTTAAGATAATTAGCTCTAATTGACAGAGTTATATACTCTTGTCTGTTGATGGAAGTAATGATGGTAAATAAGTATTGTAGGTGTATAAGCTATGTCTGTAATGGTTATGAAAAAAGGTGGGGTGGTACGAAAAACTTAACCAAAATTCTAAGTCGAGAAAGGGCCATAATTCTTACAAAAACATGGAAAGAGTTATGTACTCTTGTCTGTTGTTGGAGGTAATGATGGTCAAAAAGTGTTGTAAGTTTCAAAGCAATATCTGTAATGGTTTTGAAAACAAGAGGGCCATGAGGCCATGGATCGCTCACCTGAGAATGGGCTTTTTAAGACTTAACTCTTTCAGCGCCAATGGCAATATCATCAAGACAATCTTTCTGACAAAATTTCAAGCTGCTCCAAGTCAAAAATCCAATCTCTATAGTGTTAACAAGATTTTTATACAATATAGCCTAGTCACCTAGTGTTTGACCTGGCCAAACCCATATTTGATTTGGCCTAGATATCTTCAAGGCAAATATTCCGACAAAGATTCAAAATGACCCATAACTGAACTTGGCCTAGATATCACCAAGACAAACTTTCTAACAAAGTTTCAACATGCTCAAGCCAAAAATGTGGCTTCCAGAGTGTTAACAAGATTTTCCTTAAATTTGACCTAGTGACCTAGTTTTTGACCAGACATAACCCAGTTTGGAACTTGGCCTAGATATCACCAAGACAAACTTTCTGACAAAGTTTAAACATGCTCAAGCCAAAAAGGCGGCTTCCAGAGTGTTAACAAGATTTTTCATAAATTTGACCTAGTGACCTAGTTTTTGACCAGACATGACCCAGTTTCGAACTTGGCCTAGATATTACTTAGACAACCATTCTGACAAAGTTTCAACATGCTCAAGCTTTCTGACAAAATTGAAACAAAAATTGCGGCCTCTAGGATGTTAACAAGATTTTCCTTTAATTTGACCTAGTGACCTACTTTTTGACCCAACATGACCCATGTTCGAACTTAACCTACATATCATCAAGGCAAACATTCTGAAAAAGTTTCAGAATGCTCAAGTTGAAAATGTGGCCTCCACAGTGTTAACAAGATTACACTTCAATTTGATCTAGTGACCTAGTTTTTGACTTCATATGGCCCAGTTTCGAACTTGTCCAAGATTTGATGGAGATGAATGTTCTGATAAAACGACGGCCGGACGCCGGACAAAATGTGATCACAATAGCCCACCTTGCACTGTTTTGAGCAATTTCTTCTTTTGAAGCAATGTTTGCAAAAGCCGTCTGCTGCAGAGGCGTCAGAAAGCGTCTGTATGAGGGAAATGGTTATTAGTATTTCAGTCATATCACATGGTTTCCTGGGTAACATACCAGTTCTACTGGTATCTTGTATCCTTACACCGAAGCATGACTTACTTAAAATGCTACTCCAACAACCCTGAAAGCCAAGGAAGGAAGACATTTCTACCATTTTCAAAGACACTTGTCTCCGACTCCAAAGGTGGAATCCTCTGAACACTACACCATGGAGATAGTTCTCTCTTTTTTAACCTTTTCCCGTCTGCATTTTGACGCATATACACCACACTACTTTTGAAAACATCGTGACAAAAGGAGAAATTGCTCAAAATGAGCAATTTCTCCTTTTGCCACAAAGTTTTCAACTTTTTTCAGTTATTAAACCTTCATTAATAGATTTTCTATGTTTTTGCAGGGAGGTTTTCAAAGTCATCTGCTACAGATTTGTTGTATGCGATAAAGGCTTAAATAAACAGCACCCAGTATTCCCAGGCAATCACTGATCAAAGTAATATTTGGGCTTGACCCTGCTTAACATAAGCGATGGGAGGAGGACCGGTGTCTTCAACGGTGATATGGCCCTATTTTGTAGATAGATATATGAAAGACAAGGAAACATCCAACCCTGAATTATGGGATCTGGTTGAAATGAAAGGCCAGTAGCCTCATAAAATAAGATCTGTCATAGCACAGCATGTCTATCTCTTTTAAAAGCTGGTTAAAAACAGCTGTTTCATTTTACAAGTAAATCTTATGACCTCTTGTGACCTTTACCTTGGATTGATTGATTGATTGGGGGTTAACGCCGTATTTAACAATTTCTCCGTCATATCACTGCGGCCAGTTCACCTACTCATGTGTTTCCTGGTTTTCTCACACAAGTACTCCACACAACAATCTTCCCAAGCAACTGGCTGCTTTTCTACCCATTGGTGAAGATGAATGACGCATGTCACATTGACTTTTGTCAAAAGTTACCGACTGAGCCTCCTTTTATAGTGGTTAATCATGTTGCTTAGTTTCTTTAAGCCTTTCCCAACTTCAACAAATCTGCAGCAAATGACTTTGAAAACATCTGGTTAAAACTTGTAAACCTCTATAATGAAAGTTTAATTATTGAATAAAGTTTAAAGCACTGTGGCAAAGGAAGAAATTGCTCCTAACTAGCAATTTCCTCTTTTTTCAACAATGTTTTCACTAGTCCTCTGCTTAAGAGGTATCAGAAAGCATCTGTATGTGGGAAAGGGTTAAAGACAACAGTGCCCTAAAGCTTGATACTAATCCGTGCAATGCGGCCAAGAGGATTACCCCGGGTAAGACAAACAATTCGCAGATAATTAAACAAATTAAATCTGACTATATGAATAATAATTATGCCCATCTTCTTCTGGTAGTTACCAGTAACCCTTTTCCACTTGCAGGCGATTTTAACCCTTTCCCTCATATAGACGCTTTCTGACGCCTCTGCAGCAGATGGCTTTTTGAAAACATAGTGACAAAAGAAGAAATTGCTCAAAACGAGCAATTTCTCCTTTTGCCACAATGTTTTCCACTTTGCGTCATAGGTTATTCATTCAGTTATATAGAGATTTTCTATTTTTTTACAAAATATGTTCAAAGTCGTCTGCTGCAGAATTGTCGTATGAGGGAAAGGGTTAAAAAACATAGTGACAATAGTCGTCTGCTGTAGATTTGTTGTATGTGGGGGAAGGATTTAGCCTTCTATATGTTTCATTGAATTGAAGCAAGAAGTTTTGAGGGTAAAATCCAACAATACTGTTGAACCTTTTCCCCTCATATAGACGCTTTCTGACACATCTGAAGAAGACGACTTTTGAAAACGTTGTGACAAAAGTATAAATTGCTCAAAACGAGCAATTTCTTCTTTTGCCACAATGTTTTTAACTCTTTTGATTAATTATACCTACATTTATAGAGCATTTCCGTATTTTAACATAGTTGTTATCAAGGTAGTCTGCTGCATATTTGTTGTATGTGGGAAAGGGTTAAACATAAGAAGCTAAGGTCATTACCTTTTCTCTTTGGTTGTACCAGGGACGTAGACTTATCTACGTCCCTGGTTGTACTTCTAGGTTGAAGGACAAAGTCCCAAAGACTAAAGAAGAACAAAGTCCCAAAGAATAAAGAAGAACCTAACCAAAAACTAATGACAGCAAACATAGATATGGGATTTATCCGCTATTCATCATTATGTAAATTCTAGCACCATTTGGGAGACCTCATTATAGAGTCTGTATCAAGACAACATCAACCCTTTCCTAAGAAGTTTACAGTTAATAGACCTGTACCAGATCACATCTATGTTCCCAGTTAACAAATCAGAATCAAACGACTACTACTTTGAAGTCATCTCTCCAAATATACGATTGATTTATTGAATGGTGCTTTACACCGCTTTCGCCAACTTTTCAGTTATATCATGGAATTTCCTGGGTAAGTTACAAGTACTACTGGCACATTTATCCTGACACCTGCCAGCCAGTTGCAATGATAACCCGCAACCCTGGGAACCAAGGTGAGCAGCCATTACTACCATTTCTTTAAAGTTTCGTGTTATGACCCAGCCGGGGATTGAACCCACAACCTCCTGCACCCGCTCTACCTCTACACCACCGAGGCAGTCTCCAAAAATATGAATACTCTCTATAAATGATAACATATTCAACAAGAGACCGCTGAAGACAGTAAGGCCGGATTGTCGGCAATTACACCTTGAAAATCGACAAACCAAGGTCAAGGTCAAAGTAACCATAGAAATCAATAAAACTTGTTACTGGTTACCTTCAGGCAAAGTTTCAAGTTTGTAACCCTTTCCAGTGCTGAGATTTTGCCTCAACCTGAAACTTTAACCAAAATGTTGACGGACAGACGAACATCGCCAATCTATAGACCAGATTGCTCTATGCTAGAGCAATCCGGCCAAAAATATTGTGACAAAAGGAGTAATTGCTCATCCTTTTCAAACGTCATCTGCTGCAGAAGCATCAGAAAGCATCTGTATGTGGGAAAGGGTTATATTTTCCACACAAAAACAGGGAAAGTATGCTGGGGGAAGAGTGGTAATTGGTCATTACTCAAATCAACATTTTCTAAATTCTATGCTCAATGGAGATTTGAAGAAAGCCCAGATTGTATAACACAAATCAATACATAATGCCAAAACTTCTATTGGTATGATTGTGCCTTCTATTCTTTTATGGAAGATGGCAAGACTAGAATGAAACGGTTTTTTTATAACAAGAGTGCCAAGATGGCCCTAAATCGATCACCTGAGTGATACTGTAGTAGCAAATGTTACTGCTAATATTGGGGAAAATATGATCTACTCATTTGCATACAACCTCTCCTGTCCTACAGACACAGATGTGTGTACCCTTACCCGTTTCTTAAAATACCTGAAGTCCCTATCCAACATACAACATATAATCTGCAACAGACAACTTTGAAATAATCTAATAAGAAAAATGAAAACACTTCAAATGAAAGAATAAATATTTAATGGAATTGATAATATGGGGTAAATGGAGAAATTACTAATTATGCAGAGATGTGTCAAAATGTGTCTGTAGGTGGGAAAGGTTTAAATACTTTCTAGTAGATGAGCTCCTCCAGTGTTCTTTTCATTTTTATCTAAACCAAAGCCAAATTAATTTTCTAAAACTGGCTGTTTCATAAAATTATTCATTTAAAAATTGGAAGTAGAGTGCCAGTATGTTGATCCAAAGGTTCTGGGTTCAAATATCTTTTGCTGCAGAGGCAACAGAAAGGATTGATGTTGGGAATGGGTTAATATCACATGATAAGTAAATAGCAAAAAATACAACATATATCATGGAAAACAATACATTTAGAAAAACTAAGTGGGTTAAGGCAATAACATAATTTACTGTCGACAGGGTGCCATGAAGCAAAAACGGGTGTATGACTACATTTACTTGTATCTGGCATCCCGCCAAAGTCTGTCAACATTTAAACTCACTACAACAGGTCTTTATGGCAGACTGTTTTTTCTATCATAGTTTTCTTACATTAACATCCCAGATACTTTGAGAGACTTATTCAACTTAACGGAATCTGATGAGGAAACCAGTTTGCTCTTCTCTTTTAAGTTGTAAAATACTACAGTACATATATGATGTTTATATGATGAACACTAGCTAGCATACAATGCCGAAAAATAAGAACTGTTATATGACAGCATGCTTGTCTATCATTATTTCTGACATAAAAAGGGGAGTCAGTTGAACAAAAGTTAATCAATCAATTAATCTAGACTCTTCAGCTGTTAACCCTTTCCCTCTTACGACAATTCTGCAGCAGACGACTTTGAACATATTTTGTCAAAAAAACAGAAAATCTCTATAATTGAATGGATAACCTATGACTAAAAGTGGAAAACATTGTGGCAAAAGGAGAAATTGCTCGTTTTGAGCAATTTCTTCTTTTGTCACTATGTTTTCAAAAGCTGTCTGCTGCAGAGGCGTCAGAAAGCGTCTATATGCCGGCGCATCTGCTGTAGATTTTCTTTTTGTAAAAATATTATGGCAAGAGCAGAAATTTCTCATAATAAGTCATTACTCTTATTGCTATTAACTTTTTATCCCAAATCAATAATTCTTTTTATGCATAGAGTTTAACCCAGATGTTTTGCAAAGTCGTCTGCTGCGGATTTCTTGTAAGTGGGGAAGGGTTAACGTCTGAACTTCATCATATTATCCATTGACATGAAGGTTCAGTTTAAAGTGTTCAAATATTTCAAAACAAGGTCTTGTTTTGCATTCACTTATTCTTATATATGTTGACCATAGATTGGGGGTTTATTCTTTTCCCACATGTAAGATGCATTCATCGCACCTGCAGAAACCTACATTTGAAAACATTCTGAAAATAGGAGAAATTCCTTTAAATGAGCAATTTCTCCTTATGTCACAATGTTTTCCACTTTATTCCCTTATTAAACTCGCAGTTATAGAGATTTTCCATTCTTTGACTAGATGTTTTCAAAGTTGCCCCCTGAAGATTTGTTGTATGTTGGATAGGATTAAACCCCCTTTCCCACATACAACAAATCTGCAGCAGATGAATTTGAAAACAGTGATGCAAAAACATGGACAATCTCTATAGATCTAAATGAAAGTACAATTGCTGAAAAAAGTTGAAAACATAGTGGCAAAAGGAGATATTGCTCGTTTTGAGCAATTTCTTCGTTTGTCACAATGTTTTCAAAAGTTGTCTGCTGCAGATGCATCAGAATGCGTCTATATGTGGGATAGGGTTAACATTTTAAATAAATTTTTCTACACTTACCATTATCAAAACACATGTTCCCTAGTGCCCTACAGGTCTGTGTCATTCCTTCAATGTCTTCATTCTTCTCTAATACTTTCAGGAAAATTGGCACAAATCCTTTTTCTACACATGGCTCTCTCACAGATTCTAAAAAAATACAATTAAATATAGATATATATCATGTAAGAATTATTTTATTTAAAGTTCCAGTACTTTTGGCATAGAAGAATTTTATAATTATACATGACTTTAACCCTTTCCCTCATACGACAATTCTGCAGCAGACAACTTTGAACATAATTTGTCAAAAAATGGCAAATCTCTATAATTGAATGGATAACCTATGACTAAAAGTGGAAAACATTGTGGCAAAAGGAGAAATTGCTCGTTTTTAGCAATTTCTTCTTTTGTCACTATGTTTTCAAAAAACGTCTGCTGCAGAGGCATCGGTAAGTGTCTATATGAGGGAAAGGGTTAAAGTAACAGTACTTTTGGCAAAGAAGAATTTTATAATTTATACATGACTTCAAAAATGGCTTCCCCCTCCTTGGCAGTCAGGGTTGTGGGGTTAGCATGACGACTGACTGGCTGGTGTCAGGATAACCCTTTCCCTCATACGACATTTCTGAAGCAGACGACTTTGAACGTATTTTGTCAAAACATAGAAAATCTCAATAATTAAATGGATAACCTATGACAAAAAGTGGAAAACATTGTGACAAAAGGAGAAATTGCACGTTCTGTGCAATTTCTTCTTTTGTCACTATGTTTTCAAAAGACGTCTGCTGCAAATGCGTCGGAATGCGTCTGCAAGTGGGAAAGGGATAAGCGGACCAGTAGTTCTATAATTATACATGTATGGAAATCCCACCTTCCACCTGCCAACTAGCATTCATTATTTGCAACAGAACAGAATAATTTTAAGTGTTTGTAGAGGGTTACCCAAGGAACATTTGTACATATCATTTTCATAGTAACCGAAGTTCTACACAGAATTTAATTCTTTTGAAAACCTTCGAATATTCCTGTGAAACCTTTTTGAAAATTGGTGCATAATTTGTATAAAGGAGAAATTGTTACATGTACATATAGTAGGAAAATGTGAGCAGACAGACAGACGGAGACAACAGATGGTTCACCCTGCACATTTTGCTCAGAGTCTCATTTGCAACAATTCTATATACTCCATGCTGAACATTATGCCTTTATATGTACAGATTGTTAATGCTTTGTCTCAAATGTGTAAGAAGCAGATGAATGTTCAAATTTCATTTCAGGTAAACAATGAACTCATAACATGGTCCCATAGGGAGAATGAATATATCAGGTTTCAGTCACAGACAAGCCAAGGTTTAGGAGTCTGTGTCCTTTATTAATACTGTTGAACATAGCACCTTATACATCACCTGATGGTGGAAAGTTATTTACAAAACCAATTTAGAGACTCTAAGACAAATGTCTCTGTCAGACTATTACTGAGAGGATTTTTTTTAGACATTTAATAACAAGAGGCCCATGAGGGCCTATGCTCTACTGGTATGGTTCTTTGGTCATTTTCAATCCAGAGCATGTATGTATGGTGAAGATCGGATAGGTAAATGGTTTTCGAAAGGAACCGGACTCTCATGAATATCTAACTACTGTATAAGTTTGGTTGAGATACAATCAAAAGTGAAGACTGTATCGTGTTAACAAGCTCTTTTATAGCAATTTTGACCATTTCAAGGGCCATAATCCAGTCATGCATGGGCGGATCTGGCTGGTTTTCGAAAGGAACCGAGCTCTCATGAATATCTAACTACTGTATAAGTTTGGTTGAGATACAATCAAAAGTGAAGACTGTATCGTGTTAACAAGCTCTTTTATAGCAATTTTGACCATTTCAAGGGCCATAATCCAGTCATGCATGGGTGGATCTGGCTGGTTTTCGAAAGGAACCGAGCTCTCATGGATATCTAACTACTGTATAAGTTTGGTTGAGATACAATCAAAAGTGAAGACTGTATCGTGTTAACAAGAAATTGTTTACGGACGGACGGACGCACGCACGGACGACGGACAAATCGCCACGACATAAGCCCTTCTGGCCTTTGGCCAGTAGAGCTAAAAATGAATCTTAGAGATGAAGCGCGTAAATAGGATCCAAAACGAATTCCCGCTCTAAAATAAGGTTACAGATATACTTTGAAATCATCAACAATTGATGAACAACCAAAAGAAACAACAGATCTTGGAATGACACCAATGATGCAACAATCAGCCCACCTTAATGACAAGTCTTCAGAAGCAATGACCTTGACATTTGAACCCCTGATCCATGTTCATTGTACTCAACGACAATTTGAAAGCAGGCTTGAAAATCAGAGAAATCACTCAAAATATACATACCCCCGAGAATATAATTTCAAAGTTTCTTTATTTTACCTTTTTCTGATACAGCAGCAACTACAGAATTAAACCCTTTCCCACCTGCAGACGTATTTTGACGTAATAGCGGCAGACGAGTTTTGAAAACAATGTGGCCAATGGTAAAATTGCTCATGATGAGCAATTTCTCTTTGGCCACAATGTTTTCATCTTTATCTAGCCATTAAGCTATCTTTTATGGAGATTTTTTAAGGTTTTTGTCACTCTGTTTTCAATGTCGTCTGCTGCATATTTGTTGTATGTGGGAAAGGGTTAATTCTATCAAGAATTTGAAAGAGGATAACCAAGGACGATTAACTGAAATTGACGAAGTTTTAAGGAAGAGATGTTGTTTACAGAAATTGTTTAATGCAATGACAGACACAGGGTGATCACAAAACTCACCTTCAACAATTTGTGTTCGGGTGAGCTATAAACATAGATGATAAATTAATGATCAATGGTGTTTATATATAACTGTCCAAAGAATTCAATGGACATAGGCTCTCTATAGACAGTTTGTCCAATATCAAATATCCATGGATAGAAGTTATGTCCATTTCTCACATGCAGAAAGAAGCATTCTGATACCATTGAATCAGATGACTTTTGAAATTATTGAAGCAAAAGTAGAAATTTCTGATATTGATAAATTTCTCCTATTGCCACAATGATCTCAACTCTATTCACTTATAATCATATTTTTGCTAAGATGTTTTCAAAGTTGTTTGCTGCAGATTTGTCATATGTTGAAAAGGGTAAACCATTTCTCTTATACAGATGACTTTGATTTCTATTCAGTCGATCAGGTAGGAAAAGGAGAAATGCTCAAGTTGATCATTTGCTTCTTTCCAACAATGTTTACGATTCTGAATCGCAATTCTTTTTTCCAGGTGTATCACTTTTAATCACTTTTAATCAGATGGTTTTTATTTGTTTATATTTTTTATTACAGCCATGTTTGCACTTTGTTTAAAATAGTGTTTGTACCTTGAAATATTAAGTGAAAACAATAGTTTGTGAGTGTTTTCAACCAATCAAATAATCTGTCTGTCTCAATAAGATTATAAAGTATCAGATTTGTTGAACATCTAGAACGAAATCTGTTAAAATCAAATAAAAATGCCCACAGACTGGTACTAAATTGATTTTTATTTTGACATGACAATATTACCCAGAACCCTCCTGTGACCGCTTGACATTTACATTATCTGTCACTAAACAAGCCTGTTATGACAGATTTCTGACTAAATATTCTATTTTTCTAATACAATTTGTACTTGAAATATCTAACCCTTCTTAAGAGAATCTGTCCTTTTATCTGGAAGTAACACTCTGAATATACTTTTAATCACGATCTTGACCGTTCAGCTTTGGATTAGGGTTTTCGCAAATGGCTCATTGCTTTATCGAGGAAAGCATTTTAGTCAAGTGATTTGAGAATGCATCACATTCTAGTTGAGTAAGATTGACATCGGTAATTTTTCTACCAATCATTATGACTTGAACACTTTTTGTAGAGGGTCACTTGAGGAACATTTTGCCATGTTATTTAATGTGCTTATTCTTCCGTTTTATTTTAAAAATTCAAATACAATTTCAAAATGCACATATCATTTATTTTCCACTTGCAGACATATTTGCAGACATATTGACTCATCTGCTTCAGACAACTTTTGAAAACAATGTGGCACAAAGCAAAATTGTGAGCAATTTCACATTTTGACATTGTGTTTTAGACTCTATTCATTCATTACAACTTTATTTAAAGAGATTTTTAACATTTTTGCGAAAACATGTTCAAAGTTGTCTGCTGCAGATTTGTTGTATGTGGAGAAAGGGTTAAATGAATGAATTAAACATAGATGAATACAATTGAACAGTCAAAACATCTTATCAAGATAAGGGTTTTAGAAGACAAAAAATTGCATGTGAAGGCATCTTTTCAATTTCCAAGTAATTCCATATTCCAGCACTGGATTGGAGAGGAGTGGTACTGTATTGATTTGAACACATTTCTCTCTCCTTCTGTTATTTCTCAGGGGGTCTAGATATGGAGAACGTGATTAAACTTTAAATGTAAATATCTCACTTATCTTTTACATAAACCTGGTGGAGTGGGTACTCATTAAAACTGTCTCTATGAAACCTTTCAATTGAGTACCAACAACATTGAGTCTGGGGAGAGAATACAGATTTAAGCATATGAAACAGTTCCTTTATCCAAAGCTTTGCTATTTCTCCTGATACTTCCTCTAAACAAAAACATTTGGGACATTGTCAGCAATAATGTTCCCCTCAAATATTGGTTTAGTACCATATGTGCCCTGAGAGATAACTCCATGCATAATTATTTCTTCTCCAACTAGTGGTCAAGATAAAGAGATTGATTGTCTGAAGTTTTACGCCGCTTTCAACAATTTTTCAGTTATATCACAGTATTTCCTGGATAAGTTACCAGTTCTACTGGTCTATTTATTCTGAGACCAGCAAGTTAGTTTCAATGCTAACCTCACAATCCGGAGATCCAAGGTGAGCAGCCATTACTACAATTTTTGAAGTTCATGGTATGATACGGCCAACGATCAATCCTGCGACCTTCCGCATCAGAGGCAGACGCTCTACCACTATAAAACAATTGATTGATTGATTGATTGGGGTTTAACGCCGTTTTTAAATTTTTCTCAGTTATATCACGACGGCCAGTTCACCTACTCATGCATTTCCTGGTTTTCTCACACCAGTACTCCACACAACAATCTTCCCAAGCAACTGGCTGCTTTTCCACATAGACTTAGCCCATTGGTGGAAGACGAATGACGCATGTCGCATTGACTTTTGTCAATCCTCTGAAAGAAAGTTGGCGAATTCAAACTCACAACCCCTGGATTGACAGCTCGCGTCGCTACCGACTGAGCTATCGGGGGTCGGCACACATAAAACCAGGTGGTCAAGATGAAGAGAACAACTGCTTTAACTGATGTGATATTTCAAGCGGTAAGTTTGTTTTGGACACAGATACTTATGAAATCTAGGGTATCTTAAGAAAATAGGTAATAGATTTTTTGATACAAAATTTCTCCTTTTCTACAATGTTTTTCATGTTTTCTGCAACAAAAGATTCAAATATTGTCCATTCATCAGAAAAAGGTTTACTGTGAATTTCAATTAAAAGAAAATCTATAAAGGACCCTCGTTGTATATTTGCTTCAAATTTACTATTTGTAAACATAAGATACATGTACAGTTCTCATTGAGTAAAACTGTTCTTCTTCTCCACAATATATTCTGACTATCCAGGAACAGCAAGAAGGTCAATAACCCTTTCCCAAATACAACAAATCTGTAGCAGACATCTTTGAAAAAGTCTAGGCAAAAACATAAATAATCACTCTACATGAAAAACATAATCTAATACCCCTATCACACCTAAACGAAGTTCCCACTGCTTCCTTGGAGTTCTAAAAAAAATGCTAGCACTCAGCGACAATGCCGTGGTCTTTGAGAAAATCAAAGAAAATGTGAAATTGTCACGTCCATGCTACGTCCGCGCCACGTCTTTGCTACATTCATGTTGCGTTGGTGGAGTACCCACTGAGTTCTATGTGCGCGTACGCTACTAGCGTGCGGCGTCAGAAGGGTTCCAACTATGTCCTCGCTACGTCCGTGGACGTAGCAAAGTGGACACGCAGTAAACAAGGATGGAGTTGTCACTGCGTGTTGCTACGCTCTAACCGTCATTACAACGTCTCCACTATGTCTATGCTACGTCAATGGAGCTGTAAGTACGTCCTTAGTAGGTTCGGGCCACGTCCGCGCTATATGGGTTTTGAACATGTCCAAAGTCCATGTAGCAGGAACGCGGTCTCCGGAGACCATACCAAATCAATGAAAAGTCCCCACTGCGTTCCGGCCTTTTTTCATGGACGCAGCGAGGTCTTCATAGATGTATTTCTGGTGTGATGGGGGTATAATATAACTAAAAACATGGTGGCAAAAAGAGAAATTGCCCATTACGAGCAATTCCTACTTTTGCAACAATGTTTTAAAAAGTCTTCTGCTGCATATGCGTCAAAATGCATCTGCAATAGGGAAAGGTTTAAGATGTTACCAGTTAACTACACATCTTTACTTACCTATTTTAGCGATTTCTGCAAGTACTTTTGCCACCTTAGTTGTGTAGTTCTCATCCTTAACAAGCACTAGTAAATCGTCTAACAGGCCTTTATCAATAACAGTCTGTGACATTTCATCTCTTTCCTCATCTGAAAAAAGTCAAAAACATAATCATAAAATTTTGTCACCATTCTGAACCATTTGCCATTTATTTTTGGTATTTCATGAAGTTTTTCAACATCATGTCAGTCATTAAAAAGAACTTCTGTCATGTTTATTGTGATACCCATCAACAAAAATATGTCTGTAGTATTTCAAAATGGCATGTTGAACATGACTTTGTGTATGTTAAAAAGTCTGCTGACATACTAATAGAAAACCTTCTATAACTAATTGATGAACGAAGTGTGACAGACAGACAGACGGACGGACAAACCAAAATTAATAATCCCCCTTTTTTTCTTCGAAAAAGCAGGGGATAATAATTACATACATGTATCTTTTTTATATTTATCAGGAAAATACTTATACAAATGTCCAGATCATTGATTGATTGATTGTTTGGCATTTTACGCCGCTTTTGACAATTTTTCAGTTTTTCACGTTGTTTCCTGGGTATGTTACCAGTACTACTGATACATCTATCCTGACACCAGCTTGTCAGTCGTAATGCTAACTCCGCAACCCAGAGCGCCAAGGAGGGCAGCCATTATTACCATTTTTAGTCTTTGATATGAACCAGCCGTTAATCGAACCTGCGACCTCCCGCATCGAGGCAAGGCGGACACTCAAGGTCCAGTTGAAAACATTTTGGCAGAAATTGCTCATTTTGAATTTTTTCTCTTTTTGCCACAATGTTTTTTTAAATACTGTGAGCTTCAGACGCGTCAAATTGCATCTCAATATAGATAAGGGTTACTTTTGACATGTAATAACTTTCAGACGGCCAAATGACATCATTGAGACAAAGAAGTTGTAAAAAAACATAAGTACATGTACCGATATTTACCATGTTTAGGATCAATAAATTCACTGAGAATATCCTCCAGTGCTTTCTCCTTATCATCACTAGACTCGGCTGTTCTGATAGCTTCAAGCAATGGTTTCATATCTGAAAATAAAATCAAGAACAAGTCAATACTTTATAAAGTTAGTTTTACCCTTATCAAGAACTGACTACTGTCAGAGGCATCTGCAAGAATTTGTCCTATGTTGAGTGATCCAAATTATGCAGCAGATTAACCTATTGTTACTACATAATGTATTGAAGACAAGAAACCACTGAAGGCGTTAATTCCGGATTGTCGGCAATTTGACTTTGAAAATCGACAAACCAAGTTCAAGGTCAAAGTAACCATAGAAATCAATAGAACTTGTTACTGGTTACCTTCAGGCAAAGTTTCAAGTTTGTAACCCTTTCCCGTGCTGAGATTTTGCCTCAACCTGAAACTTCAACCAATATGTTGACGGACAGACAGACAGACGGACATCGCCAATCTATAGACCAGAATTGCTAAAGCAATCTGGCCAAAAACTAAAGAGGACAAATTGAAAACATGTTTTTTTCTTTTCTTTTTTATTCATTTACATGAAATCAATATTCGTTTTGTACAAATTATCTTTCTTCACTTTCCACCTTCCTTTTGCGAGCAGTCTAAAAGTCTAAGCATTATCGAGTGACTTAAGTCTTTCCCTAATATAGACGCTTTCTGACACCTCTGCAGCAGACAGCCTTTTGAAAACATAGTGACAAAAGAAGAAATTGCTCAAAACAAGCAATTTCTTCTTTTGCCACAATGTTTTCCACTTTTAATCATAGGTTATCCTTTCAATTATAGAGATCTTCTATTTTTTGACAAAATATGTTCAAAGTCGTCTGCTGCAGAATTGTCGTATGAGGGAAAGGGTTAACTGCAGACTGGGAATTGATGGAGATGAATGGTGCTGATGATTTTTCTTGAAGATTAGATGATAAATGTGACCTTGAAAGTGTTCACAAGGTTTATCAAAAATTTGACCCAGTTTTGGAACCTACCTGACTAGGATTTGATGGAGACGAATTCTCTGCTTCTTTGATGATTTTTCATAAAGATTGGATGAAAGATGAGGCCTCTAGTATGTTCACAATAAGGTTTAAATAAAATTTGGCCTAAATATGACCTAGTTTTCGACCCAATATGAACCATTTCGCACCAGACTCAGATTTGATGAAAAATGAGGCTTCTCCAGTGTACATCAATTTTTTTCAACAGTTTGTCTTAGTGACCTAGTTTACAGTTTGACCAAGATTTCAAGGAGATGACAGTTCTGATGAACTTTCATGAAGATTGGTTATTCAATGCGGCCTGCAGAGTGTTCACAAGGTAATTGTGATATACAGTACATATACAATATAAGTTCAATGGAACATAATTCTGGTGTTTTTGAGGCTATTTTTGTGACAGTTGCCGTCTGACAATTTCCCTTTGGTGGTTAACATTAATTTCAATATAGTTTTAATCAAATTCATCCAACTATGTCTTATTTATAGCTCAAGACAGACCAAAAGATGGAAGGACAGACAGACAGACTGAAGGAAGGACAACGCCAAACCAATATCCCAACTGCCAAGGGATTGTTTTCAAAAGTCATCTGCTTCAGAGGAATCAGAAAGCATCTGTATGTGGGGAAGGGTTAATTAGGAAAAGCTTGAGGCCAAGATTTCATTAGCAGTTTCTTGGAGAAGCAATTGTCTGAAGTCCTTTTACAGTAATTTGTATGATGTCTGAGATTTTCACATACAGATTATCTGTTTTATTACTTTAGTATAGATTTTCTTCTTTCCCTTAACTCTTGTCCACATATAGCACATCTGCACAGATAATAAAACATAGTCCAAAATATGTTAAATCTCAAGTAAAACATATTTTTATTAGAAAATACTTAACAGTCATTTAGTACCTGATATATAATCTCCAACTGATTAATTCCATCCAGAAAGAATCTGCATAGCTCCCACGATGTGCTATACGTACAGGTGCCGGCATGTGCGTGGCACCCATGTGCACACGTCCCTTTTGACAAAGAGGAGGCCAGCCATCAAGAGTGCAGATCTCAGCTTATCCCTGTCGCTCGGCAGCAAAGAGGACGACTTATTCAAAGTTGCGTCTCTTCTTAGGGATAGCATTTCTGTGGCACTTTGCAAAGTATGTGCCATCAGGTGCCGGTTGCCATATCCCAGGCCTCTAATATCCTAAATATGCCTTGACTTGCTACCTTCTCCTCTTTAAGCATGGGACGAAACCATGATGCCCAGCCGCACCCTGGCCTGCCAATTCTTGAATACCTTTAAAGGTACCGTCACCGAAGAGGGGGGCGGTCAAGTCCAGAGATGAAGAGTCCCTGTCCAAGAGGGTTACCTTCAGAGGGAAGCTCTCCTTGAACAAATCACACGCCCTAGGTGGGACCCATTCTCTTGACATAAAAGAAGGCACACTTCACACTGACGTACAGGCGTACAGCGATCTCGTGGTCTGAACCTGCTTGAGCAGTCTGCCTACATTATTTGCCGAACAAAAGCTGGGGAGATGAATCCTTTGCAGTCAACTCCTCAACGCCTGCATGGTTTTTACGACGAGGGCGAGCGTCAACCTTTGGACAGATGGAGGCAGGCACCATCCGAAAGACCTCATTAATAGCCTTCTCTAGAGTCTAGTGCTCTAGAGTAGGCTCAACATCAGAGGGGCACTGAGCTTGATCCTCCACTTCTTTGTCAGACGAAGAAAGGGGGATGGGTCTCGCCAGATGCGAGGTCTTGACCCTAACCGGTTGATGAACTGCTAGGTCAGCTTTGGAGACAAACATGGCTTGCTGTGGGTCATTTATAGGGGCCGAGCTCAGTGTGTGATGGTCTTGGCCTCCCATTTTCAGAGCTGACCTAGTGAGTATGATTAACAGATTGCCTGTCAAAGGACTCCCTCCTAGAGAGGTGTCCTTCCAGGATATGATGATCCTGGTAGGCAGTTTTAGGAGAATGACTCCTAATAGTAAAGGAATCCCCTTCTTTAAACGATCTGCAGCACTCATTTCGTTCCAATAATTGGTATGAGGGGTGGTACTGCGGAGAAAAATAATCCCTAGGTCTGTCCAAAGCTTGCGGAACGCACAAGGCTTTTCCTGAGTACACATAGTGCACGAAATGCAGGTCAGATGCGTGTCCAATGTGGCCTTTAAATGACCATGTGAGCCACGCACCTGATCTTCCTTGACAGACTTTGACATGCTAAGTCAAGAACAAAAACAGTTAATAATAGGGAATAATAAAATAGAAAAATTTTAAGCTTGCATTTCTGGATGTCCAAAAATTTAAGTGACATGCGCACATGGGTGCCCTGCACATGTTGGCACCCCTACGTATAGCCCATCTTGTTAGCAAGCGGATTCTTTCTAGATGGAATTAATCGGTAGGAGATTATATATGTTTTAAATGACTTATACGTATTTTTGACATAAAAAGTCCTAGGCTGTAGATGTTTATATATGTGTCTGCTAGTGGGAATGGGTTTAAAATTTACCTGATATGCTTGAAAGACCAGAATCTTTAAATAATATTGTGGAAAATCATAAATAAATGCTTAAAATTTCTTCTATTTTCACACTGCTGTCAAATGTTTTTCCTCTTCTATGATAAGAAACCCCTCAAAAGCATGATCTACTGCACATATGTCAAAATGCAGTTTTATAAGAGAAAATGTTAACCCTTGAAAATATTGTGGAACAAGAGTTGTCGGAGGACAATATAGGACAATATAGCTCGCCTATCAGGGCCTACTTCAGAACAGTTATAGCATAGTCACACAATATCACAATTGCAAGATAAAACAACTTTTCAATACTTGCATGCAAATGTTAACCAAGTCCATACAGGCCCTTTTGGGCCTTTTATATCTGTAAATTTGTTTATATATACGATAAGCAACAGCATACACAGTGTCTGAGAAAAGGCCTTGCACGCAAAGGTTTGAACAAAATTATTAGGCCAAAAAGGGGCACAATTCAGTCAAAATCCATTCCACAGTTATGGGACTTGATATACAAGGTCATCTAATGACCTTGAATAAGTGTGCGAAGTTTCAAAGCAACAGCATACACAGTGTCTGAGAAAAGGCCTTGCACGCAAACGTTTGACCAAAATTCTAAGTCCAAGAAGGGGCACAATTCAGTCAAAATCCATTCCAGAGTTATGGGACTTGACATACAAGGTCACCTAATGACCCTGAATAAGTGTGCAAAAGTTCAAAGCAACAGCATACACAGTGTCTGAGAAAAGGCCTTGCACGCAAACGTTTGACCAAAATTCTAAGTCCAAGAAGGGGCACAATTCAGTCAAAATCCATTCCAGAGTTATGGGACGTGACATACAAGGTCACCTAATGACCCTGAATAAGTGTGTAAAGTTTCAAAGCAACAGCATACACAGTGTCTGAGAAAAGGCCTTGCATTGCACGCAAAGGTCTGACCAAGCTGGCAACGTGTACGCCAACGCAGACGCTGGGGTGATTAAATAAGCTCCCCTATTTCTTCGAATAGGCGAGCTAAAAAGGAGAAGCTGCTCAAAGCAAGCAATTTTCCTTTTCCCTCAATAGTTTAAACTCTTAGTCAAAATCATATTTCCATTTTTCCAGATGTAACAGATTTTGCCTCAGAGATAAATATGAAACATATCTATAAAGAAAGTTTAATTATTGAATTGAATTGAAAACCTTGAGTCAGTAAAATGGATAATTTGCGCATCATGAGCAATTCTCCTTTTGCAACAATTATTGCATATATGTTTTCTGCTGCAGATGCGCCAAAGGGGAAGTGGGAAAAGGCTAAGATATCATATTGAGTGAAGTGTTTAAACTCAGTCCATGGTTCTTGTAGCTATTAACAATAACAGCAAATGACAAACATTGATTTTCTAAGAAGTGAATAAATCTGTCAATTATAATATAATGTAAACCTTTAATTTGACATGATAACACTAAGTCTTGTCACCATGTCATCGCCTCTATTCCAGCATCCTTATCCACACGCAGGCACATTTGCGACAAACTACTTTTTATAACAATGAGTCAAAAGAAGAAATTACTTTATTCAATAAATATTTTTCATTCAAAGAGATTTGTCAAAAATGTTGCAAAAATGTCTTCTGCTGCAAATTTGTTTTATGCAAGAAAGGGTTAACCGACAAATAGACACTTTCTGACGCCTCTGCAGCAGACGAGTTCTGAAAACATCGTGACAAGAGTAGAAATTGCTCAAAACAAGCAAATTCTTCTTTTGTCACAATATTTTCAACTTTTTCAGTAATTATTCCTTCATTTATAGAGATTTTCCGTGTATTTGCATAGATGCTTTCAAAGTCGTCTGCTGCAGATTTGTTTTATGCGAGAAAAAGTTAAAATGCTTTGTTGAATCAATAGAGAATGCTCATCTGTATCTAAATTAGACTTTTGAAACATTTGGGAAAAGAAATGCTTAGAAGCTACCCTTTACCCTAGACAGTCAAGGACTGTTTGTTTGTTTTGAGTTTCACGCCGGTTTCAACATATTTCATATCGCAGCAGACAGGAAAAATGATAATGGTCCCACACATTAAAATAAAAATATATAGGGTATCGAACCAATACCACCCCACCTGCTGGAGCTCAATTTATAAGAGTTGCGTTGACTCCAATCATTCAGACCCATTTAGCCGGCTCTAAGACGACACATAACACTTGCTTTCAGGAATTTGGCAAGGGTTAAAAATAATTATAATGAAAAATAGTAAGTTTTGGGTACATTTTTTGGTAAATGGTTGATTTTGATGTTTATAAATGTGAAAAGTAAGCTCTAAGCATGGGATTGAATTTTTCAGTTGAACCCACTTCTCCTTCCGGTTTGACAACACTGGTTGCAGAGCTAAACGTGAATTTAGAGGTAAATTTGAATACCAGCTTTTGCGTCCAAAATTGCTTGAAAAGGAGCTGGAAACGTGGTATTTCTGACTGCATCCACAGATTACCTATTGTTTTGAGATAAAGCAGCTCTTCAATTTTACACTAACCCCCTGCGTTTTGGTTGGGTGATTATTGGAATAAAGGGTCAAATTGATCTTACTGTCCTACTTTTTTCACCCTGTTTCAGCCCATTTTTGTGGCCAATTCTTTCCATAATATGGACCGAGAGTGTTACTTCCAGTCATTTTCCTACAATTCTGGCACTCCTTGATACAGGAAAACCTTTTTTATCGAAACAGTATGGATATTATGAGAGAATAAAAGTTGCGGTGTCCCAGGAAACAGAAAATCAGCTTTCAATTGTGTTATGCCACCTTATGCAGTTAAATGATGTAAATCTGTAAACTTGAAACTTGAAACTTAAAATGAGGCAATCCAAATTATGCATGTTGGTCTTCAGAGATAAAATTTTCATCAACATTAACCCTTTCTCACCTACAGATACATGTTGACGCATCTGCAGCAGACGACTTTTTGAAAACTTGGAGGCAAAAGAATAAATTGCTCAAAAAGAGCAATTTCTCTTTTTGTCACCATGTTTTCTTCTCTATTCAATTATTGTACTTTCATTTAAAGGGAGTTTCCAAATTTGTTCAGGTATCTTTTCAAAGTCGTTTGCTGCAGATTTGCTATATATGGGAAAGGGTTTTTAAGATAAGATTATATATCAGTGAGCCTTCATGTGATCAGAGTTCCAGATAAAGAGGGGTATAGACAGCTCTTTTCCGGACAATATCTCTCTTAGTATCCAACCAAACCCTATGATGTTGGTACTCAAAAGAATCGTCTCATTGAGGTTAAAGGATCAAATTAGAATGTTAGAACATGCAAAACGCCCCTTATCTGGAGCTCTGTGTTATAAGGACTATTTTTGATTTTCGAGAATGTTTTACATTGCTGCAGGAGTATATACAGTCAAAAACTTTGCAAATTGCACAGTATAAAATGTTGATGGTCTTCATGGTTAATAAGCTTAGTTAAACATCAAAAGTCACAATTTTCTGTATTCCATATATACTCATTTGTACCAAAAATGTATATTGGAGACTTTATGCAAATTTTTACTTTTTCATTATTTCTTTTGATAATCGTACCAACTTTTTTGGAGATTTTGCAGCAGAGAATATTTTTTAATCATCTCGAGATTAGAAATTGAGCATCACAATTGAATCTGGAGGGTTGGTAAGCATGCAGTCAGAAAAATAATATGAATAATATAAAATTCTAAATTTGGCAAAAAAATGTAAAAGTACAACACATACAGAATAACATGAATGAAAAGGTCAATATATTATGTTGTATATCTACAAATATAGCAAAAGATAAGTTACCTCCAAGTTCATTTGAAGCCATATCGGAAGCCTAAGATTTTAAATCAATTACAAAAGCTTCCTATCGTTTCCAATACTTCCGCTTCCCTAACACACAGAGCATTTTCCGAACATTTATGGAATATTTCATGTTAGTGCTGACGAACGTTAGACACAACTGTCTATAAATGGACATTTTTAGTCCTTTAAACCCTTTCCTACATACAATAATTCTGCAGCAGATAACTTTGAAAAAATCCAAGCAAAACTATGTAAAGTCTATAAATTCCAGTATGACTTTTTAATAGAATTGAAAAGATTGAGACAAATGGAGAAATTACTTATCATGAACAATTTTGCCAAATGATTTCAGAAGTCCTTTGCTACAAATGCATCAAATCTTATCTGCATATTGGAAAAGGTTACTTTTGGCTGGAGATTTTAACCCTTTCCCACATAAAGACGCTTTCATGGAGATTTTTCAGGTTTTTGTCACTATCCGTTTTCAAAGTCGTCTGCTACAGATTTGTTGTATGTGGGAATGGGTTAACCAGGTTCTCAACTTGTTTTAGTTGTTTGCATTAAATTTACTTGTACCATACCATAATAAAATATTTTTTTGACAAAAGTTCAGCAGAAGGCTTTTAAAAATATTGAGGGGAAAAGAGAAGTCGCTAAGAAAATGAGAAATTATTATAAGTTAAATTTTGAATGGCTAAAACACTCAAAACATAAATACATATAATTTGAAGTCATACAGTAAAGTTAAAACATTCTAAGATAAGGAGAAATTGATATGCAGCAGTTTTCCTTTGCCAACATTTTAAAATGGGCACTTTAAGCAGCAATAAAAGAGTCAAATGGAAAAGTTTTAAATCATTCTGAATAATCAGAAACATTTCTTATACTGTTCCTCTAAACTATCTCAAGCCATGTTTTCAAAAATTGAGGGGAGGCATTAAAAGCAATGTAGAAGACTTAGAGGTATCAAACATTGTCAGCATCAATAACTATTCAACTTTAGGTAAACAATTTCAAACAATCATCTTTCCATTAACCCAGCATCATAAAGTAATATTAGCACTTATTAGTCTTTTTAAAAAGTTCATTAAGTGAGAAAGAACTTTAAACAAAAACATATCACACCACACTTTAAAAAGCTAAGACCCTCCTCCCCCCAAAACAGTAAAAAAAATCATTGTGTTAAACAGTTCTCTTTTACTAAACATGTTTTTTTAAATTGTAATAAAAAGCTCATACAGCGGTAGTTGTCCTGACAGGGAATTGGACCTGGTTGATTTCAGATTTGCGAAGCATAAATGGCTCAAAACATGAGGGATGTTACATGACAATTCTAGAGCTCCATTTGAAGTGAAGGGTTAAATAAGCTTGCTAAAAGAAATCCAATCAATAGGTCTTCTAGGGCCAAAAACAGACTGCCTCTTTATTCCAGGAATCATTGGTACATAATCATTAATTTTGTGTTCTAAGGCAGCCAACAAAATCCAAGTGGCATGTTTTTATTGGAAGTGCTGATTTCCTGTAATTTAACTTAAATGTTATCGATATATTTCACATAAGATAAGAAGAAGATTTTTAAAGTGTTCACTATAGCTATAAGGCAAAACAGCCCCGCCCTCTGGCGGCGATGTTTTTCGACAAAACAACAGGGCTTGAAGGAATCTGAAAGAGGTTAGACCGTTACCCAAGGAATATTTCTACAAAATTATTTGGAAATTTGCCAGATTATACTTTTGAAGAAGAAAATTTTAAAAGATTTCACTACAACCATATATGGCAAAACAGCCCTGCCCCCTGGTGGCTATGATCTTCAACCAATCAACATGACTTGAAGGAATGTTAAAGAGGGGCACCCAAAGAACATTTCTACAAAATAATTTGAAAATTTGAAGGAATTTTAGAGAGTACATTGAGAGGATGCTTGCTGTGAAGTTTTATCACAATTGACCCATTGGTTACTGAGAAGATGTTCACGGCTGCACGATGCACGCCGGACATAGGGCAATCACAATAACTCACCTTGGGCCTATAGGCTGTAACGCTCACCCTGAGTATGCAAATTGGCTGTGGTTGATATTCATAGAGCATCAATCAATAATTATGTTGAAAAGATTGCAGAATAAGGACCAATTTATGACCATAATTTATTGCAAAACCTTTTCAAAAATGTGCTGTTTCATATGTTTGTAAGTGAGAATGGGTTGAACATAAGTGCTTGAAGAACACAATCATATTGTATAGATCGTCTGTAAGTGAATATGAAGTTTTTTAAAGTAAACATATTTTTATTAGAAAATACTTACCAGTCATTTAATACCTGATATATAATCTCAATGACCTTAATTCCATCCAGAAAAAACTCTCGCCTGGCGTATTCCTCACGGAAAGATCCTTGTATGCTAGTTTAATAGTAGAGGATATCCAGCGGGAAATAGATGCCGCTGAAATAGCCTTATTTCCTATGAGTGTTAGAAATAATCTCTTCCTACGGCCCCTAGTACCCTCAACTCTCTTAAGGTAGTACTTAAGAGCTCTGACAGGGCAAAGGAGTCCGAGTCTGACTGAGCACAGCTCGCAGAAAGATTGGGAACCGTAATTGGCTTCGGAATGACCGAAGGCAATTGATTTTTGGCAAGAAAACCAGGTTGACATAGTAGAGTTATAAGATTCATTGAATCTGATAAAACCTGTTTCTACTGAAAGAGCATGTAGCTCACTCCTACGGCGAGCTGTCGCAAAAGCGAGTAGAAAAATGGTCTTGAAGGTCAAGAATTTCAAGGAAGGACGCAGAAGCTAGTGGTTCATATGGCGCCTTCGTTAAGGACCACAGAACGCAAGATAAATCCCATTAAGGAGTTAAACTCGAATAACCGCATAAGTTCAGAGAGAAATGGATTAGAACCAATGCTCTCTCCCCTTTGAACTTAAGCGTATTCGAGAGTATAGAATGGTAACCTTTTACCGTACTAACTGCCAGACACTCTGGATTGATCGGCCTAGTACGACACCAATCCGAGAAGACCGTCAACTTGGAATCATAGACGATTCTAGTGGAGAGCCGTCTCGATTTTGCGATACGAGAGGCAACCATCTCAGAAAAGTTTCTCTCTCAAATAGATCGCTTGATAAGGTTCAAGCGTGAAGATGTAGCATTGCCGGGTTGGGATGAAGACGCCGACCTGGTTGTTGAAACAGTACGTCGTCTCGAAGAGGGAGACGTATTGGTTGTGCCAAGAGGGGCCAAAATGGTACTATCAACAATATTCTGAACCTTTTGGAGGACGATTGGGACCAGAATGAACGGGGGAAACGCATAGTTGAACAGACAGTTCAAATCGAGCATCAGTGTGTCCACTGCCCATGCTGCAGGATCGTACATCGGTGACACATAGAGTGGCAACCGATGATTGATTCTGGTGGAGAACTCCTCTGCGAAATATTCTGGAACAGTTCCAGAATTATACTAACATTGTTCCAGAATAAATGTTCAAGAACTGCTCTAGAACAAGCCCCAATCCATTCTAGAACATTTAAAGAACATTTCTATTACGTTAAATGAGACAAATTTCAGGGACAGATGTTCTAGAACAGTTCTGTTACTGTTTTTTGACCACTTGTTCAAGAACAGTTCTATAACAAATATTCTAGAATACATTGAGAACAGTTCCCCTTCTATTGTTCTGGAGTTGTTCTAGAACTAGTCTATAATATTTCTAGAACAGTTCCAGAACAATTCTTCTGGAAAAATTGTCTCACTTAACGTTCTAGAACTGTCCCACAAACATTCCAGAACAGTCCTAGACCAGAGTTCCAGAACAATTCTAGAATTTTCTAGAATAGTTCAAGAATGGTTTCAGAACAATGAAGGTTTGTTCCAGAAATGATGTGGGATGGTTCTAGAATAGTTCCAGGACACCTGCTCAGTAAACAGCTGAATCATACTTGTATCTGTTCTAGAGCTTGGGTGGGATGTACCTAGAACAATCCAAGAAATATTCAATTAAAAGTAAACTCACAGAAACTACAATCATGTTTGCATTTATTACATGTCTAAGATAGACTATGTTGTAATGGGTTATCCTAGACATTGTAGTAAATTACAAAATTAACTGAAAATGCCAGGGCCTGGAACTGCCTAAAGCCTAAAAGTGTTCCAAAAAGTATTCATGTTACAAGAGTTATCACTAAAGATGATGAATTTCACTTTAAATCACTGAATAAACATTCATTAACATAAGTCTAACCTGTCAAGTGTTTCTAAGCCATTGGTTGAATACATTCTGTGCTTGTAAAGCTTCATTTTATGTTTTTTCTATCTGCTTTTATCATTAGAATGAGAAGAAAGGTTATTTACAAATCACTTTGTACATAATATTTGATGACAATCGATTATAACCGAGTGTTTTGTGAAAACATTGCCTGAATTTTAACATGTCACATTATCATCCATTTTGAAAATTTAAAATCTCAACTTCCTGTTGTTGTTGTTGATATTATTAAACAAAAAAGGTTCTAGAAGTATTCTAGAAGTGTCCTTGTTTCTCTTCAGAATGGATCAAGTTTAAGTGATTCATTCACACTGAGTTAAAAAATACAAAGTCATTATTATTTAATTAAATTGACTGTACTGGAATTATGTTGTAGATAATTTCTAGAACATATGCAGAACTTGATATGATGATGATGATCTTCTAGAATTTTGTTTTAGAAGATTTGTAGAACATTTCAAGAACTTGATATTTCCTTGAAATGTTCTAAAAATGTTCTAGAACATTTGTAGAACTTGTAAATCACAGATTATAAAAGTTCATATTTTGGAACATTTTAGAACACTTTTAGAACCAAATATTAAAAATTTGTAGAAAATTTCTTTAACTGATTTTGTCCTTGAAAAGTTCTAAAAATGTTCTAGAATATTTCAAGAACACTTTCAGAATGAAAACAAGTTCAACAAATGTTCTGGATTTATTCTAGAATGATGTTCTAGAACAAAAGTTCTAGAACATGCATATGTTACTGTTCTAGAACTGTTCCATTTTCTAGAACATAATTTCGCAGGGGCAGATCCACCAGGGGTGTCCCGATCCGCATGAACACAGAGTTTACTACACTCTAGTTCAGAGTCCATTCCGCTGGTAGAAGTTTGTTCTGGTGGGATAAACTGTCTGCTAAGACATTAAGGCGACCGGGGACGTGTTTCAGACGTCGCCTGGCAACAAATGAGTAACTTCCACGTCTCCAGAAAGAGAAGGTGGGAGTGCGTTACTCCTTGCCTGTGAATGTAAGACAGAACAGTAGTGTTGTCTGTCGACAACAAAACAGTTCTATTTGCAACGGAGGCAGAGAACTGATTGAGAGCTAGCAGGACTGCCCTCAACACTAAGTTGTTTGCATGAAGACAACTTTCCTTGGCTGTCCACATGCCCTGGGCAGATAGATAAACGGATCTAGCCACCAGAGATGGTGTGACTTGAAGAAATCCGTCAGAGCTATCTCCTGTTCTAGTGAGTCCACAGATGGACGCCACCGGGACAGAAAAAGATACTGAAGGGGTCGCATGTGGAGCCTGCCTAGACTGACTAGGTCGTCTGCTGCACTTAGGGATCCCAGAAGTGACAGCATGGATCGGGCTGTTACCGTAAACCGATCAAGAGCGAGTCTGATTTTCCTGAAAAGGGAATTGACTCTGTCCAAAGGTACCCGAATCACCGCTAGGTCGGTGAGAAAGGTCATTCCCACGAACATGAACCTCTTCGACAGAACTAAATCCTACTTCTGCGTATTGGGAATAAGGCCCAACAGTAGAATGGTCGGCCAGGCTACAGACAGGTGGTTAATAAGAAGTAAACGATCTGTCCTGTGAAGTAGCCAGTCGTCGAAGTATTGAAGAAGCTGGGAGCCTTGCATTCGAAGGAAGGCTCCCACAGCATTGATTATCTTCGTAAATACTTGGGGGGGCAGACTTCAGGCCGAAGGGAAGTGCTATGAACTGGAAAACTTCCCTATTTACCATGAACCGGAGGTATTTTATCAACGGGGAAGTGATCGGCATGTGGTAATAGGCGTCTGGAGGTCTAATGAGACTGCCCAGTCGCCTCCCCGGATAGCATTCCTGATGGAGCTTGCCGACTCCATTTTGAATTTCTTGACCGGTATCAATAGATTTAGGGTTGACAAATATATCACCCACCGACCGTCTTTCTTCGGCACAAGAAAAAGACGGCTGTAGAAACCCTGAGAATTGGGGTTGAGAACCATCTCTATGGCGTTCTTTTTCAGAAGTGATATCACTTCTATCACTTCTGACATAGCCGGGTGCCTTGACAACAGGCAGATAGGAACGCTTGTCAGTGGAGGATGGGAAACGAAGAGAATTAGATACACTTCTTGTATCACAGACAAGATCTAACGATCCTCCGTGATACTTTCCCATTCCTCCATGAAATGTGACAGGTCGCCCCAGACTGCAATCTCCGGCCTTGGGAGCGTCATGGAGAGGTGCGTATCCCTGGAAGGTTGAACCTGGAAGTATTCCTAGGCTTAGCTCCCATAGAACGGGACTTTGGTTTGGGATACTTTGGCCCAGTGAAAGGAGGAGGTTTCTGCACATAAGGCTTAACTTCCTTCTTTTGCTTCTTTGCAGGGGGGGGGGGGGGGGGCTTCCTAAAATAGTCCCCTTTCGCAGAAGACGCTGAGCATTTCTGTCCCTGCGCTCGCCGATAGGCGTCTCAACTGCTCTGACGCATCAGCGGCAGTCACAGTAGCTACTCTTCCACCAAAGAGGAGATTAGAGGACAAGGGAGCGACTTTTAGTTTGTCCTTGCTGCTTTGTAGCAATGAGGAAGATTTGATGAGTGTCGCATCCCTCCTCGCGGACAGCATTTCTGTGGCACTCTGCAAATTAAGCACCACTAGGAGCCGATTGCCCTTGTCGAATGCCTCTAATATTCTACTAGCACCTACGCTAGAGACAGTCTCCTCCTTACTGCGAAGTGGTCATCATGGGAAGCACTTACCAACAGGCAAAATCCTGTCAACTCCACATATATACAATCCAAAACACCATACTGAACTCATGTAATGCTACAAAATACCTGAGTTACCATTACATGTACATCGGATCTCTCTTTGAAGACCCATATTCACAATATACAGGATGGTCCATTCCACCATGGCATTAATGAAACATCTGCTCATGCTAGCCTAGTACCATTAGGAAACAGCCTACAAGATGATAGGTATGTAACCTGTGCCTGGACATCATAAACAGATAATCACAGACAAAGTGGATTTGATCCAACGCAAAGCTGTTAGATTTGTCAAAAATTACTAATAAGATTGATGAACTCCAGTTGGATACTTTACAATACAATTTTTTTTTTCCAAGTCGCATTTCAGCACCAAATTATACACAACTCTCCAAATCATCAACATTTCACATTCAGCAGTACAACCAACTCTAATAAATGCCCATAGTTTACCAACCAACAGTGTTTCATTTTGATGTGTATTCGATAATCTCCAGTCCGAGACTCATTCAAATTTGACAGGACTCTTTGCAATGTGAAAAAAAATCAATTTTACATTGAAGGACCCAATGTTTTCTCAAAAAACATACAGAGCATGGAAAGAAAGTTCAAAATGAATCCTTGCCAATCATTTTCAACATTTTGAAAACTGTCATAAGCATGAAAGTGTAACGTGCCGGGCTAAAGACGCAAAAGATCCCTTCAGCGAAAAGTATACTCAACCCTGAAGGGGTCTACTTGTCTTTTATATATAGCCCTAAACGCCATCACTTCGAAACGGTGATGTAAATTTGCATATCAAATGCAACGTATAACGAACATTTTCGTTACACTACTTCCCACTCCGAGAAGACTCTTCCCGAGTCTTGGCCTGGGAAACCCGTGGGTAAGGCAACTCGGGTATGGCAGTTGTCTTCATCCCACCGCTGCCACCAAATGTAACGTGCCGGGCTAAAGACGCAGAAGATCCCTTCAGCGAAAAGTATACTAAACCCTGAAGGGGTACACTTGTCGTTTATATATAGCCCTAAACGCCATCACTTCGAAACGGTGATGTAAATTTGCATATCAAATGCAACGTATACCGAACGTTTTCGTTACAAAAGTAAAATAAATTATCTGGTACTAAATGAATTTTAAGACATCAGAAAATAGTAACACTTCTCAACTGACTGCGAATACAAAATCATTGGAGAAAAGGACGAAAATATTGACGTCAGAAAGTAAGGTATCTACGGGTCTCCTAAGAAAAATGTGATCATAAGCACCAAAGTAAACTACATTGTCAAGTACTAAATGAATATTTAGACACCAGAAAATAGTAACACACTTCTTAATTGACTGCTAATACAAAGTCATGGGAGAAAAGAACATAAATAATGACGTGAGAAACTAAGATAAAGCACATGGGAGAAAAGAACATAAATAATGATGTGAGGATCTAAGATAAAGCACAAAGTTAGAAGATTCTATGATAGATCTGACACAAGGTTGGAAGGCATGGTGGTCCAGTGGTTAACAGAGGTCTGGGGTTCAAATTCCGGTCCGGGTTCTGGATTTTTCTGAGGTGCTTTAAGTGTCTCCCACTCAACTAGAGAATGCGTGTATCGGTGCTATACACTGAGAGCATGTTACAGAATCAAGGGGGCTTTTCGGAAAGAGCTAGGGTATCGCACTTGGACTCCCTTGTATCTAACTCTGTTTCTTGACTTTTTCTACACCTGCCAAATGCCTGTACACGATATAGTGTACACTACCAAATGGGCCTTAACTTATGCTCTATCAGAGCAATTGGTCTCTATAATTAAATTACATTATCACATTAATTATATAAAAGTCAGGAACTTGTAAGCTCAAAACTTATAGCAATAATTTGACATGCTTTTGTATCTGACTACCACACACTAGTGAATAAGTGCTATGTTAGTTACAGTAGACAGTAAGTAATTAAAGTTTCATATTGAAGGCCAAATACTATTAGCACTTTGATTTTAAAGACCAGCATAAGCCGACTTTACTTTTAATGACAACAGTGACTCATTCTCCGCAGTAAAATATAAGATCTTCAATGTGAGCTATTGAAAGAAATAATTAGGCTTCAATGGATGGATAGGTTGCTTACCCATGTTGTTTCTTGTAAAAGTATGCTTAAAATATTGATTAACACTGCCTATTTCCTATCGTGAATGCTGCCATGACACCGGAAGTACACCTCATGCTCCAGAGAACACGAAAATTCGTACGCGCTGTCAAAATTATTGATTATGTTACATGAAATTTCTTTGATTTTCAGTGATGTAAATTTGAAGAAAATACTTAAAAAATTATTTCAAACTGAAAATGTAACTTTATTTGGGTTGTCAATCGCTTATAGGAAGTTTCCGGCAATTTGTATATGAAAACAAACAGACGAGTTATGCAAATTAGCCGAGATCTGTACGGATGAATCTTACCATTTCCGAATGATTAGATATATACTAATTTATTAATATAATTCACTATTTTTTCGATCTGTATATGCTATATATTCATTTTATTTTCATTCATTTTCAATTTGTACCGTTTCAACTTAAAATGTAAAAGTTAAAACATTCCGTTTGTGAATTATTATATTTTCGGATATGACAAGATATTACCTTTCCCCTCCATTAATCAGGTAATTTTCATGGCGGTTTCGGTGAAACGATGGTATTTACGGTGACACTAAAAGGAGGCCTACCCTGGGGATTTAGATTACAGGGGGGCAGGGAATTTAATGAACCGATTCGTATTGCTAAGGTCAGTTTTATTTTCAAATCTTTACATCAAGAAACTGTTCATTTTTCACTCTTTTAGCATGTTTATTGGTAATGGAACCGAAGTTCCTAAGTTCTGAGAAACTTCCTGACCTTTGACCCTACCTCCGTGTTAATTCCACTGATACCAACACACGTTCTTCATTAATCAACGAGTCATAAGTTACCAAATAGCTTTGGATGTATATTTGATTGATGTTTTATGAACTGTCACACCCTTTTTAACATTTAAATTTTATCTCAAAAATTTACCTGGTCGATATCGGAGATGAATTTAATATTGTACCTTAAAACATCCTGTTTGTTTTGTTTGACAACTTATGATTCCTATGTTTATTAAAATGTTAATTATAATGGAGGAGAACTGGTAGCATAAGAATTTGAATAATGATGATTTCCTCTGAATTTGAAGGATATACATCATTAGATTTAGATGGATTGGTGTTAAGGGTTTGATCAGTCAATCAGTTTGACTCATGACTACACACCAGACTGTGTTATGGGTGGTCATGTTTAAATAGGGTTAAAGTACATTGACTGCAATTTGTGGAGTGGTTAGTGTTCCTTGCTCATGGTGTCATCGTGAAGGGCAAAATTGCAATTAGTTACCTGTTGCCTAATAATTGAAACACTGGTGAAATTGAAATTTATATATAAAATAAAAGTAAAAGCAATCAGCTGATTTTTATTTCAATTCAAATATCAGCTTTATCTGGGAAAATCTGTTAAACTTAAAGGACAATGATTAAAAACAATGCTGTTTTGATCCATATAATAATAATTTATATAATTTTGCAGAATCAGCAACAAGTTGATAGTGGCATAATAATCCGATTTTGGTAACTCACATGTTTCCCTTTTTTAAGAATATTATTTTTTTAGGAAAAAATGAGTTTTCCCACAGATATTGCTTATTTAAGTTGAAAAGAAAGTACATTTATTATCATTGTCAGCCTTTTTTTGTTTGGCAAAGTAATGTTTATAGCTAGATCATCAATGACAGATAGGGTAAATTGGAACTGACAGTTAGCCATTTCCAACAAATATGCAGCTGCTGCTTTTGAAAACATCTTGGCAAAAATGAGGAAAACCTCTATAGATAAAAGTATCTTAAATTGAATAGAGTTGAAAGCATTGTGGCAAAAAAGAAAATTGTTCATGATGAGCAATTTCTCCTTTTGCCGAAATGTTTTTAAAAGACGACTGATGAAGATGGATCAAATCTGTCTGCATGCAGCAATAACACTAATAGCATAAACCTTTACTCTCTAAAATGGTTTCTTTCTAATATGAAAATGGCAAGGAGCATTTTTTATGCTTTAAAATCCTCATTTGACCTCCAGAACCTATGTTGTGGTTACTTAAAAGAATTGTCTCAGTGAGACGATTCTTCTGAGCACCCACAACATAGGTTTTAATGAGTGCCTAGAGAGATATCAGATACGAAAGACCTATTTACTCCTCCTTATCTAGTCCTCTGGGCATGCAAATTACAGAGACTTGTAAATATTTAGTAATGAAGCATACATAAATAGAATGTTGAAAACAGGTAATGTACCTGTATAGTAAAACATTGTATGACATGGCCAAGAAACTTTTTATTTGTGTCTACAGTATACACGTTTGAAAGCAAAGTGGGTAAAGGAAACTCTTATCACACAGAATAGGCAATTTCTCTTATTCCTGCAAAGTTTATACTCCAGTCTTAACATGTTTTTCTTTTCTTTAATTAATAATGTTTTATTCTGGACTTCAGATGTTCTTAATTTGGAATAGTGTACACGTTTGGCATTGTCAGTTATACTTACAGGGTTAATCCTTTCCTACAAACATACACTTTCTGGCGCATCTTCAGCTTACAACTTTGTGGAAAAGGGAGAAACTGCTCATTATGATCAATTCGCCTTTGCTACAATGTTTTCAACTTTATTCAATTATTGTCCTTTCATATATATACATAGCCCTAGATGAGGGATGTTTTGCATGTTCTAAAATCCTTGTTACATAAACCTAATATTAACCCTTTCTCTCATATAGACGCTTTCTGACGCCTCTGCAGCAGACAGCTTTTTGAAAACATAATGACGAAAGAAGAAATTGCTCAAAACCAGCAATTTCTCCTTTTGCCACAATGTTTTCCACTTTTAGTCATAGTTTATCCATAGGTTATCGTTTTGAGCAATTTCTTCTTTTGTCACTATGTTTTCAAAAAGCTGTCTGCTGCAGAGGCGTCAGAAAGCGTCTATATGAGGGAAAGAGTTAAAGGGACTGAATCCCATATGAGAAAAAAGCGAAAAAAAAAGAAAATTGTTAAAAATTGCTATTACCTTGATGTTTTTGCATGTAAGGCATTGAGATTTGCTGACTGATGTACTACAATATATGCACACTATTAATATTGCAGAGATTTTTCGTTATTTTGCATTGTAAAATGTAAACCTAGTAAATCTAAAAATATCGCTGTATATTTATCACATGATCACTAAAACCGAATTGACAACCTCCTTTGCAGAGTTGTCGTTCCTTACACTCACGTATACATGAATGTAATGAGTCGATAGTGTTAGAGAATGCCAAATTGAATCCACAAATTCAAATGAGCAAGAGGAAATTCCATGGTATTTTTAAACGGGAAAACACAGAGCGGACGTTTTTTTAACTGCTTATTTCCTATGAAATAATGAAAAACAAGACTTGTACGACCTTCTACAACATTCCGTTACATATATATCGACGTATTGTGGATTAATTAGAATAAGTATAAAATATAACGATTTTTGACCATTATGGGGTTGAGTCCCTTTAAGCAGTACTGAATATATAATGAATGTGACAAAAGAGGATGGGTGGGTGGTATTGGAACCACAGTTCCTTTTCTCACCTGTAAACGTGAGGTGTGGGTAAACCTCTAAAGTATTTCCCAGGTTAAGTGTAAAATATACACATTTGTAAAGCTGATTAAGGCATTTAAGTGGATTTAATTAATAGCCTGTTTATTATAAGGCTAATTTACTAACCCTTTGAATTTTAATCCTCACTTTTTAGACATTTTCCCATGAGTTCAATATTGAAACAAAGCAACTTTAGGACAAAATGTTTCTATATAAATGATGGAAAACACACATCTCGTTTTATTTGTAAACAAGAGACTTTTGAATGAGAGCCAAGTCATAAGAAAACCTGCACATGGGCAGTTTTAACCGGCTAAAACTAAGATAATTGTAGTGAATCATGCAATCAGATCAAGTTTGGAAAGGGTTAATGTCAAAGTTGTTCAAGCATCAGTAGCATGCCTCTCAGTCTGAAGAATGAATAACAAGTGGACAGAACTAGATCTTAACCCTTTCCCATATGCAGACACATGCTGACACTAAAACAGACATATTTTTAAATCATTGCGACAAAAGGAGACACTTAGCATAACAAGCAATTACTCCTTTCACTTCCATGTTTTAAACTTGATCCTATCATAAATTATCTCTTCATTTATAGCAAATTCGAAGCAGACAACTTTGAAACCGTACAACAAAAATATGGGAACATTTCTTTAATTGAAAGTATAATAATTGTATTGAGTTGAAAACATTGGGGCAAATGAGGAAATTGCTCATTATGTGCAACTTCACCCTTTGTCAGATGTTTTCAAAAGTTGTCTGCTGGCCTGCAGAGGCGTCAGAAAGCGTCTGTATGAGGGAAAGGGTTAATAGGATGAAATTTGAAAATAGGCTAAATTGCCCTAAATGCAAATGCCTTCTTTTCTCTGTTTTAAAACAAATGTTTTGTTTACTTTGTTGCTGAGATTGCATATAACTGGAAGAATCTTAGTTACATGAGAAGGAAAAATGATCCTCATTCATCCGCCTGTTATATATATATGTACGCATTTACATTATAGGTTATGGTTAATCACAAACTGTTGTAGCTACTTACACAGCGGTATAACTAGATTTTATTTTTGTCTGTTAGCACATATTTATAATTCTGTGAGATGAGATTTAAGAGGAATGAAACATGAAATAAAAAGAAACTGACACAAAATATGACCTTGAAAAGAAACATTAAACCCCTGCAGACTTTATTCACATACTTTTTTTTTCTGGACACAGAATTCTCATTTAACACTTTCTCGCATACGACAATTCTGCACTAGACGACTTTGGTAACATCTATGAAAAATATAGAAGCTTAAATGACAGTATTTTTTATTTGATTGAGTTGAAAACATTGTGGCAAAAGGAGAATTTGCTCATTATGAGCAATTTCTCCTTTTGTCACAATGTTTTTGAAAGTTTACTACTGCAAGGTTAACATTTTTAGACTAGCAGAAGAGTAGGGTGATCAGGATCTATACAGGTCGCAAAATCCCCAGGTTGGATGATCATAATGAGCAATTTCTCCATTTGCCACAATGTTTTCAACTCTATTTAATAATTAAACTCGCATTTATAATAATAGATATTTCATATTTTTGTCAATATCTTTTCAAAGTTGTCTGCTGCAGATTTGTTGTATGTGGGAAAGGGTTAGTGCCACTCATTTTTACATACCTGTATGCCATAAATAAATCTGCTCCATTTGATATCTCTCAAATAGTGCTTCTGATAGTCTCAAATTTCAAGATAGGAATCAGCAGTACTTCACCATGTATCTGTCAATTCTGTTTTCAGATAGACTTATCTTATTAAGATTATTCGCTTTTCCCACAATGCTTTTTAAAGAGTTTTGCTTCAAACATGTCAATAGTGGTCTATCAGGGAAATGGTTATTGAGACAAAACAGTGCCACAATGTTATCAAAATTAACTTGTTGAAGAGTCATCCAAATGAAAGGGGTTTCAGAGGAGCACAATTCAGGTCAAAGATTTAAAATGAAAGAAATTGTTTCCATAACTTTCAAATTCTTTCTATGATTGCGAAATGAATGAAACGTATACATTTAATAAAAGAAATAATGATTTCCTGGTTTGCCAACAAATTTCTTTCATAGTTGTTGAACCGTATACAATAAAATGTAAAAAATAATATTTCGTATGTTTGAAATTACCCTTGTGCAAATGACCCGGTAAAAAATATTCTATCAGAATTTAATGTTTTGCATTTGAAGTTATTGAAGCTTGATATGTTAATCTTTGATATCAATAAATAAGTTATTGTATATCTAACAACTTAAATGTCCATGTTTTGATGAGTATTTGGGTCTTTAAAATGTTTAATTAATACAATCTGTTGTTTATCTGATTACCAATAAATGATAGCAATATAAACTGTACATGCATCATTTAAATATTAAAACCCTTTCCCTGATACAAACAAATTTCCGTTCCTTTAGGAAGCATCTTTGGGGAAAGTAGGAGAAATTGCTTGTTTCTACTTTTCCAACATTTTTTTTTCGACTCCAAAAGGTTTAGATCGCTTTTTGTGAGCAGTTTGTCGTCCGTCTGCTTGTTAACCATTTATGCTAGGTTCCCACTATGACGATTCACTGCACAATTGAAATTGTGGTCTCAACCCTTTCCCACAATTACAACAATTCAGCAGCAGACGACTTTGAACATATTTTGTCAAAACATAGAAAATCTCCATAATTGAATGGATAACCAGGCGCGGCTGAGTATGACTAAAAGTGGAAAACATTGTGGCAAAAGGAGAAATTGCACGTTTTGTACAATTTCTTCTTTTGTCACTATGTTTTCAAAAAGCCATCTGCTGCAGAGGCGTTAAAAAGCGTCTATATGAGGGAAAGGGTTAATCATGGAGTAATCATGGTGATGCTATCAGATCTTGAGGTCAGTGGTGGCAATCATGTTGAACGTAGAAAAGTTTTGGACGCTTTTGTTTTTTTCTACGATTAGAGGAGGCGGAGGAGACCACCCCCACCCAGAAAGCCAAAAGAAAGAAAACAGTAACTGCCTTTACTGAAGAGCAAAAGGCAAATCATTGAGTTTCTCATGAGAAATGAGGTCCTCTACAGCAAACGCCTTGTGGTTTTCAAGGATGTCACCCAGAAGGATGATCTCTGGGCTGCACAGGCTGCCAAGATAAACACTACTGTGGCGCAACTTAAATTATGGTACACAGTCATGAGGACCATGATTGGCCGGCTGAAGAAATGCGACAAAATGAGTGGGTCAGGAGGAGATGCCATTACTGACATGAACAGCATAGAGAAGTGGGTGTGGGAGAAGTTCTCCTAATTGATCCCTCACATTGAGACGGTGGATGCCAAAAATGTGGCCTCCTTTGCAGAAGCAGCAATTAAGTGCAAGGCACTGAACTCACCCCCTCCACCAGCCAAACCTCATTGAAGAGCTGTGGTGGTGTAACCGTGTTAATCTTATGTAGTTTTGGAATCTCCAGCCTCAAATGGGTGTCTAGGATGCTGGAGAACTGGCCAAGCTGTTGTCTCCTTTCCTCTGTGAGCTATGGTTACATCCAGAACTGCCTGACTGCAGCTCTCCTGGCCCTTTGTGGTTGGGGTTGTGGCTGGTCTGGCTGCTGCTTGTCTTCTTTCTCTCTGGTGATAATGTAAGCATACAGTAATACTGCAAATGTCACGTTGTCATCATCCTCAACTTCTGCCATCATCAATGGTTGTGGGTTGTAGTGTTCAATCTGTAGAAGTTCAAGAAACAATGAAGCCCATGGTTAGTTGGGCTGTATATATATTCATCGGGGTCCAATCGTAGCTCAAATCGTGATCACTCTCGATCCTTATCGTGAAAGACATCGGGGCCACAATCGTATCCTATCGCAACAGAGCGCATCGGTTTGAGATGAACGTATCAGAAGGTATCAGAGCGTATCTGCACATACCAGATTGTCCCAAATCTGGGACCCATATCGTGATGATCATATCACATCGAGACCCAATTGTGGACTCAATTGGGACAATCCTGTCGGAATGCATATGATCGTATCTGAACGGGTAGACCAGCTTGTGACAGTTTGAAATTGACCAAGTGTGACCAAATCGCATCCAAGCACACCAAATCGTACCAGAACGTATCAACTCGCATCCCCTCGTATCCAAACCTGATATTTCAGAGAAATTCCACGATCAGCTACGAATGGCCAATTGTGGCGTTCATAATGGATCGCACGACAGTGGGAACCTAGCATTAGTCTTAGAGGCCACTGTTTCCATCCAATCTACATGAATCTTATACAGTTTGTTTATCATGCTCATTTCTAGTCCAATTTCGAATATTGGTCATGACTTAAGTAGGTCAAAAACTAGGATCATTACGCCAAATTAACATGTTGAAACTTTAAATTGTCTGAATATTTTTCTTGATGATATCTAGAAATATCTAGGCAAATACATGGAACTCTCCAGAAATGAAAGAACTCGTTATGAGCCATTTCTCCTCTTGCCACTCTGTCTTCAAAAGTCGTCTGTTGCAGAGGCATCAGAAAGCCTCTGTATGTTGGAAAGGTTTACCAGTAAAGATACACCTGTAGATTCAATCTCTCTACTGTCAGAAAATTCTTGGGAAGGATGACTAATAATCATTTAACCCTTTCCCTCATATAGACGCTTTCTGACGCCTCTGCAGCAGACAGCTTTTTGAAAACATAGTGACAAAAGAAGAAATTGCACAAAACGTGCAATTTCTCCTTTTGCCACAATGTTTTCCACTTTTTGTCATAGGTTATCCATTCAAATAATGGAGATTTTCTATTTTTTGACAAAATATGTTCAAAGTCGTCTGCTGCAGTATTGCAGTATGAGGGAAAGGATTAATCCTTTCCCACAATGAACAAATCTGCAGCAGACGACTTTAAAAACATTTAGATAAAACCATGGAAAATCTCCATAAATGATGGTTTAATCACTGGAAAAAGTTGAAAATATTGTGACAAAACAAGAAATTGTTTGTTTTTTAGCAATTTCTTCTTTTATCACTATGTTTTCATAAGTTGTCTGCTGCAAAGGCGTCAGAAAGCGTCTATATGTGGGAAAGGGTTATCAGACATACTTTGTGATAAGTTCTTGGATGCAGTAGTTTCTGTGATGCACCCAGGTTGGTTCATTCATGTAGAATGTATATTTAGAAAGCTCCATGGAGCCTTGGTTTGTTTACCTTCAGGCAAGCAATTCTTACAATTTTGTGCAAAGCTGTTGTTGTAACAGACTAAACATAACAATGAGAATTTGCAGTTGCAACACTTTTGCATTGGTCTGGAATAATAGATGTCCAGGAATGTGTCTAATTGTAAATAGGAAATTAAGGCTTCATTTTCTTGTCTAACTTGATTTCTCTTTTTTTGTGAAAACAAAAAGGTGCACTCATTATAAGCTTGGTCAACAACATGTTGATGGTTTTGCAGCAAACAACTTGAAAAATTGTGTAAAAAAGAGGAAATCATAAAATTGTATAACTGCATGTCTATTAAATTCTTAATTTCACATTCTCAAAACATTTCTATGATGTTTAGAGTATCAATTGTATCAGACAAACAGACGCTTTCTGACGCCTCTGCGGCAGAGGACTTTTGAAAACATTGTGGCAAAAGAAGAAATCGCTCATGATCAGCAATTTCTCTTTCTGCCACAATGTTTTCAACTTTAATTAAACTCTCATTTATATTGTATATTTTGGCCAATGTGTTTTCAAAGTTATCCGCTGCAGATTTGTTGTATTTGGGAAAGGATTAATCCTTTCACATTTGCAAATCAACAGTTGAGACAACAAATATGTGAAAATCTCTTTTTAAAAATGAATGTACATGTATTTTAAACATAATGTGGCAAAATGAGAAAAGGCTCATTATGAGCAATTCTCCTTTAGCGACAATGCTTTCAAAAAATGTTTTCTGCAGATGCTTCTTAAAGCTTCTATATGTGCAGTAGGTTGTGGGTTCGATCACTGACAGGGTTATACCAAAGACTTTCAAATTGTTAGTAACTCTCCCTCCATTGTGTAAGTTAACAATTTACTGAGTGGCAGTTGTCAGGATAAATGGACCAGGTGTAAGAGAAAAGCCTTGATAAAACTGAAATGTTTTTCAAGTGGTGTAAAAACACCATGCAAAACATAGCCTTTACTTTGTGTAAACATCATATGCCATTTAACAATTTCAAGCATAAAACAAATTCTCAGATGAATAACATCTAGTTAAAATTTGGTATTTAATAATCTCCATAAATAAAATTATCACAATTGGAGTAATTTCTTATTATGATAAATTTCTCCTTTTGCCATTGTGCATTTGAAGTTGAGTCTAGCTAGCTCGCGAGAGATTCAAAAGTCATCTGCTGCAGAGGTGTAAAAATGTGGGGAAAAATTTGGCTTTGAAGATGAAATTATGTAATATAATATTATATTAAAGGTAACTTAAAGTATCTAAGGTTCAGCAATATCTCTTTTTCCAACATTTTTTTTAAAATGCCTGCTGGTACAGGCATCAAATATATGGTGTACGAGAAGATGAAGGGTAAAGAAAATGATATTAACTCTTTCCCTCATATAGACGCTTTCTGACGCCTCTGCAGCAGACGGCTTTTTGAAAACATAGTGACAAAAGAAGAAATTGCACAAAACGTGCAATTTCTCCTTTTGTCACAATGTTTTCCACTTTTCGTCATTGGTTATCCATTTAATTATGGAGATTTTCTATAGTTTGACAAAATACATTCAAAGTCGTCTGCTGCAGAAATGTCGTATGAGGGAAAGGGTTAATGGTCTGATCAAAAAACTATTGCATCAAAACAATGTCTGCTCCAAAACAAAACAGAGCTGTGAGAAGAAAAAAAATCAATGGATTGTTGCAAGTATTTAAAGTTCACAAAAGTAACTGTTTCAATTTTACTACTTGCCCACCGCTATCCAATTTCAGTTAGAACAATTGTATCTATAGACTGATATAACATGTCTACTGACTTGTACAATTTAACCCTATCCCAAGGAATACAACAAATCTGCGGCAAACAATTTCGAAGCCATCTGGTCTTTAAACCCTTTCCCTCATAGTCATATAGACGCTTTCTGAAGCAGACGACTTTTTGAAAACATTAGTACAAAAGAAGAAATTGCTCAAAACGAGCAATTTCTCCTTCTGCCACAATATTTTCAATTCTATTCAATATTTAAACTTTCATTTATAGAGATTTTCCCTATTTTCCCCCAAATGATTTCAAAGTTGTCTGCTGCAGATTTGTTGTATGTGGGAAATGGGTAACTGACTAGTACAAATTACCTCATTAACTTAGATGAAAAATAGACAAAACATACTTATTTAACCCTCACTTTCCAACATATAATGAATTCCCCGTTAACAGCAAATGACCTTGAAAACATATGGGCAAAAATAAAAGAAAAATTTCTGCAAATTAAAGTATGATCATTGAATAAAATTGTGTCAAAGGAGAAATTGCTTATTATGAGCAATAAATTTTCCCTTTGTCACAATATTTCCAAAAGTCGTCTGCTGTAGATGCATATAATGTATAATGTTGCTATCATGGCAAGGGTTCACTCTATCAAAATATTATAAGCAATGTCAGAAAACAGAAAAAATAATTGCTCATGATTTGGTATATATATTTCCTTTCCTGTCAAACTCTTCAACTAAATCATTAAATTTATCTGCTTCACTGGTGATAAAAGTTTGATAAATGAGGCACAGTAGATGAAATTTGAATAACATTCATGATTGTAACACAAAATGGGGTAAAAATGCTAAAATAGTAAATGAAATGAAAAGTTGAATTATTATACTGTCCTAGGTTTAGGTTTATTTTGCTATTGCCTAAAAGTAGCTCTTTCCCTTAACTATACTTACAATTTTGAAACCTTTTAAACCCTTATATAGAAGCTTTCTGATGCCTCTGCAGCAGACAGCTATTTGTTAATATATGGCGACAAAAGAAGAAATTACTTAAATGAGCAAATGCTCAAACAATTCAAAGTCATCTGCTGCAGATTTGTTGTATGTGGGAGAGGGTTAAAGCAGACGGCTTTTTGAAAACATAGTGACAAAAGAAGAAATTGCACAGAACGTGCAATTTCTCCTTTTGTCACAATGTTTTCCACTTTTAGTCATAGGTTATCCATCTGACAAAATACGTTCAAAGTCGTCTGCTGCAGATTTGTTGTATGTGGGAGAGGGTTAAAGCAGACGGCTTTTTGAAAACATAGTGACAAAAGAAGAAATTGCACAGAACGTGCAATTTCTCCTTTTGTCACAATGTTTTCCACTTTTAGTCATAGGTTATCCATCTGACAAAATACGTTCAAAGTCGTCTGCTGCAGATTTGTTGTATGTGGGAGAGGGTTAAAGCAGACGGCTTTTTGAAAACATAGTGACAAAAGAAGAAATTGCACAGAACGTGCAATTTCTCCTTTTGTCACAATGTTTTCCACTTTTAGTCATAGGTTATCCATCTGACAAAATACGTTCAAAGTCGTCTGCTGCAGATTTGTTGTATGAGGGAATGGGTAAAAAGACACATTTTTAAAAGATTAGGGGAAAGAGGAACTTGTTCTAAATGGGAAATTTATCACTTTTCCCAACTACAATGTTTTTAATTTCTTATTAAAGTAATGTACTTCCAAATTCTCAGAAGTTACAAAAATTGTTTGCCAGCCTCAAATCAAATTCATACCTCCAAAATTTAAAGATGTCGCTACAATTCAAAGCAAACAATATTAGATTATGTGAAACTGTTAACCCTTTCCCATATGCAGACGTATTTTGGCGTATCTGTAGCAGACAACTTGAAAACATTGTGGCAAAACTTTATGGAGAAACTGTTCATAATGAGAAATTTACAACTCTTTTCAACAATTATACCTCCTTTTATAAAGAGTTTCCATATTTTAGTCTCAATGTTTTCAGACTTGTCTGCTTCAAATTTCTTTTATGGGGGAAAAGGTTATGTACTGCAGGTAGAGGGTCAGGGACTGAAGAGAAAATTGTCCCAGGTAGTTCATTAAGTTTCTTGGGTCTGTCAATAATACACCTTTGACTGTATTGGGCCAGTAATTACATGGAATTGAATGGTTTATGAGACATGTTATTAGTAGTAGTAGTAATAGTGGAGATCTAGATCGAATCTGGGTTAATTTGTACCTTTTCCTTCATTTTCCTTAACATAGACACATCTGTGCTTAAATAGGGACGCTTTATGATGCATTTGCAGCAGACTTCTTTTGAAAACATAATGAGCAATTTCACCTTTTGCCACAAATGTTTTTAACTCTTTTCACTAGTTATATAATACTTTCATTTAAAGAGATTATTCATGATTTTGCCTAGATTTTATCAAAGTTGTCAACTGTAAATGTGTCATATGTTGGAATGGGTTATCTCCATTTCAACCTTATTCCAGGACGAAAAGGATTATGAATACAATAATTGTAGTCTGTTAAAAATATCTAAGTGCCAGAGAGTATCTTTTAAAGATAAATAAAATTGTACTTATTATAATTATATATATGTCTGCAAACCAAAAACAAATTCAGATTTGTGTATGACAGTCATGTTTAAACATTTCATGATGTAACGGTACTTGACCTTTTCCCACCTTTTCTCCTTTTGCCACAATATTATCAATAGCAGAGTTGCTGTATGTGGGAAAGGGTTAAGTCAGTTCTAACTCAGGAACAGTAGCCTGAGTAGGAGAGTTTTTAAATCTGTTTTACATTATGATAAGGATAATTAAGTTAATGGGATAATTGTTTGCTTGCTTTGAATAACTGTGGCTGGCGAGTGGCAATCATTATCATACCAGTTCTAGTTTTAAACTTCCAAACCCTGGAATGTTGTTGGTGACTCTGACAAGGTCGAATTGTTTGCATCACATATTATGTCCATTCTCTTCGCTTTTCAGAAACTCATAGCTGTATTGATTGATTTGGGTTTAACGTCGTTTGCAACAAGTTTTCCATAATATCATGGCGTTCACCTACTCTTTTGTTATAACGCCAGTACTCCAAACAACATTCTTTCCAAGCGACTGGCTGCTTTTCCACATAATACTGTTAGCCCATTGGTGGAATATGAATGAAGCTTGTCACACTAACTTTTGTCAAAAGTCTAAAAGAATGTTGGCCGAGCTGGAGTTCAAACTTACAAACCCTGAATTAACAGCTTGTGTCGCTTATCATGACTGAGCTGCTGGGGCTTGGTGATGAGCTGGTTACTTTAGGATTATACTTATTATAGGTTTATAGCAAGTAGACATCAGCATGTTTTTGTATTAAGCTGAAAGCTTATTTCACAATCTGTGCAAAAATAGATAAGATCTAAACAAGGTTAGGGGCCTTCACTTTATTTCATGCTCTTACAAACCAAATGTTTATTGGTCCTTTAAAGAATTGTCACAGCAAAATCATCTTTGAGTACCCTAGACGAACAAGGTGGTGTAGTGGTAGTGGTCCGCCTTGGATGCAGGAGGTCACTGGTTTGATTCCCGGCACGGGTCATATCAAAGACTTTAAAAATGGTAGTAATATGGCTGATCTCCTTGGCGCTCAGGGTTGCGGGGCTGGCATTACAACTGACAGGCTGGTGTCAGGATAAATGGACCATGCAGTAGACTAGTACTGGTTAAACGTATACCCAGGAAATTCCAGAAAATTCCGTGATATAACTGAACAATTGCTGAAAGCGGTGTAAAACACCTAGCAATCAATCAATCAAGCTGTTGAGTACCGACTATATTGGCTTTAACTACTCAATAAGAGAGCCATAATTGGAAAAGACCTGCTTACTCTTGTTTATTCAGACCTCTGTTATAGCGTGTAACACAGAAGTTTGCCATGAATTCCTAAAACATTCTTGGATTCTTCAAACTCCCCTAATATGGTATTCAACTAGTCATCTGCTTTGAAAGAAAACCAGTCACACCATCTGGAAATTAAAACATACCTTTGATATACATATTTTAGGTACAGTTGAAAATCTTTTTGAAGATGGATGGAAAAATGATCCTTTTCCAATAATACCTTCAAAGATATATAGTCTGTCGTTCAAGAGTCAAATGAAGAATGAATTGGCAAAAACGCTTTAAATAATGCAAGAATTTGCTATTTACTGGCTATCTTGTCTAAACAGAGAAGTTGGCAAAGACTTTGCTGAGAATTCTTGGCTTCTTCAAAGGATAGCTGTTAACAATCTCCTGCTATGATTAGAGACTTAAAAAATAAACATACAGATTTACTGATAGGATCGGGTCTCCTTGGTGATTTTAAAGCACTGATACTTAAGCTTTTAAAAAGACTTTGCACAAGGACATTTTCATCCTCTTCTGCACAAGTTGTGTCTCAACACTTTCGCTCAAACACTTTTGCAGTGAATGAATATAAAAAAGTATTAATGAGAAAATAGAAATTGCCAAAATCAACAAATTTCTCTCTTCTCCAACAATGTTTTCAACACTTGGGCCTAGTTTCTCAAAAGTCAAGGTCACTGTCTGTAATAAGTTAATGCTTTATTATTTACCCTTTCCCTCTTATAACAATTCTTCAGCAGAAGACTTTGAACATATTTTGTCAAAAAATAGAAAATCTCTACAATTGAATGTATAACCTATGACTAAAAGTGGAAAACATTGTGGCAGAAGGAGAAATTGCTCGTTTTGAGCATTTTCTTCTTTTGTCACTGTTTTCAAAAAGCTTTCAGAAAGCGTCTATATGAGGGAAAGGGTTAATGTAGAAGTTTTATGGCAAGTTTCCTTTAATTATCCCCTCGGTTACGAAGTAAGCGAGAAAGGGATATAGTAACGGGACCGTCCGTATGTATGTGTGTCCGTCCGTCCGTCCTTCCGTCCGTAACAAACCTTGTCATCACTCTACACTAACCATTTCTTGACAGATCTTAACCAAACTTGGTATAAAGTAAGTATATGGTAACATCTTGAAGCCTATTGATTTTCAAGGTCATAGGTCAAAGGTCAAGCCCAGCCGAGGGGATGCATCCGCTTTGCGGTGCCCTTGTTGTTCTTATTTCTTTGCAATATTGTTGAATCTTAACATAATGATAAGCCAAAAGGAAGCTATGATATACACTTTTAAGTTAGAGCAAGTACCTTCATGAAAGTCAAGGTCACTTTGGGTCATACATGTATAACTTTGACCTACATATATATGTGTTATATTTTACAAGCGCTTTGAAAAGTTAAGCATGCTGTTCTCTTGTTATCCTTTCCCACATATAACAAGTCTGCACCAGATGACTTTGCCAGCATCTTCATTAATTTTGACAGTCTCTCATAAATAAGTATCGAATAAAGTTGAAAACATTGTGACTAAAGAAGAAATTAATCATCATTGACACATTTCCTCCTTTTGCCACAATGTTTTCAAGAGTCATCTACTGCAGGTGCGCCAACATGCGACTGCAGGTGGTAACTAGAACTATCACTGGAGATGACAAATACCCCCTAAACAGCACCTTGACCTACACCATAACTTAATAAGTAAAAGGGCCATAACTCTGTAAAATAGCATGCAATTGTAACCCCTTTAGGATATGCACATCTCCTCTTGGGATAGAAGCTTCATGTAAAATTTTATTGAATTCCACCCAGTGGTTTGTTGGAAATAGGCCGGACAAAATATGGCTTCCGACCGACAGACAAACCGACAGTGACTCCTATATACCACCTCTTCTTCGAAGGGGGTATAAAAAGGGTTAACATTTTCTCTCATGGAGACCCTTTCTGACACCACAGCATGCTCAAATGAGCAACTTCTCGTTTTGCCACAATGTTTTCAATTATAATGAAAAACTTAAATATTGTTGATCTCTATATTTCACATACAGTATTATGTGTCTGCATGTTTTTAAAAAGTCATGCTGCAGATTTGTTGTATGTGGGAAAGGGGGTTAAAGTTGAGCTGTTGAATGGTAATGTATGCTGCAGGAAGTGATATCTGAGGCATGTTTCAATGCATAATAAAGGTTGTAAATTAATCATGACCCATTTGTTAAGTTTGAATAGTTTGTAATGACAAATATTTCAACAAAGAGGTCTGTTTTGAAGTTTTTAACCCTTTCCCGCATGTAGATTCTTTATATAGTTTTAGTCTGCTGCAGAATTGTTTAGGGTTAACTAGGGGGAGAAAGTGATCATTACAAAGAGTTAGGACTCATTCAGGTCTATGCTGCATCAGTGCTTTATGGCAGTATTCAACCCCTTTCCTTCATACAGACAGCTTCTGATGTCTCTTTAAAAAATATGATGATATGATAATTTGTTTGAATGATGCTTTACACTGTTTTCATAAATGTTTCCGTTATCTTACGTGATTTCCTGGGTAATTCACCAGTACTACTGGTCCATTTATCCTGACACCAGCCAGCAATACAGTCATAATGCTAACCCCACAACCCCAAGAGCCATTGCAGAGAGAAAGCCATTACTACCATATTTTTTAGTCTTTGGTATGACCCGACCTTGGGATTGAACCCACAACCGAGATGGACGCTCTACCACTACACCACTGAGGTAGTCAAAATAATATGATAAGCTATACCTTTGCCCTTTTCAAAAGTTGCCTGCGGAAGAGCCATCTGTATTGGGTAATGGGATAAACCTTTTTTTTTTCAGTTATTGTAAGCATTGTTGTAAATAATTTCCCATAGTTAAACTTTTTCTCACAGCCAATAAAGACAAATTGAACTAAATAGTTTATACAAATTGGTTGTTTTGCTTGATCATTACAAACGAATTTGCTGTCTTGCAATTTGTTTTCAGCTATTATTTCAGAAACAATAATTGCTATGTAAGAAAAGGTTTACAAATTATATTAAAAAATGCGAATGAATATTTTTACCACTCGAAGCTTAAATTATGAATGTAGCAGCTCAGAGCCTAGATGTGCATTTGTAAATTGGTCACACTTAGTCCTCAATTGAACCTGAGATATTGTGGTATAAAAAAAATATGGTTCAGAGAGAGAACCAAAATATAAGAATTTGAGGGTAAGTAATGATTCAAGAACATGTAACATTGCTTTATATAGTGGAGAGAATCATGTTTGATGCGGGGTAATTGGGCCCTTAAATCACACACCTGGGTAAATAAAGGAATAATTGGGTGAGAAAGAATTATCTTTTCTGCTGCCAATTTGTGGTGTTTTATTGTTAACCTTTGCCAATTAGAACAACTGGACCATTAGTCAGTCCATTACAACAAGTGCTACCAATCCATGGGTTGTGAGTTTGAAACCAAGCTCAGCCATTGATTCTTTCCATTAATTGATAGACTACTTGTAGCGTCATTATATTTCCACTAATGCGCTAAACCCTTTCCCACATATGACATATCTGCAAAAGACAACTTTGTAAACATCTACACACAAATATGGAAAATCTTTCTTAAAGAAAGAATAAGTTTCAAAATAAGTTAAAAATAATGTGGCAAAAGGTAAAAATGCTCATTATGAGCAACTTCCCCTTTTGCCACAATCTTTTCAAAAGTCTTCTGCTGCAGAGGCGTCAGAAAGCGTCTGTATGTGGGAAGGGGTTACGTAATAGATGATTTGGGAATTATACTGCTGTTAGGACTACTTGTGCAAAACAGCCAGGATGAACAATTGGAAAGGTGAACGAACTGGCTACCAGGATATAACGGGAAAATCTGTTGAATTGCTTTCCAGCGTATAGATGCTCTCTGATGCATCTACAGCAGACTTCTTATGAAAATATTGTGGCAAATGAAGTAAATACTCATAATGAGCCTTTTCTCCATTTGCCACAATGATTTCAACTCTTTCAAAAATTATACTTTCATTTAAAGAGATTTTCCTTGTTTTCAAAGTCCATGATAGGAAAGCGTAATAAATAATGTATTGTGACAGTTTTAGATCTAAGGAGGTTTTCTTGAAACCCATGTGCCTGACACAGATTAAATACCTTTTCAGACAAGTTTGTAGAAGAATATCTTCTTGTCACATATTTTCTTAACCCTTTCCCACATACATCAAATCTAGTCAGCTGATGACTTTGAAAAAATCTAGGCAAAAATAGGAAAATTCTCCTCAAAGAAAAGCTTCTTTCTTTGATCGAGTTGAAAACATTGTGGCAAATGGTGAAATTGCTCATTGTGAGCAATTTCACCTTTTCTACAATGTTTTTAAAAGTAGTCTGCTGCAGAGGCGTCTGAAAGCGTCTATATGTTGGAAAGGGTTAAGCTTTTCTCAAAATCGTAGAAATAGTGCACCAATAATATGTTACAATTGCTCAGCTACATTGTTTTCAGAAACCATCTAGAAACCATCTTTAACCCTTTCCAACATACAACAAATCTGCAGCAGACAACTTCGAAAACATACCCCCAAAAATACGGAAAATGCTTTTTTAAATAAAAGTATAAATATTATTGAATTGTGTTGAGCAATTTCTCCACATTGTTTTCAAAAGGCCTCTGCTGCAGAGTCTATGTGGGAAAGCTAGGGTTAAATGGGATTCAATGAAAGTTTGAAATTGGTTGTTCATGTTATTTTGATAAATAATATGACCGTAACATTTTTAAAAGTATTAAATCAAATAAGAATTGGAAATTTAGTGTTTCAATTTTTGCAAAGTCATAAAGATGTTGTTAATAACTGAACATTATCTCAGATTGGTATCCCATAAAAGAAGTGCAAATAAATCAGCATTAATATTTCTAATGGTGCAGATCATATATCAATCTGTACTTTGTAAAAAGGATTTTTAAAGCAACCCTTATAGTGATAGTCCAAAACCGGTCTGAGGAATGAACCATTTCCCACGTGCAGATCTATGTATTTTGGCCCATCTGTGGCTGATAACTTTTGCCGCAACATGACAACACGATTCAATAATTGTTATTATTATTTATAGGAATTTCCAATAGTCAATCTGCTGCTGTGGGAAAGGGTGAAGCCCCATTGATTATACTTCTGATCTGCAATTGTTAACCCTTTCCCTCATATAGACGCTTTCTGACGCCTCTTCAGCAGACGGCTTTTTGAAAACATAGTGACAAAAGAAGAAATTGCTCAAAACAAGCAATTTCTCCTTTTGCCACAATGTTTTCCACTTTTAGTCATAGGTTATCCATTCAATTATAGAGATTTTCTACTTTTTGACAAAATATGTTCAAAGTCGTCTGCTGCAGAATTGTCGTATGAGGGAAAGGGTTAACTTAAATTTTCTATTAACCCTTTCGCACATACAGACACTTTCTGATGCCTCTGCAGCAGTCGACTACTGAAAAAAATGTTTTCAACTTCTTGCATCAATTATATTTTTATTTACTGTGAGAGATATTCCGATTTTTAGTCGGAATAGTTTCAAAGTCGTCTGCTGCAGATTTGTTGTTTGTGGGAAAGGGTTAAATTTGCACAACATTTATATATGAGCTATGCTCTACGAAAACCAACATGATAGAGTAGGGCGACCAGTGCAGAACAAGATCATCAGGGGTTTAAACACAAGTTTAATTAAAATTGCAATTTGATTGTATGTTGTTTTATGCAGCTTATTATAAGTTCTTTCAGTCATTATCACAGCAATTGCTAGTTAACCCTTTCCCTCATATAAACGCTTTCTGACGCCTCTGCAGCAGACGGCTTTTTGAAAACATAGTCGCAAAAGAAGAAATTGCTCAAAACGAGCAATTTCTCCTTTTGCCACAATGTTTTCCACTTTTTGTCATAGGTTATCCATTCAATTATGGAGATTTTCTATGCTTTGACAAAATAAGTTCAAAGTCGTCTGCTGCAGAAATGTTGTATGAGGGAAAGGGTTAAGTTACCAGTACTACTGGTTAGCTAATCCTGACACCAGCACAATTCAGTTACTCTTATATCCCCACTTCCCCCTGAGTTTCAAGGATGCTGCTCCGAAGCTATTACAACCATTCTGTATGACCCAATCTGGATCAAACCCTGGTTTCCCACTCTCAATGCATATCCTGTAACCTTTGACTACACCACCAAGGCCTTACTATAATGATGGCGAGAGGAAGGGGATGAGTATTTAAAGATATTTGTTGATCACAGAGTTTATTACAACATTAGGTCATATATGACAATACAACTTAACCCTTTCCCTCATATAGACGCTTTCTGACGCATCTGCAGCAGACGGCTTTTTGAAAACATAGTGACAAAAGAAGAAATTGCACAAAATTTTGCCACAATGTTTTCCACTTTTTGTCATAGGTTATCCATTTAATTATGGAGATTTTCTATGTTTGAAAAAATACGTTCAAAGTTGTCTGCTGCAGAATTGTCGTATGAGGGAAAGGGTTATAAACATTTATCAAAGGGAACAACTGTGATAGGTATGCAACATGGGATTTGTGTTAAACCTTTTTTGTCTAGCTGTGACAATGATTATTATGCCTGTGATGGCCTTTAACCCTTTCCCACATACAACAAATCTGCAGCAGATGAAAACAATTGAACCCTTTCCAACTTGACACCTTTTGGCGCATCTGCAGCATATGAATTTTGAAAACATGATGGCAAAAGTTGAAATTGCTTTTCAATGCTTTCAGCTCTTTTCACAAATTGTACAATGTACCTTCATTTACAGAAAATGTCCATGGTTTTTGCCCAGACATTTACAAAGTCGGCTGCAGAAGATTTATTATACGTGGGAATGGTTTAACCCTTTTCCTCATATAGACGCTTTCTGACGCCTCTGCAGCAGACAGCTTTTTTTAAAACATAGTGACAAAAGAAGAAATTGCTCATTATAAGGTCACCCATTCAATTATAGAGACTTTTTTTTTAAATTTGCAGAAATGTCGTATGAGGAAGTGGATAAAAGGCAATTATAATGAGGATCTTATTAAATGTAGTAGTAAAACTATTGGATAGAGTTGAAAACGATGTGGCAAAAGTGTCCTGCTATGGATGCTTCAATTTGAATCGATCTGCATGTGGGAATAGTTGTGACCCTAAAATATTCCTACATACGGGCGCTTTCTGATGCCCATGCCGCAGATGGCGTTTGAAAACATTGCGCCAAAAGAAGAAATTGTTCAAAACAAGCAATTTCTCCTTATTGCCACAATTAAGCTATCAGTTATAGAAATACTCCCTTAATTTATGTCAAGATGATTGCAAAGTTGTCTGCTGCAAATGCATTGTATGTGGGTTAGTTAGGTTAGTTAGATATGAAAGAGATGAAAAATATAAGTGTATGACCGATTTGGCCTAGCTGTGTGGATGATTATCTCTATGTGATGTCCCATAAAGGTTGTACAAATTAATCTGCATCTCCCATTCACACCTCACTCCCACACAATGAAATGACAGTGATAGGCATGATTCAAGTGTTTACATAGGCAACAAATAAATTTGCTCTGATTTACACTGATAAACATTATCTAGTGGGCATGATAAACTTTTTATCAGGTGAGCAGTAATCATGTGTCACAAGAAAACTTCACTCCCCGGGAATAAATTGCTTGACAGCATCTCTTCCCTGTTTGTTGATCAGTCATTCAAAATGGCTGAAATCCACGTAACCCTTTCCAACTTGTATATTATAAGTCACATTTGGACACATCTGCAGCGGATGACTCTTGAAAACATTGTGCCACAATGTTTTCAACTCTTTAGTTTGAATAATTCATGTGTCATGGATATTTTTCATATTTATGCCTATAAATGTTTTCAAAGTTATTGTTTTTGAAAACATAGTGACAAAAGAAGAAATTGCACAAAACGTGCAATTTCTCCTTTTGCCACAATGTTTTCAACTTTTTGTCATAGGTTATCCGTTCAGTTATGGAGATTTTATTGTATGAGGGAAAGGCGGGGTTAAAATTATACTTGAAACAGACAACTTGTGATGCCTTTACAGCAGATGACTTGTGAAATTTAAAAGTGATACAGAGACTATTAACCTTTTCCTACATACAGACACTTTCTGACGCCTCTGCTGCAGACAACTTTTGAAAACACGGTTGTGGGAAAAGGAGAAATTTCTCAAAATGAGCAAATATTTAATAGTTGAACACTAATTTATTGAGATTTTTCAGATTTTTGTCAATATATGTTTTCAAAGATGTCGACTGCTGCAGATGTGTAATGTCTGTTTACCTGATATGATTTTCTAAAATACTCTAAAGTGAAAATATATGAGTTAATCTTTCCTACATGTATAAATACATGTTGAGGCATCAGAGTGTGGCAGACGACTTTTCAACTGTGGTTTCCAAATCCATTAAATAACGATGCATTCCTTTCATTTTCAATTATCTTTCGGCCGAGTCATGTTTATTATCGGCTGCTTCAGATTTTGTCCTATGTGCTTGAGGGGGGATCAGATGCTGGTCGGAGGGTTAAATTTTCTTGTGTTGAGACCATGAACGGGTAACACAGAAAGCTTGCCCTCTTTATGAAAGATATAAACCCTTACCCAGATATAGGAGACGCTTTCTGATGCTCTGCAGCAGACGACTTTTTAAAAACGTTGTGACAAAAGAAAGAGTTATTGCTCAAAATGAGCAATTTCTCCTTTTACCACAATGTTTTCAACTCTTTTCAGCATTTAGTTCTTAATTTTTTTTTTGAGATATTCCATACTGCTGTCTTCATGTTTTCAAAGTCGTCTGCTGCAGATTTGTTGTATGTGGGAAAAGGTTAAACCACATGAAAACCTATCTTCAGAAGTTTCTTAAATTCATGGCGGTTATTATCATATCTCTCCAGATTTTTAATTTTTTAATGGTCATAACTTTATTCTCTATAGGTGCTTTAATACTGCAATTATTATCAGATAGAGATGAAGTTAAACCTTGATGTAGTCTTCATGATGATCTTGGCGACAGTTGCAAAGAAACATACTGAAATTGAGTTAAAAACATGGCTGCAAAAGGGAAATTTGCTCATTATGAACAATATTTTCCTTTGCCACGTTTTCAAAGATATATTAGGCTCGATCTGCTGGAAAGACTTCAAAATATGTCTGCATGTGGGAAAGGGTTTAAGGACACCAGCAGACAAACCCTTTTCCTCATATAGACGCTTTCTGACACCTTTGCAGCAGACAGCTTTTTGAAAACATAGTGACAAAAGAAGAAATTGCTCAAAACGAGCAATTTCTCCTTTTGCAACAATGTTTTCCACTTTTAGTCGTAGGTAAATATCCATTCAATTATAGAGATTTTCTATTTTTTGACAAAATACGTTCAAAGTCGTCTGCTGCAGAATTGTCATATGAGGGGAAGGGTTAACGCATCTCAACATTTGATGGTTGTGACTTGCCAGATATATAAAAGAACCAGTTTAATGAAGGTTGTGGTTCTAAATAGCAAGATGCTAGCTAAATATCTTAGTAATAAGGAAAAAAACAGACAGAGAGATAATTTGTGTAAAATGATACCGATTTCCTGCCTGTTTATTATGTAACAGTGCCAGATGCATTGTATTTCAACATTATTTTCTGTTTTATATACTGGTTGGAATAGATATGGATGAGGACAAGGCTACAGGTGTTACAACAATATCCTATGATAAAACCACAGGGTTCGAATTTAACTTTCAAAGGCACTTGCAATTTTTTGCGAGTGCCTTTTGAGCTTACTCGCAAAATGACAAAACCAACTCGCATTTTTATTTATTCTCTAAAATAACATAGATTTTGTTTATTCAACTTTATTTTGTTTATTCAACTTTAATTACTGTATAACAAGAGTACAATGGTTTCATTTAATTTCTAGGGCCATATGGTTGAACTGTTGGTCTCTTTTGTCTTTCCCCTGAATGCCACCACCTATAGACAGCTGGTCGAGGATCAAACTCCTTGAGTGCAACATCTTCAATTTTGATCTTCATCAGAGTGTCTAAAGTGTCAGTGTCTAGGCGGCACCTCCAATCTGTTTTTATCTGTTTCATAGTAGAAAATGCCCTCTCACATGAAGCATTTGATAAGGGTAGAACACTGGTAAGGTGTATTATTTTTAAAATGTCAAGGAAATCACCCTTGTCCTGATCCATCTGGCTGATCAATTGCCACACAAGGAGAGGATGGAGCAGAGTATATCGTGGAGTTCCAGCAACGTGGATCTTAAGGTCACCCCATTGGCTCAAAGCATTTACAAGATCACATCCAGCATTTGTCAAGATTGTTTCATATCTTTGAAACACAAGGCGTACATCTTCTTTACCGTACAGCATCAAAGCATCCCTGTTAGTAGCAAGAGGCCAGTTTTGATGATCAAAGGCATAACATGCCGTAAAGATGGGCTCAACTGTTAAGTTTTCAAGTCTGTGGTTTAAGCAGTCCAACACAGACTGAACAATTCTGGCCCTGTTAGCTGCAAGTGCTTCATCGGGGATAATATTTTGTAGTTTGTGGCCACGAAACATGCCATCTACAATTTCATTTTTTGTTGCACTAATTTGGTTGCCTTCAATATCAATCATAACTCGAAGTGCTGCTGAAGCACTTTGAATTTTTGTCACAGCACTAGAAACAGTTATGTCCTCCCGTTGAAATAACAAACTGACCTTACTTACTTCATTTAACACATCTTTAACAAAGGCCATATAGTACACCATTTTGTGTTGTTTCAGTTTGTTTAAATATCCTCTAACTTTTGCTCGGTCTTGAGCTTTATTTGAAGCGTCTTCAGCATAGTTTTCCATTTGTGAAATGATTATGTGCCAATTCTTTAGAAGCTTACTAACAGCTCTAAGTTTGTGATCAACCCACCTTGTTCCATTAGCTTTGTCTGGTTTCAGAAAATGTTCCCCTAATAATTCAGCAATGTCCTTTGCTTCTTTAAATCGTTTAGCTGACCCCTTGTAAAAATAATACACCGACACAAGCATTTCAATGACTGTGTCCATGTATGTAGATTTAAATGAGTCTTTTATGGCAAGTTCAAGCCTGTGGGCCAGGCACCATACAGGCAAAATCCATTCGGCATTGCCTTCCTGTCTCATCAATTGAATGACCCCTCTCCTAGCACCCATCATCACACTTGCCCCATCTGAACAAAATCCTATTGTTTTCTGTTTATAGTTACGCAAATCATTAACAAAAAATGCATGATCAATAGCAGCTAATATGCCATTTGCTTTGGTATTTTCAGGTTCTTCTATTTTAAGGTATTTCATCTTGGGGTAAAAATCTTCCAGAACTTTAACAAATATTACCTCCTTTTCACTATCTGCCCTATCTGTGGAACCATCACAAAAAATGCTAAAATAATCTGCATTCTGAAGTAGAGATTTCACTTGGTCATGCAAAATGCCCCCTATGTTCTGAATAAAGATCTTTGCACTCTTAGCATTGTGGTATGTGCCACCCAGCGAAACCCCATTACTTTCTTGAAGTTCCAACAAACTCGGAAAATCTGAAAAAGGCCTCTCCTTAGCTGCAATATAATAAGCTGTTTTGAAAAGTTTATTCATTTTATCAGAGTTTTCAATTTCAATTTTCTGAAACCCCTTCTCCAGATCAGATGGCTGATTCTTCTGTTGTTTGTCTGACGCTGCCCGTGCCTTCAGTGCCCTAGTGTGCATCTCAGATTTGACATGGTACACCACAGACTCTCTCTTAACGGTTGTATTGCCAGTGATGAACTGAAAAAGAGCAATTTCAAATTTGCTTTTTTTGTAAATTGATGCATTTAATAAAACCTTTCCCACCTATAAGACGCATTTAGACGCATCTGCAGCAGACGACTTTTGAAAACTTAGTGACCAAAGGAGAAATTGCTCAAAATATTATGAGCAATTTATCCTTTAACCACAAAGTTTTCAACTGTTTTCAGTAATAATAATTGTTAACACTTTTAAAGTTGTCTGCTGCAGATTTGTTGTATGTGGGAAAGGGATTAATCAGTACCACATTTTAATAAAAGACCGATGACCATAAGCAAATTGTGTTATTATTTATTAATAAATCACTGACAACATTTTAAATGCACCCCGCAAAGCTGCAATCGATGTTTACATTTATAAACAATAACGTTCTTGAAATTAACCTCTTAGTCTTATTACTGTGGGGAAATGTTCAAGGCGATACACATCGTGACGTCATAAATTACTATATACACTATCAGTATCGATCGGTTTGAGCGCAAGTACCAACAACGTCAACAAACAACAACATCGGTTTCAGCCAGTTTATAACAAACAATGCTCGACCAGGCTATTTTATAAAATACGTAATATTTTCTGAACCATTTCCCACATACAACGAAATCTGCAGCGCACCCGGGAAATATCTTAGTGGATACTTAAAATGATTAGCGTATAAAGTAACTATTATGAAAACAATCTGTCAAACACCCTGTGTATTGAATTGTTATTTGAATCAGTAGCCAATCACGTATCGAGGCGTGCTCTTAAAATAGTAACGCACATGTAAATCATGCTCTGATATGCGGAGACTGTATGGCACGTGGTTTAAATCGCTCTCTCTGATTGGCTGACTGGTAATCGAGCCCTTATAGGCTGACAGTGAAACCCGCAAATTTTAACATATTTGCATAGACGGGTGCTCTTAAATACGGTACGATACAGGGGAATTACTAGTTTAAAAAAGACCGATTTTTACCAATGAAAGAGAACCCAGTCTACGGTTGTCGCTGACTGGGTTATATTCTTAGGCTTCGATGGGCGGATTTAAAGTTTTATATGTGGGAAATGATTCAAGAAAACATTTTCACAAGCTTTTTAGCCTTGTCCTGAACATATGTGTTGTCCTTAAATTGGGATTACTCACACTTGATGTCATGGATGAGGGCGCGTGATGTTTACATAATGTGCAAGTCATGCAGTTCACCGTGCCCTTGTCGCTCTTAAGATCTAGGTCGATGTTCAGATCTCGCATCCATTTCCTAACAGTTTTCTCACTGGCTGTATATTTGCTGGTAGAGTTACTCGTAGACTCAGACGTTTTTTTTTTCGGAGGCGGTTCGGCTTCAGATAAATTTGATGCCGCTGGTCGCTTGTTGTTAATAGTGACAAATTTGTCCATTGTTGACATTGACTACAGGAAGAACGGTAATACAATAGGGGTTTACACATTACGCACTGAAGCATTACTACTTAGCCAATGACAGAGCAGGTCGGGTGAAAACGTCACTTGTATCATACTTACTCAGTCGTGTAACCACTCGGCAATCCCCGGTAAGTGAAATAACCGAAATTTCCGCTCGTTTTGTTCCGTATTCGTTCTATTTTAAAATCATTATCGGAGCGTGACCCTGTACGACTGTGCAGTGTTTACATGTAAATTATTTGATAAACATGCCAGTTTATATAGCGGAAAAGACTAAAGTTTATTCTACTTTTGTTTTAATTTTTTATCATTTAACAAAACCCACTCGCGGAAATTTGCGAGCTTGAAATAAAGTAACTCGCAATTTCCAAATATCACTCGCATTTTGCGAGTATGCGAGTCCAAATTCGAACCCTGAACCATCAATCAATGAAAGTTTAATTCTTAAATAGAGTTGAAAACATTGTGTCAAAAGGAGAAATTGCTCTTTATGAGCAATTTATTCTTTTCCCAAAATGTTTTCATAAGTCGTTTGCTGCCGAGGCGTCCAAAAGCGTCTGTATGTGGGAAAGGATTATAGGATATTTTTGTATTGCCTGGACACAATGTCATCCCTTTCCCACATACAGACACTTTCTGTAGCCTCTGCACCAGAGGATTTTGAAAACATTATGGCAAATGTAGAAATTGCTCAAGAAGATTTTCCATATTTTAGCGGGTATGTTTTCAAAGTCGTCTGCTGCAGATTTGTTGTATGTGGAAAAGTGTTAAGAACCGATATACTACCTTTAATGATGTTGGCATTTACATGTATTGAGAATTGTTTTGAACCCTTTGGAAGATATAACAAACATGAAGCAGATAGCTTTGAACGAAAACATTATAATAAGGCGAAAGGTGGAAAATCTCAATAAATAAATGAGAGTATCGATCATTATTGAAAAGAGTTGAAAACATTGAGACAAAAAGTAGAAATTTCTCATTATTATAAGCATTTTCTACTTTTGCCAGAATGTTTTTCATAAGTTGTTCATGATCTGCTGCAGATTCTTCGAATTGTGTCCACGTGGAAAGGGTAAGAGATGTTTGGTGACTCTAAATAATTGATCTGCAGCAGACAGCTTTTGGAAAACATAGTGACAAAAGAAGATATTGCACAAAACATGCAATTTCTCCTTTTGCCACAATGTTTTCCACTTTCTGTCATAGGTTATCCATTCAATTATGGAGATTTTCTATGTTTTGACAAAATACGTTTGAAGCCGTCTGCTGCAGAATTGTCGTATGAGGGAAAGGGTTAACTGTTTACCCTATTTGATAGTCTCGTAACAATCTGCTGTAAGTTCACATTGTAACATATCTTCAAAATTGGAAGCATATTTTCGATAAATGTGTCAAATGTTGTCTTTGTAATGAAAAAGGCTTTTGTTGCACTGTTTAATGTTTGTTTGGTTAATGCATAATGCTACTTTCTGAGGTTTGACAATATTTATTTTACAGATATTATTTATTTTGTATAATCATTTCCCACATACAACAAATTTACAGCAGCCGACTTTTAAAAGATGTTGCCAAAAATGTGAAATATAATAAAAATGAAAGTTAAAAATGTTGCGGCAAAAGGAGAAGTTTGCTCTATGAGCAATCTCTTCTTATGCCACAATATTTTCAAAAATCTTTTGCTGCAAATGTGTATGTGGGAAATCTAAAAGGGTTATTGAATATTTCTGTAATCCCTGGGCAACTTGTTTAACCAGACTGACACAGGCCTGTTAATTATAATACTGTAAACCGAAGTGCAAAGGATTGTTTGGTGTTTTACACCGCTTTTAACAATTTTCCAGTTATATTACGGCATTTCCTGGGTATTAAGTTACCGGTATCGCTGGTCTGTTTATCCTGACACTAGCCAGTGAGCGCCAAGGAGGTCAGCCAGTAACTACCCAGCAGGGGATCAAACCTGAAACCTCACGCACCCGAGGTGGAGGTCAAAAGTGAAAAGGAAATCAAAAATTAAATTACAAGGCAGTACAACTTATAACCCTTTCACTCATCCAACAATTCTGCAGCAGAAAAGTTTAAACATATTTTGTCCAAAAATGTAAAATCTATAACTAGAAGTGGAAAACATTGTTACTAAAGGAGAAATTGCTCGTTTTGTCACTTTGTTTTCAAAAAGTTGTTTGTTGCAGAGGTGTCAGAATTTAGCATCTATATGAGGGAAAGGGTTAAAGTCTTCAATTTTATGACTTGAATCTGCCCTAGCTTATTGTTTCATCCTTTTCCCATATACAAGAAATCTGCCACAGACGTCTTTGAAAACAGCTTGGCAAAAATATGAAAAATCTCTGCTAATTAATAGAGGCATAATAACTCAATAAGAGTTGAAAACAGCGTGTGACAAAAGGAGACAATGCTTCTCATTGTGATGATGCAGATGCATCAGAAAGCGTAAGAAGGTGGGAAAGGGTTAATTGACCATGAAACTTGAAAGGGGCATACCTTCAAGGCAGTCGGAATCTGCTGTGGTTCAGTGCTTAGCGTCGGGGATTTTGAAACCAGATGTCCCTGGTTCGATACCCCGTCGCGGCACTATGGTCATGGTCGAGTGCCCTTGGGCAAGGCACATTTTCTAGCCTAGTTCTTGTTTGTCTACCCAGGGATCATGAATAAAAGTGAACTGTCCCCGTGACATAAGACTAATACTAAAGATAAATGTACAAGAGGTTATGATAAATTTCTATTTGTACCAATGATAATCAACTATTTGTATTGAACACAAGCCCTGTTATGATAAGTTGAAAAGTGTTCAAAATTATTGTGGTAAATGCAAATCATGATTGCTCATTATGAGCAATTTCTCCTTTTTCCACAATGATTTCAATGATGTTTAACCTAGCTGACAGACTTACAAAACATAGATAAACTCTATAGAATATTGATAGTAAGATAATTGAAAAGAGTTGAACTTTTTGTGGCAAATGGAGCAATTGCTCATTATGACCAATTTCACCTTTTGCCAACATGATTTCAAAAGTTGTCTGCTTCAGAGGCTCAGAAATGGTATATACTTGTATGTGGGAAATGGTTTAAACCGTGAATGGAGAAAATTAAGCTCATTATGAGCAATTTCACCTTTTGTCATTATGATTTCAAAAGTCGTCTGCTGCAGAGGCTCAGAAAAGGTATATACTTGTATGTGGGAAAGGGTTAAAACTGTAAATGGAGAAAATTAAGCTCATAATGAACAATTTCACCTTTTGCCACCATGATTTCAAAAGTCGTCTGTTGCAGATGCTTGGTAAGGGTTTCATCAAAATGTCGAACAAGCAAACGTCCTTTTTTCGTTCCCGGTTCAAGCAATTACATCACATAGAAAAGAGAATGAAGCAGATAAGGAAAAGAGCAGATAACCATAGTATATGTTATGCTTGTTTGAATATAACGGATAAGCATTTATAAGTGTTTATACAACACAGTGACGTAATAACGGCAATATATAGCGTCTTCTGGAGTTCCTTCCTCTAATTACTGCGTAATATATAGGATGAAAGGAACCAGACTACATTTAGTGCGCATGTTTTGGTTTCCCGGTTTGAGAACTATTTAAACAATAAAGCCTATAAGGCTGGTAACCAATTTAATGGAATGGTTCTCTATTTTACTTTTTAGACTAGATAAAGTATGAATTTCGCGCTGAACTAAAAATGTACATACATTAAATTAATATACCGGCCTTTGTCTTTTTTTTTAACTTGTAAAACTCACACATGTATATAAAGTGTAAAAGGGATGTTTTAAAAGTCATTTACCTTAAATTAATATACTTAGTAAGGACAACGAGAAATCCCGATATGTGGTCACACTGGCAGGTCTAAAAAATCTCCTTGGGCTAAATTACAAAGCATTTCTACATGAAGCCGCCTACTGCCGGCTTCCAATAACTGAACTACTTTTGAAAAGGGGTTAGCCTTTTCCCACATGCAGACGATCTCTGATTCAGCAGAAGACTTTTGAAAACATGGTGACAAAAGTTATAATTGCTAAAACTGAGCAATTTCTCCTTTTGTCTCAATGTTTTCAACTTAATTCCATACTGAATTATTAAGATTAACTCTCATTTATTAAGGTATTCATGTTTTTGCCGTAATGTTTTCAAAGTTGACTGCTGCAAATTTTATCTTTGTGGGAAAGGGTTAAAAAATAAGTGCATGTATGCATGATGACCTTGGAAATTAAATTAGCTTGCACATTGGATTCCTTCATCTCAATGATCTGTCTCCATTTCATCATCAAGCATCATCAAGGTAGCTCAGTATGCTTTACAAATGAGTTCTAATTTGATTTAATCATTATATATAAAATTGTTTTCGATATTGATAGATAATGTATTAGGTATTGTTTTAAGGAATTCATTATGTTACCCAGGAGAGTGACCTGTTTCATGAATGATGATATTTTTATTGATTTCTAAAACATTGGGTCATTGGAGGATGGTTACATTTCTTTCCCATTGGCACAGATGACTTTTAACCCTTTCCCTCAAACGACAATTCTGCAGCAGACGACTTTGAACATATTTTTTCAAAAAATGGAAAATCTCTATAATTGAATGGATAACCTATGACTAAAAGTGGAAAACATTGTGGCAAAAGGAGAAATTGCTCGTTTTGAGCAATTTCTTCTTTTGTCACTATGTTTACAAAAAGCCGTCTGTTGCAGAGGCATCAAAACGCGTCTATATGAGGGAAAGGGTTAATTGAATGATATCCTCCCAATTGTTATATTAACCCTTTTCCACATACAGCAAAAATGTGCTTCAGACAACATTGAAAATGTGTCTACTCAAAAATATGGAAAATCTCTATAAATGTATAGGTATAATTACCGAAAAAAGTTAAAAACATTGTGGCAAAAGGAGAAATTGCTCATTCTCAGCAATTTCTCCTTTAGTCACGACATTTTCAAAAGTCATCTGCTGCAGATGCGTCAAAATGTGTCTACAGGTGGGAAAGGGTTAATGTGTACCAGTATATCTTGACCTGAAAGATTAAAGATTTAAAACACATTGTACAGAACTGACCAGGGGAGGGTCACTGACCTCGACTGACCATCTGATATATTTACATATAAGGGATGAGTTGACCTAATCCGATTTTAAAATCGAACCCTTTTATCAGAAGGTTTGGGATTTTTATGTGTCAGTAAATGTATTTTCTTTTTCTTCTAGAAGAGACTATTTTATTGTTAACACAGCTCATTTAAGAATAGTTTTATACATAATCATCTTAATGAATACATTTATTTATTTGAAAGCTATAGTACACGCATCAAATTTTACAATGTTGCTACTAACAAACTTATATGATGATTAAGGTATAGTTTAGGCATTAACTAGGTTTACATCATATTGTAAACAAGGGTGAAGTATTTGCAGAAAGTATTTCAATGCCTCAAAAATAGTTATATCCATCCACCCATGCATTAAAAATGTGTAAATTTAGCCGTCGTAATTCATAAAACGATTAAGCATCAACTGTGCTTTTCAATAGACAGGGAAAAAATTCATGAACCTATTTTTCCCACCTTCCTCGAGATCTCTCTTTATATTGTTATATTTTTACCCTTGAAGTATTCATTGAATTATTAGAAGAATTTCACTTGTTTGTTTTGACTTTGTAACAAATTTTATAAAGTTTATCGTAATTTAACCCTTATATATAATGACACACAATTGGAAGAAAACAGTATGGGATAAAGTGGAAACATTTTTGGAAAAGGAGAAATTGCTTGTCTTGAGTAATGGTTTCCAAAGCTATATATAATTGCTACTAAGACATCAAAAGATATTTGTATCAAATAGTTGGGGAATATTCTAATTTTATTTATTCATATGGATACATTACAATACTAAGGATGTTTGAATAAATGGCTTCATATGGCATGAAATGAATATTTCATCATCTTATGTATTTATCCCTTTTCCTCATACAACAAATCTGCAGCAGAAAACTGAAAACATCTAAGCAAACATATAGATTATCTCTACAAATGAATCGATGTGTATAATTATTAAATTGAGTGAAAACATTGTTGCAAAATGTCTAAGAAATAGCTAATGATGAGTTAAATTTCTCCTGTTGTCATGTTTGCAAAAAAATCTTCTGCATGCATAATCATTAGTATGAATCTGCAAAGGGTTAACCCCTCATACGACAATTCTGCAGCAGACGACTTTGAACGTATTTTGTCAAAACATAGAAAATCTCCATAATTGAATGGATAACCTATGACAAAAAGTGAAAAACATTGTGGCAAAAAGGAGAAATTGCACGTTTTGTGCAATTTCTTCTTTTGTCACTATGTTTTTTAAAAAGCCGTCTGCTGCAGAGGCGTCAGAAAGCGTCTATATGAGGGAAAGGGTTAAACACTTCCTGAGCTAACAAGAACGTTTCACTGTAGGTAATGTGGTATAATTTTGAAAATTGATGAGAAAACAGCATGACTCATTTTACCAGGTTAATTAACAAAGTAAGGTGCTTTCATCACTATGGTCTGCCAGGCATTATGGCTGCTAAAAAATCTCCTTCAAACAGGGCATTTAGCAAAGTAACAAAGATCACTTCTCAGATACATCCTTACATCGTTAAGAATTGAATTTGGTCCAGCTTTAACTCTTATTCTCTATAAAATAAATACAGTATCATACAAAATATTATATAATTATATACCCCCTCAAACGTAGTTTGAAGGGGGGGTATACTGGAATCGGCCTGTCGGTCGGTCGGTTGGACGGTCGGTCGGTCTGTCCGCAAAATCTGTTCCGTTGTACTCCTCCTTCAGTTTCTACCTGATTTACTTGATACTTGGCATAAATGTTAATCAGGAGTAGTAGATGTGCAAGACGCATTTCATGTCCCTGTGACCTTCACCTTGACCTCTGACCTTGAAATAGGAATTGTTTTTGTTAAAATCTAATCTCTTGTACTCCTCCTTCAGTTTCATCTTGATTTACTTCATACTTGGCATAAATGTTAATCAGGAGTAGGAAATGTGCAACACGCACATTTCATGTCCCTGTGACCTTGAAATAGGATTTTTTTTTTTAAAATCTAATCTGTTGTACTCCTCCTTCAGTTTCAACCTGATTTACTTCATACTTGGCATAAATGTTAATCAGGAGTAGTAGATGTGCAACACGCAAATTTCATGTCCCTGTGACCTTGACCTCTGACCTTGAAATAGGAATTTGTTTTGTTAAAATCTAATCTGTTGTACTCCTTCAGTTTCAACCTGTTTTACTTGATACTTGGCATAAATGTTAATCAGGAGTGGTAGATGTGCAAGACACAAATTTCATGTCCCTGTGACCTTCACCTCTGACCTTGAAATAGGATTTTTTTTTGTTAAAATCTAATCTGTTGTACTCCTCCTTCAGTTTCAACCTGATTTACTTCATGCTTGGCATAAATGTTAATCAGGAGTAGTAGATGTACAAGACTCAAATTTCATGTCCCTGTGACCTTCACCTCTGAGCTTGAAATAGGATTTTTTTTCTTAAAATCTAATCTGGTGCGACATACTCCTCCTTCAATTTCAACCGGATTTACTTGAAACATGGCAAAATGGAATCGTTTTGTGTGGTATCAGCCTGTCGGGCGGTCGGTCCAGATAAAAGGGGCCGTTTTGTGTTTGATATCGTCTTAGTATTTCTTTTTGATACTGATATTCAAATTGTCTGAGTCAAAGATAATATGTCAGGGGTTGGGGCGGAGGTATTAATCACCTTTAGTGATAGTTCTAGTTTTATTTGTGATTTCAACCCTTTCCCACCTGCAGACGCATTTTTGTCTGCTGCAGATTTGTTGCAAGTTCTTGTTTTTACTGCAGTGTTTTATAATGTGCAGCTGTTATGATAGTGTTTTGCCCTTTCCTACACAAGATGAGAAGTTATTTAACACTTTATTAGATATGTACCGTTCAACCTTTTCCCTCATGTAGACGCTTTCTGTCGCCTCTGCAGCAGACGACTTTTGAAAACTTTGTGACAAAAAGGAAGAAATTGCTCAAAACGAGCAATTTCTCCTTTTGACACAAAATGTTCAACTCTATTCAATCAGTAATTTGTCTTCATTTAGGAAGATTTTCCTTCTGATTGTTGAGATGTTTTCAAAGTCGTATGCTACAGATTTGTTGTATGTGAGAAAGGGTTAATTGTTCTTATGACCTTGGCTTATTGACCTTGACTCTCAAAATCAAGAAATACATTTAAAACTATACAGAATCTCATAACTTTCCATTATGCATATACATGTACCAAGTTTCATGAATTTAGTCAAGCTCCGGTTCCTGACAGTCGGTAGTGACACAGGCTGTCAATTTTCGGGCAAAAATCACTTTGACATCTGAGGGGATTACTTCCATTGTAACAATGCAGTGAAACAGCTTTTAAAATGAAATTCAATTGAAAATTGTGTGGCTTTTTAAATCATTAACTTGTCATGAACATATATCTGTATGATTTTATAAGGGGTATTTCATGTTCTTAAATCTTTATTTAACCTTCATACCCTATCTTGTGTGTACTCAAAAGAATTGACTTCCTGAGAGGATTCTTTTGAGTACACACAATATAGGCTTTAATTGCTTAAACCTTTCCCACATACAACATATCTACAGCAGACGACTTTGAAAACGTGTTAGTGGTTTTTGTAAAGGATAAGTTATGTTGTTATTATCCTTGAATCATGACCTAGCTAGGTATCTGGAAGAAGATTGTTACTGTCAATCATTTAATATATTTAGATCAGCATTCCTCACTGAATGTTCTACCTAGAACAGATGGATAGAAGAAGATTTCTCAGATGGTGTTGGGTTTTGTTTGCTCACCTGTGCACATGCAAAGTGCTCATGGTGAACTTTTGTGATCACCCTCTGTCTGTCGATTGTCCTCAATGGTTTCTTTACCAAAATTCACAGAAATGTTCATCAGGACTATTCTTCTTTCAGAATTGATTGAAGAATTAAATTGTATGTAGGACTGCTTGCTAGTCTGCATCAAAAAGAGGTAAAATGACATATAGTTACCTTAAACATTTTCTCCCATAAAACTGTTTGTTTAGATTCAAGGTTATTTAAGGAAGATATGTTCCTTATGTAACACTCTACAAAAGTTGTTCAATCCGTATTGATTGGCCGAAAAACATGTCAGCAAGGTGACATCGGAATAGGGGTTTAACTTATTTCTTGATCTTCACTGAAAATGTTTCTTATTTCAAGAAAATGTGCCAGATGCTAAATACACACAAATGTCACCAAAGTGGCTTCACAGCACAGGTTAACCCTTTCCCACATATAGACGCTTTCTGATGCCTCTGCAGCAGACTACTATTGAAAACCATTGTGACAAAAGGTTTTCAACTTTAATCAGTACTTGTACCCTAAATTATAGAGCTGTTCCTTGTTTTTGCTTAGATGTTTTTAAAGTCGTCTGCTGCAGATATGTCGTATGTGGGATTGATTGGGGGTGTAACGCCGTTTTCAATGATTGGCCAGTTCACCTACTCATGTGATTCCTGGCTTTCTCATACCAGTACTCAACACACCATACTTTCCAAGCAACTGGCTGCTTACTGGCTGCTTTTCCACATAGACTCGTATGTGGGAAAGCGTTAAAATAGAAATATGTTTAAAGAGCATTTTTGCCTTTTGGTTCTCTTGTTTATTTTAATATCAAGAACAATCGAAAACCTTCTGCAGCTAGGTGCCATTTTAGCGGCATTTTCCTGCCAACTGGTATTTAAACTGTCTTCTGGTGGGCTACCATCCTAACAGTGATATAACATTAACCATTTCCGTTATGGATACACATTTGATGCAACTACAGCAGACTTCAGATTTACCATATTTTGATCCACATGTTTTCAAAGTTGTCTGCTTACATATTTATATTGTATTTGGGAAAGAATTCAGGTCTAGGGTTATTAAATATGTTTTATGATACAACCATTACATTGAATTCCTTTGACTGTAAATATTTTCTATTGGTTACACATGTAAACAATCTTGTAATAGTTTAATGTACACGGAAATAAATTACAGAGATCAAAGCGAGTCCTTGGTCCCTCTATTTTCTGTCACTTTTATTTGTTCAGTAAAGTGTTTTGTTCGAGTATTTACACATGCCCCATTACCCTTTTCCTGATGACTCAATCATGTTGCTTGGTTCACAGTAGGCTTATGTGAAATATATTAAACCCTTTTTCCACATGCAGACACATTTTTGATGCATCTGCAGTTGATCCACTTTAGAAAACATTGTACCAAAAGGAGGTATTACTCATAATGAGCAATATCTTCTTCAGCTACAATATTTCAGCCCTACTCAGTATAATTATACTAAATTTTATAGAAATCTTCCATATTTTTGCTTAGATGTCTTCAAAGATTTCTGCTGCAGATTTGTATGTATTGGAAGGAAAAGTTTTATGGACTGTGATTGTGGTAGGTTTGAGTTATGTATTCATATAATACAATCCTCAATTTTTATTTTATTTACGAAGTACCAAGTTAACTGATATCAATACGATAAAGTCTTATGAATTGCAAATCATGTTATCAGATGGTTTTTGTGTTGCCTGCTTTGTCAGGCTGACACATAGGAATCACTTCTCTGTTTGTATGTCCGTCCGTCCATCTCTACCTTATTTGCCAGCGACATAACAGGAGGAATCCTCTGTGGCCAAGGGTTTAGTTTCTGGGATTTGGAACTGGGCGTCCCTGATTCAATCCAAAATGGGCAAGGCACATCCCCTAGTCTAGTACTGGTTTGTTTTACCCATTCAGCATGGATAAGTGAACGGTCTCCGTGATATATCTTAAGTAATGTTGGAAATGGCATAAAACCCCAACAAAACAAACAAACAAAGTCACATACAGGTATATATACAGATGTTCTGACATTCAGCAGTAGCTGTTGTGCCAAATGCATATAAAATAATTTTTGGCTTCATTCATCTGTCTGTATTTTCAAATGTCAATCTGTAGTCATACCTGAGGTAGACGTTTACGACATACTGGGACTTATTGATGCATCTGCAGCAAACAACTTTTGGAAAGATTGTTGCAAATGGGAAATTGCTCATTATGAGCAATTGATCCTATTGCCACAATGTTTAAAACTCTATTAAATAAAACAACTTTCATTTATGCCTTAGTCACATATGATGCTGCCGCTGTATGTTTCTGCGGTCTGCGGTTTGTAGATGTGATTTTTATAAATTTTACAGCTTTGCGGGCTGCAGAAGCAGTGTTTACAAATATTACGGCGACAGTGAGGTGACCGCAAGGACTTTAACGGTTGTTTAGAACATCGTACAGCCACCTCACGGATGCCACAAGACCTACGCAAGGTGGCCATACCATGTTCTAGATTTCGTACGGTGGCCCATGCAGTGACTGCCATACAATTTTTTAGGCACCCAAACAATCGTAAGCCCTTGCAGCTTTGTCGTATGTTGAAAACAGTTAAAACATTTTTAGAAATCCTTAGAACAATAAGGAAATATGACCAGGCAAGTTTCCCTATAATACCTGTAAACAGGTTGACAAACAATGTCTTTTTGCAGCCGACAACTATTTAAAATATTGTGGAAAAGGTATAAATTGCTCTCCTTTTCCTACAATGTCTTAACCTCTGTCAAGATCAAATATTCCATTTTCATGATACTATACCGTTTTATCCACAGACATAATCTAAGTACTTTATCTAACTCTGCAGTACTTTATTGAAGTTGAAATGAATACGCAATATAGCAATTTCTTAATGCAAAACTATAAATCAGTTTTTAAAACATCTTGTTACATAAAGAAGTGTTTAACCTTTAACCCTTTCCCTCATACGACAATTCTGCAGCAGACGACTTTGAACATATTTTGTCAATAAATGGAAAATCTCTATAACTGAATGGATAACCTATGATTAAAAGTAGTAAACATTGTTCAACTCTATTCCATAAGTATACTTTCAGTTTAACCCTTTCCCTCATATAGACGCTTTCTGACGCCTCTGCAGTAGGCAGCTTTTTGAAAACATAGTGACAAAAGAAGAAATTGCACAACATGTGCAATTTCTCCTTTTGCCACAATGTTTTCCACTTTTTGTCATCTATTCAATTATGGAGATTTTCTATTTTTTGACAAAATACGTTCAAAGTCGTCTGCTGCAGAATTGTTGTATGAGGGAAAGGGTTAAGAGATTTCCCACTGTTTTGGGCAGATGTTACCAAAGCCATTGGCTTCAGTGGTGTATATGGGAAAGGATTGCCCTTCCCAACATACATTCACTTTCTTACGCCTCTGCAGCAGACAACTTTTGAAAACAATGTGTCAAAAGTTTTTCGTAATTTTGCCACAGTATTATCAAAGCTGCCTGCTGCAGGTATGTTATATGAGGGAAAATGATAAGTAAGGCAATATAATGAAGTGGTTTCATATTTGAATTTCTTTTTTATTTATGGATAAGTCAATATTGGTCTATAAATCTTTCTAGTCTAATCTAAAGTCAGTAATAAAGGGAATTAACTCTATAGGTTGATGTTTTATTTGAAAGTTGGGAGATAACCCATCATATATTCCAAATTGATGTTCAGATAGAGTTCCCTCCCTTTACACACTATTTTATGTGTTTTCTAGATTGACAAGCTCTGATATTCCAGTTCATCTTATCCCACATACATACACTTTCTGACGCCTAGTAAGCAGACGACTTTTGAAATTATTGTGGAAAAAGGAGAAAATCCTCATAATGCCACAATATTTATAAAAAAAAGAAAGGTAGGAAGAAAATCCAATTATGTAGGGGCATCAAAATGCGTCTTTATCATGTTAACAATCAGGATGAAAAAGTTCAGCAGTATTTGTTATAAAGGGAGTTCCTGTTAATTTACAACATCTTGCATTTTTTGCCTAACTTATAAAAACTTGATCAAAGGTAGCTAAGGTAGAAAAAAGCCTAAATGGCTTATCATGATATAAAATGATCACACAATGTGTTATAGGTTGCAGTATGAGGCTTGACGGTTTTATGTCAGACTGCACTTCTATTTATATAACAGAGATAAGATAATGTCAATATTTCAGATGTCAATATTTTGAAATCTTTTTTATGTCTGGTTTAAAACCCAGCCCTAAGAGTTTTCAATTTGAAATATATTTTGGGAAAAGAAGCCTCGTAAATATCAGCTGACGTATAATACTTGTGCAAGAAACTGCAATTTAAAACATTGTAGAAACAATAGGAATGACTAATTTTCGCTCTCTTTTTTCAATGCGTATAAAAATTATTCTTCAAAATGTTCAGATATACCTCCTAATTTCTCCTTTTGCCACACTGATTTCAACTCTATTTAATAATCATATTATCATTTATAGAACATTTCTATATTTTAGACTTGATAATTTTTAAAGTTGTCTGCTGCAGATTTGTTGTATGTGGGATATTAGAGTTAACTGATGCCGATGTTACAAAACGTGTCTGCATGAAGAAAACAGATTGAAGAAACTTTATAAAATTCAGACAATATTTTTCAGATTATATGCAATATTTCATAAAATCTTAAATTGTCTTTGTAAGTCTGACTACAACTTACTTTGTTAATTACTGCTGTAGAACAGAGTTACGTATCTGCCAATAAAACCTTCTAAACATAGATATTTATTGCCATGGTAACGACCTAGAGGGAGCACCTGTAGTGACATCTGCTCTGGAAACAGACATACCTGGATTTCTCACCACATACTTGTAGGATGTATGAATGAATGAGGCCGAACAGGTTTTACTCATCATCAAGTTTACCCTCTTAACCATTTCCCTCATACGGTAATTCTGCAGCAGACGACTTTGAAGATATTTTGTTAAAACATAGAATATCCCTACAATTGAATGGATAACCTATGACTAAAAGTGGAAAACATTGTGTCAAAAGGGGAAATTGCTCGTTTTGAGCAATTTCTTCTTTTGTCACAACGTTTTCAAAAAGCCGTCTGCTGCAGAGGCGTCAGAAAGCGTCTATATGAGGGAAAGGATAAACCATTTCCAATGTGAAACACATCTGTACCAGACAAGATTGAAAACATACGGTAAAAAAAAAGAAGGGAAACAACCTTTAAATGGAAGTTATATGATTGAATTGAGTGGAAAAAATGGTAGCAAAAGGAGAAATTGCTTGTTTTGAGCAATTTTTTCTTTTGTTGCCATGTTTTCAAACAGCTTTCTGCTGCTGATCGAGGCATCAGAAAGTGTCTATATGAGGGAAAGGGTTAAGCCTACCAACATGCCCAAAAACATCAGCAGACACCATTGAAAACATTCCGTCAAAAATATGGAAACTCTCTATAAATGAAAGAGCAATTATTGAATGATGTTGAAAACATTGTGGGAAAAGGAGAAATTGCTCATGATTTGAGGATCAAACAATTTTTTGTCATTATGAAAGACTTTAAAAGTTGCATTCTCCTTCCCAGAGTTGTCGTTTCTTACACTCACTTTCATGAATGTTTTATAAAATTAGTCTATAGTGTTAGAGATTGTAAAAGTAGTAGTGTAATGGCTGCCCTCCTTGGCGCTCGAGTTGCAGGGTTTAACTGAGCATTATTACTGACTGACTGGTGTCGGGATAAATGGATCAGTAGTACTGGTAATTTACCCAGGAAACGCCGTGATATAACTGAAAAATGTTGTAAGCGGTGTCAAACATCAAACAATCAAAAATCTGAAATCTAAACTGATTGACCCTCAAAATCTATTTCAGCAAAGATAATTGGAAGAAAATGTATAATTTTCTTAATTAAGTGCTGCTAAAGACAATGCAGCAGAAGTACAAAACTCTAAGCATGCAAAGAGTTAAATATGGAAGTTACATTTACTAGAAATGCTTGAATATATCTCAGAATGTAATCCTTTCTGTATAAATGGATTAAAACTTCCTGTCTTGGATTAAATTTTACGGGGCTGATTTCAGAAAATAGCTTCAAAAGAGCATTTCATTTAAGCCTGTACCATACAAAAAGGGACCTTTTGAGTATCTACATTTGGTTTTATTATAATCTTACATTGTCTACATCTCCACCTGTTAGTAAGGCAAATAGTGAACGCATTGGTGAGACTGTGATGAATGAACAGACTCATCATGTTTACCTCATGTATATTTAACCCCTTTCCTACTTGAAGATGCATTTCAACGCAGCTGCAGCAGACTACTTTTGAAAATATTGTGACAAATGGAGAAATTGCTCACAATGAGCAAATTCTGCATTTGTCACAATGCTTTCAACTCTTTTCTATAACACTACCCTTTCATCAGAACTTAATTTCATAGATGTTTTCAAAGTCATCTGCTGCAGATGTGTTGTTTGTTGGAAAGAGTTAATATTTCCACTTTCTGGACAATATATAGACAAACATGCAAGTCGAAAAAGCCAAAAATGTAAGTATTGTATTATTTAAATTTGATGCAAAGGAGAAATTGCTTGCTATGACAAACTTTTTCTTTTCAAATAATATTTTTTAAAACTTGTCTGGTGCAGTGGTGTCAAATGTTGTCTGTATCAGGAAAGGGTTATACTCTATTTGGCCCTTAATACTTGCCAAGGCTCCTTGATTGAGTTAATTGTCTGCCCCCTATCCTATCTGCAACTGTTTTTGATGCTGCGGATGTTTTGATTGGTTGAAATCGTTGTGAGAGATAAAAATGGAGACTGGTTCACAAAATCTTAATAAAAAGCTTAGATACGTAGGACTGATATGGGATTGATGTTTCAAGGGGAGGAATAAATGTAAACTAGTCTATGATTCCTAGCAGGTGTTTTTAAAAAATTGGGTAGACTTTTTTCTTTCAAATCATCGACTACGGGGGACCGGTCATGCTGGCAGGTTAATTGTCACATCATAGGCTATTGTGTGTGAGAGTGATTTGATTCTGATCAGCTATAGTGTATACTTCAAAATAGAACTAAATGGATTAAAATTGTGCGTTTTCTTACACACCTGTCTATTGGATATGATATGTTTAAGACTCGTCATAAAATATACAAGTAATTGCTTGACAATTGGAAGTACATTGTAATTTGTATTAATTTGATACAAGAGTTGAAAAAACAAATGGGATGAGGAAAATTGTTAAAGTTTGTGTCACATTCAAAGATTAATGTGACAATTTGACTGATTTAAAAATATAGCAAAATTAGGAATCCGCCATGGCCTAGTGGTTAGTCTCAGGGATTTGGAACCCAGCCTCCCGGGTTCGATCCCAATTGCGGTCATGGTGGTGTGCCCTTGGGCAAGGCAGATTCCCTAGCCTACATGTAGTACTGGTTTGTTTACCCAGGGAGCATGGATAAGTGAACTCCTGCCGTGATATAACTGAAATAATGTTGAAAACGCCGTACAACCCTAATTTAACAAAATTTCCTTTTAGCGACTAGAACAAGGCCTTTTTAACTTAATGTCATATATATATACTTTTCAACGGGTTACATTTTCATCCAAGCAGACAACTCAAAATATAATAGTAGGAAAACTGTTAACCAAACTGTGGTAACTACATGACATTGCACTATAGAGTTACTACAGTATGGCTTGAAATCTACAGGAACTGGCCAATTTCGGACAACTTTACTTTATGTGAATGAACTTGAATATCAAGAAAGAATCTTGGATTAGTCAATTGTGTGTAAAGTGTGGTTCCAGCAACCATTCCAATTTGGCCATTTTCCACATACAGACAGATGTCTTGCAAAAACATGTTGGTAAAGGGAGAAATTGCTCATAATGAGCAATCGATTTCTCCTTTTGTCAAATTGCTTCAACTTTATACAATAGTTTAACTTTTATTTATAGAGATTTTCCATGTTTTTGCTGTTATGTTTTAAAAGGTGTCTGCTGCATATTTTTTGTATGTGAGAAAGGGTAAAGGTTAAATTATAAGGACATCAAAAAAATTCTCATTCAGTTTGTAAATGAAGCTGAAATAATTTAACATTAAAATGTTATAGCAACAGAATGAGATGAAGCATATTCAAATTACATAGTGAGTAATGGAATATTTCAAAACCAAGTTTATTTTGTTATTTTGCAGTATAATTAATCATTGCCATTTTCGAGAATCAAGTTTGACTTAAATGGATTGAGGGTTTTTGTACTAAAAACTTTATGGAGATTACAAAAGCTTTTATTAACTGTTATAATAATGTTGTTTAATATACAGTAAGGATTTGTTATCATCAAGTGGCACAGTAACTGTGTATGTTTCATTCCTACACTTCCTTGTCCATGGAATAATGTTATGAGCCACAGAAATGGTTCAGGTAAGATAATAAGGGTTTATTTTCTTCTATTATAAGTGTATAATTATGTTACAATAACTTGTTTGAAAGATGTTACGTTGCCATATTTCATCATTTGCTCCTTTTTTGTGTAGTGTTTAATTTCTACAGACAAGTAGAAATGTGTGAAAGATGAAAGTTCTGAATTTGAGAAATCTCATGTTTTCCATCCATAATTTCACGAGTCTGCAGCAGACGGTTATTTGAAAACATAGTGACAAAAGAAGAAATTGCACAAAACGTGCGATTTCTCCTTTTGCCACAATGTTTTCCACTTTTAGTCATAGGTTATCCATTCAATTATAGAGATTTTCTACTTTTTGACAAAATATGTTCAAAGTCGTCTGCTGCAGAATTGTCGTATGAGGGAAAGGGTTAAAAGTTGCTTCTAACAAAGTGTGAGTCAATCTAATCAAGATTTTTTTCAAAATACTGATCAATTCTTCCTTGGAACAAAGGAAGAATGTTTTCAAGAATTAGCCAATATATATTTATAATGATCATTGAAAGATTTAGCAATGCATCATTAATTTGTATCATTGACCACTGAGATTGTTACGCTAGATGATCATTTCATTGACCACAAATTAGCCAAAATTAATGGTCAAGAGTTTTAATCAAAATGTCATTGGAAATTACTCTCAAACAACCCAATTACATGTCAGTGTGAAAAGTTACTGAAATTCAAAGTCAGTACTTATGTATTAGGGTGTGTAATTCCATTTCAGCAGTATTTAGATTAACCTTTCCCAACTAGAATGAATCTGCAGCAGATGGCTTTTTGAAAACATGGCAACAAAAGAAGAAATTGCTCAAAACAAACAATGTTTCATTTTGTTACCATGTTTTCAACTATATTTTATTGTATTTTCATTTAAAGGGAGTTTCCAAACAATTTCGAGTATGTTTTCAAAGTCATCTGCTCCAGACAAATTACAGCCAAATTGTTGTATGTGGGAAAGGGTTATACCCTCCATGGTGGCTAAAAAAGAGAATGATTAATTAAGAGGCTGAGCAATTTCTCCTTTGTCACAATGTTTTCATCTTATGAATGATTAAATCTTTCATTTATAGAGATTTTTCATTTTTTCTGCCTAGATGTTTTCAAAGTCGTCTGCTGCAGATCTCGCTGTTAGTAGAGATGGAACCCTAGGAGGCTGGTACAATTAAACCACCACACCGGGGCAGATTCTTGAATCTGTTGTCGGACAAATCTACAGTTATATCAGTTTTCTGCTGGATCGCAAGATTAAAACTTTCACATGAATTATATTTAGCAGAAAGTGATGATATCAGAAAGGTGCTTGATTCTTCATCATGCATTCTATGTTTTCTTAATGGGGCTTTCAATGCCAGACTAGGGAGTTTCATTGGAGTCATTAAAATTTATCTAGATTCTCAAGTGAAACCACTTGTAAATTGTTGGTGAATTTTGATGTGGTTTCAGAAAAAAGGCAAAGTATGTTATGAATTTGTAAAACTTTTAGAAAGTTCATTATTCTGACTTAACTGAAAATTTGATTTACCTTTATTGACCAAATAATTGTCCAAAATGCGGCTGCTTTTTTGCTAATCTTAGCAGCAGACCGTAGACAACTTTTGAAAATATTCTGTCAAAAATAGAAATTGCTGATGGCATGAGCATTTTTTCCTTAATCCACAATGTTTACAACTCTACAACCATACTTTCATTGATAAGATGTTCCATATTTGTATCGCCTTGCCAAAGATAGATTTGATATTTGATGGTCATTGTCCTTTTGTTTAAAGCCATTATATAAGCCATGGCTGGGGGATTAGATAATACTGTATGGAAATGTGTCAACCACAATACAGAAATACCGCACAGCAAGTTTCACTACGATTGCATCAGGAATATCAGAGTTAATTATTCCCTTGAAATTGTATATGTACATATGATATTTAATATCACAAGTTCCTTGTTTATTCATCTCCATCAAATCTCTGTCTAGTTTGAAACTTGGTCTTGTTGGGTCAAAAAAAAGGTCACTTGATCAAATGTTGTGATTCAAACCTTGTGAACACACTAGAGGCAGCGCAGATCTGAGTCCATAATTTGTTTTAATAATAAGGATTACCATTGTGGTCAAAGGGTTCTTTTACAAATTCCCTTTTGGCAGGGGATCCCAATTCAAGGAATTATCTTGTTTTCTAAAAGCTGCAGATGTGTTGTAAATGAGAAAGTGTAATGCAAATAGTGGTCAATATTGTTTATAACTGTTTTCCTAAGATGTTCTTTTTCTTTATGTACTTTCAGTATATATATTCCAAACATCCTTTGTTGATAGCTTCTGTAATTGTTGGAACAGAGGCAGTATGTTCAATGTATAATCACATAATCATGACAGAGGTCCAGATAAGGAGGGGCATAAGGCTCTTTTCTCCACAATATCTTTCTTGTTCATAATCAAATCAAGCGTTATATTAGCGGGTACTCAAAATAATCGATTCATTAAGTCAATTCCTTTGTCAGTACACACGTCATAGAATTAGAGGGTCAAATAAGGATTTTAGAAAATGCTAAATGCTCCTTATCAAGAGCTCTCAGATCAAGACAAATAAACAAACAAACAAAAAAAAACTTAGAAAATGGTATATTTATGTATTTCAGCCTCATTTCAGGAATCTGACACCTGATCTGTCCATACAGATAAGATAAAATTATAACTAAGATAAAAAGCTTGTAATATATTATCATATTAGCAACTGACATAGGCCATTAACCTTATCCTTCTGTGTAACAAAGAGGAAACACACTTAATTGACACCTATGGGTTTGAGCTAGATTATTTAATGAATATGAAGAGATATTCTACTCACAGTTTAAGTTTCAATCAAATTAAGAATGGTGGTATGGCTCGCCTAGGCGCTCAACATTGTGTTGATATAGCATTATAATTGATGTGCTGGATTCAGGATAAATATACAAGAGGAACTGGTAATTTAATCAGGAAACTCTGTGATGCAACTGAAATGCTGTTGAAAGAGATGTTTAAACACCATTCATTCATTTCAAACAAGTTCGACTCACCCAATGTTGGGATTTATTGGCTGGTTATACACATGTATGCAATTTACTTTAATATAATGAGTTACAAAAAAGTTTATTTGATATTTCGGTTTAAATAAGGAACCTGGAGTACCTTCAATGTCAAGGTCAAGGTCACAAAGGGTTATATATAATTTGTAACACTTGGGCTGTTGTTAAGTTTTATAGCAAGTTGTGTTTTCAACTGATATCTTAGCACCTTAACCCTTTCCCACATACAGCAAATCTGCAGCAGACGACTTTGAAAATGTCTACTAAAAAATATGGAAAGATCTATAATTACAGGTATAAAAGTTCAAAAAACGTCGTGGCAAAAGTAGAAATTGAGCAGTTTCTGCTCTTTTGTCACGATGTTTGCAAAAGTCGTCTGCTGCAGATGCGTTAAAATGCGTCTATAGGTGGGAAAGGGTTATCCTCCACTATCTCTGTGGCATAGTCGGGACAGACAGACAGGTTAGAGCATCTGCCTTGGGAGCGGAATATCTGGGTTTGATTCCCGGTCCGGTCATTATGTGACAAAAGACTTCCTAAAATGGTTGTAATTGTTTCCCTCATTGGTATTCAGGGTTGTGGGGATAGCTTTACCACTAATCCTTCAATGTCAGTATTACTGTATAGTACTGGTAATTTACCCAGGAACACCTTGATATAACGGAAAAACTGAAAGTGGCATAAAAGACCAACGAACAAAGTTAACTTTTATACAAGTTCTTTGGTTTCTTTTATTTCTAACAGTTCGGTGATTCATGATTAGTTATCTCATAATGAGTCAAGAAGTGAATATTTCTAATTTCCAAATCTGCACTTATTATATAGGAGTCAAGAAATGAATATTTCTAATTTTCAAATCTATCTAGGAATTTATCGAGTACAAGCCTAGTGGAAGTTTAATTAGAAACTACAGGTTATGTCCAAAGGTTTAGTGCAGGATGCTAGATTGGGCTGGTGCAGATGTAAGATAACATCACTTATCTTTGAATGCAGGTTCTCCACTAGATTCAGATAGGTTTACCTATTTCCTGGCGAAACCATATACCTGATTTATGATGAGTTCCCTGCTTCAAAAACTTACTTTAACCCCCTTCCTCCATAATAGAAACTTTCTGACGACTTTTAAAAACATTGTTGCAAAAGAAGAAATTGCTCATAATGAGCAATCTCTGCTTTTGCCACAATGTTTTCAACTGTTATCAATTATGGTTCTTTCATTTATATATAGAGTTTATGTACTTTTGATTAGATCATCATTTTCAAAGTTGTCTGCTGCAGATTTGTTTTATGTGGGAAAGGGTTTAATGTACCAATGAGTCTGCAACAGTGATTTTGAAACACATTATCAAAATTAATATCAGATCCTGTTTCTACTATTTTACAAGTATCATCTGCTGCAGCCAGGCTAATCACATGTCATCTAGTGGTTAACCCTTTCCCACATACAACAAATCTGCAGCAGAACATATATAACTCTTTCCCACATATGACAAATCTACAACAGAATTGACTTTGAACATTATTTAATGACAAAAATATGATATTATAATCTCTATAAATGAAAGTATGATTATCGCAAAGAGTTGAAAGCTTTGAGGCAAAAGGAGAAGTTGCTCATGATGAGCAATTTCTTCTTATGCCACAATGTTTTCAAAGTTGTCTGCTGCGAATGCGTCAAAATTTGTCTGCAAGTGGGAAAGGGTTAACCCTTTCCCTCATATAGACGCTTTCTGACGCCTCTGCAGCAGACAGCTTTTTGAAAACATAGTGACAAAAGAAGAAATTGCACAAGATGTGCAATTTCTCCTTTTGACACAATCTTTGCCACTTTTAGTCATAGGTTATCCATTCAATTATAGAGATTTTCTATTTTTTGACAAAATACCTTCAAAGTCGTATGCTGCAGATTTGTAGTATGAGTGAGGGAAAGGGTTAACAGTTATATTTATGCCATCTCTGTTGTGAACATGGTCACAGAGCATCCGTCCGCCTGGGCAGTGAGTTTGATAATTGAGTGATATCTCAAGTCAAGACAATTACCAAAGACATTATAATTGATAATAATGGCCGCTCTCCTTGGCACTCAGGGTTGCAAGGAAGGATTATAAACATTAGGACTGATCCCTAATTGTCAGAATAAATCATACCTGCAGTACTGTTAATTTACTCAGGAAATACTTGGTGGATACAACTGGAAAATAACTGAAAGCGGTGTAAATGGGTCCTTCAAATAAACAAAATTTACAGTAATAGTAGGTTCTTTGGTTTCTTTTATTGCTCGAAATCTGTTGATTGGATGAAATTTAAAAATCACTAAGTGTTATGGTAGATCGTCCGCCTTGTTGGTGGTAAGTCTATGTTTTCAAAGTTGTCTGCTGCAGTTTTGCTGTATGTGGGAAAGGGTTAAGGCAGGAAGGGAATTTTTTGCCAGGAAGTAAAAATCTTGAAAAATCCATACTTCATTTCAACTTTAATGATAAGACTCCCCTCCAGAACTTGGTGTATGTGGGAAAGGGTTAAGGCAGGAAGGGAATTTTTTGCCAGGAAGTAAAAATCTTGAAAAATCCATACTTCATTTCAACTTTAATGATAAGACTCCCCTCCAGAACTTGGAATTTATGGCCAAATGTATTGCCCTTTGACAAATTTCTTCCTCCAGTGAGTTATTGCAAACTTTGTCTGTAACACATTGACTTGGATTCCTCCATGAATCTGGCAGTTTCCTTCACGGGATACCTTTGGTTATTTGGTGTCAATATGAAAATCATCATCATCATTAATAAGAATTTGTTTTTGGCAGTATTTGACTATTAATACTAAGTATCAATATTTTAATTTAAATGACTTTTTTTAATAGCTAATAATGTCATCTTTCTTTTAATTTGAGATGGCCTAAAAGTGCTCTAAGGGATATTAGATTGACTTTGGTTACATTTAACATTTATTGCTTCTTTACGAAGTGATGAAGCCTGATAAGCCGAGAACTGTGGCAGGGTTACTGTGGAAACGCTGTAAGAACAAGTTGGCCGGTGGTGGGGTGTCAGTCATGATGGCTGTGCTGATAAAAGTTGAAATAAATCAGGGATGATACATTATTGAACTATCCTGCGTGAACATACAATTTAACCCCCCTTTCCCTCATATAGACGCTTTCTGACGTCTCTGCAGCAGACAGCTTTTTGAAAACATGGCGACAAAAGAAATAATTGCTCAAAATGAGCAATTTCTCCTTTTGTCACATGATGTTTACATCTTGATTCAATTTGTGTACTTTCATTTAAAGAGAGTTCCCAAATGTTTTTTGAGTGTTTTCAAAGTCATCTGCTGCAGATTCATGGTATGAGGGAAATGAACACCATGGTATTTTACTGTTGACCATGAACTACCATGAACAGCCATGTTTTTCCATGGTTTTACGAGTCAATTACCATGGTTGACCATGGTCAACCATTGACACAAATATTAACCATGGTCAACCATGGTCATGATCAAGTTAAACCATAGTCAACCATGGTAATAAATTCATTCTAGCCATGTACTCAAGCGTGATCATAGTCAACCATGGTTTACCATGGTAGAAATGATTCTGCTGGTTGATTTGCCAATTATGTCAGAATGTGCTCTGTATCCGCTGTTACACTGCAAGAACTTTGTAGAAAAATGTTTGATAAATTGCCAAGTTTAAAAAATATATCACTACACTATTTATTAAGGACACTTATAGAACACTTCTAGAACCAATTTAATAATTGCAACAACAACAACAGGAAGTTTAGATTTTAAATTTTCAAAATGGATGACAATGTGACATGTTAAAATTCAGGCAATGTTTTCACAAAACACTCGGTTTAATTATTATGGATTGTCATCAAATATTATGTACATAGTAATTTTGTAAATAACTTTTCTTCTCATTCTAATGATAAAAGCAGATAGAAAAACATAAAATGAAGATTTACAAGCACAGAATTTATTCAGAAATGGCAATGTATTCAACTTGGCTTGGAAACACTTGACATGTAAAACTTATGTTAATGAATGTTTATTCAGTGATTTAAAGTGAAATTCATCATCTTTGGTGACAACTCTTGTAACATGATTATTTTCTGGAACACTTTTTTGCTTTATAAGGCAGTTCCAGGCCCTGGCATTTTCAGTTAATTTTGTAATTGTGAACAATTTATAATGTTTGTCTAACTGATATTTTTAGATTTTTATTTGACAGCTATCCAGTTGATATTTGGTGTGTATTCACCACAGACAACCATGGTCATTCATGGTAAACCCTGGTCTTTCATGGTCAACCATGTTTTAACACTGTATTCAGCCATGTCACTACAGGCAATGAGAAAACATGGTATCTCATGGTCAACCATGGTATTTTATGGGTTACCATGGGTATCAGTGACCATTGGTTTATAAACTATGGTGCCATTTAAAATAACAAGTCATGTCAAAAACTATTCACTAGACCAAATTTGGGGAAAATCTTTTGTTTCAGCAGAATGTTTGTCTTGGTTTGAATATGGATCATGTTGGTTTAAAAGTGAGGTCACTTATAATGCCAAACTGAAGGGAAATTATGTTAATACTAGTACTGACTGCAAAATAAGTTATTTAGATTGACTATGTGGTAAATGGCATAACTCATGGTAGCGATCAGTGCCATCATGGCCCTCTTGTTTTTACAAGCTTTTTAAGTCAGACGAAGGATTCCTGGAATATTTCAAAGGTTGGTTTAGTTATGGATCACTCAGTGCTGTGGTAAACCACTTCCTGAGTTTTCCTTTTTTACCTTGATTTTATGATTCTCCTACTTACTACAAATCTGCAGCAGACAATTTTGAAATTATAATTTAGGCAACACTATATGGAAAATCTCTATAAATGAAAAAAATATTATTGAAAAGAGTTGAAAATAATGTGGGACTGGGTTAATGACAAGACAGTCAAATGAAAGTTTGTGAAATGAAACCCAACACATCACAATATGATTATTTCAAGGGGGATAACCAATTATCTATATAAATCCATATTCAGTAACTATGCACCTTCTCGGACACTCTTGGTGCCTGTTTTAGGATACACTTATTGGTGCAACTGGTGCTATGATCAACATTTACCCACATACAACAAAATCTGGTGCAGATGACGTTGAAAACATCTTGGCAAAATATTTAAAATCTTTAATGATAAAGTAATAATTGAATGGAACGGAAAACAATTTGGCATAACGGCAAAATTATTCGATATGAACAATTTGTCCCTTTGCCACATTTTTAGCACGACTTTTGAAAAACCGAGAGCTATTGTCATGACCCTGGCGTCGTCGGCGGCGTGGTCGTCCGGTTAAGGTCTTTTGTTCAGCTCAGCTTTTTTTCTGTTTTTTATCAATCGAGCGTCTGTGCTGTACGCAGTGCTCTTGTTTAAAAATGTCTTGACCTTCAGATGCACCAAAATCCTGCCTATATTTTGGAAAAGGCTTATCCAAAAAGCATTGTTAGTTACATTATTAAGCTGAAATATGCTGTTGACCTTGGCTTATCCCTTTCCAACACATTTTCTGATGCCTCTACAGCAGAACATTTGAAAACAAAGCACAAATTGCTCTTGATGAATTAAATACATTTCAATAATCTCATTTCCATATTTGTGTTCAGATGTTTTCAAATTTGACTGCTGCAGATGTAGTGTAACAGTATGTGGCAAAATGTTCAAAGAATTATTAAGGATCGAAGGGATGGCTCATAATTCAGTGACTCATTGCCTCATTAATTGAAGATCTTCTCTAAATTGCCCATATTATCAGCCATTTAGGCTGCCATCTGTTGTCCAGGTGATAACATTTTTTCATAAAAGTGCCTTCATTTGTCCCTCCCTTTCCATAAGACTGATTATAACTTCTCTATAAATGAAAGCTCCCACATAACATATGATAAAACATATCTACAGCAGATGATTTTGAAAACTTCCGATGTGAAATATGGAAAGCGTCTTTAAGTTGGAACATTCGAAATCTTACCTTTTCTACACAACCTTTGTTATAATAACACAAGCTCGCCATGTTGCGCAACCACCCAAAATTGTGCAACCTTATTACGATTGCGCAAGCTTGCAAGATTGTTAATAGGAAGTGTTTATAAATACAAATCAGTTTACAAGTTTGTGCACATGTGACCATCAATAAAGTTAAAAATATTGTTGCAGAAGAAGAAATTGCTCATTTATGCTCATAATGGTTGTCTGCTGCAGATTAGGTCAAATGTGTCTTATATGTGGTAAAGCATTGAAAACTTAAAGAGTGAATTGTTTAGAAAATATGTATAATGAGAAAAAATCTGACGTAATGATACATGTTATGGTGCACACAGCAGACTCTATGTTGTGGATTCGCAAATGATTAGTTAGAGTACCACCACAAAGGGTTTTGAGAATAATAATAATGACCTTGGAACAAAATATTGGCCCCTTATCTTTAGCAATGCATTTAGGTACCAGTATTGCAAACTAGACGGTATCCGGACATAATGTCTACGGACAATATGCCACAGGACATAATTTTGTCTGTGGACATTATATCCGTGTACATTATGTCCTGTGGCATTTTGTCCATGGAAATTTTGTCCCGGATTCAAACTAGACATATAATTCAGTGGCAATCGGCAATCAATCTTTGATGTCAGATCATTATAATGCCACTGTTACAATTACTACTGAATGTATAACAAATCAGTGTTTGTAAATGTCAATGGAAAATAATGCTGCTATTGTTGATAATCAGTAGTAACTTTTTGTACTATTATTAATGGATGTGAAACATTCCTAGCTGGGGTGCACTAGGTTGACATCTCAGCACCACCTGTTAAATCTTCCTGCTTTAGTAATGACTTTTTCAGCATCTTCAGCAAATAAACTTATTATTCATGATCACCTGATATGATTTTCTTTAAATTCATCTTGTTTTACCCTTTCTCACATACATCAAATCTGCAAGCAGCAGACAATTTGAAAACATGGAATAGAGTTAAACACTTTGTGGCATTAGGAGAAATTGGTTTTGATGAGCAATTTCTGCTTTTGCCAAAATGTTAACAAAAGTTGTTTCTTGCATACGCTTCAAAGGGCATATATTTGGAAAAGTCTTTAAAATATCTGAGACAAAAAACAGATTGATTATATCAGGTAAATTGGTAGAATAAATTTTATTTAAATTTAGAAATTGCACATCAGTCCATTAGCCTTAGGTTATACTTTTTTAACAATTTATGAAGTTATAGATTTGCTGCAATAACGTTAAGATATTAAATTGCTGTCTGTATAAGATAAATTGATTATATTTAACTACTTTTAGGGTCGTTTTGTTTGGAAATCATTTGATGGAAATAATTTGATATCTGCTAAGGTTTTTTACATAGATGAAATCATTGTGGGAAAATGTGTGGAAAACATCTGGGTTAAATATTATGGAACATGTCTATAAATAATTAATGTATAATTATTTAATTGAAATGAAAACATTGTGGTAAAATGTTGTACATCGATATCAAAATATTAAAAAGTTGTACATCGATTTTTAAATATTAAAAAGTTACATACACCGATTTTAAAATATTAAAAAGTAGTACATCGATTTTAAAATATTTTCCATATTTTCTGGAGTACGTTTTCAAAGCCATCTGCTGTAGATTTGTCGTATGAGGTGAAAGGTTAAATAATGTACAGGCATTGATGGCAGTGATGATTTGGTCTGCTGAGTACAAGGTTTTCCATACAGGTGGAAGCTCATTAACAGATTTGTTCACTCTATTCTGTTTTTCGGCTGGCTTAGGGGCGTCTATTGATTGAGTGATAGATAGAAGCCATATACTCACTGACGGGAAGTAGGCCTGTGGATTAACCTTTGTCAGTGAATGTTTCGTTATAATTTTTTCGGGGAGGTATTTTCATTGTGTGTTTACAGATTTCAGTATTCATAAAGTAAGGTTGGAATTTGCTCCTGGAGTTTTGTAAAGTGATATTCTTTAGTGGAAAACATTAACTACAGGTGTCATAGATTTCGGAGTTACGTTTTTGGTCAACTGTTTGCATCAGTGTAAGTCTACTCTTTATGTTGGTCCCTTTCCCTCATACAAACATTGAGAAAAAAGGAAAATTGCTCAAAATGTTAATATTTAAGTTTTGAGAATATTGAAAAAAAAATAAAAAAAAATACCACTTCTTAATAAAAGAACAAATAGAAATGAGAATGTATTATTTTGCCATCAACATTTTGAGACCTCTTTATTGCACATGCAGAAAAAAGGCCAGAATGAGGGCAATGGTTAAAAGTTCAATATTATTCTTTGCGTGATACATGAGCCATGCATGTCTAGAGAAAAGGTTTCTCATTCATCTGCAAACAGTGAAGACTCAGGTAAGCCTGTGCATAGTCTTGGCCTTGACATTCTCAATTAATTAGACAGCTCATAGATGTATAACCGCGGACAAAAATCTAAAGTTTTAGCCCCGCTAAATTACTACTGAATTCACTCACATACCCCCTTCATTTGATACCAGAGAAATTTAACTCTTTCCTAAGGTTGTAAGTTTGAACCCCGCCTTGGCCATTCATTCTTTCTGATGATTGGTAAGAACGTTGTCTTACATGTATATAGTGCATAGGTCCAGATAAGGAGGTGTATACAGCTCTTTTCCCCACAATATCTCTTATCATCCACCAAACCCTATAATGTGGGTTACTCAGACGATTCTTTTGAGTACCCACAACATAGGGTTATACGGTCAAATAAGGATTTTAGAACATGCAAAACGTCCCTTATCTAGAGCTCTGATAGTGTCATTCAACTTCCACCATGGGGCTGTTACCTGGCCAGGAGGAATGTTGTGTGTCAGAAAGCCTGGAAACACAGGCTGTAATGTGGTATAACTGAGATACCCTGGTGAACTGAGAACGGTGTTAAAGTCTTAATCAATCAATCAGTAACCCTTTCCCATATACAAAAAAAAATGTTTACAGACAACATCTCTTTAAAATTATTGAAAAGGTGTGTGAGTGAAATGAATAATTATTGAAAAGACCTGTGATTGAAAGAAAAATTATTGAATGGAGTTGAACAAATTTGTTTCCAGCAAGTAATCATTCCCCCTCAATGTCATCAAAAGTCATCTACGGAAATCACGTTGAAAAGCTTATGCATAATGTGAAAGCAATAACTTGTTAGAACCTTCCATGAGGGAAATGTCTAAATGGTATAGAGAATTTTATCACCCATTGTAATGTAACCAATCTTCTGTTATTTGCTAATCAGCAAAACTTGGCTAGGCTCTATCTGTTTCTCACAAAAACCTCACACTTTCATGCTCGTTTTTAGCTGGACTATTCTAAAATTATGAGAGCTATTAATACTACTCACCCTGGCATCGGCGTCGGCATCACATCTTGGTTTATTAAGGTTTTGCATGCAAGTACTTAAATACTTAACAACTAAATTAAGAGTCCATATCTCAGTATTTACTTATGTATTGCATTGAAAGTAAGTATTTACTTCATGTATTGCATTGAAACTTTCTACAACCCTACCCAACTATCACACCTATGTAGATTATCAAGTTAGATAACTCTATCCTGCATATTATGCAAGTTATGGCCCTTGTTTTACTTAGAAATTCTGGTTAAAGTTTTGCGTGCAACTAAATTAAAGAGTCCATATCTCAGTATTTACTTGATGCATTGCATTGAAACTTTATAAAACCCTACCCAACTATCACACCTATGTAGATTATCAAGTTAGATCATTCTATCCTGCATTTTATACAAGTTATGGCCCTTGTTTTACATAGAAATTCTGGTTAAAGTTTTGCGTGCAACTAAATTAAGAGTCCATATCTTAGTATTTACTTGATGCATTACATTGAAACTTTATACAACTGTACCCAACTATCACACACATATGTAGATTATCAAGTTAGATAACTTTTAATCCTGCATTTTATGCAAGTCATGGCCCTTTTTATTCCCTCCGGAATCACCGATTCGGTGGGCATCTAGTTTTTGGCCTGTCTGTCTGTCGATTTTTTTTTTAACCATGACCACTACTTTTGAAACATAACAGGTACGGCTACCATATTTCACATGTGTATGCCTTGTGACATGACCTTTCTGGCAGTACCAAAATGTTTGACCTTGCGACCTTGACCTTTGACATACATTTTGAAAACTTCTTTGTCTGTGGCAAAGAAAACTTTAACCTTGACCACTACTTTTGAACCGTAACAGGTACAGCTTCCATATTTCACATGTGTATTCCTTGTGATATGACCTTTCTGTCAGTACCAACATGTTTCACCTTGCGACCTTGACCTTTGACCTACATTTTGAAAACTTTAACCTTGACCACTACTTTTGAACCGTAACAGGTACGGCTTCCATATTTCACATGTGTATTCCTTGTGACATGACCTTTCTGTCAGTACCAATAGTTTTGATCTTGACCATTACCTTCGACCTAGATGTTGCCATTCGGGGGCATCAGTGTTTCACAAACACATCTTGTTTTACTTAGAAATTATAGTTGAAGTTTTGCGTGCAACTAAATTAAGAGTCCATATCTCAGTATTTACTTGATGCATTTCATTGAAACGTTATACAACCCTACCTAACTGTCACACCTATGTAGATAATCAAGTAAGATATTTCTCTATCCTTCATTTTATGCAAGTTATGGCCCTTTTTTAGCTCACCTGAGCTTTGCTCAAGGTGAGTTATTGTGATCGCCTTTTGTCCGTCGTGCGTCGTCCGTCAACTTCTTCTCCTCAGTAACCGGTGGGTCAATTGGGATGAAATTTCACAGAAAGCATCCTCTCAATGACCTCACCAGAGTTCCTTCAAATTTTTGGGATCCATGCAGAATTCTGGTTTCAAATAATTTTGTAGAAATGCTCCTTGGATGACCCTCTATGAGATTCCTTCAAGCCATGTTGATTGGTCGAAAAACATGGCCGCCAGGGGGGCGGGGCTATTATGCCTTATATGGCTATAGTGAAAACTTAAAAAATCTTCTCCTCCGAAAGTGTCAGGCCTATTTTCAAATAATTTTGTAGAAATGCTCATTGGATGACCCTCTATTAGATTCCTTCAAGCCATGTTGATTGGTCGAAAAACATGGCCGCCAGGGGGGCGGGGCTATTTTGCCTTATATGGCTATAGTGAAAACTTAAAAAATCTTCTCCTCCAAAAGTGTCTGGCCGATTTTCAAATAATTTTGTAGAAATGTTCCTAGGGTGACCTGACCCTCTATCAGATTCCTTCAAGCCAAGTTGATTGGTTGAAAAACATGGCCGCCAGGGGGGCGGGGCTATTTTGCCTTATATGACTATAGTGAAAACTTAAAAATTCTTCTTCTCCGAAAGTGTCGGGCCGATTTTCAAATAATTTTGTAGAAATGTTCCTTGGATGACCCACTTTCAGATTCCTTCAAGCCAAGTTGATTGGTCAAAAAACATGGCAACCAGTGGGTGGGGCTATTTTGGGTTATATGGCTATAGTGAAAACTTAAAAAATCTTCTCCTCCGAAAGTGTCTGGCCGATTTTCCTTTTCCGAAATGTTCCTTGGATGACCCTCTATCAGATTCCTTCAAGCCAAGTTGATTGGTTGAAAAACGTGGCCATGGGGGGGGGGGGGGGGGGGGGGGGGGGGGGCTATTTTGCCTTATATGACTATAGTGAAAACTTAAAAAATCTTCTCCTCCAAAAGTGTCTGGCCGATTTTCAAATAATTTTGTAGAAATGTTCCTAGGGTGACCTTCTATCAGATTCCTTCAAGCCAAGTTGATTGGTCGGAAACTATGGCTGCCAGGGTGCGGGGCTTATATAGCTTAAGTGAAAAAAAACCAAAACAGGTGAGCGATTCCAGGGCCATCATGGCCCTCTTGTTTACTTAGAAATTCTGGTTAAAGTTTTGCGTGCAACTAAATTAAGTGTCCATATCTTAGTTACTACTTGATGCATTCCATTGAAATGTTATACAACCCTTCCCAACCATCACACGTATGAAAATAATCAAGTTGGATAACTCTATCCTGCATATAATGCAAACTGTCACCCTTTTAGAGGTTCTGATTAATGTTAGAGTCCATATCTCAGTAACTAACAAGCGGTGGAATATTTAAGCGCACTGTCCTCCAACAGCTCTTGTTTGTGTTGGCCTGCTTAGGCACATATGAATCACTGCTTCTGTCACGTCATGGTTTACTGATATATTCACAATATGAGCTGTCCCGCGAGAAAACCAACATTATGGCATCTGTTTAATGTATTGACCAAGATCAGCCTGCGCAGACTGATCCAGGCCGACACACGCAGTCTCAGGGTGATAGAGGTATAGAGCAATGGTTCCTGAAACAGAAAATCCACAGGAGGTGAAAAATGTCTATCCGGGTAAGCCAACGGGTCATGCTCAGGCTGATCTGGGTCGATACTTTATGCAGAGTCCACAATGTTGGTTTTCTTGCGGGACGGCTCATATATTCACAGGTGATACAATTCTGTTCCCTTGATCACCCTTCTGTTGAATTATTTCCATGCAAAATTAGTTATTTTAACACTTTCCAACATACAACAATGTTTTCAAAAGTCGTCTGCTGCACATGCATCAAAATGTGTCTACAAGTGGGAAAGGATTAATATCTTTGTTTGCATATAATATAGATAATCAGATGCAGTAAACTCTAAGCTTTTTGACACATATATTATGTAGCAGACTGGATCTTTTCAATATAATTATCAATAGCAAAAAGCATGTTGAATACATAATCCTAAACAAGAGCACCACTTACGGCACAGACGCTCGACTGATAGGGAGAAAACAGAAAAAAAAAAAGCTGAGCTGAACAAAAAACCTTAACCGGACGACCACGCCGCCGCAAACAAAAATGACAATAGCTCTCGTTTTTAGCTCACCTGTGCACAAAGTGCTCAAGGTGAGTTATTGTGATCGCCCTATGTCCGGCGTCCGTCGTCTATCGTCCGTCAACATTTTCTCCTCTGTAACCGGTGGGTCAACTGGGATGAAACTTCACAGAAAGCATCCTCTCAATGTCCTCACCAGAATTCCTTAAATTTTTGGGGATCCATGCAGAATTCTGGTTTCCATGGCAACGAAATGAAAAAAACTTCAAAATTCTTAAAAAATCTTCTTCTCCGAAAGTGTCAGGCCGATTTTCAAATTATTTTGTAGAAATGTTCCTTGGGTGACCCTCTATCAGATTCCTTCAAGCCATGTTGATTGGTCGAAAAACATGGCCTCCAGGGGGGGGGGGGCGGGTCTATTTTGCCTTATATGGCTATAGTGCAAACTTAAAAAATCTTCTCCTCCAAAAGTGTCAGGCCGATTTTCAAATAATTTTGTAGAAATGTTCCTTGGATGACCCTCTATCAGATTCCTTAAAGCCATGTTGATTGGTAAAAAAACATGGCCGCCAAGGGGCGGGGCTATTTTGCCTTTTATGGCTATAGTGAAAACTTTAAAAATCTTCTCCTCCAAAAGTGTCAGGCCGATTTTCAAATAATTTTGTAGAAATGTTCCTAGGGTGACCCTCTATCAGATTCCTTCAAGCCAAGTTGATTGGTTGGAAACTATGGCCGCCAGATGGCGGGGCTTATATAGCTAAAGTGAGGAAAAAAAATCAGGTCAGCGATTCCAGGGCCATCATGGCCCTCTTGTTTCAAAAGGCGAGCTAATAACCGCAAACTAAGTGTTTCAGAGTTGCAGTAGATCATAACTATTAAAGTTTCATTTTCACATTTACTGCATACTAAAAACAAAAAAGAATTGTTTTTAAAACAATAGAAATGTACTTATTGAATTTGTTGTGGTTTTAAAAATAAATCTTTAGATCAGAAAATAGAAATGCCTGAAAGTATCAACTTTAAATACCCTTATCCTGTACACTTTACACAATAACGTTTCTGTAAAACTTCAGAAAGTTGATATTGCTTTACTCTATTGATTGAATTATAAACTCCCATGTGTTTGCCCCATGCTGCATCAATGTATCTTATATTCTTATATAATTTGCAATACAATAATTAATCAGGAGTAGATTTCATGATAGAATGAAATTGTGTCCATTTTAATTCGTTAACATGGTGTTAAAAACCCAGTAAAACTAACAACTATGATGCTCCGATAACATAATTCTTGGATATTTTACTTATTATTTATGCGTTATAAACTTTACCCTTTCCCACTTGCAAATACATTTTGACACATCTGATGGAGATGACTCTTGAAAACATATTGGCAAAAGAAGAAAGAGTAATTTCTTCTTTAACCACACAATGTTTCCAGCTCTATTTTAAATATTTACATTTTCATTTTTGTAGATTTTCCATATTTCTGTCTGGAAGTTTCAAAGTCGTCTGCTGCAAATTTGTTGCATGTGGGAAAGGGTTAATGCAAATATGAATGGAGGAATTATAATGACGTAAGTCTGCAAAATTTCATGTAAAGTTATTGCCTGAATAATAAAATGGAATCCTGCATTAAGTGTTTAGGATAAGGACAGGAATAGACTGTAAGTGGTTTAAACAGGGAAACAGCTGTGCCAACCAGAAATGCCTGTTTGATCTATCTACTCTGGAATCATCTACGTTTTAATGGCTCTACATGCAGTCATGTTCCGTGGATTGAAATCAACTAGAGCATGAAAAAATGTGGCACAGCAACTACTTACTGTGCTTGAGCATTTATATTGAAATAAATTGAATATATGCTTTAGGTTAATTTCTTGAAATGACACTAAGTGTTATTCCCTTTGAACACATGCATATGTGGAAAAACAATTAATATAATATGAATGTCGTCTTTTAAGAAAATTGCTAAAAAAACAACCGATTTCTCTGTATTCAAACATTGTCTGTAGTAGTCACGCCATTTACTGCTGACTTATTGAAAGGAATACAAGTCATGTAATCTGTTATCTCAGGTATGCTATTTGTAGACTCATCATAATTGGAAAAAGTTGACAAATTTTGTTAACCCTTTCCCACATACAGCAAATATGCAGCAGACGACTTTGAAAACATACCTGAAAACATTTGGGCACTCCCTGTTAATGAAAGTGCAATAATTGAAAAGAGTTGAAAACATGGCGCCAAAAGGAGAAATTGCTCATTTTGAGCAATTTCTTCTTTTGTCGCCATGTTAATCAAAAAACCGTCAGCTGCAGAGGCGTCAGAAAGTGTCTATATGAGAGAAAGGGTTAAAGCATACAATTAACAGAATAGAATAACAAATACTTAAAATAATTTCAGATGTTGTTAGAAAAAATGAAAAAATTGATGTTTAATGGTTTCCCACAAAGATTGCTTGGGAAGATTGTGAGAAAACCAGGAAATGCATGAGTAGGTGAACTGGCCTCCGTGATATAACTGAGAAATTGTTAAAAACGGCGTTAAACCCCAATCAATCAATTCCCGCAAAGAATGAATAATACAAAACCAGAATTGCAAGAAGATAGAAAAATGTTTTCAGAAGTCATTTGCTGTGGTTCATCAAACGTTTGTTTGTACATGGGATAGTGGATAGGATTAAGCAGCAGACGACCTTGAAAATATCTGGTTAAAAATATGGTTAACCTTGAAAAATAAAAAAATAATCATTGAATAGAGTTGAAAACATTGTGATTAAAGGAGAAATTGCTTTCGTCTGCTGCAAATGAGTCAAAATGTGTCTTTAAGTGGGACAGGATTAATAAGAACAACACATACATATTGGTGTTACCAGATTCGTGGGAGGGGCCAATTAGCAGAGGTTAATCCATGTTTGATTGTACCACCCACTATTTACATATTTGAATGATTAACTCACTAATGAATTATGTCTGTTGTACTGACTGGGGCCAATCAGGATCAATTAAAGCTGTAATTCTGGACCAGAGGCGCCTACCAAATGATGGAACCAAGATTCAAGATGGTATATAGATCTACCCTGACCTTTAAACATTCCCCTTTTGGTAAATACTCACTAGCTGGTGCACTGATGGCAACATGAGGGGTTGTACTGGCAACTTACATTGGAAATAATGTGATATAAATGAAATACTGTCAAAAACAACCATGAGTGGCACACTTGTTTACCCTTTCCTAAAATACAACAAATATACATATTGAAACCATCTACCAAATAGCATGGACAGTCTAAAAGGGAAAGTTTTAATATTGCATAGTTTGTGACAAAATGAGAACTTGTTTAATATGAGCAATTTCTCTCTTTAAGCTACAATTTATGTTTTCAAAATTATCTGCTGCAGATTCGTCAAAATGTGTCTGTGGGACGGAAAGGGTTAACAAGAACGGTCACAGAACAGTTAATAAAAGCTCACTGTGTGGTGGCTTGATTGTAAGTAGTTGTTATGAACACTTATCAAAACTTACAAACATAACATAGGATGACAACATAAGCTGTCTTTTGACAAAAGTCTCGTAAGCATAAAATTACATGTAGGTATTATGTTCCATGATATAATATATAAGTGATGATTTTTGTCTGTATTTTCAGATCAATCCAAACAGTAAGGCCTACAATGAAGGCATCCAAGTAGGCGACTATATAAACAAGATAAATGGCCAAGCTGCTAATTGTCTTGAACACCAAGATGCCCAGAGACTTATAAAGGCTGCTACAGATGACCTGATTCTAGAGTTACACAGGTGAGCTGGGGTTAAATCTTTAAGCCTTTCCCTCATTTAGACGCTTTCTAATGCCTCAGACTAATGCAGCAGACTCATAACAGGCAATTTCTCCATTTGCCACAATGTTTTCAATATTTAAACTTTTCCATTAAGAAGTTTTTGACGAAAATGTTTTTTTAAAAGTCGTCTGCTGCAGATTTGTTGTATGTGGGAAAGGGTTAAATCCTAATCAATCCACTTTTTACATGGTTGTCATTGACATTTTGTTGCTCACACAGAGCAATGCTGCTCTCCCAAAAAACATTATGAAGCAACAAATCTCTGCTCTGAAAAGACCTTAGGAATTATGTATATTTAAGTTGTATGGCTCCAAAGAGTACCCCTCTGTTAGTGCAAACTTAATGGCCGTTCTGTTTGGCTGTTAAATACCAATTTGTGTCTTGTTGGTAAATGTCGTGAGACAGGAATTTATTTCTAGTTAATGACTTCTGATGTACTCAAGCGTCTGATTGGTTAGAAGCAAATTCATTCTTCAAGTTGACCAATCAGAAGCCTTATTTGGAGCATGGAGTTCATCTCTGAGCTCTGAAATCGTTTTCATAGTTTTATAGTTTTGGACCCTGGCTTAGTTAAAAGTTGTGTTCTACAGATTCTTCAAAATGCATCTGCATGTAGGAGAGATAGGGATAAACCTGTCACTGACCAAGAGGTGTAGTTGTTAGAACATTCAATTCACTAGCAAGGCATGTCAGTCAGGTTCAATGCCCAACATAGGGCAACACCCAATACCAAATTTAAAATGATAGAAGAAGCGTTCTTCCTTGGTACTATGAATATTGTTGATATAGAACTAATAATATAGTATGTAAGTGCCATGATACATGCTTGCAGTGTACCCAAGACATTCTGTAATATAACAGAAATGCTGTAAAACCCTTACCCACATATAGACACTTTCTGATACCTCTGCATCAGACGACTTTCGAACATTTTGTGGCAGAGGTTAAAATTGCTCATATAATGAGCAATTTCTTGTTTTGCCTTAATATATTCAATAATATATTCAGTATTCAATAATTGTGTATTCATTTTATGAGATTTTTCAATATTTTTGCCCAGTAGTTTTCAAAGTCGTCAGATTTGTTGTATGTGGGAAAGGGCTGTAAAGAACCCTTCAAACAAAGGTTGTCTATCGTTTGAGTAAGATATGTTTCTGGTTGAATGAAAGGGTTAAGAGGCACTAAAACAATTCCAACCACATGATGGTCCAAACAGGTTTATTGGCTCTCCATTCTAGCAAACATTGTCAGTCTGACTGGGTAACCCATAGCAACAATGGGTCTGGTATATTTTAGCATCATACATTCTTAATCATTGACCTGTTCATCATAGAATGAATTTTATTTTATTCAAACACATAGATTAACGCTTTCCAACTTGCAGTCATATCACGGTGGCCTGAGTTCACCTACTCATTTGTGATCTGGCTTTCTCACAACTCGGTACTCCACACAACAGACTTTCCAAGCAACTGGCTGCATTACAACATAGACTGTTAGCCCATTGGTGGACGCCGAATGATGCTTGTCACAGTGACTTTAGTCAAATGTTTGAAAGAATGTTGGCCAAGCTGGGTTTCAAACTCACAACCCCTGGATTAACAGCCTGTGTTGCTATGGATTGAGCTATTTGGGCTCCAGTCTGTTTAAAATGAGCAATTTCCAAGAAATGTTTTCAAAGTTGTTTGCTGCAGATTTCTTGTATGTTGGAAAGGGTTTATTGATTAAGGTTTTATAATAACATTTTGTCACCATAGTTTATATGTGATCAGATAGCAGATGCAAGATTAAGGTAATTTATATTACTAAAATGTCAAAATAATGACTTAACCCTTTCCCACATACAACAAATCCTCAGCATACGACTTAGAAAACATCTTGGCAAAAACATGGAAAATCCCCTTAACCCTTTCCCTCATACGGCAATTCTGCAGCAGAAGACTTTGAACACATTTTGTCAAAAAATAGAAAATCTCCATAATTGAATGGATAACCTATGACAAAAAGTGGAAAACATTGTGGCAAAAGGAGAAATTGCACGTTTGTGCAATTTCTTCTTTTGTCACTATGTTTTCAAAAAGCCGTCTGCTGCAGTCTGGCATCAGAAAGAGTCTATATGAGGGAAAGGGTTAATTGAAGGTATCATTATTGATAAATTGTTGAAAACATTGAGCTATTTCTTCTTTTATCACAGTGTTTTCAAAATCATCTGCAGCAGAGGCGTTCAAAAAAAATTAACTATGAAGTCCTATGCAACTTGTTCCCTGCCTACAATGCATCATGTTCTGTATATTTTTTATTTCTACAGAGTGGGCACCAAACCCAACGGCATTATGAATGGAGATATACACAATCACATAGACCATGAACTGGAACTCCTCAACTCAGGTAAAGTATTCCTTACTTAATAATTGCAATGTAAGGACAAAGAATAACAATTAAGCCTTTCCCTCATACAACAAATCTGCTGCAGACTACCTTGAAAACATAGCGGCAAAAACCTGAAAAATCTCCATAAAAGATAGCTAATAATTGTTAAATAAAGTTGAAAACATTGTGGCCAAAGGAGAAATTGCCCATTGTGAGCAATTTCACCTTTGGCCACAATGTTTTCAAAATGTTTAAATAACATCTGAGGGGAATAATATATCATCTTTCTCATAATTTGGAATTATACTGGAACTTGTTTGTAGAGAGTTGTAACTGATTTAGGAGAAAACAAAATTGCTCACCTTAGACCTTTCCCACATACAACATATCTGCAGCAGACGACTTTGAAAACATCTAGAAAAAATTATGGAAAATCCCTGAAAATGAAGGTATAATTACTGAAAAGAGATGAAAACTTTGTGGCAAAAGGAGAAATTGAAGCAATTTCTCCTTTTGTCACAAGGTTTTCAAAAGCCGTCTGCTGCAGAGGTGTCATAAAGCTTCTTTATCTGGGAAAGGGTAAAGGAATTTCTCCTTTTCCCAAAATGGTTTTCAAAAACCATCGACTGTACTCATATCAAAAGTATCTGTAAAAGTACTTCTGTACGTGGGAAAGGTATAACCATCTAGCTAATAGAGCCACATCTTGTGACTTCGGTTCTTATTGCATCCGCGTACAGTGAAGACCAGTCTTGGCATAAGTCTTCAGTCCTTCAGTCCTGACTGACAAATTTTCATGCGATAATAAATTAGTTGAACAAAGGAGGAGATAGATGAGAAATAAGCTTTAGGACTGTCATGTTTCAAACATTTCGTGAAGTCTGAAAGACAGTACTCACAGTCTCACAAGGGACTTCACTCTCCTTCTGAGCTGTTCCACTAGTAAACCAACATTGCGTAATGTTAACCCAGATCAGGCTAATCCGGGCTGACACATTCTGTGTTAGGGGGATAGAGGTATAGAGTAATGATTGCTGAAACAGAAAATCCACAGGAGGCGAAAAGTGTCCTATCCGGGTAAGCTTGCGCGCCATGCTTAGGCTGATCCGGGTTGATAATTTACACAGTGTCCACAATGTTGGTTTTCTTTTCTCAATCTGAGTTGTCTGCTTAATTTATCCCTCATATACACGCTTTCTGACGCCTCTGCAGCAGACAGCTTTTTGAAAACATAGTGACAAAATAAGAAATTACTTAAATCTAGCAATTTCTCCTTTTGCCACAATGTTTTCCACTTTTAGTCATAGGTTATCTATTCAATTATAGAGATTTTCTATTTTTTGACAAAATTAATATGTTCAGTCGTCTGCTGCAAAATTTTCATATGAGGAAAAGGGTTAAAGATGTAGAAATCATGCGAGATGAAGAGTTGAAAACATTGTGGTAAAAGTGGAATATTTCTCATTATGAATGATTGTTTTTCTTCCCCCCTTATTTTCAAAAAATGTATACTACAGAGGGATAAAATGTAGTCTGACTCGGGGAAAGAGTTAACCCTTTTCCACATACAACACAATCTGCAGCAGACGACTTTGGAAATATACCCGAAAAAAAATTAGAAACTCTCTTCAAATGAATGTACATTAATTGAATAGAGTTGAAAACATGGTGATAAAAGGAGAAATTGCTCGTTTTGAGCAATTTCTTCTTTTGTCAACATGTTTTCAAAAAGCCATCTGCTGTAGAGGCATCAGAAAGCGTCTATATGAGGGAAAGACCTTAGTTTCAGATCAATACATAATATCACCTGCAAATTGTTTGAAAGCAATGTAATTTTGTCTAATTATGGTTGAATTGTGAAAGAATTGGTTTGTTCAAATATATTACACAAAACACCTCGGTTATTTTGTGTTATTATGTTCTGAAATAGAACAAAAATTACGTATGTAAAATCTGGATCCAGTGTTCGAACAAAATCAGGATTTCCTTTCTTAAATATGGTTTCCAGCAAAGGTAACATTGTTTGTGCTGTTTCAACCCTTTCCCACATATAACAAGTCTGCAGCAGACGACTTTGAAAACATCTAGACAAATTTTTGACAAATCTCTGTAAATGAAAGTATGGTAACTGGATAGAGTTGAAAAAATTGTGGCAAAAGGAGAAATTGCGCTAAAATTGATGGAAAGGGTTCATTCTTATTAAGGTTGGTGACACCATAATTGAATTTTATTTTATTATACTCTCTTCGAAGAAGAGGGGAGGTATATAGGAGTCACTGTGTCGGGCTGGCTGTCTGTCTGTCTGTCTGTCGGTCGGTCGGTCGGCCGGAAGCCATATTTTGTCCCGCCTATTTCTTACGAACCACTAGGTGGAATTCAATAAAACTTTACATGAAGCTTCTATACCAAGAGGAGATGTGCATATCCTAAAGGGGTTACAATTGCATGTTATTTTACAGAGTTATGACCCTTTTACTAATTAAGTTATGGTGTAGGTCAAGATGCTGTTTAGGGGGTATTTATCATCTTCAGTGATAGTTCTAGTTTCAACTGCTTTGATTTCGCTGCTATCAGAGATCCGTGGAATATGTCAAAATTGGATCACATGGTTGTGATCACAAACTTATCATATTTTACATGATAAAGGTGTGTTCTCAAGCTGATGCAACACTTTCCCACATGCAACAAATTGTCAGTAGACAAGGGGAACATTGAACATATCAAGACATAAATATGTAAATTGTAATAAACAAATTGACTATAAAATGGTGCTGAAAATATTATCGCAAAAGGAGAAAATGCTCACATTGATCAATTTGTCCTTCTGTCAAATTATGTTTTCAGATGTCATCTGCTGCAGATTTGTCAAAATGTATCTGCATGAGGGAAAAGGTTTACATACTACGAAAAGTGAGCTTGTTCACATAATGTAAAAGAGTGAGGAAATTAAAGGTGTGACATAAAATAAAATTTACAGCTTTTTCCCATGTTTTATTATTGCCAAATTATAAAAAGGCTTATATGACTTATTTGCTTACTTTTAAGCACTTTTTGATGAGTTGTTGCTTATACATACAAAAGATTTAGAATGTAATGACAGAATATTTCATGGATGATATCATTGCTGCGGTTAACCCTTTCCCAAATTTAGACACATTTTGATGCATCTGCGTTAGACGACTTTTAAAAACATTATGAAAAAAAGAGAAAATGCTCAAATTGTTTGTTCATTTACGAGATTCTCCATATTTCCGCCTGATGATCTTGAAGTCAACAAGTTTGCTGTTTGTGTGAAAGGCCAATTACCTTTGTTTATCTTTTTCTATAATTTGTTTAATAAGTCAGTTCCTGCAGATGCATCAAAAGTACTCTTGTCTCCGGAATAAAGGTATTACCAAGTTGGAAGCAAATAAGACAAATTTGTGTAATTTAAAGCACTTATAATAAACTAATTTCTTCTTGTGATATTTAGATCCATTCCCACATGCAGACGCATTTTGACAATTCTATAGCAGACAACTTTTGAAATTATTGTGGCAAAAGCATGAGCAATTACTTATTTTGCCATAAGTTGTTTTCAACCTTAATCGATCATTCATTCTACTTTCCCATATAATTTGTCTAGATCTTTTCGAAGTCGCCTGCATCAGATTTGATAAATATGGGAAAGGGTTAAGACACTTCGTAGAGATTTTCCATACTTTTGCTCAGAGGATTTCAAAGTCGTCTGGTGCGATTGTTTATTTTATGTTGGAAAGGGTTAACCCTTTCCCTCATACGACAATTCTGCAGCAGACGACTTTGAACGTATTTTGTCAAAACATAGAAAATCTCCATAATTGAATGGATAACCTATGACAAAAAGGGGAAAACATTGTGGCAAAAGGAGAAATTGCACGTTCTGTGCAATTTCTTCTTTTGTCACAATGTTTTCAAAAAGCCGTCTGCTGCAGAGGCGTCAGAAAGCGTCTATTATATGAGGGAAAGGGTTAAAGGTACATGTAACATTTCCACATTCTTCTCTCCTATGACCCTTCCTCTCTTTCCCATTAAAAAATAAAGCATATAACCAGGGACGTAGATAAAGATAACTTTAAAAATATGCCAAACATTCTAAATAATGTACATGATTTTTAGCTCTACTTTTGGAAACCTCATCGGCGGTGGCGGCGGCGTGGTTGTCCGGTTAAGGTTTTTTGTTCAGCTCAGCTTTTTTCAGTGGCGGCGGTGTGGTCGTCCGGTTAAGGTTTTATGTTCAGCTCAGCTTTTTTTCTGTTTTCTATCAGTCGAGCATCTGTGCCGTACGTGGTGCTCTTGTTAGAATACTGGGTAGAAAACATTGTTTTGAAAATGAGAAATAGAGGAGCATGGAGATGAGTTCTCCTTTTCTTGTAATGTTTTCAAAGTCATCTACTGCAAACGCATCAAAATGTGCCTGCATATGGGGGAAAGAATGAATACAGGAAGTGCAAATGTAATCAAGGTTATTCAGAAGCTTTTTTTTAAATAAGTACATCATTTTAATGACTCAGGTATGGGCTAAGTGCCATCAACATCAAATAGTTCTGATCAATTAGGAACAGAAAAAACGAAGTTTGTGTGCGTTTCTTTCAAGTTCTCAGTATATTCCTCTTCATTCATGTCTATGACGACAAAATTGTTTTCATAATGAATTGATAGTGACTGTTACACTGCTCTCTTCATGCCAAGAAATCTACTAACATTAAAATGTTGCTTTTTCCCTGGATGATAAACCCTTTCCCACATACAACAAATCTGCAGCAGACGACTTTGAAAACATTATGAGAAAAACCTGAAAAAGTCCATAAAAGATAGCTTTATTGTTAAATAAAGTTGAAAACATTGTGGCCACAGGAGAAATATCTCATCAGGAGCAATTTTACCTTTGGCCATAATGTTTTCAAAAGTCGTCTGCTGATAATGCGTCAAAATGCGTCTGTATGTGGGAAAGGTTTAAGACTAAGAAAGATTGGAGATGGCTTAAAGAAAAGTAACTAAATAGCTTTTATAGAATGATATTTTAGAAATGGCTTAATTTAACATATATTATGTTTTGAAGTGAGCATCATGCTAAATTTATCCTGTAAGCTCATGAACTAATGAGGGCTATCTTTCCAGTCTTCATTAATTAGCTCAAAGGTCAAGGTAAAAGGTCATATATTAAATCTTTTGGGCATCATTATGGCTCTTCAAGTAGCTTAACACAATTGTTTATACTGTGTTTCATAATGCAACATCAAATTGTCCCTCAAAGATAAATGTAACAAACAGATGAAAAGAGCTTGTCCTAGTTAGATGATCACTTCTGCACACAACAAGAAGTAAAAAAAAAAACCAGTACATTACAGAATTGTTGACCTTGATAAAACCATGTGTCATGTGCAAGACTCTTGATTTTAGTTCAAAGGTCAAGGTCAAAGGCCAAAAATAAGTAAAATAAATTTCTCCAAATTTAAACTCCTACAAGCATCAATGAATTTTAAATAAGTTGTGTAAAGATGGGTCAAAGTTGACAAGCTTGACATGTTTGTTGCCTGCCCTTGATGGGCATTATTTTTGTATGCAACTGCACCCATTCAATTAACAAGAAAATTGCTCAACATAGCGAAAAACTGCAGTAGACAACTCTGGAAATGTCTATAGGCAAAAACATGAAAAATCTCAATAAATGAAAGTACATGTATATTTATTGAAAAGAGTTAAAAACATTATTGCAAAAAGAGGAATTATTCATTACTGCCATGATATTTTCAAAAGTTTACTGCTTCAGAGGTGTCAGAAAGAGTTGATATACTAGGAAAGGGTGGGTCAAGCAGTGAGTACAAAAATATCATACAGCATAATATATATAGAGAGACACTTGTAAAACATGTGATATAGCCCCAAAAAAGATAATTATGTGGAAAGCCAATTTATCAAGTTAACCCTTTCCCTCATGTAGACACTTTCTGATGACTCTGCAGCAGACAACTTTTGAAAACTTTGTGACAAAAGAAGAAATTGCTTAAAACAAGCAATTTCTCCTTTAGACACAATGTTTTCAACTCAATTTAATAAGTATATCTTCATTTAGGGAGATTTTTTCAAAGACATCTGCTGCAGATTTGTTGTATAACTGGTAATCAAGTTGAACATGATGATGTCAATCTTATTTGTCATGTTTTACTTATTAGTCTTGCCTGTCACTATAGTAACAGATTATTCTGCACTGACCTTGTCCTATGACTGTTTACATGACTGGTCAATTGGTCAAGGTAGGTTAGTGGTCAGACAAGGATAAATGGTCACCTATCTCACCTGAAATGACAGCTCTAGCCATTCAGGAATTTTGCAAAAAAGGTGTCTGTTACATTCCTCAAAGCTGGTAAACTACATCAATTTCTTGACATTTTCATCGTTGAATTTTTAAAATTGACTCAGACCAGAAAAATTCCACAGCCAATTTTATTAGTATCAAGATTAAAACATGTTATTGAACAGCCAACAGTTTGGTCAGACCATGCATGCAGATGCGCCAGCTGGCTTGGCTGATATACTGTTGGCACAGGCTTCACTGCTTCCACCAGTCAAAGGTTTAATACTATAAGCAAAACTTAACCCTTTCCCTCATATAGACGCTTTCTGACGCCTCTGCAGCAGACAGCTTTTTGAAAACATAGTGACAAAAGAAGAAATTGCTCAAAACGAGCAATTTCTCCTTTTTCCACAATGTTTTCCACTTTTCGTCATAGGTTATCGGCATTCAATTTTAATAGAGATTTTCTATTTTTTGACAAAATATGTTCAAAGTCGTCTGCTGCAGAATTGTCGTATGAGGGAAAGGGTTCAACAAAATTATTACATTAAATACTTATATATCTTTTGGAATTTGCTATATTTGCATTTTGACACATCTGTTGCAGACAACTTTGAACATATTTTGTCAAAAAATAGAAAATCTAATGACTAAAAGTGGAAAACATTGTGGCAAAAGGAGAAAATTTGCTTGTTTTGAGCAATTTCTTCTTTTGTCGCTATGTTTTCAAAAAGCTGTCTGCTGCAGAGGCGTCAAAAAGCGTCTATATGAGGTAAAGGGTTATTACTATAAGCAACACTTAAACAAAATTATTACAGTAAATACTTATATGGAATTTGCTATATTGTTATCAATTTAAATTCATTCATTCATTAACATGCATTTTGACACATCTGCTGCAGACAACTTTTGATAATACTTTCAGTTATAGAGATTTTCAAAATGTTGGCCTTGTGGTGTGCTGCAGATTTGATGTTTCTTTGTTAGAAAGGTTTTTTTTATGCCAAGTGCCGGTAGCGAGGAGGGCTGTTAATCCAGGGAATGTGAGTTTGAAACCCAGCTCGGGGAACATTCTTTCTGACGTTTGACAAAAGGCATCGCGACAAGCGACAATCATCTTCCACCAATGGGCTAACTGAAAAACAGCCAGTTGCTTGGAAAGTACGTTGTGTGGAGTATTGGTGTGAGAAAGCCAGGAGACACATGTGTAGGTGAACTGGCTGCCGTGATATGACTGAGAAATTGTTGAAAACGGTGTAAAATCCCAATCAATCCCTATCTTTGTAGATATTTTCAGTCTATTTCTCCCAGTATACTAATGAATTGGAAATTTTAAGTTATATTATAATGTTATCATACACAAGACGAGGAATTTTAATTGATACTGAACATTATTTTACCATTTCTGCCATCAGTATTGAAAAGAAACCGTTCCCATTGTGCCGGTGCTGTCCGACGCTTTTTGCTACTTTGTTTTCAAATCTATGCATGCAATAATTATACTTTCATTTAGAGAGATATTCCAATTTTCTGCCTCAATATTTTCAAAGTTGTGGGCTCCAGATTTGTTGTTGTCAGAAAAGGGTTTACCCTTTCCCAAATGCAGAGGCATTTAAACACATATGAAGCAGATTACTTTTGAAGACATTATGTGACAAATCTATTGAATTTTTTTTTATAATTAAATGAATAATCTTTGAATAGAGTTGAACATTTTGTGTCAAAAGGAGAAATTGCTCATGATGTGTCAAAATGCTTCTGCAAGTGGGAAAGGATTAAACATTGTTATATAGAAGGGGCAAAGACCTTATAAGGGCAGTAATAGATTTAAATATGATAATTATAAAAATTGATTGCCCCCTGGGCCAGGTGTTTTGAATTTTACTTTATCTATGTCATCATTACCCACTCGGCCATTTACTGTCTATCATAATGTTAACCCTTTTCCACATGCAACAAATCTGCAGGAGATGCCTTTGAAACCGCGGGACATATTTGCAAAAAAATGAAAAATCTCCATTGATTAAGATTTAATTATTATAGCTATTGTTGAAAACATTGGGGCAAAAGGAGAAATTGCTTATTTCTGCTTTTGCCACAATGTTTTCAAAGGTCTGCTGCAGAGGCGCCTTTCCCTCATACACACACTTTATGATGCATCTACAGCAGATGAGAAAATAAACAGGGTGATAGAGGAGAAATTGTTCAACATATAGATGTGTTTGGAAGCATGATCATTCTGCAGAAGACAACTCATGAAAAGATTATGTGACAAAAGGAGACATTGCACGTTTTGAGCAATTTCTCCTTTTGCCACAATGTTTTCAAAAGTTGTTTGCTGCAGATGCGAAAAAATGTGTCTATATGTGGGAAAGGGTTTAATTGGTTCTCGTAAAGCAGTCAATTGTCTCACATCTGAACAACCCCCCTAGGTTGTATAGTAATAGAGCATCTGCCTCAGGTGCTGCAGGTTGTAGGTTCGATCCCAGGCTGGGTCATAGCAAGGACTTTGAAAATGTAAGTTATGACTTTCCCTACTTGGCAGTTAGGTTTTGTAAGGTTAGCATTACAACTGAACTGTTATAGTGTCAGGATGAATGGACCAGTTGTACTCGGGTAACTTACACAGGAAAACTCGTCATATATTGACTGTACAATTGTTGAAGGCAGCGTAAAAATACCATGCATTCAAACAGAAAAAAACTTTAGAAAAAAACTTGCATCTGAAGGGAAAGATATTATTGAGTATACAAAACATAGGCTAAGTACATCAAGAAATATTTAACCCTTTCCCTCATACGACAATAATGCAACGACTAAAAGTGAAAAACATTGTGGCAAAAGGAGAAATTGCTTGTTTTGAGCAATTTTTAGCTCTACTGGCCAAAGGCCAGAAGGGCTTATGTCGTGGCGATTTGTCCGTCGTCCGTGCGTGCGTTAATTAAACAATTTCTTGTTAACACGATACAGTCTTCACTTTTGATTGTATCTCAACCAAACTTATACAGTAGTTAGATATCCACGAGAGCTCGGTTCCTTTCGAAAACCAGCCAGATCCGCCCATGCATGACTGGATTATGGACCTTGAAATGGTCAAAATTGCTATAAAAGAGCTTGTTAACACGATACAGTCTTCACTTTTGATTGTATCTCAACCAAACTTATACAGTAGTTAGATATCCATGAGAGCTTGGTTCCTCTCGAAAACCAGCCAGATCCGCCCATGCAAGACTGGATTATGGCCCTTGAAATTGTCCAAATTGCTATAATTGAGCATGTGAACACAATAGAGGCTCCATTTACTATCTGATCTTCACCAAACTTAGATAGTAGTTAAATACTGATTAGAGCTTGGTTCCTTTTGAAAACCAGCCAGATCCGCCAATGCAAGACTGGATTATGGCCCATGAAATTGTAAAAATTACTATAATACAGCTTGTGAAAACAAAAGAGCCTCCATTTACTATCCGATCTTCACCATACATACATGCTCTGGATTGAAAATGACCAAAAAACCATACCAGTAGAGCATAGGCCCTCATGGGCCTCTTGTTTCTTTTGTCACTATGTTTTCAAAAAGCTGCAGAGGCGTCAGAAAGCGTCTATATGAGGGAAAGGGTTAAGTGTTTTGAAAACTCCCTTTATTTTTGAGCTCTTGAGTTTTGGCCCGGGGGTACGGTCTGTTTAATGATCAGAGTGACCATTGAGGGTATGGGACATCTCATAATGTGTAATAATACTGTCTAATTTAGTATACCAGTCCCTCCTTATAGTGTATCATCATCCAGTGTAACTTCATGTGAAATAGTTCTGACACACTTGTTGTTGGAATAACTGTGATTGTTTTAGAATATATTGGATTTATATATTTTGCTGATCATTGGATTTAGAAATTGAGTCAAGTTTTTCTAAGGTACTGTAATTACAAATATATTTTGCTGCATAATTGAATGGATAACCTATGACAAAAAGTGGAAAACATTGTGGCAAAAGGAGAATTGCACGTTTTGTGCAATTTCTTCTTTTGTCACTATGTTTTTAAAACGCTGTCTGCTGCAGAGGCGTCAGAAAGCGTCTATATGACTTGTCATGTCATGTTTACTTGCGTGACCACTCAATGTACTTTGGAAGGAAAGTTTAAGTTTCAAGACATTGTATTGCCATGGTATATTTCAAAGGATTTTGTTATTATTTATTCAGCTTTGTTTATAGGCAGTAGAATTTACTCTATTAAGGCTCTGTCACACACTACCAATGTACCGTGCCGAGACTAAACTGGAGCACACAATTAACCCTTTCCCTCAAAACATTGTGGCAGAAGGAGAAATTGCTTGTTTTGAGCAATTTCATCTTTTGTCACTATGTTTTCAAAAAGCCATCTGCTGCAGAGGCGTCAGAAAGCGCCTATATGAGGGAAAGGGACTTTGAATATATTCTGTCAAAAATTAGAAAATCTCTATAATTGAATGGATAACCTATGACTAAAAGTGGAAAACATTGTGGCAAAAGGAGAAATTGCACATTTTGTGCAATTTCTTCTTTTGCCACTATGTTTTCAAAAAGCCGTCTGCTGCAGAGGCGTCAGAAAGCGTTTATATGAGGGAAAGGGTTAACAACGGCGAGGAAATAGGCAGAGCCCCGTCGAGAAAGCACTTGAGAAATCACAATTGGCTGTAGCAATACCGATGTAGTGCTGTATTACATCAATAAGAACGGTAGTACTTTGTTAGTACATCGGCAGGACTACGGTATCACATTATGAACAATTACAGTACACATTGATGCCATCAGAGAGCCGTCGATCTATTACTGGGTGCTACTGGTGCTCTACCGACATTAACAAAGCCATATCGGAGTTACACTGCCGTTGTAGTTTCGTTGCTCGCTCCGGCAGACATTTTTGATCATGTTCAAAAATTGATACTGTTGCCTGTCGTTGCTAATTTTCTCGACGATGTCCTGACGATGTACTACCATTGTGCTGCCGTCAACTTATTTATAAGTACCGATCCCCGAAAATCGCTAAATTTGTTCTTCGGTATAGCTCTGGCAAGCAAAATCAGCTAGGTGTGACGGGCCCTTTAGAGACTAATTTCTATACCACTTATTCAGACTCATTTTCACAGATCTGAAGGAAACATTATGGCTAAAGGAGAAAATGCTCATTATATGGACTTTCTTCTTTTGCCACAATTTGTTCACTTTTCAAATATTTTCATTTATAGAGATTTGCCATTAATTTGCCTAGATTCTTACCAAGGTCATCTACTGCAGGTCCGTCAACTGTTTGCTTTAATTGTTTCACTAGTATCTTATTATTGTTTTCCTGGTGAGCGGAAGGTGACTTACCTTTTTACAACTTGTTGTAATCTGGTAGAAATGTAACAAGTTGATGTTTTCTCTTGTTATATCGCCTGACAGGTGGGAATTACAAGTTCTTGTTTTGTGGAGAAGTCTGTGAAAAGATAATGTAATTGAATCTGATTATGCCAGGATGGATCTCTGATAAAGGGAGATTCGTTTGGTCTCTTAATATAATGTTAGTACTGGAACTCTAGTATAATAATACTACAAACATTTGTACAAAATATTTGAGATGAGAAAAATCAAAATTTCCCAGTAGGAAACTGAATTCCCAATGGAGATTATAAGAAGTATCAGTTGTGACTTTTTGTTAGATCACCATTCCTGTATAATTGAATGGATAACCTAGCTATGACTAAAATGGGAAAACATTGTGGCAAAAGGAGAAATTAATCGTCTTGAGCAATTTCTTCTTTTGTCACTATGTTTTCAAAAAGCCGTCTTCGAAAGCGTCTATATGAGGGAAAGGGTTTAATACAACAAATATATGCAAACCACAACACTAAAAGCATCTATACAAGAATATAGAAATAAATTAATGTTTAATTGTTGATTCATAATCATAGTTGAAAACATTGTGGCTAAAGGTGAAATTGCTCATAGTTTCTCCATGTTCCATAAATTAAAGACATGTCAAATTGAGTCCACATGTGAGAAAGAATAAAACATATAGGATATGCATGCTTTAATTTGACTGACTTAGATCTGTAGATGGATGAATATCGTTACCCTTGACTAGAGACACATATTATTACTTTCATAAAAATATATGTATGTAATATTTATAGATGCATTTCAATATATGAATGAAAATGAAATTATATGAACTTTTGATAAGTTTAGAATAGGAATATATTTAAGGAAATCAAAAGTTTTCACATACATTTACATGTTTCATTATATGACCCTCTCGGTGGTGTAGGGGTACAGCGTAGTAGTCAGTGTCGGGTGCAGGAGGTTGGGGGTTATATCCCCGACCGAGTCGTACCAAAGTCTTTAGAAATGATAGTAATGGCTAATGTTCTTGGCGCTCTGGGTTGCGGGGTTACCATCGATACAACTGAGTGGCTGGTGCCAGGATAAATAGACCAGTGGTACTGGTAACTTTCCTGTGATATAATTGAATTATTTTGTTGAGAATGTTCGTCCATGGGTTTGTATTCATAATTAAGTTAACCCTTTCCCACATACAGCAAATATGCAGCAGATGACTTTGAAAGTATATAGTCAAAAGTATGAAAAATCTCAATAAATGTGAGATTAATTGTTAAATAGAGTTTAAAACACGATTGTTTTCAAGATGTCGTCTGCTGCAGAGAAGTTAGAAAGCGTCAACATGAGGGAAAGGGTTATTTTTATGTCAAGGTGAAGATGGTCAATTAACGCCTATATATATACATATGTTTTTGTGTCACCTGTCTTGTCAGGGAGACACATAAGGATTTGCTTCTCTGTCATCTTTCTGTTGTCAGTCACACGCTCATCACTGAAGCACTGGCTGGCAACATATGATTGTGTTCCTTTTGACACTCTTCTTTTTTCAGTCAGGTAAAACATTATATGTATTACATGTGATTATTTGTAGCTAATTTCTGGTTCCTGTCCTCATTATCTATTTGTTTACCAAACTTCTATACAATTTTACATTTGTTACAGGGGACCAAGAATCTTCTAGACCAATGAACATTGGGTACCCATATGGTGCGGGGTTTGCTGGTATGCCAGGGAGCCAATCAAATTTAACAGAAATTCTGGGGTGTCCCCCATCATACACTGACACTTTGGCATACAAATCTTCACAAGCAGGATACCAGCAACCCCCAACCCAAACTTCTTTCTATAATGACAAGAGACCAGTACCCTCCACGACAATCTGGTCACCAAAGGGTTTGTGTCTTCCACATCAAACGTTTAGATGTTGTCAAATATTATACAACCCTCTAGTCAATAGATCTTAACCCTCTTCCACATACAACAAATCTGCAGCAGTCAACTTTGAAAACGTCTAGGCAAAAGCACAGAAAATCCATTTAATTGAAAGTACAATAATTGAATAGAGTTGAAAACATGGTGATAAATGGAGAAATTGCTTGTTTTGAGCAATTTCTTCTTTTTGTTGCCATGTTTTCAAAAAGACGTCTGCTGCGGAGGCGTTAGAATACGTATGTATGTAGTAAAGGGTTAATATTCCCCTGACTTGTCAGTCTTCATGTTTCTATATCTTACAGTGTTCAATGTCAAATTATTTGCAGCTTTTGTAGGTTTGGCTTTTAAACCCCTTCCCACATACAGATACATTCATTTTAACACATCTCCAGCAGATAACCTTTGCCATAATGTTTTCTACTCTATTAAATAATTATACTCTGATGTGCAGAGAACTTGCTTAATTTTTTAAAGGTGTCTGCTGCAGATACAGTATATGTGGGGAAAGGTTAAGCCTTTCCCTCATATAGACGCTTCCTGACGCCTCAGTAGCAGACGCCTTTTTGAAAACATGGCAACAAAAGAAGAAAACTCTATTCAATTATTGTTCTTTCATTTAAAGAGAGTTTTCAATTATTTTCGGGTATGTTTTTGAAGTCGTCTGCTGCAGATTTGTTGTATGTCGGGAAGAAGGTTAAGAGACTTGTTATAATGGTACATCACACATTGCTTGTTTAATTAATATTTTTTAATATATAGTCTCTGCTTGCACATGTAGTCGTATGCAAGGTTAGATATCTGTATTAGATACATTCAATTATTTACCTCAGTAAACTTAACCCTTTCCCACAAACAATAGATCTGTAGCAAACAGATTTGAAATCAAACAAAATTATGGAAAGTTTGTATCCATGAAAGTAATTGATTGAAAAAGGAGGTGAAAACATCTGTGGCAAAATTTGTCTGCTGCAGATTCTGGATAATGGAATTGATGAAGTAACTGTGACTGATTTAAGTTAACCTGTGGGAAGTTTAAGCCTTTAATAACCCTTTCCCACATACAGCAAATCTGCATAATTGTTAAAGTTGAAAATATAATTGTGGCCAAAGGAGAAATTGCTCAAATTATGAGCAATTTAGTCTTGGCCTCAATGTTTTCAAAAGTTGTCTGCTGCTTTTGTGTCAAAATGCATCTTCAGGTGGAAAAGGGATAAGACTTAATATTCTAACAGTGACTATAAACAAGTTCAAACTAAGAGAGCTTATTATAATATTATTGTCTTTTGATTATCATAGACTCCCAAAACTGATTTCAAGAATAAAGCAATCATACGGTGTAATTGCTAAAAATTTAATTTAATTGTTGATTTTTTTTTTTTTTATATAATCATAAAGACAAGCATGGTAGTAATATGCATGTTTCTTTCGTACTGATATATCTTCTAGTATTGCATGGCTACAAGATTCTATACAAAACTCATGCAATTAAATTGAGGAGTAAACAGCGAGACTTTGTTCCTTTAAATCTTTTACAAAGTCATTCAAAAAATTGTTTTTTTTAAAACTGCATATTTAGAATGTTAGCAAATTTATGCAAATTGATCAAAAAAATTTTCGATGAGAATTCATTGAAGATACCTTGGCAACATATAAAAATAATATACATGGTAGATTAAACAAGAAATCAGTTTAAGTCAGCAGCTCTGAAGCCACTGTTATGAAGCAGAACCTAAACTATTAAGCATGCATGTATTTAGATGATTGTCATGGTAATGACTAGGATGTTATAAACGCCATCCTTAAGGGATTATTTCAGCATCACATGCCAAATTATTTTGATTTCAGACAATTTTCAACAAAATTACAGCTATTTAAAACATAGGATTAGATTAAATGAGAATTAACAATTGAAAACAATTCAGCAGTGAACTGACAGACAGAGAGCCTTCCAAACAATTCAGCAATTGGTAAGGGTTAATATGAAAGCTTGAATCAAATTATTTTAGAAACGAGTGAAAAGTAAAAGTTATATATACAGCATTCCTGAATCAGAGTGTCTGTAATTTATCAAACAAATTAGATCTTCTTTCAGAAAACTGATGATAGAATTCTAGAACTTAAACCTAAAAATGATTATTCTACTGATAAGCCTTTTATCCTTTCTCTCCATATCTTATACCATTTATACCAAGTAAACTGCATGCCAAGTTACAGTACTTTCAAATTAAATATGTTTTCCCATAGCCTTGTTGGACATGATAAATGACTACACATATTGAAATAAAATTGTATCCAACAATTTCCAAACTGCATTGTAGTCATGCACTTGTTTCACTTTTTGATGACCTGATTTGTTAGAACAGTAATTTCTAAATATTAAATAATATTGGCGGGGCTTATATAGCTAAAGTGAAAAAAAAAAAAAAAAAATCAGGTGAGCGATTCCAGGGCCATCATGCATGGCCCTCTTGTTTTCTAAATATATCAAGATTCATTACAGTTGTGAGTATAATCATTCTGTTTATTTAAAAATGAACTGATCTTCAAGTTAGTTACGAGTATCATGTATATATAGTAAAGTTAAAGCTATACAATATAGTAACACTTTATTTAGTCCATTGATGATGGATAAAGATACTAAATACATGCACTATAGGTATTTTAACTCTTTGCATGCTAAATTATTTTCGTCTACTATATTGTCGTCTGCAAAATTTTGAAAAAAAATATTTTTTTTCCCTAAATGCTTACTGAAATGGAATCGGAGTGGCAAACAGTTTGGATCTCAGATCAGTCCCCACGTTTTGTGGGGACTGATCTGGATCCAAACTGTTTGCAAATGTCATCAACGGGTGACAAAACCCGCCGCTAGCGTGCTAAGAGTTAATAAGAAAGGGGAAAAGGATCATCTTGTGAACTTGCACTTGTTAATGAAATTCCAGGAAAGATTGGATTAGTCATTTCACAGGTTCATAGGATAATCATAGATGATTTTAAACAAATTGCAAGAAAATCAATCTGGGTAGAAATTAAATTTGTAATCTGCCAATTTTCGAACTTTGTTTTTGAGAGAGAGAGTTTTACAATGAATTTTGCTGCCTAGTTTTTGGACGCTGTGAATATCTTGGACTTGAATAATCTAGTGGATGATTTGATATTACCAAATTGATAGTTTGAATGGTTTTACAATTTGGATATACGTAATAAGACATTATGGCTTTAACAATCCATGTGTTCATGACAGATGATGGTGTTCAAGTTGATTATGGGAATACTCGCAAAGAAGGTATGGGTTAAAATCTTCTTTGCTTTAATATGAATGGAATGAAATTTGAGTATTCGAAAAACATTTATTGTGAAAGCAGTAATTGATTGTCTTTTAAATGTAGGATGTGTAATGTCACCTTTATCCATCCACCGGTCGGTCCATCTGTCCATCTGTCATGGCCAAGTGGTTAGCCTGGGGGATTTGGAGCCGTGTGTCGCTTGTTTGATCCCTAGTTGCGGCGCGACGGTCATGGGCACAGCACATTTTCTAGCCTAGTACTGGTTTGTTTACCCAGCGATCGTGAATAAGTGAGCTGTTGCAGTGATATAACTGAAATAATGTTGTAAATGGCATAATCCTGAATAAAACAAAACCATTCATTCCATATTCGGCCCTTGTCATGAACAATTTGTCCTGTACATATTGACCTTTGACATAAAGTCATGGCTCTTCATGACAACGATTATCACTTTGTGTAGGTTTTGCATCCGAAACCTTGACCACTAAGGTCTTGTAGATGCATTTTGATGCAACAGTGAAGCAAACAACTTTAGAAAACAATGTAGCAAAAGTTGAAATTGCTAATAAATTAAGCAATTTCACCTTTTGCCACAATGTTTTCAACTTTATTCACTTATTATGCCCTCTTCGAAGAAGAGGGGGTATATTGCTTTGCACATGTCCGTCGGTCGGTAGGTTGGTCAGTCCGTCCGTAGACCAAAGCTTGTCTGAGTGATAACTCAACAATGCCTTGACCCATGGTCCTCAAACTTGACTTAGAGGTTGTGCCTGACCAGTAAATGACTTCTATTGATTTTGAGGTCATAAGGTCAAGGTCACAATAACCTTGAACCCGAAAAGCATGTCTGTGTGATAACTCGACATTGCCTGCACCCATGGCCCTCAAACTTGACATGGTGGCTAGGGGTGACCAATAGATGACCCCTATTGATTTTGAGGTCATCGGGTCAAAGGTCAAGGTAACTGACCTTGAATGCGAAATCTTGTCCAAGTGATAACTCAACATTGCCTGCACCCATTGCCCTCAAACTGAACATGGAGGCTGGGGCTGACCAGTATATGACCCCCCTATTGATTTTGAAGTCATCCGGTGAAAGGTCAAGGTCACTGTTACCAAGCTTGTATGCTGCAGAGTCGTCAGAAAGCATCTACATGTGCGGGAAAGGGTTAATGCATTCAAAGTCAATATTTGTACAGATGCATCGTAATAATAATGTGGGAAAGGGTTAAATAACATTCATTTAAAAGACTGAGACAATGCAGTCATAAATGCCATAGACTTTATCGATTAAGGGTAAGATATAATATTTATATCATTCTTCAAAATTACCATGAATTGTGATGTAAATTTTACAGTTACTGTTTAATAATATGTTATTTAATTCAACCCAATCAGTTCATTTCAAAGAGACTATACAGGTAATGTTACCAGGATATGACTCAGCATCTATTTAAAGATTGTTATCTGTTACTCAAGAAAGACGTAAATCTTTTTGGTAAAACATAAATAGAACATGATTTCTGGCTCCACTAGGTGGCACTGATCCAGGAAATGACACTTAGGCTCAAAGAAGTATTATTTAACCCTTTTCCTGCTTCAGATGAGGATGCCTCTGTAAGCATATGACCTTTGACAATATTTGATTTAAAAAGTTTTCCCACAATGTTTTTTTTTCTAAATTACTTTTTATCAAAATCAAAGATACTTACACTTCAATTTAACTGGCAGAACGCCGGTACTAAGAGTGCTGTCAATCCAGGGGTTGTGAGTTTGAACCTCAGCTTTGTCAGCATTTTACCCCCAACATTTGACTTAAAGGTCACTGCGGCAAGTGTTATTTGTTTTCCAGCAATGGGGTCAAAGTCAATGTGAAAAAGTAGCCAGTTGCTTGAAAAGTGGAGTATTGGTGTGAGAAACCAGGAAACACATGTATAGGTGAACTGGTGGCAGTGATATGACTAATCTTTTTAAAAACATTATTAAACCCCAAACAATCATTCAATTAAACAGGTATTTAGGTTTTTCCCCTCAATGTTATCACCCTTTATCCAGCGTCCAGTGGCACCAAATTGCTTGAGGACACTCTAGAGACCAAAGTTTCCATCTAATCTTCATTAAAATCCTTATTATCCTTGACAAGGTCATAGAGGTGATTATAGGGGTTGTGTCCCAATGACATCACTGCTGTAGCGATTTCATTTCTTATCTTATTCCTATGAAACATCACACACATGCTCACAGCATGGTCTCTTGTACAAGTTAACAGTTCATAGAACTAGGTCAAAGTGATTATATAAGTGTCTCAGCAACGTCAGTGCTCTGGCGACTTCTTTTCTTATCCAATTGTTTTTAAACTTTACACATATGTTCAAAAGCATTGCTTCTTGTATAAGTTCATGTTTTACCGACCTAGGGTAAAGTTCAAGGTCATAGTGTCTATAATTTGTTTGTATAAAATGAAGTCATCGTTCTAGCACTTTATTTTGTGGACACAGTTCCTTCATAGGTTCAGTGTCAATAGAGCTTAGACTCGTTCTCTTTTGAACTAACTGGGTCAAGGTCACAGTGACTAAAATATGTCTGTATGAAATGAAATCGTCACTCTTGCCCTTTCATTCATGAGGAGAACTCCTTCATACCTCATACACAGGTTCAGTGTCAAGAGAGCTTAGACTCATTCTGGCTTGATCTACCTGGGTCAAGGTCACAGTAACTATAATATGTCTATATAAAATGAAATCATCACTCTTGCCCTTTAATTCATGGGGAGAACTCTATCATACTTCATACACAGGTTCAGTGTCAAGAGAGCTTTGATGGGTTCCTATTTCAGAGCTCAAGATAAGGAGCATTTTGCATGTTCTAAAATCCTTATTTGACCCTCAAACCCTATGTTGTTGGTACTCAATAGAATCGTCTCAAGGTCCTTGCTCTAGCATTTAGATTTGTGAATGGATTTCCATAATACTTCATACACAGGTACAGTGTCAAGAGATTATGGATAAATTATTACTGTCCTAAGTTAAATAATCTCCCTTTATATTATGAATGTGCTTGACAGGGTGACATTTGTCTCCCTTTTCTATAGCCCTACTCAATAAAATACTCGGAGCAGTAATGAAGTGATAATTACCTGTAATTAATAGATAAGACTTATGTTTGAGTTGGATAGATAGCTAACTGTTGTCTGCATGTAATAGATCCTCAGTCTATCATAGTTGTTATATGTTAGAGATGAACAGTTCTAATGATGAACCTATTTCTGTTTAAAATACTTGTATATAGATAGTACTGTGCTACTGGAATATAAACAAAGTGCATTTTGTGTACTGTTTTGGACTTTTATTCAACCTTTTACTTTTAACCTTTTCCCACATTCTCTAGATCTGCAGAAGACAAAGGAGCTTTTCCATGTGAAAACCAAAATTATGGTCTCTGCGTAATGTATCGACCCAGATCAGCCTGCTAATCTGGGCCAACACATTCTGTCTCAGGGAGATACAGGTATGGAGTAATGATTCCTGACATAGAAATTCAGAGGAGGCAAAAAGTGTCTGCCCGGATTAGCCTGCGCGACATGCTTAGTCTGTTCCAGGTCGATACTTTACGCAGAGTCCACAATGATGGTTTTCTCACAGACGGCTCAGATTTTAAAACATTAAGATAAAAATGAGAAGTTTCTCGATAGAGACAGTTATATCATGTGGAATAGAATTATGGATGGGTTAAAAACTGTGTGGCAAAAGGAGAAATTGCTCATAATGAGCTATTTTCCCCCTCTGTTAACCTTTTCCCTCATATAGATGCTTTCTGACGCCTCTGCAGCAGATGGCTTTTAGAAAACCTAGTGACAAAAGAAGAAATTGCACTAAACGTGCAATTTCTCCTTTTGCCACAATGTTTTCCACTTTTTGTCATAGGTTATCAATTCAATTATAAAGATTTTCTATGCTTTGACAAAATACGTTCAAAGTCGTCTGCTGCAGAATTGTCGTATGAGGGAAAGGGTTAAAATGTTTTCAAACGTCATCAGGTGCAGATGCATGTCTGCTGCAGCTGTGGCTCAATGCATCTGCATGTGATAAAAGGTTTATGTTTATTTAGAATTTATCCGAAGCAAAGATGAGTAAAATATCACTTCTTTTGGCACAATGATCCAAATGACACAATTCTTTCCCCATATGTTTTGAAAACAGATTTCAATTAATGTCATTTCTTTACTTGATATTCGATAGTTTTCGAAATCATCTGAGATAGGAATTTTGCTGAAACCCATGTACATCAATTATGCAGAAGACGAGTTTAAAAGCATCTGGAGAAAAATATAGAAAAATCTTTTTATATAAAGTTAAGTTTTAGAATAGAGTTAAAAACATTGTTGCAAAAGAAGAAATTGCTCACTATGAGCATTACTTTTGCCTTAAAAAGTTGTCTACTGCAGAGGCGTCAGAAAGTGTCTGTATGTGGAAAAGGGATAAGGAATTTTGGAATAACCATTTTGATAAAAGATTTGAAACATTATGGGGAAAGGATAAATTGCTGAAACAATTCATCAAATTCTCTATCACAATGTTCTGATACGATGCCTGCTGCCCTGTCAGGGAAAAGGTTATCTGAATACAAAATAAGAAATGTCATTTGGTTAACCCTTTTCTGCATGAAGATTTTTCCGAAACATTTTGGCAGAAGAAGAATTGTTGATAATGAGCAGTTTCGCAATTTCATACAATGTTTCACCTCAATTCAATAATTGTACATCTACTTTTATTTAATTATCGAGATTTTCCATATTTTTCCTCCTATATTGTCAAATTTAAGTCGCCTGCTAGAATATTGATAAAGTCGTCTGCTGTAGATTTGTTGTATGTGGGGAAGGATTAACATTTTTAGATTGATTGTAAGATATCCTCGTGTCAATGATGAAAATGTGTTACGTTTTACTGTTATTTTAGTGTTATAGTAGAAGATTAGTTATAGCGAACAGTTGATAGAACGTGACTGTGATTCAGAAACAATGTACTATAATACCAGGGGAATAATTATACCTATCAGTTTAAAAGGTACCTAGGCTTATAATCATTTACTTGATAATATATTTTTAGTCATCGACTTAGAAAACATTTAAAGTAATTGTTATACCTGGAGACTTGGTATTCTCTGTGAATTTTTGATACAATGTTTAAAACATTTGCCTGTTTTTTGTAATATCTCCTTTTTGCCACATTCTTTTTAAAAGTCAATCTGCTGCAGATGCATCAATAAGCATCTGCAAATGGGAAATGGTGACAGTCTGAATCATGGAAAAAAGGTTAACCCTTTCCCACATACAGACGCTTTCTGACACCTCTGCAGCAGAACCCTTTTGAAAACATTGTGGCAAAAGGAGAAACCACTCATGATGAGAAAATTCTCCTTTTGCCAAAATGCTTTCAACTCTAGTCTATTCTTATAGTAAACTTTAACCCTTTCCCTCATATAGACGCTTTCTGACGCCTCGGCAGCAGACAGCTTTTTGAAAACATAGTGACAAAAGAAGAAATTGCTCAAAACGAGCAATTTCTCCTTTTATCACAATGTATTCCACTTTTAGTCATATGTTATCCATTCAATTATAGAGATTTTCTATTTTTTAACAAAATATGTTCAAAGTTGTCTGCTGCACAATTGTCGTATGAGGGAAAGGGTTAATAAGGCAGAGATTTTACATTATGTTCCAGTCCAGATGTTTTCATAGTTGTCTGCTGCAGATTTTTTATTTTGTTACATGTTGGTAAAGGTTTTGCCTTTCCCGCATAAAATGATCCTGCAACAGACAACTTTGAAAACATCTAGGCAAGATATGAAAATTCTTTACAAAAGGTAAGTCTCATTTTCAAATTGAGTCAAAAACATTGTGACGAAGAGTAAAACTGCTAATTTTCACATTTTGTCACAATGTTTTCGAAAGTCCTCTGCTTCAGAGGGTTCAAAAGGCATCCCTACATCACAGGTGTATGTACTGATTGATCCTTTTACGTTACATTACTATCCTTAACTTAAGGATAGTAATATAGTGAAGTTATCAATGATCAATATCGGTACATACACCTGTGCTCTATATACATGTAGGAAAATGTTATAGTGCTGTAATTGCAGTAATACCTTTGGAGTTTTTTCTCCTATTGCTTCACTTATAATTTTCAAATCATCTACACCATGCAGGAATAGAATTAATATGACCTATAATAAATAATTGTTATGATTTCAGGAGAAACACAGGGTAAGCAGTACAAACCAGTGTTGTTTAACAAGGCGTCTCCATCCACTGTGTCGGATACATCAGCCTCACAGACATCTCCTATGACTGTCACCGTCAATACCAAGAAAGGTAACTCTATCTGAATATCATTGATGTTACAGTTATCTCCCTGTCATTATTTTTGTCACTTCATACCTTTTCCCAGGTATATAAAATCTGCAGATGCCGACATTGAAAACGTCTCGCGGCAAAAATATTGAAAATCCATAAGAATGAAAGTGTAATTATTGAAAGTTGTTGAAAACATTGTGACAAAAGGAGAAATTGCTCATTATGAGCTATTTCCCCATTAGCCACAATGATTTAAAAAGTTGTCTGCTGCCATTGCGTCGTCAATTAGGAAAGGGTAAAGAATAAACATATATATTTTACTTTTCAAACAAAATGAAGGTCTCAATTACATGTATTTTACATGTTGTTTACCTTTAAGCTTAGAATAGGAATTATTCACCCAGAGAATGTCAAAATGTCAGGTGTTTTGTCTGACACAGTTATAGAGCCTGCCAGGTTGTTAAACTGGCATTAACCTTTGGAATGATGTCAGATTGTTTTATTGCAATTTTATTCGATTTACAAATCTTTTTTTAGCATCACACCTGAGCAAGACTGATAAGTTTGTTAACTTTTAACTATATATGCAACATAGACCTTCTTTTTAGCTGCCAAAGGTTTGAAATAAAAAGAGACTATTTATTATCTACCCTATAAAATCAACTGTAGTATTATGAATACAAAACAAGGTCGGATTACATAGAAATATATGTTAACCCTTTCCCACATGCAGACGCTTTTTAACGCAATACCAGTAGACGACTTTTGAAAACATTGTGTCCTAAGTTGAAATTGCCTATGATGAGCAATTTCTCCTTTGGCCACAACGTTTTCAACTTTATTTATAAATTAAGCTATCTTTTATGAAGATTTTTTATGTTTTTGTCACTTTGTTTTCAAAGTCGTCTGCCACAAATTTGTTGTATGTGGGAAAAGGTTAAACCTTCCTTGTTATGCATCCATCATGCAACAGTCAAGTTTACAAGGACAAAACCACACAATAATTTATTATTGCTAAGCCCCAAATTTGATTGGGGCGCATTGAGCTTTGGCCTTTTGTTTAAATGCCCATCCCAGATTATTTATTTTGTGCATACATCCAAAAGTATTTGACCTAGAGTCACGAAACTTTATGGGGGTATATTTTATCAGTATGGTTTTGACATCCCTGCAGTAGTTAACAGAATTAGCCTTTGACATGAAAATTGTACATACCCTAAAGTAGTGGCAGGGGAGGGGACATCCATGTTCTAAATGGTACAATTAAGTCAATATTTCATTTAATAAATGGTGGGTTAAGTTTACTTTATACAGTGTCAAGTGAAGTAATATTTACAATGATTCAGAATTTTGATAATAAATAATAAAAAATAAAAATAAAACAATACTATTATGTACCCTCGTATTTTGTTGGTGTCACCTGCCTTGTTTGGGAGACACGTATGGATCACTTCTCTGCTGTCCGTCTGTCTGTCCATCATGCTTTCACATATACTCACATATTGGCAAGTGACACATACATTTTTTCAAACACTTCTGTTTGAAAACTGTCTGCTTGGAAAATATTTGTGTAAAAAGTTATTATATTTGTGATATTGAAGGTAACATTTTGATGCAAGGTTTGAAAACAATGTGTGCAAAGGATTCTTATTTTTTGACCATGTTTTGATCAAAAGTCATCAGCTGCAAAGGCATCAACCATGGTCTGTAACTCTGTATGCTATCAGGAAAATGGTTAATAGTGTATGCATATTTATCAACCAGTTCTGTGATGTTCTGTTGTTGGCTTCTAGAAACTTCCCAAATATCATATGCTGCTGTTGTTATTGTTGTTGTTGTTGTTGTTCAAGTGTTGTAGATATTTATACAGGTGATGTCATTCTTATTGTAAAGTTTTGTTCATAGTTAGAGTTAGAATAGCCTCCAAATAAAGTATTTTCATAAACATGAAAAATACACAATATGCAGCTTTTTCTCAGATACATGAGTACAGAGCTCTTGATGAGGGGCGTATATCAAGTTCTGAGCTTGTTAATTGCCCTCAGAGACATGTTAGAAAAGACTTTATAACAAATGAATCCAGGTTTATAAATCAGAATGATCACTTGCAAGGAATCGAAATTGGTGCTCATTGCATTCTTTTCTTATTTTAGAATAACAGACTAGGGCATTTGTTTGTCATCATTGTTTGAGTGCTTGTTCTAGGTTAATTGAAAAACATAGCACTGCTTCTTTTATCAACAGTTCATTCCCGTACTGCACCGGCCAGTCCTGTTTTCCGTAGACAGTATAGAACAGCCCCTACAAGTCCTGTCACATTTCAGTCGACACTGAAAATTCCACCATTGTCACCTAGAACGACTCATAGAGCACTTGGTAAAGTGTTTTATAAATGCATGGCGAGTGTAGTGTTTCATTGAGTGACCTTGACCTTTTAAAATATAAACAGATCTGTCTTACTCTCTTCACACTTTCTGATCACTTTACTCTTGATTTAACCTTTTCCCACATACAACAAATCTGCAGCAGAAGATTTTGAAAACATTTGGGCAAAAATATGGAAATCCTATATAAATGAAAGTGTTATTAATAATAATTAATAACTGAAATTGAGTTGACAACACAGTGGCAAATGGAGAAATTGCTTATTATGAGCAATTTCTTCTTATCCGACAATGTTTTCAAATGTCGTCTGTTATAGACTAGAGGCATCAGAAAGCATTGACATGTGGGAAAAGGGATAATGACAAGTTGAATGATGTTTAAAAGTATTTGAATAAGTACATGCTAGTCTTCTACTGTCACTGCTCACTGTACTATTGTATACAATATATATATCACCGCCCACTTGACTGCTAAGAAAATATAGAAAATATATATTGTGATGCGTTATACCCTAATAATATCACACTTGTAGGTCATATTTCTAGAATGAAGAATGATACAGACATAATAATTATACCGACCACAAACGATTTGTGAATTTCTGGAAAATGAAGACAGATTGATCGGTCTTTCATAATTTTACAAAATGACAGCTGATTGTACTTAGATTCAATATAATTTGAGCTATGCAACATGAAATCCAATCTTTTGAGACTTTGAGAACAGTGAAGAATCAGGTCTGTCCTTACCGCTGCACAGTTTTTTCCGGATCTCTCACCCGAAGAACGGTGACAACCAAAATACGACAGGTCAAGTATGTAATCTGATTGTTACAATCCCTATCAATTTATGAACTTCTGAAGGTTGTGTTTTTCATGGCATGACTCATTGAATGCATGTTGTTTTGAACCAATTCTATAAGTACAATGTATAATAATTTTTATAAAAAAAGCACTTTAACCCTTTCCCTCATACAACAATTCTGCAGCAGACGACTTTGAATGTATTTTGTCAAAACATAGAAAATCTCCATAATTGAATGGATAACCTATGACAATAAGTGGAAAACATTGTGACAAAAGGAGAAATTGCACGTTTTGTGCAATTTCTTCTTTTGTCACTATGTTTTCAAAAGGCCGTCTGCTGCAGAGGCGTCAGAAAGCGTGTATATGAGGGAAAGGGTTAACCCACCTTTCCCAAACGCAGATGCATTCTGACGAATCTGCAGGAGATGTCTTAAAAAACATTATGACCAAAAGGGAGCAATAAGAACAATTTATCCCTTTGTCACAATGTTTTCAACTATTCATTATTGATACGGACATTTATAGAGATTTTCCATATTTTTGCCTATATGTTGACAAAGTCTTCTGCAGCAAAATTGTTGTATTTTGGTAAAGGGTAAAGTGATTGCATGCATCTTTATCTGAACCTAGCTATTCTTGCATAATTATACCAACAAAATTCTCCTCCTAACTGACGCCATGGCTTTACTTCCAACCATAAAGTTGTATGTGTGATCACTGAGCGGTCACACAAATGCGAAGTGTCAACTCTTTGATCCAGCTTTATCTGATCTCCGGCTGCCTTAATCTGAACTCCATCTGAATTGATCTGAACTCTATCTGGCTTTGTCTGAACTCTATCTATATTTCCTGCAGAATTCCTGAAACCATCATCATCACCTCTGAGTTTGACATGTTTTTGCATTTATTGACTTAACCCTTTCCCTCATGTTGACGTTTTCTGACGCCTCTGCAGCAGACAGCTTTTTGAAAACATAGCGACAAAAGAAGAAATTGCTCATAACGAGCAATTTCTCTTTTTGCCACATGTTTTCCACTTTTAGTCATAGGTGGTTATCCTTTCATTTATAGATATTTTCTATTTTTTTGATAAAATATGTTCAAAGTCGTCTGCTGCAGAATTGTCGTATAAGGGAAAGGGTTAAGTCTAATATAGTATATTGATAAATAAGTAGGCAAGAATGTAGACCAAGAGAAATCTTGAAATCCTGCTATGGCAATATAATAACATTATTCTGAGATGTTTAATATTCTTTTCTTGTAATTTGACAATAATATATGAAATGTGTGAGCTTGTGTTAGTAAAACCCATCTCATTCTGTACATGGACAATAATATAAATTTTGGCAAATACCTAATTGCCTTGGCTCATTGTGTCAATCAGATTATCATACCATGCCAATAAAGCTCTCACAAAATGGGTCAAGGTCACAATTGAAAAATCTTTGAAAATCATTTCTGTGCTCTAAGTATAAGTCTTATTTAATTATATATGTAGTATTAGCGAAATAATTTGAGAATAAAATCTTAACCATCCTACATTCTTTGTCTCATTCACAATGTTATGTTCTATAGATTTGTTTTAATTTGCTTTTCCTGTGTTTAAGCTTTTCATAAACTGTTTATTTCAGCCAACGCTTTTTTTTTTAGAATTCCCGAAATGCAAATCTGATAATTTTGTAATAAAGTGTAATTTACGAGAATTATAAGTGTAATCATTCTGTTGGTTATCACTTAACCAACAGAAAACACCCTCAATTTTATCTCAGGAATGTAGAGCTTGCTTAATTGTCGATCTTGCGAGTTCTAGATAAAGAGAGTGGATTAAATGCCAAGTTCTTTATATCCCAATCAAAGCCTTTGTTGATGGTAATCATAAGAAGGAAATGAAATCTATTTTTAATCTGAATACCAACAATATGATTTTGAGGTTGAAAACATTTTGAAGATAATGTGAGTAAATTTCAAGGTTTCCATTTTTCGTCTAGAACGTTATTAGATGTCTAGATTAGGTGACCTAAATGGCTCTTCGTCCTGTCATATATCTTTTATTGTCCAATTAAATCTTAATGCATGGGTACTCAAAAGAATGTCTTAGTGAAATGACTTTTTTGAGTACCTTCAAACTAAGAAAATTAGATGTTCAATCGGCATTTAAGAACATGAAGCTCTTCCTTTATGATATTATTATTATACACAGCTCACAATCTGCTGAAAAATTCCATCACGAGTATCTCCAGTGAGGAACTGCCACATCCATACTGGTCGACCACACCGCCATCGTCATGCGCATCAACACCTCCACAGAGACCAAGGTTCCCAAAGCATTTCAAACCAACCCCCTTTCTGCACTCAGAGGTTCCTCCAGATTTGCCAAAAGGGCCACCTTCCCCTATGCTCCCAAGAAAAAAGTACAAACAGAGGGATTTTTCACCAAGCAGTGAAGAATCAGGACCAGTTTATACGTTACCAGGGAGAAAATCGCGGGCTCTGCAGGCGCCCAAAAAATCACGTGGGCTTTTGTTGTTTCACAAACAGCAACTTAAGCTCTCTGACCAAGAAGATACTGCAGGTATAGCCTCGCATGATGCCAGTTCCTGTGGACAGTTCCTGATCCACACTGTTAGGGTTGTCTTCCTTCTGCATTTGTTTTATTGGCCAAGATGTTTTTGTGTTGATTGGCCATCTTACTCTACTGTTTACCTTTAACATTGTTGCTTTTCTGGTTGGGTGTTTACAAGTTCTTGAATAGTACCATTGTTTTATGATATGGTGTTTCGAAAATGAATCTTTTTTGAAGTGCAAAGAAAGCATAAAACATGTTTAAATTTGTGACTTTCTAAGTTTTAGAATTATGTTTACATGAGTCATTTCAGTAGTTATTTCTATCATACTAATCCATCTATTTTTGATTTATCATATTTTATTACCATCAGTGAATCAACACCATTGACATTTTTTTGTATTTTATTTAAACAAAGATTCCTTTTCCTATCGTTATTACAATATATAATATACTACTATTTGATAATTTTGTACCAATTATTAGATTTTTTACACCTTTGTTTGAAAAGTTTGATTGCTGTTATGCCAAACTTTACATTTTTCCAATTTTATAATTTAAGTTTGATTTGTCTTTTTTGTGTGTCTGCTGTTTATTTGCATGGGATTCATATGACTTCTGTGCCTTCATCTTTGGAAGAGGCATTCAAATTTACCTTTGTTTATCCCTTTTAGTAATCAATCTGAAGTCATGTTACTTCATGAGAATGTTTATCACAATGCATAGTTGTGAAACCGGGAATGGTTTTGGCATTCATTACATTCATAACTCCAAACTTGGTTCATCCGTCGGGTCATTTGTGTCCAATGGACACAGTTTTTAGTGTTGTTTAATGTTTGAAGAGAGCTGCCAATCGGTGATGCAAACTCTGAAGTCATATTGTACAAATTTGATTCATGAGGACATCATCCTTTTGTCTTGACTAATCGTTTTTATTCCTTTTTGCCCACTAAGGACACCATTATGACATGACACAATTCTAGGCAAAAGATAATAAAGAACATATGCATTTTAAATGAAAGTTTGTGTTTTTAGCTCGACTATTCGAAGAATATGAGAGCTATACTACTCACCCTGGCGTCGGCGTCGGCGTCGGCGTCCACGTCACACTTTGGTTAAGGTTTTGCATGCAAGTTCTAAAATACTACATGTATTGCATTGAAACTTTCTACAACCCTACCAAACTATCACACCAATGTAGATTATCAAGTTAGATAACTCTGTCCTGCATTTTATGCAAGTTATGGCCCTTTTTTACTTAGAAATTCTGGTTAAAGTTTTGCGTGCAACTAAAGTAAGAGTCCATATCTCAGTATTTACTTGATGCATTGCATTGAAACTGTCTACAACCCTACCCAACTATCCCACCTATGTAGATTATCAAGTAAGATAACTCTATCCTGCACTTTATGCAAGTTATGGCCCTTTTTTTACTTAGAAATTCTGGTTAAAGTTTTGCGTGCAACTAAATTAAGAGTCCATATCTCAGTATTTACTTGATGCATTGCATTGAAACTTTTTACAACTCTACCCAACTATCACACCTATGTAGATTATCAAGTAAGATAACTCTATCCTGCACTTTATGCAAGTTATGGCCCTTTATTTACTTAGAAATTCTGGTTAAAGTTTTGCGTGCAACTAAATTAAGAGTCCATATCTCAGTATATACTTGATGCATTGCATTGAACCTTTATACAACCCTACCCAACTATCACACCTATGTAGATTATCAAGTTAGATAACTCTATCCTGCATTTTATGCAAGTTATAGCCCTTTTTTTACTTAGAAATTCTGGTTAAAGTTTTGCGTGCAACTAAATTAAGAGTCCATATCTCAGTATTTACTTGATGCATTGCATTGAAACTTTCTACAACCCTACCCAACTATTACACCTGTGTATATTATCAAGTATGATAACTCTATTCTGCATTTTATGCAAGTTATGGTCCTTTTTTTTCTTAGAAATTCTGGTTAAAGTTTTGCGTGCAACTAAATTAAGAGTCCATGTCTCAGTAAATACTTGATGCATTGCATTGAAACTTTCTACAACCCTACCCAACTATCACACTTGTGTAGATTATCAAGTATGATAACTCTATCCTGCATTTTATGCAAGTTATGGCCTTTTTGGACTTAGAAATTCTGGTTAAAGTTTTGCATGCAACTACATAAAGAGACCATCTCTTAGTAAACTACTTGATGCATTGCATTGAAACTTTATACAGCCCTTACCAACCATCACATCTATGTAAACAATCAAGTATGATTACTCTATCCAGCATTTTATGCAAGTTATGGACCTTTTTGGACTTAGAAATTCTGGTTAAAGTTTTGCAACTACATTTAGAGTGTAATCTCAGTTACAACTTGAAAAATTGCATTGAAACTTTATACAACCTTTCCCAATTGCACAACTATAAACACAACCAATTAAGATAACTCTATCCTGTATATGGTGCAAATTGTTGCCGTTTTTTTACTTAGAAATTATGGTTAAAGGTTTGCGTTAAACTACATTAAGAGTCAATATCTTAGTAACTACTTGATGCATTCCATTGAAAGGTTATACAACCCTTTCTAACCATCACACCTATGAAAATAATCATGTTAAATAACACTATCCAGCATATAATGCAAATTATCACCCACTAAGAAATTGTGGTTAATGTTTTGCATGCAACTACATTAGAGTCCATTATCTCAGTAACTTAAATAAGTGGTGGAATAGTCGAGCGCGCTGTCCTCCGACAGCTCTTGTTTATCTTGAAATAATTTGAATGAAAGATGGCTATAATATTTCCTAAAATGAAGTTCTTTTAATTCTTTGCAACATTTTAATATGTTTTCACTTAGTTTGAATGACTGGTACTTCAATTACATTTTGGGGAAGGTTCACGATTGTGTATCATTTGATCCTGTTTGCTAAATATGTAGCACAGATGAGATGGACTACGAAAAGTGCTGAATCATTGATTTTCTGCTGGAATTTTATTGAGTAACTCATCCTGCTTATCTGGGAGAGAGTTACAATAAAACAGGTGTGCCACATTTGATAAGATACACATATTACAGGTAAACCTGCCTCTCTGAACAAATGAAAATAAGACGGTCCAAACTGAGAGACATTGTGGAGGTTAAGATATCAGACACATTTATACAAATCAATTCTCAGTCAGTAGATTTAAAATCTGTTGGAGGAAATTTCGGTCAGTGTTGTGAATGACTGCTTATATTTTAATTGAAGATGTACAGAAAAATCAAATAGAATGTTGGTACATTTATATAGTTCAAGTTTTTGTCTTGGTCACTGCGTTTCCTTAACCCCAACAGTGCACAGATTGATGTGATATGAAAGTAAATGTTATGCCTTTTTCTCTGCACTGGTTGTTTTTAAGATCTATTTAATTGACAGGCATTTCAGTGATAAAGATATCATTTTTTTGGTTAAAAAATCTCATATGTTGTCTGTTACAACCAATTTGTTTAAGTGGGTAATTGACAGATATTGTTGCTGTTAAAACGAAGTTCACCTAAACCTTTTTTTCCCATATCTAATTTTTTTATGTCTGTGTTTACAAATAAAGCAGATGACTTGCAAAGATTGTGTTTAAAGGCTCTATTGCTCATTATAGGATCTGTTGTCCATTCCAAAGTTTTCAACTGCCCAAAACTATACACCCTCCCTTTTATTCAAGTTTAGCATGATGTTTTTAAAAAGATGAATGTTCCAAAATAGCATCTAACTATGAGGAATGGGCTAGATTGTGACTTGCAATTTAATTTTCAAATTGACTTATAGCATTCTTGGCTGTTTATTCTTGGAAACTTGGCATGGATTCCAGACAAAAAGTTTCCATAAACATTTATTTGTCTAGTAAACTAGATTGAGGGTTATTTGAATTGAGATTTTGAATTGTTTTATGGTTGAATGTAAAGATAAGAATTTTCAGATTTGCATTTTGCATGCCTGTTTTAAACTTTGTTTATCTGCATTAAGGTGTTGTTGCTTACCTTAAACATATTGTTACTTTCAGGTTATTAATATTTCACCTCATTTCTAGGTAAAAAAATTCATCAAAGGTCAAATTCTGCTTGCAAAGCATAGCAGCTTGATAAGGTCCTTTTACCATCACTTCTTTTGTAAGCATCTTACTTTCATATACATTCTCCATGAATATTAATCGTCACATTGATTATGTTAATTTAATTGGCCATAATCCCTCAGCTTATTTATTTAAAGTTATATATAGATTCCATTCAACCCTTGTTGATTCAGTTACATTCTGTTGAATTGGTTTATTTATTTGACCCTCATATCCTCTTAGATGCTGCATGGTGATGTCAACTGTCTTGTTCTAATTCATCAAATTGATTCTACTCATTATTAAACCTCTGTCTTTTGTTTATCATTAGACACAGATGACCTTGCAGACCACACACAACCTTGGCAGCAGCAGACGTTGCCTGGCCTGGCAACAGTATCAACAGGAAGGAGTCAAAGTGCAGAAGATGGAGGTGGAAGGTCTCTACCAATACGGGTGGAGACAAGTACCCGTCCACCAACCTACAGCACTCCTCCTTCACGAAGTTTTAGTGCAGATGCACCTAGGTCTGCTCAACAACCTCCACCTAGGGATTTCGTTAACGGTCAGAGAGACCTTCCAAGAGAGATACCAATAGTGTTTGAAGGCTTGCAAGAAGGTTTAAGGAGTTTAAATCAGGCTTTTCAGGAGCCGTCCAGGGCCCAAGACTCCCCAAGAAGTTACACTACCCTGGAAAGACAATCCAGACAGCCGTCCAGGGCTCTGGACTCGCCAAGGAGTAACACTACCCTGGAAAGACAATCCAGACAGCCAACCAAACTACAGGAAGTCCCTGTACAGAGGGAGAGCCCTAAGAGCCAGCAGTACTCCCTTCCTCAGTCCCCTGATCGACAGTCAGGAATGGTGAACTATGCAGGACGTCAGATACCTATAGAGGTCAGGCAAGCGTCAATGGGCACAAGGTCATTTGGAGCCCATCAACCTAAAACTGATGAAGAGCAAGAACAGGAGAAAAAGAAAGCTGACCTTGAAAGACGTAGAGTAGTTTTAGAAAGAGATATAAACAATGTGATATTAGATGCTATAAAACAAGTGCCTGTATACAATCAAAAACCTGAACCCAGTCAAAAACCAACTAAGCCTTTGCCAAGTAGACCCTTCTCTAAACAATCTTCTATTGAAGATGAAATTATAACGCCAAAGAAAGTGGAATCTCCACAGAAAAATAGGGTAAATGAAGCCTTGAGTAAAACACAGGCTAGTAGTAATCAGGAAGATATTGAAAGACAGTTTGATATAGAAAGGGCTAGGCAAGACTGGGAACAGAGAAAGAAAGAGTGGGAACGACGAAACCAATCAGGCTCCTACTCGACTCTGCCTGTAAAGAAGAGGTTTGTTGGCAAACAGTTTACACCAAAGCCGACATCTGGGTTTGAGAGTGATACAGGTGGATATACAACTCTGCCGTCCTTCAAGAACAAACCTCGCTCAAAGTTCTCACACAGTATTAGTCATGATGGAGACACTGGTAGCTATAGTGATGTAGAGGGTGGCAGAGGAAGATCTCGGCCGTCATGGAGACCTGTCAACTCCCAATCTAATTCGGCACAACCATGGCGACAGCCTTATGGTTACATGACTAACCCAGAATATGCATGGTCACCTCCCAGCTCATCTGGTGACAGAAAGAAAGAATTTGAACCTGTAGAAATGTCACCTCCACCACAGAGTCCCGGATTTATGACCTTGAAAGGTCAGTTTGATCATCCAGTCAGTCAAGGTCGAAGAGAAGGTCAAGGGCAAAGTCCACAGAGAGGATTTGTACCTGTGAAGATACAGCATGAACAGAGCAGACCTAGGAAAGGTAAATCCTCTATAGTAAAAGGCATGAATAGTGTAGACAGAGAAATTGTCACTATGGCCACCATGACCATAGTAACTCAGCCTTGTCATACAAACAAACAAGCATGCTGAGAAAATTTCAGGAAGCATGTGAAAGAAAGTAGTCTCCCTTATAATATGTGTGTTAAGTTAACCCTTTGCACGCTAGAATCTGATTTCCCCAACCTATGCCTTTTGTTTGGACCTAATGCAGATCTAAACATTTTGAATAATCAAATTCTTTTTCCAGCAAAAATTTTGTTGCAAGCTTATGTTTTTCAAAAGTGTTGCAGATTTAAGCGTATAGAAGAGGATAATAATGTTCAGATTTGAGTGTTTACCTGATGTAGCAGAATTTGACTGTATAGGTAAATGGCAATCTTATGTAATTAGAACTTAAGTATGTTTATGTGTTTTTTGGACAATTAAAAATGTATTTGTTTCAATAACCTGTTCAGTTTGTTTTCTTTAGTTCATTATGCATGCAAGGTATGATTTATTATTTATGTTCTTTCCATTTTCGTTTAGCATGCACAATTGTAAAACTACCCAATACAGCTATTATATGGTTGTTTTTATTCCTGTTAATTCTTTGTAAGTAATATTTTCAGATTTTATTGAGTTCTAATTGATATAGTTCTATAATATGAGCCCAAATAGTAGTTCACTATCTTGACTCACATTGCTTTGATGGCATTAACCCTTTCCCTCTTACAGACACATTTTGATGCATCTTCAGCAGATGACTTTTGAAAACATTTTAACAAAAGAAGAATGACCAATTTCTTCTTTTGCCACAATTGTTTTTCGATTTAATCCAATAACATTTTCTTTCATTTATAGAAAGTTATTCTTATGTTTATCTAAATATTTTCAAAGTTGTCTGCTGCAGATGAAGGGGTTACCTAGTATCAAAATAACAATAGTGCGTTGAAGTACCTGGGAATTTTGATGAGCTGTTGAATATACACTTGTATCCAAGATCATATTTTAAGCCACACCCATCGCCACGCTTCAAAAAACAAACCAACAATTAATTGTTTAAAACTACCAATATTTCATGCATCATATATGGCTCTTGTTTGTGATGCAGAAACTGTGTTCTGTGTACCAGACAGATCATATTGGGGTTTTTTGATTGGCTAAAATACTGCATCTAATTTGCATAAAAGATCTATGAATTGCTTGATATTGGGTGTAACATAACAATCAATTGAATATCAAGATAGCAGCTTGCTATGCCATTTTTTTTTGTCTGACCTACCTTGCCGACTGTCTTGGCAGGGGACACATCATAGGGATCGGTTCTTTGTCATTAATTTGTGTCATGCTTTCAATTACTCACCTATTAGACAGCTTTTTGAAAACATAGTGACAAAAGAAGAAATTGCTCAAAACAAGCAATTTCTCCTTTTGCCACAATGTTTTCCACTTGACAAAATATGTGTTCCTTTTATTACTAGTTTAAGTTTTGTTTTCCAATCCATCGTTATTTGTTATGAAAGAAATTCAAAGGAATGTAATAATCCATACTTATTGAAATACAATGTACATGTAGGAATCCGCTGTGGTCGAGTGGTTAGCGTCGGGGATTTCGAAACTGGATGTCCCGGGTTCGATCCCCAGTCGCGGCACCTCGGTCATGGTGGAGTGCCCTTGGGCAAAGCACGTTTTCTAGCCTAGTACTGGTTTGTTTACCCAGGGATCATGAATAAGTGAACTGTCGCAGTGATATAACTGAAATAATGTTGAAAGCGGCGTAAAACTCCAATAAATAAATAAATAAATAATGTACATGTCAATGACTTCGATAATTTTGGATAAACATGCTTTTGTCCTAAGACAACTCTGCTAAAAATCTTTTGAGTGACCATGTAAAGTTAAGAAAAGAATTAAGTATTTAAGAATATGAATTATGTTCCCTAATCTAGATCACTCGTGTCTGTAGACGAGACAAGTGGCGCTTAATGAAAACCAACCACAGGACATTTGTTATTAATGTAGATACAGATCAACCTACACGTCTGTGCAGTATGATCTAAATCTACACTGTTTGCTAATAAATCGAGGAAAGATTCAGAAAGCCTCTGTCATACAGATAACATGTACACCATAATGGATAGATGTGCGAATTTATTATTTGCTATACTTGTCATAAAAGTCAGATATGTTCTACATGGCTCAGAATAATAATATATGCACCTTTCCAGGAAGTCTTGGATTGAGGAGAACCAGTTGAGGATATTGGGGTCATTGGACCCTCGGGAAGTCGCACATTGTGGACAAATTGGATTAATGGAATATTTTAGTGGTGGACATTTCCTTGTCCAGTGCATGCTGATTTCCTTGACATAATCAATAACTGCACACTCTGTGACACTGAGATAGTAATGGCTTTGTTCTCAGAACATTTGGTGCACTCTGACCCTGACTACAGTAATCCTCACCTCATTCTCCAATATACTAGTCTTACATGTCTGCTCTCATTTAACCCTTTCCCACTTACAACAATTCTGCAGCAGACGACTTTGAACATATTTTGCCAAAAAATAGAAAATCTCTATAATTAAATGGATAACCAGTATGACTAAAAGTGGAAAACATTGTGGCAAAAGGTGAAATTGCTCGTTTTGAGCAATTTCTTCTTTTGTAACTATGTTTTCAAAAAGCCGTCTGCTGCAGAGGCGTCAGAAAGCGTATATATGAGGTAAAGGGTTAATTCTTTCCAAAGTTTTCAAAAGTCGTCTGCTGCAGATGTGTCAGAAAGTGTCTGTATGAGTGAAAGGGTTAACTTTGCTTCACATATTGATGCATTTGCTGCAGATGACTTCTGAAAACATTGTGACAAAAACGAGAAATAGCTCATAATGAGCAACTTCTCCTTTTGTCACAATGGTTTTTTGTCTGTTTAATAACTAGACCTTCAACTATAGAGTTTTTTTTTTTTAAATTTTCCCTTGATAAGTTTTCAAAGTAATCTGTGGCACTTTCCTTGTATATGCGAAATGGTTAAGCAAAATCTTCTTTTCAGTTTATGTTTTATACTTGCTATAGAATTACTGTCCTTTCATTTGTTCAGTTATTCCATACTTTAATGAGTATATTTGTGTCTAATATAGAGACAGAAATTACCGTATCTAGTAATGTGTTACAGTTCCCTTAGTCAATAAACAGGGGTTTTGATAGGGTCCATGGGTATTTATGACCAAGGAGGAATCAATACTGTCCCCTGCTGGGTCCTGGTTAATGCCAACTGTTACAGCCCCTGACATTCTATTTGATATTCGAGGAATAATGTTTAGCAGTTATAAGGGACATTTTGTGATTGACAAAGAAGCAAATTTGATAATTTTGAATCTAAACAACAACAGATGGCAGCATGCTTTGTGTGCACTTGTATGAACTATTGGAAGGAATACATAAACAACAGGGTAATGTTTACTTAACCCTTTCCCAAATACAGAAAATTTGCAGCAGACGTCTTTGAAGACATGTAGTCAAAAACATAGAAAATCTCTATAAATGAAGGTATCATTACTGTAACAAGATGAAAAAATTGTTGCGAAAAGAGAAATTGCTTGTTTTGAGCAATTTCTCCTTTCGTCACAATGTTTTCTGTCGTCTTCTACAGAGGCGTCTGAAAGCTCTATATGTGGGAAAGGGTTGAAATTTTTTATAATACAGCGGAAGGAAAATTGGTACAAATTCAGTTTTCCACAACTGACATTTTAACCCACCCACATGCAGATGCATAATTATGTAGTTGCGATGACTTATGAAAACATTATGGCAAAAGACTAAATTAGCTTAAAATGAGCAATTTCTCCTTTGGCCACAATGTTTTGACCACTATTCAGTCAGCATACATTCATTTATTGAGATTTTGCATAATTTTATCTAGATGATTTCAAAGTCATCTGCGGAAGATATTGTGTTATACATTCATTTGCCCATTTACTGTTGTTAATTTGGAAAAGGTTACATTTAACACGCTTAATGATATGCATGTTGCTTAATCCGTTTAGGTACATAGAGGATGTTTTGGTCTCGCCCTCTCTTTCCAATAGTCATAGTGAAGACACAGTCTGAGGGGCTTCATAAAACTTCAAAATGTACTAGAAATGTAAACCAGTACCAGAATAGTTTCCCTGCATTTTAAGTGTTACTGTTTTTTGGCCGAGTGACCACTTATGTTCATTTTCATTAGGCGGATATCAATTTAACGAATTTGATTGTGTTTACAATTGCTTCCTTAGAAAAAATTGGGTCTGTTAAGCCGTTTTCAACATTATTTCGGTTAGATCATCATGAAAGACCACTCCTTCACGATCCTTGGGTAAACGAACCAGCACTTTATAGGATAGGAAATGTACCTTGACCAAGGACACTCCATCATGAGTGCTACAAGTGAGGATTGAACCGTAGATTCCCGATTGGAAAAATTGCTTAATACATTAACAAATTATAAGATAACTTTGCCTCTTTAATATAAACACCTAATTCCCACCAAGAACAAAACTGCATCAGACGACTTTGAAAATATCTAGTTGAAACTGTGGAAAGTCTCTCTAAATGAAAGTGTAATTATTGAAAAGAGTTAAAACATATTGTAGCAAATTGAGAAATTGCTCATCAGGAGCCATGTCTACTTTTACCACACTTTTTTCTGAAGTCGTCAGTGCTGCAGATGGGGAAATGTTAAAGAATGTTCAAGCCAAATGTTGAAAAACAAGGGAGAACGCCTATCTATTGTTAGATCATCCAGATTGTCTGGATTAAGGCATGTGCAATACATAATATAATGTCCATTAGCTGATTAGAAACCGGCAAATTCAGCTTTATTTGGGGGAAATTAATAGCTGTCCCTAGCACAAAATAGAAATGTCTTCTGCTGCCATATTTTAGACTGATTTAGTGAGCAGCCAGCCAGCCATCAATATTGGTATATAGTTCAATGTCCTTTCCAAATGTCCCTTATATTCCAGCTGAATTTCACATTGCAGCAAATTAAATGCCTTAGCATTACTGCCGTCAGCGTTCTTGTGTATGACAATTTCCTTTCTTTATTACATATCATTTGAGATGAAGTGTTGACTGCAATTATTTTCAGAAAATTCCCTTTCCCATTTACAAAACATCTGTAGCACTATAACTTTTACAACATCTGGGTTTAAATATGAAAATAAGTAACAATATTTCTGAGCTGGATTTCTCCTTTGGCCAAACTAATTTCAATTGTCGACTGCTGCATTTGCATCTGCATGTGGGAAAGGGTTATTTTGGAAAATCCTCTGATATTTATGTGAGAAGGGCTAACCCAGTGTGCTCTTTCATAAAATAATGGTGATGTATTGAATTTTCTATATAGATCGAGACTGTGTATGTGAGGGGCTCGTTTGGAATATCTGTTTTACTTCGAATGGTCTCACTCGATCTTGTTATATTTTCTGGGAGTAATATAGAATCCATTGGGGATTTTTGTGATAGTTCAGTGTATATTGATAAATATTAGGTGACACTTTTTATATTTAGCAAAGTGGATGATTATGAAGGCATCAGAAATTTAAAGGTAGGGCCAATTATATTCATAACAATTTACTGTGTCAGGAGAAAAGGTGTCTAATGTTACAGCCCTGCTTTCATAGAAGTGACATGTATGTTGTATATCAGGTCATGATACTCGTAACCCTTTCTCACAACAAATCTGCAGCAGATGACTGAACAAATCTAGGCGATTAATGTTTATAAGACTTTGAAAGCATATATGCAAAACTATGCAAAAATCTCTTTAAATTAATTTGTATTCACATTAACCCTTTCCCTTAATTTTGACAATTCTGCAGCAGAAGACGTTGAACATATTCTGCAGCAGAAGACGTTAAACATATTTTGCCGCAGACAAATTTGAACATATTTTGGCAAAAAATAGAAAATCTCTATATTTGAATGGATAACCTATGACTAAAAGGGGAAAGCATAGTGGCAAAAGGAAAAATTGCTCGTTTTTAGCAATTTCTTCTTTTGTCACTATGTTTTCTAAAAGTCATCTGCTGCAGAGGCATCAGAAAGTGTCTATATGAGGGAAAGGGTTAAAGAGTTGAAAACATTGTGGCAAAAAGAGAAAGTAGTCATTAACGAGCAAGTTGTCTGCTGCAGATGTGTCTGAAGGTGGGCAAGGGTTGATTGGGCTACAACTGTATGTAACTGCGCTACATATTTGTTGTATGTGGAAAAGGTCAAAAGATTGACAAAGAAGTTGACATCTCAACTGCAGAGTATGACTATATAAGGAAAATGATTCACAAGGAAGTAAATGCCGAGTAATTGAAATACAGCCATTTTTGGTAATAAAGATATTGTGTAAAATTGGTGCATCATCCTTGGAATCTTTTTTATCGAGCTGAGCTTAATTAAGTTCCAAGTAGGAACCAAGAATGGTATAAACAAAAGAGTTCTAGAGATAAGGCCCTTTGTGTATCAGCTATGGTTCATGTTTATATACATTTTAGATAGGAAGAGAACTGGTTATAATCAAATAATGACAACCTACCCAGTTTCACCCATACAACAAATCTGCAGCAGACAAGTTTGGGGAAAACATCAAGACAAACACATGGAACATTTCTATAAATGAAAGTATAGCTATTGAAAAGGATTGAAAGTTTTCATAATTTGTCTGCTGCAGATGTGTCAAAATACTTCTGCAAGTGGGAGAGCCCGGTCACCCAGTTTCACCCATATCAGTGAAACAACTGATCTTCCATCTATAGCTGTTGCAGTTACATGATGCCACTTGAAATAAAAGCATCTGAATAAAAGTATTAAACTTCAGAGCAAATGTTATTGAGACCAAGTTACAGTGAACATTTGCTGCAATCAGAAAATATGCTGCCTGTGAGAACTCATAAATCCTGTCTTTTCATTAACCCTTTCCCTCATATAGATGGTTTCTGACGCCTCTGCAATCAAAACGAGCACTTTCTCCTTTTGACACAATGTTTTCCACTTTTAGTCATAGGTTATCCATTCAATTATAGAGATTTTCTATTTTTTGACAAATTATGTTCAAAGTCGTCTGCTGCAGAATTGTTGTATGAGGAAAAGGGTTAACTATAGGTTATATGAATTCTGATATTGAAGGTATTTCTGCATGGGATTAGATAAGAAGATATTTGCTTCACAGCTTTCTGTTCCATGACAACTTATCTTGAGAAATTAACACTTTTGTTTGCATTTGATTTTAGAGCAATTTCTCAAAATGTATATACTATTCTGTCTTAACCCATTACATCACACAGACGTTATTTGACCCCTGCCATTGAACATGACTTTTGAAAACATTGTAGTATAAGGTGAAATTGCTCCAAACAAGCAATTGCACCTTTTATTGCAATATTTTCAACTCTTAAATAATCAATATAAATCTTTCAGTTTTCAAAATTGTTGAAATTTTTCGTCTGATGATTATAAAGCAGACAACTTTTGAAAAGTCATGTGAAGTAATGGGTGAAAACTATATTTAGATTCGAAGGAATCCGCCGTGGTCGAGGCTCGACGGTCATCATTATGGGGTGGAGTGCCCTTGGGCAAGTCACATTTTCTAGCTTAGTACTGGATTGTTTACTGAGGAATCATGAATAAGTGAACTGTCGCCATGGTATAACTGAAATAATGTTGAAAACGGTGTAAAATCCAAATAAAACAAAAGAATTAGATTCGAAAATATTTTCATGAAATGATACTGTATTGAAGCAGAAGACTCTTTTGCCCTTTCCAACATACAGCTAGCTATTATTGAGTGTTTATATAATTTTCCATATTTTTGGCTTTATATATAATAAGGTTTTTAAAGTTGCCTGCTGCAGATTTGTTGAATTTGGGAATGTAGCGATTGAGATCATAATGTCAGGTAATAGAGATTATTGTAAACAATTTTGTGTTGACCATTTCCCACATACAACCATTTTTGGGATTGCTAGCCTGCTTTCGAAAAGTCGACTAAAGGCATTATACTATTGAATTCATCCACGAAAATCCAAGTTTTTACCAGCTTTGACACTGATTTCATTGGTTCGACCGAATCACTGAATCACGAACAATAATCTGCTTGCATTAATTAATGAGACAAAATAGATCCAATGAGTGAAACACACTCTGACATATGATTGACCTCAATGTCAGTGTTGTTAGTTAATTTCAACATACATACGGCAACATGTAATCTAGTCCTAGATGTCAAACAAACTAGAAATATAGTCTAAATAGATTTTTGTCAATTAACCTTGTACAGGCCCTTTTCGGAGATTCAATTAAACTGCAAATACATTACAAATACCAAATACTGTAACATGTTAACCCTTTCCTAAACACAGACGTGATTTGACACATAAAACCAGTCTTCTGTAATCAATACTTTCTGTGTTGTCTCGGTCTGTGCCGAGCCCAAAATAGCTCAGTCGGTAGCTATGCGGGCTGTCAATCCAGGGGTTGTGAGTTCGAACCTCAGCTTGGCCAACATTTTTTCCGACTTTGATAAAAGTCACTGTGACAAGCGTCATTCATCTTTCACCAATGGGCTAACAGTCTATGTGGAAAAGCAGCCAGTTGCTTGGAAAGTATGTTGTGTGAGGTACTGGTGTGAAAAAACCAGGAAACGTATGAAAAGGTGAACTAGCCGCCGTGATATCACAGGGACTTGCTCCTCTAAAAATAGATATTACCCTATATATGCATAGATATTAACAAGGGTGGACACAGTTTTCTGGGTCGCCTCGTTTCAACTCATTTTTTTCAAAGTATTCGAACAAAAATATGAATTTGAACTACGGACTCAATCAATAATGCTTTTCTCTATCGAACGATACCAAAATAACGTGAATTTGTTCGCCCTACGTATGTTAATTCCTATGAAATATTTGCGAATTTGCCAAAAGGACAACAACCTGGACCAAAAATGAATCCGATCTGTTATTATTTTTAGGTATAATTTAAACTCATTTTGTTCATATATTTCTTTGGTCATTGTCTCAATAGATATTCAATGAATCATTATATAATACTTCGTGTATAGGAACCTAATAAGCTACAAATGTGCAGTGCACAAGAGACATAACTCTATCATGCTTTCGATTGTCTTTCATTCATGAGCATGTTTCCAATATACATTGTGGATCTTGAGTGTTTTCTGAACTGGAAATAATTTAATTAAGGGTCGCTGCTCAGTTTTGTGTCAATCTTTTGACCTTCGTGATTTATTTTGTTTATACAAGCCGGTCAAACTTTGATAAATGAGGTATTGGATATTGACAGGCAATCTGTGTTGTTTCAAAAAACTTGTTTGGTTTGTTTAAAGGTCGATGATTTATTGTTTCAACAATGTTTGTCCATATTAACTATGCCATATATTTTCAACTTACATATGCCCCTATACCATCAGCGCTTTGATTTGAACAAATATCCCGCTAAACATGTGCACCCCAGAAATTGAGTTGAACAAAATATGGCTACGGCATCTGCTGCAGATATGAATAATTGTGACTGCATGTGGGAAAGGGAACATGGAGTAAGATGATCTGGTCCATTGTTTCGATGCCTATTACAGGGCGTTATATTTATTCCAGCAGGTGTTACCATGCTTTATGGCAGGTAACATTTGTGTACAAAAAAAAAAATGGTGTTTATGAAATCTATAATATCCCATCTTGTTTCTCAAAAATGCTTATTAAACAAACATTGTTTGTCTATTAACCTTTTCCTCGCTATACCTGACTTAAAAAAATAATAATAAGCAATTTTTCCTTTTGCAAAAATATTTTTAACTCTTTTCAATTATTTTACTTTCAATTTATAGAGGTTTTCTATAATTTTGAGTAGATATTTACAAAGAAGTCGACTGCAAGTATATTGAATTTGAGAAAGGGCTAAACTACTAAGATATCTACATGTTTTAAAGATTTAAAAAGAGTGGTCTGTCCAAGTCTTGCACAAGAAACATGATATCTTCTTAATTTGTACTTGAATACAGTGGTCAGTTTTGGCGAAATGGCCTTGTTTTGAGCAATGCCCTCAACGTTTTATAAAGTGGTCTTCAAATATGTATTATGTTGTCTGTATTGGACCAGGGTTAATGATGGTAACTGCCAATTGAATACAATTTGATTGTTTGATGGATGAAATTGTATAAATATTTGCATTGTCTTTTGGTAGTTTTATATTACTTGTAACCTACCCCTGTGAAATGAACGCGGTCAAAACATGGTCGACCATGTTTTAAACAAGGTCGACCATGTTTTAAAAACATGGTTGACCACGAAATGACCATGTATAATCCATGGTCGACCATGTTTCATGCCGTGGTATATGGCCACCCTGGGGACCATGGTCAACCATGTTCTTTTAAAGACCATGGTTAACCTTGGTCCATGGTCATAAAAAAATACCATGGTAAAACATGATTCATAGGCCACGTGGTATATGGCCGCCCTAGTACCATGGTCAACCATGGTTTGACCATGATCTTAAGACCAGGATAAATCAGGTTTCGTGGTCCTTTATATTACCATGGTCAAACATGTTTCATAGTCCACTTCAATGCAGCCTTGTGGCAAGTTCAACCATGGTTTGACCATGTTCTTTAAAAGATCATGATAAATCATGTTTCATTGCATTTCAAAATAACATTGCCTAAGTCTGACATGTTTTATAGAATTAGTCATCTGTTGCTGCCCTGATTACCACGATTCATGTTTCATAATACCAAATTAATTCAGTAGCCCTTTAACAGGTCTTTATTGAACAAAACATGGTATTTTGTTTCATTAAATAACATGTACACAAAATTAAAACCTTGTTCATGGCAATTAAATCTTTTTTTTTTAAGTCGTAAAAAGGGTTATCCGAGACTTTGTAGTAAATTACAAAATTATTTGAAAATGCCAGGGCCTGGAACTGCCTAGGTCTAAAAGTGTTCTAGAAAATAATCATATTACAAGAGTAAAATATCACTAAAGATGATAACACTGAATAAACATTCATTAATATAAGTTTTACCTGTCAAGTGTTTCCAAATCAAATTGAATACATTGCCATTTCTGAATCCATTCTGTGCTTGTAAATCTTCATTTTATGTTTTTTCTATCTGCTTCTATCATTAGAATGAGAACAAAAGTTATTTACAAATCACTATGTACATAATATTTGATGAAAATCCATTATAACAGAGTGTTTTGTGAAAACATTGCCAGAATTTTAACATGTCACATTGTCATCCATTTTGAAAATTTAAAATCTCAACTTCCTGTTGTTGTTGTTGCAATTATTAAAAAAAATGGTTCTAGAAGTGTTCTATAAGTGTCCTTAATAAATGTTGTAGTGATATATTTGTTTAACTTGGCAATTTATCAAAACTTTGTTTAGTCCAAATAAAACCATTAATATTTAAAACAAATTGTTATAAAGTTCTTGCAGTGTAACAGCAGATACAGAACACATTAAGAATATTAAATGTCGTTCTGACATCTCTTTATTCTTTGCAATGCACATTAAGTATGTGAAATATTTATGCTTGACTGTGATTCAGGGTCTAGTAATTACTGTTGACCATGAATCATATTCAAACAAAGACTCTTGATCATGAATCATAGTCAGTCATGGACAAGACACTATTTGTGCAATGCAACATTTATTACCAAATGTGTTTTTACTGTTTAAGATTGACCTTGTTTCATGGTCTGGAAAACATGGTCATTTACCACAGTCAGACCATAGTCAAATCATGGTCAATCATGGTTATAATCGACCAGAGTCAAAGTCTGAACGAACAACATAGACAACCATGTTTTGACCATGTTTAACCATGGTCAAACTTGATTCAAGGTTCACATTTCACAGGGGTTGGAGGTCAGAAATGGGACGCCAATACCAAGAATTATCTTTTGAATGGTGCTCCAGGACGACTTTAAACAGTAGAGCATTTGCGATCACTATATATAGATCCATATCAAACTGTGAGTCCATGAAGTTCGATCTGACTATTCTGTTTGCCAATTAATCACAGAAAGTTTTAGGACGCTTCTGAATAATATCGTGCATTAGTGTTGGACTTAATGGACGAGCCTGCAAATCTTTATCTTCAATTGTCAATGATACACACTTTATTCAGGCTGGTTTTGGATGTCAGAATACATGGACAAGCTTTACAAATCTTTATCAACAATCGTAATGTCAATACTCATGACTGGTTTTTGGTCAGACAACAATTGGATGAGCGGACATATCTACAATAATTTAAATGTCATAACAACTGTAATGTTGGTTTCCCTGGAGCAAAGAACAATAGTTATTGTTTTATTTAGGAACTTTCAAAAACTAATCAGGCCACCAAACAAAGTATTACTGAGAGAACTTACTAATTACATTGTAATTCTCTGTTTCATTAACCCTTTTCCATTTACAATAAATCTGCAGCAAACAACTTTGAAGACATTATCTCAGTAGGCAAAACTATTGAAAATCTCTTATGATGAATGGAACTTGAATGCTGAATAGAAGAATTGAAAAGATTCTGGTGGAAGAATAATTGCTCACGTCATAAACAATTTCTCCTTGTGTCACAATCTTTTTAAAAGTCTTCTGCTGCCAATATGTCAGCATGTGAGAAAGGGTTAAGACTAATCAGCTACAGTATAGGAATCATATTGACTTCTCTCTCTTTCCGAATTTTTTGTTGTTGAATTTTCCCAACAAATTTTAAGCAACAAACAAAAGGTACAATTAATTCCCTGAATCATAAAGACTGATTGGCTCTAGTTATAGGAATCTTTGAGACTTCTCTTTTTAACACTTTCCCTCATCTAGACGCTAGACTCAGATGCCTCTGCAGCAGAATAGCTTTTTGAAAAAATTGTGGCAAAATGAGAAATTGCTTGTTTTGAGCAATTTCTCCATTTGCCACAATGTTTTCAACTTTTTGCAGTAATTGTCCCCCGCTTTTAGCGAAAGCGGGGGACTATTATTTCTCATTCGTCAGTCAGTCCGTCAGTCCGTCAGTCACGCTGTCACAAAAACTTTAACCTTGGTCATAACTTCTGAACCGTAATAGGTACTGCTTTCATATTTCACATCTGTATTACTTGTGACAACCCCTTTCCATCAATACCAATTTTTTTGACCTTGTGACCTTGACCCTGACGAGTTATGGCCCTTTACCCCTATGTATGACTAAATTCATTTCCGGGTTTTTCTCTGCAACCGCTTTTTGGAATTTTATGAAACTTCATAGGAAGGATCACCACCAAGTGTAGATGCACATATCGTGTTTGCGTTCCGGTTGGATTATTTTGCACAGAGTTATGGCCCTTTACCCCACCATCAGGCTATGTATGACTAAATTCATTTCCGGGCTATTTCTCTGCAACCGCTTTTTGGAATTTTATGAAACTTCATAGGAAGGATCACCACCAAGTGTAGATGCGCATATCGTGTTTGCGTTCCGGTTGGATTATTTTTCACGGAGTTATGGCCCTTTACTCCACCATCAGGCTATGTATGACTAAATTCATTTCCGGGCTATTTCTCTGCAACCGCTTTTTGGAATTTTATGAAACTTCATAGGAAGGATCACCACCAAGTGTAGATGCGCATATCGTGTTTGCGTTCCGGTTGGATTATTTTGCACGGAGTTATGGCCCTTTACCCCACCATCAGGCTATGTATGACTAAATTCATTTCCGGGCTATTTCTCTGCAATCGCTTTTTGGAATTTTATGAAACTTCATAGGAAGGATCACCACCAAGTGTAGATGCGCATATCGTGTTTGCGTTCCGGTTGGATTATTTTTCACGGAGTTATGGCCCTTTACTCCACCATCAGGCTATGTATGACTAAATTCATTTCCGGGCTATTTCTCTGCAACCGCTTTTTGGAATTTTATGAAACTTTATAGGAAGGATCACCACCAAGTGTAGATGCGCATATCGTGTTTGCGTTCCGGTAGGATTATTTTTCAGGGAGTTTTACCCCACCATCCGGCTATGTATGACTTAATTCATTTCCGGGCTATCTCTCTGCAACCGCTTTTTGGAATTTGATGAAACTTTATAGGAAGGATCACCACCAAGTGTAGATGCGCATATCGTGTTTGCGTTCCGGTTGGATTATTTTTCACGGAGTTATGGCCCTTTACTCCACCATCAGGCTATGTATGACTAAATTCATTTCCGGGCTATTTCTCTGCAACCGCTTTTTGGAATTTCATGAAACTTCATAGGAAGGATCACCACCAAGTGTAGATGCGCATATCGTGTTTGCGTTCCGGTTGGATGATTTTTCACGGAGTTATGGCCCTTACTTCTGAACCGTAATAGGTACAGCTTTCATATTTCACATGTGTATTCCTTGTGACAACCCCTTTCCATCAATACCAATTTTTGTGACCTTGACCCTGGCGGGGGACCATGATTCTCTGAATTTGCTTGTTATACCTTCATTTAAAGAGATTTTCCGGGGTTTTTGCCAACATGCTTTCAAAGTCGTCTGCTGCAAATTTGTTGTATGAGGGAAAGGGTTAACCCCTTCCCTTATACACCACTTTCAGATTGATCTGCTAGACAAAAAAAGGCACATTTAGTAAATTCAGGAAGTTTTATTTGCTATAAGAGGCATCAATTATTGACTGTATGTATTGTGTGACTTTGTGTCCTCGGTTTTTACAGGGACGTAGATAAGAGGCCTTTAATTAATTTTGTCTGTACTATTGTTTTATTCTTAAGCACTCAGACTGTTGCTAATAAGCCCTTTCCAACAAACAACAATTCTACAGCAGATGCCATTGAAAACATCCACGCAAAAATTGTAAAAAATCTTGAATAGATTTGAACAGAGTTGAAAGCAAAAGAAGAAAGTGCTCATGTTTTTAAAAGTTGTGCAATGCAGAGGCTTCAGAAGGTGTATGTTCAACTTTAACTGTTTTGCATTGTTGCGTTGCCAAATTATATATTTGTGACATCATATTTTGGTTATGGGACTATTATCTGCAATTGACGGTAAAAACTTGTCATTCGCAGATACGCTAGGTAACGCTTTCCTACATACAACAAGTCTTCAGCTGCGAGTTAAATTGAAACAATTTGGACATAACAAAAGTAAAAGTCTGTCACAGATGCAAAATTATTCTGTAAATGTGAAAGTGAACAAATCCTTCAAACTAAAGAGATGTATCTGAAGATTATGATTGATTCGGGTTTAACGCCGTTTTTAACAATTTCTCAGTTATATCACGGCGGCCTACTCATTATGAAGGCAATATCGGAGCAAATTTTTCTATTTAGATCAACAAGAAAATTATGTGAGAAAAAATGATTGTGCATCATGATCAATATCTTCTTTCCCTAAAATATTTTCAAAGAAATTTTTGTTTTACATAGATATGTTTGAAAATCTCTGCATGAAGTCACATATCATCATCATCATCAGAGCGACTATAATTATGGAAGCAAATTCGACTGGCAATTATTGCTCTTTCCCTCCTAAAGACGCTTGCTGACGCCTCTGCAGCAGACGGCTTTTTGAAAACATAGTGACAAAAGAAGAAATTGCACAAAATGTGCAATTTCTCCTTTTACCACAATGTTTTCCACTTTTTGTCATAGGTTATCCATTCAATTATGGAGATGTTTCTATGTTTTGACAAAATACGTTCAAAGTCGTCGGCTGCAGAATTGTCGTATGAGGGAAAGGGTTAATGTATCGTTTTAAAACACTGTGAAAAAAGGAGAAATTGCTCATTATCAGTCTGCCTAAAAAACGGGGGACCAGGATCCGATCCCCAATCGGGTCATTCTAAATACTTCAAAATTGGTTGAAAAAGAATCCCTCCTTTGTGCTCAGGGTTGTGGTGATACAATATCACAAGTATGACTGATATGTCCAGGCCTCTGGATCAAACTAACCAGCTAAACTGGTAAGTTGCCAAGGAAATAACTATGATATTACTGAAAAAAAATTGAAAGTGGCATAGTATTTAAACACCATCAAACAAAATTAAACCTCACTGCTTGCTATATGTTTTTGTCTGTGGTCTCTTTATAATACTATTGATCATGGAGTTTATCCAAACAACATTCTTCCTAGGAGATAACTCAGCCTGTGTTTAAATTTAGCCCTTTGTTGGAGGTCAAAGTTTGATGATGCAAGTCATCGAAGTGAAAAATTGAGATGTTTTGAAATGTCTCAGTGTACACACATTGCAGGAACTCAGTATAAGGCATCATAAGTCTTCAAGAATACATTTGGACTGAGGTTCATGAAAGACGACAGTTCTCAATTTTGTACAATTTTTCAACCCTAACCCTTTCCCACCTGAAGAAGTGTTATGACGCTATAGCAGCAGACGACTTTTGAAATCATTGTAATTTCTCCTGAGGCCACAATGTTCTCAAATTTATTTCACAATTAAGCTATCTTTTATTTAGATATTTCAGGTTTTTGTCACTATGTTTTCAAAATCGTCTGCTGCAGATTTGTTGTAAGTGGGAGAGGGTTATTTAAATTGTTCGGTATTGAATAAGTTACCCTCAGAGAATAATGTAATTAACAGCAATAACAGTTAACCCTTTCCAACATGCAATGAAATAAATTTGCAGTTGCAGAATAATGTTAAATACATCTAGGCAAAAACATGGAAAATCTCTATGAAATAAGTTATAATTACTGAAATAAGTTATAATTACTGAAATAAGTTGAAAACAATGTATCAAAAGGAGGAATTGATCCTTTTTAGAAAATTCCCAATTAATTGTCACAATGTTATCGAACATTGTTTGCTGCAGATTCGTCAAAATTAATGCGTCTATATGTGGGCAAAACGTTAACCCATTATGATTGCTATATAACACCTGAAGACTGCAGCAGAAGACTTCGAAAGCATATCTGCACTATTAGGGGATATCTCTATAAATAATTGTTTAACCCTTTCCCTCATACGACAATTCTGCAGCAGACGACTTTGAACGTATTTTGTCAAAAAATAGAAAATCTCCATAATTGAACGGATAACCTATGACTAAAAGTGGAAAACATTGTGGCAAAAGGAGAAATTGCACGTTTTGTGCAATTTCTTCTTTTGTCACTATGTTTTCAAAAAGCTGTCTGCTGCAGAGGCGTCCGAAAGCGTTTATATGAGGGAAAGGGTTAATTATTTAATAAAGTTGAAAACATAGTGGACAAAGGAGAGATAGATCATTTTGAGCGACTTCTACTTTTGTCTTCATGTTTTTAAAAGTCGTTTGTTGCAGAGGCGACAAAAAGCGTCTATATTTAGAAAAGAGTTATAATAAGAGGTTATTGCAAGTTTCTTGTGAAAAGCAAAAACAGAATTGGACATACTTACAATTATTTGGAATTATCCTTTTAGAGAGGTTTTTCTTTGAACCATGCAAGTTTCAAATCAATAGTCATTATGTAGAAACAGAACCAAACAGCACTTTTTACTTGAAATCAATAATCTTTCTATTTGTTTCTTCAAAAGAGAACTATTTATTCAGACGGATATTGCAATATTTTTTATTTATAAGTGTTAAATAGCTCTTGACATTTTTCATAATTTAACCCTTTCCCGCATACAACAAGTCCACAGCAGCCGACTTTAAACACATAAAGGCAAAGATATGAAAAGTCTAGTAGATAAATGAAAGGTATGATATTCTTGAATACAGTTGAAAACATTGTGGCAAAAGGAAAAATTTCTCAAAAGTCATATATGTACCAGGAAAGGGTTAAGCAAATGTGAAAAGAGAGATTTAGATATGATGTGTTTTCAAATGTGTTTGATTTTGTGATATATAGCACATAATATTATATTGATAAGAAAACAGTTTTGCCTTCTGTTGTTGTGCAACCAAGACAGACTATATAATATAGCCAATTTTTGGAGAAAACTATTTTAGCGTAATTTTCTTCATGAAAATATCGAAAGAAAACATATAATATCTTGTTTGTTTTATTGGGGTTTTACGCCACTTTCAACATTATTTTAGTTATATCCCGTCGACAGTTCACTTATTCATGATCCCTGGGTAAACAAACCAGTACTAGGCTAGAAAATGTGCTTTGCCCACGGGGCACTCCACCATGGACATAGTGCCGTGACTGGGGATCGAACCCGAGACACCCGGTTTCAAATCCCCGACGCTAACCACAGTGGATTCCTAATCGACGTAGTGCCGCGACTGGGAATCGAACCCGGGACACCCGGTGTCAAATCCCCGACGCTAACCACAGTGGATTCCTATATAATATCTTGAAAGTTGAATCTAAAATTTCTTTATCATAAGTAGTGGTTAAAGGTCAGAAGCGCTCAACATTTCACCGCATTTTGATGGATCTGCAGCAGAACACTTTTTAAAACATTGTGGCAAATGAAGAATTTAATTGCTCATGATGGGCAATTTCAGGTCCTTTTGCCACAATGTTTTCAAATCTATTCAATAATTAAACTTTTGTTGCTAGAGATTTTCCATATTTCTATTTGGAAGTTTCATAAGTCGCCTTCTGCCCGTTTGTTATACATGGGAAAAGGTTAAAAAACAAATGTTGCTTGAGGAAATATAACAAATATAATTGTTGGAATTATGATGACTGTATAGCCAAGTAATTAAGCCAATTACTTTCTTGGCCGTTGATAAGAAATCTAACCTTGCCAATGACGTATAATATGGGACAGCAAACCCCAACAATCTGTTCCAGTAAAAATCAATGTGCACTGAAACTGGTAGATTTACAACTGCCATATTTGGTCAAGTAATTACTGAGGGCCTGAATATCAGTGATTGACCATGTATAATATAACAGGCGGCAATTGTCAAACAATGATGTCAGAATAGGCAAAGAATACAACCCCTTTCCTTAATTTTTAACCCTTTCCTGTATACAGCAAATCTGCTGCAGAGGCAAATATTTAGGCAAAAATGTGAAATTTGTCTTTATAATATAACAAATGCTGCATGATAATTCGAAAGAACATAAAACATTGTGGCAAAAGGAGAAATTGTTCATCATACTCATCATCATGCCTGCTGCAGAATTGTCGCGTGAGGGAGAGGGTTAAACTCTATTCAGTAAATAAACTTCCTTTCATAGAGATCATCTGCTATAGATTTGTAGTATGTTGGAAAGAATTGAGGACATATTTTGTAAAACCTTATTGTTTTAATTATTTATAATATTTTATGAGTTGTCTTCTTATAAAACAGTGAACGCAGGAAATCTTGTAGCATCTGGAATATCGGAAGTCTTAAAAAAGATATCCTTTTTACAGTCAATCACCCTGACACTGGCTGGAATTTTGTCCCCGCAATGCCACGCAATGCGTCGTGTCAATGATTAAAGTCTTCGTGAACGAGAGTGAGGAGTGTGTGAAGGGTGCAGGGGTGCGTGCCATGTCGTAAAGAGAATTTTGAAGATTCGGCACGCATTAATTTTTGAACCACGTGCGTACCACTTGCGTGAACCATGCGTGAACACTGCGCGAACTCAGCGAAAACACTGCCAATGGTGCGTGTCAATGCATAATGTGTAATCATCCACAGCGGGTTGAGGAAGGAAGTTAGATGTGAAACTACACGCTATATATATAGCGTGCCACCAAGCGGGACAAAAAAATTGCCCCAAAGCCGTCGGAGCAATGCGTTGCGATGCGGAAACACGGGGCTATGCATGTCATGTGTGACACTGTGGGACAATGTGGTATGGTAGACGTGAATAATGCACGAACAAATGAATTACTTAACCTATGCGTAAACAAGTAGTGCTATTGTGTGTCAATGTGTGCCAATGCGGCCCATTTTTGGCCGCGAATCGCGTAGACAGTGCATAACTAGTATGCGTGTACAGTGCTCGAACAGGCCGTAAACACGGCTTCACGCTCCACTTCGTAGCACCGAAATGACACGCCTTTCCATGACGCATTGCGTGGCATTGTGAGGACAAAATTTGTGCCAGTATCAGGGTGACTTAAGAGTTGACAATGTTGGAAAAGGATCCTTTGAGTCGTTTCTCCTATTTCTGCACTAAATGTCAAAACCACGGTGTGTATCAGGAAATGGTTACAATTGGGCATTACAACTTTTCTTGAACTTGGATATATGATTCCATTGAACTGTCTCCCTGGTGTAGGGGCTTTATAGATCTTTCACCTTTGGAATGGGAGTTTAGGGTTCAATCCTCGGTCCGATCATACCAAGACGTTGAGAATGATAGTTATGGCTGCCCTCCTTGGTGCTCAGGGTTGCCAGGTTAGCATTATGGCTTACTGGCTTGTGTCAGAATTAATTAACCTGTAGTGCTGGTAACTTACCCAGGATATGCCATGTTATAACTGAAAAAGTGTTGAAAGTGGTGTAAAACGCTAAACAATCAATTAATCGACCTAAATGGTGCTCAGGTCTGCAGGGATAACATTCTGGTAGCGCCGCAGGCTGTCAATCCAGGAGATGTGAGTTCGAACCCCAGCTCAGCCAACATTCTTTCCAACGTTTGACAAATGTCACTGTGACAAGCGTCATTCGTCTTCCACCAAAAAGGCTGTGGAAAAGCAGCCAGTTACTTGGAAAGTCTGGGTTTTTAGCACTCAGTGTGGGAAAGCCAGGAAACACATAAGTAGGAGAACTCGGGCCACCATGAAATGACTGGAAAATTGTTGAAAACAGTGTTAAACCACAATCAATCGATCAATCCATCAACCTATTGCTGTAATCAGTCTGAAGATAAATAATTTCATAATACTTGTAATTTACCCAGAATGCAACCTGATATAACTGTAATACTGTTGAAACAGGAGTCAAGTACCATTCACACAAATAAAGCACTCCTGTATGAGAGAAAGAATCACAATATATTGAGAGACCAGTGAAAATAGCCTGATAGGATTGTAATTATAGTGATATATTGATTGGATATGTGACCTTGTTTCTGATTTCCCTTTATCCGTCAAAAACATCAAGATTTATTACAAGCACCTACAAATATAGTACAGACAAAATCAGGCTGCAGGTCTTCATGTGATGATCTCTGACCAAACTGCTTTCTTAAATTCATTAACTTTGATCCAATCAAAATTAGATTTACCATTAGATATGTGAAAATAATATAATATAGACCCTTCAAAGTTAACTAATATACACCATTGAGATGTTGTTAGGGTACATGATCATTATTCAAAAGTTAATATGGCATTAAATTAACTGAATCTGTAATTAGATGGATTACCAATCAGTGCCAAATAAAGGGCCATACATAAATGATAACCCTTTCACTGCCAAATGCAATTAAAGGCTTTTTGCAAACAATGTAGATTCAGGTGAGACAGCTCATAACGAGCTGTCTCTCCTGAAATCTGCATTGTTTGCCACTTAGACATTAAATTTTTCCAAATATCCTTTTGGACAAAAATTGGAGTGATCCAATTCTCAACATGGATGATTCCACTTTATTAAATTCGACAGTGAAAGTGTTAAGAGGACAGCTAGTACAATTCATCAGGATTGTGTTCTGTATGTTCATCAGTATTGTGGGTCAATGGCCATGTGGAGTAAAAAGTTTGAATCTGTAATGAAAGAATAAATAGTGATCATGTGAAAAAGGAAAAGTATCACATATTGTTAATCCTTTCCCACATGCGACAATTCTGCAGACGACTTTGAACATATTTTGTCAAAAAATAGAAAATCTCTTTAATTAAATGGATAACCTATGACTAAAAGTGGAAAACATTGTGGCAAAAGGAGAAATTGCTCGTTTTGAGCAATTTCTTCTTTTGTCACTATGTTTTCAAAAAGCTGTCTGCTGCAGAGGCGTCAGGAAGCGTCTATATGAGGAAAGGGTTATATTTTGCACCTTTCTTTTGTCTGCGTTAAAGGTTAAAGGTTAATTAAGTTTATATATTATATTGGGATCATAATTCTCTGTCCGTCGTCCATCCATTTTTTAGCTTCAAACAACAGCTACTAAAACCACTGGGTTTATATATATTTCAACCGAACTTCTCAGGAATATTCATTTAGGTATTCTTTTTCAAAATTGTGAAAATAATTGTTCTATGCAAAACTTCTACAGCATTAAAAAGGGAGAAATGGCCATATCTTAAAAACTGAAACTCGGGTCATCGATTTAGGGCTACCTCTTGTTTTGTTTAAGTTCTACATGTATATGAGCCACTCCACGTGAAAACCAACATTATAGACTTTGCGTAATGTATTGCAGGCTAATCCGGGCCGTAACACATTCCGTCTCCGAGGTATAGAGTAATGATTCCTGAAACAGAAAATCCACAGGAGGCAAAAAGTGTATGTCCGGGTTAGCTTGCACAATATGCTTAGGCTGATCCGCAATTTACGCAATGAAAATAATGCATGATCGTCTTCTTCAGTATAACTTCAAAAGAGATCTTCCTGTAAGATGGGGTTAATCTCTGTCTGCATATTCCATAATTTGAATGGAGAATTCATGCTGAAGTTATTTTTAATGCATGGCAAGGCAAAGTGAAAGATAACCAAATCAGAAAATATTGGTTAACCCTTTCCCACATACAACAAAACTGCAGTAGACTACTTTGAAATCATCTGTGGGATTATTTATGGAACATTAGTCTATAAATCAATGTTAATTGATGGGATAATAGAGTTGAAAACATTGTGGCAATAGGAGAATTTTTTATATCAACCCTTTCTCAGTGATACAGATGACTTCATATGCCTGCAATATGCTGCATAAATTTTTTCGAAAACTTTGTGAAACAAGAAGAAATTAAATGTTTTTAGAACAATGATGTAAAAGTATTATAATTCCAGTTTCTCAGATTAACAAATTTTATCATTAGGTATTTTCAAAGTGGATTACCCTATAAAACATATATAATGTTTATATCTGTTGCAGTCTGAAATATTCAAGAAATACCAAGATAAAATATAATGTGTAACCTTAACACTTTCCCACATACAACAATTCTGCAACAGACGACTTTGAAATCTAGAAACAAATATTGTCAACATGTTTTCAAAAGGCCGTCTGCTGCAGAGGCGTGAGAAATTGTCTATATGTAGGAAAGGGTTCAAGTTAAATCAAACAACGGGTCATACAAAAGACCTTAAAAATGATAGTAACGATTGCCTACCCTACGTGGCGCTCAGGTTTGTGGGTTAGCATATACGACTGAGTTACTGGTATAAATGGACCAGTAGCTAGAACTATAGAAACTTACCTAGCAACCGGCGAGAATATAATTGAAATATTGTTGAAAGTGACATAATTTAGCACCACTCTAATCAAACAAAATGGTTTCAAATAGCTGATACTGAGATAAAACATCCCCTCACTGATAGATAAGCTTGTGCACGGTGTCACACATCTGTTAATTAATGGAAACATTATTGACAGACAATTGGAATTTCTAGTTGATCAATATCTCGTAATAAAAGGAAGGCAACTTGCTAGTTTTATTGTGCTAGTTTACTGGTATTAAATTCATTAAAGGACATCTGGGGACCATTAAATACCAATTGGATTGGATTGTAATACTAGTAAGGAATTTGTCTTGGATTTATTGGTATCTTGGGTATTGGCTTTGTCATTGCAATCAACTCACATACAACAAATCTGTTACGCAGATGCATTTCAAAAAACATCAAGGCAAAAACATGGAAAATTAAAAATGACAATTTAACTATTGAATAGTGTTGAAAACATATATTGTGGTAAAAGGTAAAGTTGCTCCTTTTGAGCAATTTCTCCTTCTGCCCCAATGTTTTCAACAGACGTCTGCTAATTCGGTTGTGTTAAAATGCTTCTGCAAATGAAAAGGATATATGTTGGAAAGGGTGAAATTCTGGATAATGTTATTGCCTTTTTTTTGTCTTTTAACAATGATCCCTTGACGGTATCACATACAACAAAACTGCAGCAGATGACTATATGGAATATCTCTATAAAAGAAAGTATTATTATTTGATAGGGTTGAAAACATTATGTCAAAAGTTGTCTGCTGTATAGATTCTTCACATTGTGTCTGTAAGCAGATACATCAAAATACCTCTTCATGTGGAAAAGCGTACGTTCAATTTTGCAGCAGACGACTGAGCACATTTTGTCAAAAAATAGAAAAATTCTATAATTGAATGGATAACCTATGACTTAAAGTGGAAAACATTGTGGCAAAAGGTGTTTTCAAAAAGCCGTCTGCTGCAGACTCATGCATCAGAAAGTGTCTATATGAGGGAAAGGGGGAGAATTTGTGTTGGGAATTCAAGATCAGTTTCAGGATTTCTGGAATCTATATTATTTAATCGAATGAGTCTTTGATTGAAGAGCAAGCAGTCTCTCTGACAAGTATTATAAAAGAACAGAATTTATCAAATGAAACTTTTAGTCCCAAGGGATTTACAATGCTCTCATAATGTGAATATTGAATACTGGTAGGCGCCTTGCCATAAGACATCTAGAAATTGCATTTTGTCACAGCTTATATGAAAATGTTATCAAATTAAAAAAAAAAAAGGTAATAGTAGAGTGTGTTTATTGTAGTGTCGATCACCGCTATTGAAAGGGCCTTAGTAACCATTTTTTACTAAAAGGACTCAATCCTTACTTTCAGAATCCTGAACTTTATTTTAAATGATTAAAAAGGTTCATGAAAAAGGTTCTTGACAAGTTATTTGATGATATATTTTTAAAGTCACTTTGTTTGAAAGCATCAATGGGCTTACAGTGTATATGGAAAAGGCCAAGTTCGAATAGGGGTCATATTGGATTAAAAACATCACTAGGCCAAATTGAAAGAAAATATTGTTAAAACTCTGGAGGCCGCAGTTTTACTTTGAGCAAGTTGAAACTTTGTCGAAATGTTTGTCTTGATGATATTTAGTCCATGTTAATATATGAAAAAATAGGTCACTAGGACAATTGAAGGAAAATCTTGATAACACTCTGGAGGTTGCATTTTGAATCTTTGTCAGAATAATTATCTTGATGTGTTTTGCATTAAAAATCACATTGCATAATTCGGGTGAGCGCTCTAGGGCCATCATGGCCCTCTTGTTATTTTTAAAGTTGTCTGCATTTAGGTATATACGGGTTGGCCCTTTACAAACTTGCAGACACATCTGTAGCAGACGACTTTTGAAAATATTGTGCCAATGAGTAATTTCACCTCTTGCCATAATGTTTTCAAAACATCATACTTTCATTTATATAGATGATCCATAGATATTTTTTTAATTCGTCTGCAGCAGAAGTTGCTGTGTGCGAAAAATAGTAAAAAAGCCTGATTTTTCCTCTAATTTTGTATTATTTTTAGAAACAAAGTAACCCAAACTATATTGATAAGAAATTCTTTGCATTTAACTTCTTCAACTTGAGTAATATAGATCTACCACCCATGTTTGCATGATTGTTTGGATCTATTTTTATCTTACTTTTATTGTATTCAACAGCGAGAATTTGAGACTGCCTCATCTTGAATTGTTGCATGGCTGAATAAAATGTCTGTTTATTGCATTGCATTCAGTTTTATTGACTGCAGAATATTTATTATAGTGTGTAATTACTGTGCATTTATGCCAATAGAATACTAATATTTAAAATGGATTTAAATTTCATAAACAGGTATTTTAATAAAATCATGTTTCATATAGAACAAACTATTTTGAATATATTTTTAACCCTTTGCCACATGTATAGACTCTTTCTGACGCCTCTGCAGCTTTTGAAAACATTTTGGCAAAAGAATAAATTGCTCATAACACGCAATTTCTCCTTTTGCCAAACATTTTTCATCTCTATTTAATAACTATATAATTATAAACTTTCATTTATAGATATTTTTTCAGATTTTTTTCTAGATTTTTTTCAAACTCGTCTGCTTCAGATTTGTTGTATGTAGGAAAGTGTTAACCATATACGGGCGCTTTCGTATATTTTGATTGGTCTGATTTGAAACATATTGCGAAATAATTTCATAACACCTGGAGTAATAGTTTTAACCCTTTCCCACATACAACAAATCTGCAGCAGATGACTTCTACTCAAAAATATAGAAAATCTCTATAATTGTAGGCATAATTACTGAAAAACGTTGAAAACATTGTGGCTAAAGGAGAAATTGCTCGTTTTGAGAAATATTGTTTCTCCTCTTGTCACGATGTTTTCAAAAGTCCTCCGCTGCAGATGCGTCAAAATGTGTCTATAGATAGGAAAGGGTTAATTAATAAGGTTAAAATATTGTTGGAACATATACATGTATTCCCATGATCTTACAACACTTTTAAAAAAGTTGTTGACATGGAATTTCACTGAATAATTCGTTGTATATAATTGTCGACAAAAGAGCCGTCTCGCGAAAAAACCGGCATTGTGGACTCTTGAGTAAAATATCGACCCGGATCAGGATTCAGGAATCATTACTCTATACTTCTATCCCCCTGACACGGAATGATTTGGCCCGGAAAAAGTCGGTGTGGACTGCGCAGGCTGATCTGGGTCGATGCATTACGCAGAGGCAATAATGTTGGTTTTCTCGCGGGACGGCTCATATATGCAACTGAGATTAATTATTGGTCAGTGTTAACCCTTTCCCACCTGCAGACGCATTTTAACGCAATAGCAGCAGACGACTTTTGAAAACATTGTGGCCAAAGGTGAAATTGCTCATGATGAGCAATTTTACCTTTGGCCACAATGTTTTCCACTTATAGTCATAGGTTATCCATTCAATTATAGAGATTTTCCATTTTTTGACAAAATATGTTCAAAGTCGTCTGCTGCAAAATAGTTGTATGTGGGAAAGGGTTAATTACAGTGGGACCTGTGTATAAAGACCACCCAGGGTAACACAACAAAATGGTCTTTTACCACAGGTGGTCTTTAATTACAGGGTCATGTATGCAGAAAATGAGTTATTGGGAACTAAAAGAGTGGTTGCTATAGACGGGGAATCAATATTCCCCAGGTGGTCTTTAGCACAGGTTTGACTATATATACATTATCCCTTTCCCTCATACGATAAATATGCAGCAGACGACTTTGAACATATTTTGTCAAAAAATAGAAAATCTCTATAATCATACTGGATAACCCATTAGTCGACTATAAGTGGAAAACATTGTGGCAAAAGGAGAAATTGCTCGTTTTGAGCAATTTCTTCTTTTGTCACTATGTTTTCCAACAGCCGTCTGCTGCAGAGGTGTCAGAAAGCGTCTATATGAGGGAAAGGGTTAAAAAAGGTTGTTTTGACTAATAGTGACAGGCACTACATGTGTCTTTCTTCAATCACTCTTATTGCAGCAAAGAGGTTACGAACAAGAATGTGCTGATTTTGAGCAATTTCCCCCTTTTCCAAAAACGATTTCAAATGTTGTGTGTATAGCGGAAGTCTTCAAAGTTGTCTGTATCAGGGCACTTCATGTTTATGCAAATCAGACAAGACTTTAACCCTTTCCCTCACATAGACGCTTTTTGACGCCTCTGCAGCAGACAGCTTTTTGAAAACATAGTGACAAAAGAAGAAATTGCACAAAACGTGCAATATCTCCTTTTGCCACAATGTTTTCCACTTTTTGTCATAGGTTATCCATTCAACTATGGAGATTTTCTATGTTTTGACAAAATACGTTCAAAGTCGTCTGCTGCAGAATTGTCGTATGAGGGAAAGGGTAGTTACAAATGACTGCCCTCCTTGGCGTTCAGGGTTGCAGGGTGAGCATTACGACTGACTGGCGGGTGTCAGGATAAATGGACCAGTAGTACTGGTAACTTACCTAGGAAATGCGCTATAATATTATAACTGAAATAATGTTGAAAGCGATGAGAAACACCCATCAATCAACATGCAAATCAAGCAAGATAAAGTAAAATATACAACCTATTCCTAAATTGACCTAATATGTGATTAAATTAGACTCACTTACAAATTAAATGAACTTAAATGATAAAGAAAACAGCTTCAATGTTGATAATACCAATGACCAGCAATTTAGGCATCTGCAGCAGACGACTTTTGAAAGCAATGTTACAAAATAAGAAACTGCTCAGAAAAAGCAATTTCTCCCTTTGACACAATGTTTTCAACTCTGTTCAATAAATATGTCTTCATTTAGGGAGATTTTACATATATTATTGTTGAGAAGTTTTCTGCTGCAAATTTGTTTTATGTGGGACATTTTTTCTATATTCTAATTGTTGTTATAATTTCTGTTTCCAGTTGGAGAGGTTTATAATGATGACAGGGATTCAAGCCTCTCAAGTTTTGACACAATGGGTAAGTAAATCTTCTAATGAAATATGTTTTTTATTATTATTACCTCCCTTTCCAACATATACAAGCAACTTTGAAATCATATCGGGCAAAAATATGGAAAATCTCTTGAAATGAAAGTTTATCCCCTTTCCCACATACATCAAATCTGCAGCAGACGACTTTGAGAACTTATTGGCAAAATCCTGGGAAATCACTATAAATAAAGGTACAATTAATGAAAAAAGTTGAAAACATTGTGCCTAATTTCCCTTTCCCTTTCCCTCATAAGACAATTCTGCAGCAGACGACTTTGAACATATTTATCCATATGACTATAAGTGGAAAACATTGTGTCAAAAGGAGAAATTGCTCGTTTTTAGCAATTTCACCTTTTGTCACTATGTTTTCAAAAAGCTGTCTGCTGCATAGGCGTCAGAAAGCGTCTATATGAGGGAAAGGGATAAGTAATGTCAATTAAACTGTCTCTCGTCACAAACACTTCCACTTCAGATGTATATGAAATGTGTCTGAATATGGGAAAGGGTCAACAGAAAAAAAAGGGGGTATATATGGGTATATCAGATAACAAAAACCATAGACCATGTTTTTATTTCTCACCTTAAGGCAATTAGTATATTAGTTATGGTCAAATGATACCAACATATTAACTGAATCTTTAACCCTATCCTGTAACTACAGGTGATGTTGAATGCAGCACACAACTTATGAAAACATTGTGGGAAAAGGAGAAATTGCATATTTACTGAAAAAATAGTTGAAAAAGGCGTAAAGCACCAAACAATCAATCTACATACAATGTATAACATTAATATTTAATACTATAACCCTTTCCCTCATATGACAATTTTGCAGCAGACGACTTTGAACGTATTTTGTCAAAACATAGAAAATCTCTATAATTGAATGGATAACCTATGACAAAAAGTGGAAAACATTGTGGCAAAAGGAGAAATTGCACGTTTTGTGCAATTTCTTCTTTTGTCACTATGTTTTCAAAAAGCCGTCTGCTGCAGAGGCGTCAGAAAGCGTCTATATGAGGGAAAGGGTTAAACTGTAGAACAAACTACCTCTGCATTTCATTCATAATGTTATCCCTTTCCCACATACATTAAATCTGCAGCAGACGTCTCTGAAAATATTTAGTAAAACAATTATGATAGCTCTATGAATGAATGAAAGAACAATTATTGAATAAGGTTGAAAACAATGTGACACAAGGAGAAAGTGCTTTTCTTGAAAGACAGGCAGACTGAAACAGTTTACCTGATATAGAAATGTTATGCTTTCCCACATACAGAAGCTTTTTTATGCCTCTGCAGCAGATGGCTTATGAACACATTGCCACAATGTTTTGTAACATTAACAATAATTATCCCCTCTTCTAACGGAGTTTGAGAGAGGATATAGTAACGGGGCTGTCCGTTTGTTCGTTCGTTCGTTTGTCTGTGTGTCCTTCCGTAACAACCTTGTGACCACTCTACACTGAACATCCTTTGACCGATCTTAAGCAAACTTGGTATAAAGTTAGTATATGGCAAGGTCTAGAAGCCTATTTATTTTCAAGGTCATAGGTTGAAGGTCAAGGTCGAAATTGGACTGACTATTTTACCATATCAACAACCTTGTGACCACTCTACACTGAACATCCTTTGACCGATCGTAATCAAACTTGGTATATGTATATGGTTAGTATATGGCAAGGTCTAGAAACCTATTTATTTCAAGGTCATAGGTTAAAGATCAAGGTCAAAATTGGACTTTGACTATTTCCCCATATCAACAAACTTGTTATACAGTTAGTATATGGCAATGTCTATAAGCCTATTTATTTTCAAGGTCATAGGTTAAAGGTCAAGGTCAAAATTGGACTTCGACTCATAATTTTCCCATATCAACAACCTTGTGACCACTCTACACTGACCATTCTTCGACCGATCTTAACCAAACTTGGTATACAGTTAGTATATGGCAAGGTCTAGAAGCCTATTTATTTTCAAGCTTGGACTTTGACTATTCCGTGTCTGTCCGTAACAACCTTGTTACCACTCTACACTGAACATCCTTCGACCGATCTTAACCAAACTTGGTATACAGTTAGTATATGGCGAGGGGATGCATCCGCTTTGCGGTGCCCTGGTTTATTACTGAATAAGAGTGACTTCAGACAGCTTTTTAAGCTGAAACATAAAACAGTCTTCTTCATGCATTGAATTGACCACCTTGGTTACCGTGTAGTGATAAAGCGTCCGCCTACAGTGCGGAAGATTCCTGGTTCGATCCCCCTCCGAGTCATACCAAAGACTTTAAAAATGGTAGTAATGGCAGCCCTCTTGGCGCTCAGGGTTGTGGGGCTAGCATTACAACTGACTGCATGGCTTTTGTCAGTTTAAATGGACCAGCAATACTGCGTAAAACTCTTGAAACAGTCAATTATTTATGCCTTAGTAGTGGTTGACTTTTGAAAATGGAAAATTCGCACAAAACGAGAAATCTCTATTTTAGAAAGGAGGCAATTTGTACCCAGTAAATAGTTAACCCTTTCCCGAATACAGCAAATCTGCTGCAGACGACTTTGAAAATGTTTATTAAAAAAAATGGAAAATCTCTATAATTGTAGGTATAATTACTGAAAAAAGTTGAAAACATTGTGGCAAAAGGAGAAATTGCTCACTATGAGCAAGTTTTCCTTTAGCCACAATGTTTTAAAAAGTCATCTGCTGCAGAGGTGTCAGAATTTGCTTCTGTATGTAGGAAAGGGTTAAATGAATGTCAACTTATTTGTTTTATATATTTCTGAACAGATTCTTCCGAACCAAAGGTAAATGGAATAAATGGACTGCAAGAACACCCTGTGAAAACAAGTCCACAGAAAACAGGTGAGTGACCATCTTCCTGGTTCATGTACAATAATGGAACAATTGTCTTTGAGCATTTCAATGACGTAACCCTTTCCCACATAAACAGGCTTTCTGAGGCTGCTGTAGGAGACGAATCCTGAAAACATTATAGTGACAACAATAGAAATTGCTCATGAAAAACAAGCAGTTTCTCATTTTTGGCCGGATTGCTCTAGCAATTCTGGTCTATAGATTGGCGATGTCCGTCTGTCTGTCTGTCCACATTTTGGTTAAAGTTTCAGGTTGAGGCAAAATCTCAAACTGAAACTTTGCCTGAAGGTAACCAGTAACAAGTTCTATTGATTTCTATGGTTACTTTGACCTTGACCTTGGTTTTTCGATTTTCAAGATCAAATTGCCGACAATCCGGCCTTACCGTCTTCAGCGGTTTCTTATTGCATTAATGTTTTCAAAGTTGCCTGCTGCAGATTTGTTGAGCGTGGGAATGGGTTTAAGATAAAACAGTTGCTACATAGTATTGTAACAAAATGTAGTCACAACTGTTTCACACTATTAAGGGGAAAGGAAAACATTTTTTTCAACAATTTCTCTTTGCCCCACATTATTTTCAATTATGTATGAAAAATACATATGTTTGCCATATACATGTAGTACATACCTTTTCAAAGCCGGCAACTCTGAACATGTGACATGAGACATTATGGATTAACATAGACTAACACTACAGAAGAGTATTTTTCTGCAAAATACAGCAGTTTCTCGTAAATAAGTCAAATATGCTGGCAGGAGGTATTAAGGCATCATTAACTGTGAGAGCTAGTTCATAATAATAATAATTGGAAAACTGTAGTCTAGAAACATTATGACATATTGATCACCTTTGTGGGGTTGTGCTCTCCTTACTTCATTATATCTTCCTCAAATCTTATAATCTGCCACATTCTCTTTGTGTTATCGCTGAGTGCAGGTAGCTCAGTCGGTATACAGCCACATGGGTGTCAATCCATGGGTTTTGCGTTTGAACTCCAGCAGCCAACATTTTTCCAGATATTTGACATATTTCAAAGTGTCAAGCATCATTCATCTTCCAACAATGGGCTAAAAGTGTAAGTTAAAAGGCAGCCAGTTGCTTGATGTGTGAATTACTGGTGTGAGTAAGTAGGGAAACACATGGGGTTGGTGAACTGGCGAATATGGGAAATCTCTCTAAATGAAAGTGCAATTTTGAAAAGATCAGAATACATTGTGGGAAAATGAGAAAATGATCACTATGAGGAATTTCTCCTTTTGCCGCAATGTTTTCAAAAGTTGTCTGCTGCAATATTGTATTGGAAAGGTTTTAAATGAAGTAAATGGTAACAAATGCAAGAGGAACATTAATACTTTTGACATTTTGGTTATGACCAATTAGTTAATTTGTCCGTCATAAACATTGTTCACTTTATATGCATTAGATATTCCTTCCCTCATATAATCACAATTGTCAGCTCTCAAATTAAACAGAATTGTCTGTTAGTAAATCAATTTATTTAGAATACAATGAATAATACATTAACCCTTTCCCACATATAACAAATCTGCAGCAGACAACTTTGAAAACACCGAAAAAAAAATTGGAAAATCTCTTTAAATGAAAGTATTTTATTGAAATGAGTTGAAAACTTTGTGGCAAATAGATAAATTGCTCATTTTGTTTTCTAAAGTCGTCTGCAGAGGCGTCAGATTAACCCTTTCCCTCATATAGACGCTTTCTGACGCCTCTGCAGCAGAGGGCTTTTTGAAAAACATAGTGACAAAAGAAGAAATTGCACAAAACGTGCAATTTCTCCTTTTGCCACAATGTTTTCCACTTTTTGTCATAGGTTATCCATTCAATTATGGAGATTTTCTATTTTTTGACAAAATACGTTCAAAGTCGTCTGCTGCAGAATTGCCGTATAAGGGAAAGGGTTAAGCGTCTGTATGTGGGAAAGTGTTAAAAAAGATATTTATTTGATCCAATCACTAAGTGACACAATATATATATATATATGATAATTACGTGTTTATGATGAGCCCTTCCATGGAGGATAAGATGTTTGTTCTACTGAATATGTGAGAACAGGGGAAGTAACTCTATAATCTGTTAACCCTTTCCCTCATACGACAATTCTGCAGCAGACGCCTTTGAACGTTTTTTGTCAAAACATAGAAAATCTCCATAATTGAATGGACAACCTATTACAAAAAGTGGAAAACATTGTGGCAAAAGGAGAAATTGCACGTTTTGTGCAATTTCTTCTTTTGTCACTATGTTTTCTAAAAGCCGTCTGCTGCAGAGGCGTCCGAAAGCGTCTATATGAGGGAAAGGGTTAATTTTTTTTGTATTCATAATACAAGTACAAATTGGCCCTAAGATGTTATTGATATAGATCCTGATTTTTACTTCTGCATGTTTGTTTTGTGGAGTGTCTTATCTGTCTACAATATATCCAGAAACCCTGTCCTAACCAGGAAACACTGAAATAGCAATTGTATCCCCGTCCCACATTCAAAAAAAAATATGCAGCAGATGACTTATTTTTGTTGATACATAAATGTAAAAATATGAAAACTTTCTGTGAATTAATGAAAGCATAATTATTAGATAGCATTGTAATTGTGAGACAAGAGTGAGAAATTGCTCATGATTTGGAATTTCTTCTTTTATAACAATATTTTCAAAGTGACAGAAAGTGTCGGCAAATAAAAAGGGAGGGGTAACCCTTTCGGAGATGTAGAAACTAAATTTGCCTAAAGCTTTTCCGAAGTCAAAAGCTTAAAGATAATCTAAAACATAATTATATTTTTTTGAAGTCAACCATCGATGTCCCACAAGTGGATGCATTTTGATGCCTATGCAGCAGATGACTTTTGAAAGCATTTGGAAAAAGGAGAAATTGCTCTTCTTTTACCACAATGTTTTCAGCTCTATTTAATAAATTAACTTTTATTTACAAATAACTATTCATATTCATAGCCAAGAGGTCTTCAAAGTCATCTGCTGCAGATTTGTTGTATGTTGGAAAGGGTTAACCCTTTACCTCATATAGACGCTTTCTGACGCATCTGCAGCAGACAGCTTTTTGAAAACATAGTGACAAAAGAAGAAATTGCACAAAACGTGCAATTTCTCCTTTTGCCACAATGTTTTTCGACTTTTTGTCATAGGTTATCCATTCAATTATGGAGATTTTCTAGGTTTTGACAAAATACGTTCAAAGTCGTCTGCTGCAGAATTGTCGTATGTGGAAAAGGGTTAAATGGAGTTGAGCATCTGCGTTTTTAGCAATGTTTTAATTATATCATTGGATTGTAACATTTTACCATTTCAAATAATGTACATGGTTGGACCTTGACTGGACGCCATGATTGTCTATAAACATTTCCTTGGGGAATGAGATATGGTGATGAGCATCAGTTCAAACAAATTAATCTGACCAGACAAATACAACAAATTAGAGGAAATTAGAGACACAAATTCTCAGCCTATGTCTGATTGCCAATCCTGATTTACATCAATTCACTTAGCCATGAAATTGTACTAGTCTGAGCCTTTGAAACCAGCTCAGATGTGGGGTTCATTTTATCATTAAATGTCACAATTTACAAATCAAGAACAAAATTACATGTAACAATTGATGTCATATAAGTGCACAAAACTAGTTTTGACATATGCTGTAAATGTACTGTATTTTTACCATTTCACACATACAACAAAGCTGCAGTATAAGATCTAGGCATCAAGAAAAAGTTACATTGTAATGTTGTTCACATTATATGCTGTTCAACCCCCCCTTTTCCAAATATGCAGCAGACCAGTTTGAAAACATCTAGGCAAAATTAGGAAAACTCTATGTATAAATGAAATTACACGTTTTTAATAGAGTTGAAAACATTGTGGCAAAAAGGGGTAATTGCTCATTATTGAGCTATTTCTCAATGCTTTCAAAATTCGTCTGTTATAGAAGCGACAGATAATGTCGGTATGTGGGAAAGGTTAACCCTCTCTTTTTATTTGCCGGGTTATGTGAACCTTCCGCGTAATTTGCTTTGTCACGAAGAATTTGTGACAAAAGCAGAAATATAATTTTAGAGCAGTTTCTGTTTTTTCAAAATGATTTTGAACGTAGTTTGGTTACATTGTTGTGAAAACGATTTGTACAAGAAATGGTACAGAAAGAAGAAGAAGATATAGACCAATCAAATTATTACAATAAAAGTCTTCATTCTAGGGAAAAGCAGATTACTATGGGAGTTAACTTGAATCTTTAGAAGAGAATGAATCACCACTCATTCAGCCAGAAGATTCCAACAAAGTGTATTTTGGCATTGATTGAATTATAGTCCGATCCATAAATCACAATGTATCTAGATAAGATAACTAGATAGCATGCTGTGGAATTGAATTTTGACATTAGGATGGTTTATATCAGAGCATCACAACTCATCTCATGCCGGAAGAAACTTGGTCTGTTAACGCTTTCCCACATACAGCAATTCTGCAGCAGACGACTGAACGTTTTTTGTCATAATCTCCATTATTGAATGGATAACATATGACAAAAAGTGGAAAACATTGTGGCAAAAGGAGAAATTGCACGTCAAAAAGCTGTCTGCTGCAGAGGCGTCAGAAAGCGTCTATATGAGAGAAAGGGTTAACCCTTTCCCACATTCAACGAATCTGCAGCAGATGGCTTTTAAAACCTTTATCCAAAAGAAATGAATAATTTCTGTAATAAAAGTATTTATAATTTTTGAATAAAGTTGGAAAAAAATTGTGGCGAAAGGAGAGAATGCACGCAATGAGCAATTTCTCCTTTTGCCTCAATGTATTTAACACTCACTGTCATCTGCTTTGGATGCATTAACTCTTTCCCTCATACGACAATTCTGCAGCAGACAACTTTGAACATATTTGTTAAAAAAAAAGGAAAATCTCTATAATTGAAAGGATAACCTATGACTAAAAGCGGAAATCATTGTGGCAAAAGGAGAAATTGCTTGTTGTCCCCCGCTTTACGAAGTAAAACGTCGGGGACATTAAATCTCATTCGTCAGTCCGTCGGTCCCTCCGTCACGCTGTCACAAAAACTTTAACCTTGGTCATAACTTCTGAACCGTAATAGGTACTGCTTTCATATTTCACATGTGTATTCCTTGTGACAACCCCTTTCCATCAATACCAATTTTGACCTTGTGACCTTGACCCTGACCAATAAGACCCCCAAAGCGGGGGACCATAATTCTCTGAATTTGCTTGTTTTGAGTAATTTCTTCTATTGTCACTATGTTTTCAAAAAGCCGTCTGCTGCAGAGGCGTCAGAAAGCGTCTATATAAGGGAAAGGGTTGAAATGTGTCTGTAATTGGAAAAGGGTTAATTACGTGTTTGCAAAATTTTGAGGAGTTTCCTCTTATGATTCCTATCTTCTTCATTTAACCAGTTCCCTCATACGACAATTCTGCAGCAGACGACTTTGAACATATTTTCCAGTGCCCCAGATAATTATTTTAACTTGGGAGTAGTTAACCCCCAGTTTTTAGAGCTTGGGGGTAAATGACCAAAATTTTAAAATGTATGGGGTAGTGACAAAGAAAATGTACAATAAACAACAGTGTATATTTAACTGGTACACAATCTTTTGTATTATATCTATGATATCAACCAATCACAAATAATTAACACGGTTTCAGTTTCTTTACAGTCCTTAGGGCTTGTAGTCACAAGTTTTATTATTGACTGTATGTAGCCTCAATGATTTATAAACACATGTCATTACTGTCCATAACCCTTTCCCTCATACAACAATTCTGCAGCTGACGACTTTGAACATGTTTTGTCAAAAAATAGAAAATCTCTATAATATTAAATGGATAACCTATGACTAAAAGTGGAAAACATTTTGTCAAATGGAGAAATTGCATGTTTTGTGCAATTTCTTCTTTTGTCACTACGTTTTCAAAAAGCTGTCTGCTGCCTGGAATTTAAGACTTATTCGTATCCCAGCTGCTGCAGAGGCGTCATAAAGCGTCTATATGAGGGAAAGGGTTAAAAAAACACCAGTCAAACCTGTCCATTGCCTCAGTATATTTTAATTGGGGGAAAGCGAAACATGACGCATTTAAATATTTAAGCTATAAATACAGTGACTTTAGAAAAAAAGAACACTAAGGACATAAATTTCTCAAGATGTGTTTTGTATTTAGACCAGTTCCAATTTATTTCATTTCCACATGTAATTTGAAGCATTACCTATCAAGGGCCGATTTCTGGATATTCTTTGCACCGTCATTGGCCCACACATTCGTACCATTGTGTTTCTTACACACATTACATTTAAATACAGTTTCTTCGTCCTCGAAAAGAATATCCAGCCAAGGGTACGACGCGCACCATTCTTTTGCTTTTTCTTTTGAGCAAGAGGTGTGCGCCCTTTTACTCTTTATGACAGTGGAATTATCATCAATTATTGGTTTAACAATTGATATAGGGTGTATTTCACTGTAATTGTCTGCAAGCGTGAAAAACATAAGTTTTTTCTGTTTCGACATTTTTGTTTTTATCTTAATCATGTAAGTGCTTGCATATTTAAACGCGATTTAGGTACTTGGCAAGCGTTTAAGTGAAAAGATGAATTGAATAGAATTAAATTGAAAAGTGGACTGGTATACTGTTCCATTATCGAAGAATTACTGCGCATTTTGGGTAAAATAGTTACATTGTCGCAAACTGTTTAGCGGATGTTTATCTCAAAATGAAAGTAGGTAATTTCAGCATTGACACATTTTAGTTTACGCTGTTTTTATTTGATCTTATGCGTATTTATCAAAGTACTTGCGTTTTTAGTACGCTTATAAAATAAACCTCTTGCGTATCTTAACATATTTGTAGCGTCTGAATGACGCAGATACGCATCTTATCTGGGGCACTGTTTTCTCAAAAATCAAAAATCTCTATAAATGAATGGATAACCTATGACTTAGAGTGGAAAACGTTGTGGCAAAAGGAGAAATTTCTCGTTTAGAGCAATTTCTTCTTTTGTCACTATGTTTTCAAAAAGCTGTCTGCTGCAGAGGCGTCAGAAAGCGTCTATATGAGGGAAAGGGATAATCAGTTGCATAACATGATTATTGCAGATATTGCAGGGACTTCTTTATCAGTGCCTTATTTTTCTCGTCTTTTTATTGTTTAACCCTTTCCCTCATACGACAATTCTGCAGCAGACGACTTTGAACGTATTTTGTCAAAACATAGAAAATCTCCATAATTGAATGGATGACAAAAAGTGGAAAACATTGTGGCAAAAGGAGAAATTGCATGTTTTGTGCAATTTCTTCTTTTGTCACTATGTTTTTAAAAAGCCGTCTGCTGCAGAGGCGTCAGAAAGCGTCTATATGAGGGAAAGGGTAATCTCTTTCCGATTACTACTATCATACTGTTTGTTGGTGTTAAACTTGAATGAACTCATTTCAACCATATGTTTATCTGATTTGATAATATGTGGGTCATCTTTGAAAATGTCTGGAGAAAAATGATATGACTCATTGGTGGTGTAGTGGTACAGCATCAACCTCGGGTGTGGGATTTCGCGGGTTGATCCCGGCAGGCTTTTATACCAAAGACTTCTATAAGTAAAAACTGTTGAAAGCAACATGAAACCAAAGTCACATAACCTTGGCTTTATTACTTATTCAGTACTGACCCTTTTTTTACTTAGAAAAAAGCAGATGAGTGTTGGTGTTCCCTTGCGCCACTCTTGTTCTTTTAATAAATGAACTTTTTCACTTTTTTGCCAACATTTTTTCTCAGTTGTCTGCTGCTGATTTGTATTTTTTTTTAAATGTTAAGAGTGATAGTTAAAGGGAAAACAGCAAATGACATTTAACTATGCCATGTTCTAATTTTAGGAATCTGGAGTCCTGGTATGCAACATTCTCCAACTCCACCTGTAGTAGCTGATAAGCCCAAACAGGTTGTGCCTGGCCCCTCCTCCACCTTAAAGGATGTCCCATCAGTTTGGACTCCAGGAGGTGGAGGTACCCCTAGCTCAGTGAAGAAAGGATACAGACCCATTAAGCCAGAGTTTAGTAAACCATCACCTGAAAAGAAGAGTCAGGTAAATTTATGAACTGTGTCCCAGTACAGGAACATGTCATGTACTTTTACTTACCTGTTTCCCTGTAATAGCAAATGTCAAATACTATTACTACACTTACTAACCTATTTCTTTGTACATATAAGTGTAATGTACTATTACCTGATTGTTTACCTGTACATGTAAATGTAATTTCCTATCCCTGAACTGTTTCCCTGAACAGGTAAATGTCCGTTATTACTTAACAGTTTCCTACTAAAACTTAATTTTTGACCTGTACAGTAAATGTAATATACTATTGCTCGACTGGTTTCCTGTACAGGAAAATGTTATATACTATTATTGAATTGTTTACCTGTACAGGTAAATGTCAATTATTACTCAACTGTTTCCTTGTACAGGTAAATATAAACTCTTGCTTAACTGTTTCCCCATACAGGTAAATGTAATGTTGTATATAACTTAATTGTTTACCTGTACAGGTCAATGTAATATACTATTGCTCAACTGTTTCCTTTTACAGTTTTTAGCTCTACTGGCCAAAGGCCTGAAGGGCTTATGTCGTGGCGATTTGTCCGTCCGTCCGTCCGTCCGTCCGTAAACAATTTCTTGTTAACACGATACAGTCTTCATTTTTGATTGTATCTCAACCAAACTTATACAGTAGTTAGATATCCATGAGAGCTCGGTTCCTTTCGAAAACCAGCCAGATCCGCTCATGCATGACTGGATTATGGCCCTTGAAATGGTAAAAATTGCTATAAAAGAGCTTGTTAACACGATACAGTCTTCACTTTTGACTGGATTATGGCCCTTGAAATGGTCAAAATTGCTATAAAAGAGCTTGTTAACACGATACAGTCTTCACTTTTGATTGTATCTCAACTAAACTTATACAGTAGTTAGATATCCATGAGAGCTTGGTTCGTTTCGTAAACCAGCCAGATCCGCTCATGCATGACTGGATTATGGCCCTTGAAATGGTAAAAATTGCTATAAAAGAGCTTGTTAACACGATACAGTCTTCACTTTTGATTGTATCTCAACCAAACTTATACAGTAGTTAGATATCCATGAGAGCTCGGTTCCTTCTGTAAAACCAGCCAGACTGGATTATGGCCCTTGAAATTGTTCAAATTGCTATAATTGAGCATGTGAACACAATAGAGGCTCTATTTACTATCTGATCTTCACCAAACTTAGATAGTAGTTAAATATTGATGAGAGCTTGGTTCCTTTTGAAAACCAGCCAGATCCGGCAAGACTGGATTATGGCCCATGAAATTGTAAAAATTGCTATAATACAGCTTGTGAACACAAAAGAGCCTCCATTTACTATCCGATCTTCATCATACATACATGCTCTGGATTGAAAATGAGCAAAGAACCATACCAGTAGAGCATAGGCCCTCATGGGCCTCTTGTTTGTAATGTACTATTACTGAATTGTTTACCTGTACAGGTAAATATCATTTATAACTCTACTGTTTCCCTGTAAAGGTACATGTGATGTACTATTACTGAACTGTTTCCCTCTTCAGGTAACTAGACTACTATTACTTAATTACTTCATTGTAAAGGTAAATATAATATACTTTTGTACTGGTAAATGTCAACTGTTACTGAACTGTTTCCATGTATAGATAAATGTAAAGTATGATTACTGAACTATTTCCCTGTACAGGTAAATGTAATGTACTATTACTGAACTGTCCCCCCCCCCCCCCCCATACAGGTATAAATGCAATGTATGATTACTGAACTATATCCCTGTACAGTTAAATGTAATGTATGAATACTGAACTCTTTTCCTGTACAGTTAAATGTAATGTATGAATACTGAAATGTTTCCCTGTACAGGTAAATGCAATGTATGATTACTGAACTGTTTCCCTGTACAGGTAAATGTAATGTATGATTACTTAACTGTTTCCCTGTAAATGTGATGCACTATTACTTAACTGTTTCCCTGTTCAGGTAAATGTAATGTACTATTACTTAACTGTTTCCCTGTTCAGGTAAATGTAATGTATGATTACTGAACTGTTTCCGGGAACAGGTAAATGTATTTTTAGCTCACCTATGCACAAAGTGCAAGGTGAGCTATTGTGATCACATTTTGTCCGTCATCCGTCGTCAACATTTTCCCTTGTTAACACTACAGGCTACATTTTGCATCCAATCTTCATAAAAGTTTATCAAAACATTCATCTCCATCAAATCTTGGACAAGTTCAGAACTGGGCCATATGAGGTCAAAAAACACTCTGGAGGCCACCTTTTCAGCTTGAGCAGGTTGAAATTAGATCAGATTAATCAGAATGATTATATGTAAGTCAAGTTCGAACATGGGTCATGTCGGGTCAAAAAGTAGGTCAATAGGTAAAATTGAAGGAAAATCTTGTTAACACCCTAGAGGCTTCAGTTTGAAATTTTGCCAGAATGTTTGTCTTAGAGATATCTAGGTCAAGTTTGCGTCATATTGGGTCAGAAGTTAGGTCACTAGGCCAAATTGAAAGAAAATCTTGTTAACACTGTAGAAGCCACATTTTTTGAAATTTGGTCAGAATGTTTATCTAAATCATATCTGGGTCAAGTTTGAATGTTAACACTCTGGATACTGCATTTTTAGCTTGAGCATGTTGAAATTTTGTCAGAATGTTTGTCTTAAAAATATCTAGGTCAAGTTTGAATATGGGTCATATTTAGTCAGAATCTAGGTCACTAGGCTAAATTGAAGGAAAATCTTTGGATGCCATATTTTTTGCTTTAGCAGCTTGAAATTCTGTCAGTATGTTTGTCTGATTTATATCTAGGTCAAGTTCGAATATGGGTCATATTGGGTCAGAAACTAGGTCAATAAAGGAAAATATTGTTCAAACTCCGGAGGCCACAATTTTACTTTGAGCAAGTTGAAACTTTGTCAGAATGTTGTCTTGATGATATCTAGTCCATGTTGGAATATGGGTCATATCAGGTAAACAAATATAGATCACTAGGCCAAATGAAGGAAAATCTTGTTAACACTGGAGGTTGCATTGAGAATAATTGTCTTGATGTGTTTTGCATTGCAGTACATTGTATAATTCAGGTGAGAGAACTAGGGCCATCATGGCCCTCTTGTTTGTTAATTGTTTCCATGAACAGGTTAATATACATGTAATGTACTATTACTAATCTGTTTCCCTGTACAAGTTAATGTACATGTTATGTACTATTACAAGTCTATTTTTGCTTAGAAATCTGATGACCTTTATAAATATGATGGGAATGTTTAACCCTTTCCCACATACAAACATTTATCACAGACAACTTTGAGAACATATAGGTACAAGTTAGGAAATTTACTATGGATAAAGGTATGATTATTGAATAAAGTGGAAAACATTGTGGCAAAAATTGTCCTAGCACTTTCCAACATATAGATGCTTTCTGACACATCTGCAGTAGACAACTTTTGACACAATATTTTCAAGTCTATTTAATAATAAAACAATTAGTTATAATGGTTTTCCCTATTTTTGCTGAGATGAATTAAAAGTCGTCTGCTGCAGACTTTTGGTATGTGTAGAAGGGTTAAGGATCAATGATATTTCTTTTGCAGGTGGCAGCACCAGAATCTCCATCAAGACGAGTCCCCAGTACAGAAGATAGCTACGCGTGGAAACGATCCACATCAGAGGACTCTGACTCTTTCTCATCTCTCCCGACACAGTCATTCACCTACCAACAGCCATCCCCATCACAACAGGACCCCTCATATCCACCACCATCACCACCATCATCACAATCATCTCAACCGTCAGTTAGTCAATCCCATCCCACACAACCGCCATCGTCAATGACACAAAGAAGAAGAACAGAGAGTGGCCCGGATTCTCATGTATCTACAAGTTTACTCCACTTAAAAGATGAACCTAGTCGATTACCACCTTCACAAAGTCCTTTCATCACGTTACTACAGAAAAACAGAGGTTTGTTATTTGAATGGGGGAATTTGTGAGTCAGTCCTTTACTGTAGATGCCTTTCATTAAAATGTAGACGATTGAGACTTTGTTTTTCTAAATGAGTCTTAACATTTCTTCTAATTAAAAAATAGTAAACAGTTTATGAACTGCGCCCATTGTGGTGTGCAATATCAAATGACATGTTTGACATTTCTATTTCAAAGAAGAGAGGGGGATGGGGGCTGAAATATAATATTTGACATCATAAAGGAATTTCATATCAATTTCTTTAAACAACAAAAAAATCCTCCAAGGGCATCTGTTTAAGGGATTGACTATTGACAATATATGTATTTCCTTTGATATACGTGAGATACAAAGTAGTACTTGACTGGTCTTTAACCCTTTTCAACATGCAGACGTATTTCAGTGCATCTGCAGCAGACGAATTTTGAAATCATTGCGACAAAAGGAGAAATTGCTGATAATGAGCTTTTTTTCTCCTAATGCCACAGTGTTAACAACAATAATTAAACTTTTTTACATATTTTTGGCTGGACATCTCAAAGTGGTCTGCTGCCGATTTGTTCTATGTGGATTGGGGTTAAAGGTCACAATTTTTTCGTCATGCTCTATTTTCCAGCAGCTCTCACAGGTGTACTGACTGCATGGAACCCTGTCACAGTTTATTGTTGGCAATTTTTATTTGCATGAAATTTGCAGAGAAATAAATATCTTTCGCTGATGCTGTGATGTTTTTGTTCAAATTCAGGCGTGGACCATTTTGTGTTTGGTCATTGTTTTAACACCACAAGCCGATCATAGACTCAATTAAATGAATTTTAATATATATAATTACTTTTCCCTTCTATTGTCAATATGTGCTACTGTCAATATGACATACATGTATAACCCTTTCCCTCATATAGATGCTTTCTGACGCCTCTGCAGCAGACGGCTTTTTGAAAACATAGTGACAAAAGAAGAAATTACACAAAACGTGCAATTTCTCCTTTTGCCAAAATGTTTTCCACTTTTTGTCATAGGTTATCCATTCAATTATGGAGATTTTCTATGTTTTGACAAAATACGTTCAAAGTCATCTGCTGCAGAATTTCCTTATGTGGGAATTGTTAAGATTTTATCCATGAGGGAAAGGGGCTAGCTAGATATAGATAGCTTAGCTATAGAATTATACTGTTGAAGTATTTACTAATTATCTTTATTTTCCTTTGGAATTTGGACTTGGAAAATAATGAGTTCAGTAACCCTTAGACCATTTCCTATTAAAACAAATCTGCAGCAGAATTACTGAAAACATGTGGGCAAAACTATCTAAAACTAAAAGTATATATAATTATGAAATAGAGTTGTAATCATTGTGGTAAAAAGATGACATTGTTCATCATGAGCAATTTCTCCTTTTGCCACAATGTTTTTAAAATGGAGTCCGTTCGTTGCAGAGGTGTCAAAATGCATCTACATATGGGCAAGAGATAAATCACCTTCCTACCTGAAACAATGAATCGGTCTGTAATCTATGGTATTTAAGAGCTGACAAGAAACTGCTCATTCATATTGATAAGTACATTTGAAAATATTTGATAAAGATGCATGTTATAATAAACTCTGTTTCAATAGTTTGTATAGTTAACCCTTTCCGTCATATAGACGCCTTCCGACGCCTCTGCATCAGACTTCTTTTGAAAACACTGCGACAAAAGGAGAAATTGCTCAAAACGAACAATTTCCCCTTTTGCCACAATATTTTCAACTCTATTTGTTGATTAACCCTTTCCTTCATATAGACACTTTCTGATGCCTCTGCAGCAGACGACTTTTTGAAAACATAGCGACAAAAGAAGAAATTGCACAAAACGTGCAATTTCTCCTTTTGCCACAATGTTTTCCACTTTTAGTCATAGGTTATCCATTCAATTGTGGAGATTTTCTATGTTTTGACAAAATACGTTCAAAGTCGTCTGCTGCAGAATTGCCGTATGAGGGAAAGTGTTAAACTCTTATATGTGAAGCTTTTTCTCATTTTTGTCCAGATGCTTTCAAAGTCGTCTCCTGCAGATTTGCTGTATGTGGGAAAGGGGTAATGCATTCCAATCATAAGTTACCCAAAAAGGGTTTCATAATAATATTGACTCTGTAAATAAGGTGACATTTATAAGGTGTAAATTTCTCTATAGGATTACTTATTTTAACCCTTTCCCTCATACAACAATTCTGCAGCAGACAGCTTTGAACATATTTTGTCAAAAAATAGAAGTCTCTGTAATTGAATGGATAACCTATGACTAAAAGTGGTAAAAATTATGGCAAAAGAAGAAATTGCTCATCTTGAGCAATTTCATCTTTTGTCACTATGTTTTCAAAAAGTCGTCTGCTGCAGAGGCGTCAGAAAGCGTCTATATTAGGGAAAGTGTTAAAACAAGACACTTTGCGTCATTGACAGCTAATTGTCTTCACTGTAATCTTTATGAAATGGAATATTGACAACAGTTTACTGTCACTCTGAATCTCTGGTTCCTGCAGAAAAACTCAGTTTGTGCCTTCAAACAATTCCCACATAAGACGCATTCTCTAGCCTATGATGCAAACAAGGTTTGAAATCATTGTTGCAAAAGGAGGAATTGCTCATGATGAGCAATATTTATCCCTTTTGTCGCAACGTTTTGACATCTTATTCCATAATTTTTCTTTCATTAAATTTTGTAGTAGAGATTTTTTTATATTTTGGCCAAGATGTTTTCAAAGTTGTCTGCCTGAATTGAATCGAAAACAGTGTGGCAAAAAGAGGCATTTTTCATTATGATCAAGTGCTCTTTTGCCACAATATTTTCACAGTTAGCCTGCTGCAGATGTGAACAAATGCATCTGCATGTGGGAAAGGGTTAACAGGCTAACCTTCACCCGATGGAGACAACTTTTGACATCTCTGCAGCAGACAGTAAAGTTTAAACTTTGTGAGAAAAGGAAAATGATTATATTGAAAACTTGTTCAAACAAGAGGATTATATCAAGAAAGCATGATATGAACTAGAAATTTAACATGACAAGTGAATATATTATATGTACTTTTCTCGCAATGATTTAGAATTTGTCTGCATCAGAAGTCACAAGATTGTTTCCATTAAAAGAATATGAAGCGCTTTAAACCTTTCCCACATCCAACAAATCTGCAGCAGAGGACTTGGCAAAAATAGGGAATGTCTTTTCAAATGAAATTGTTATTACTGGAAAGAGTTAAAAAAACACTGTGGCAAAAGGAGAAATTGCTTATGATGAGCAATTTCTACCTTTGCCACAATAATTTCAGGAGTTGCCTACTGCAGAGGCACAGGAAGGGGTTAATAAATTAAAAACTGGAATAACTGTTGTAGACCTATTAAAAATAACATGAACCCAAACACTTTTTATAGATGATGGCCTAGAGGGTAGGAATAATATAGATTCTAGACCTGACCCTAGATTCACAGCATATCAAGGTCAAGGTCATGACCCAGGTAAGGTTGCTATGGCAATGGCTAGAGAATAACACAAACCACTTTTAGAAAGCTAAAAATTAACTTTAGTCACATGATGTTATTATTGACTTGGAATGGTAGAACTGTTTATCTTAATTAATCCTTTCCCTGATAGAGACAACTTTTGACATGGCTTTAGCAGACAATTTTGACATTGTTGTGACAAAAGGGGAAATTCTCAAAATGAGCAATTTCTCCTTTTGTTACAATGTTTTCACCACTATATCAAAGTTATGCGTCCAAATGTGAACATTTTTCATAAGGTTCTCAGCATCCTTTAACCCTTTTCCTCATTTAGACGCTTTCTCACGCCTCTGCAGCAGACGGCTCAAAACGTGCAATTTCTCCTTTTGCCACAATGTTTTCCACTTTAAGTCATAGGTCATCCATTCAATTATAGAGATTTTCTATTTTTTGACAAGATATGTTCAAAGTCGTCTGCTGCAGAATTGTCGTATGAGGGAAAGGGTTAAATATCATATTAGGAAGATGTAGGTTAACATTTTCACATAACTTAGAACTTAAACTGATGAGTATTAAATCCTTTCCCATATACAATAAATCTGCAGCAGGCAGCGACTTTGAAACATCCAGTCCAATATATATATGATTGTTGTGTATTTGAATTGAGTTCAGGAAAACATCGTGATTCAAGGAGAAATTTAAGTCATAAGTTTCTTCTTTTGCCACAATGATTTCAGAAGTTGTCTGCTGCAGATGCATCAAAATGTGTCTGCATGTGGGAAAGGGGGGTCAGCTGCTTGACTATGTATTCCTTACTTTGAATTACGTAACTTTGTATTTCAAAAGTGGCTGCAAGAAATTATCTTTCTGCATAATATACACGAGCCAAACACCAGACTATAATTATGTGCATTCTGATTGTAACCTTCACACTATGCAGTTCAAGGGTTATAAACATTTTTTCTATTAACCCTTTCCCTCATACGACAATTCTGCAGCAGACAATGAAAATCTCTTTAATTGAATGGATATAAACCTATGACTAAAAGTGGAAAACATTGTGGCAAAACTTTGTCACTATGTTTTCCAAAAGCCGTCTGCTGCAGAGGCATCAGAAAGCGTCTATATGAGGGAAAGGGATAAACATTTTTCTATTAACATTTTGATCTCTTTACTTAGAATTGCTAATATTGATAAAGATTCAAAATTGGGTCATGGTACATGTATTTTGAATGATCGGGTAGATTAGATGCTCAGGCCTGCAATAAAGGTAGTTTAGTTGAATGATTCCATATGTTTTGTGATGCTCCTTATAACTTTCAGAATGTTGAAAAAGTATTGTTGCACAACAATAGGGATTTTATCAGCGCTCATTTCTTTGCAATAAGTGTGTCTAAAGATGTTTCATGAGATAGAGTTTACAAATCTTTTTATTTAGAAATGAGCATTTTCTCTTTTTCTAACAATGTTTTACTGTTGTATGTATAAAATGGACCCTTTCTCACATACTGATATTCTGCAGCAGATAACTTTGAAAACATTTTGGCAAATATGAAATATGTGAAAACTATCCATCATTGGGAGTTTTGCTATTAACCCTTTCCCTCATATAGACACCTTCTGACGCCTCTGCAGCAGACGACTTTTTGAAAACATAGTGACAAAAGAAGAAATTGCACAAAACGTGCAATTTCTCCTTTTGCCACAATGTTTTCCACTTTTTGTCATAGGTTAATTATCCATTCAATTATGGAGATTTTCTATGTTTTGACAAAATACGTTCAAAGTCGTCTGCTGCAGAATTGTCGTATGAGGGAAAGGGTTAAATAGATTTGAAAAACATTGCTCCATAAGGAGAAATTGCTCATGACATTTTTTTCAAAAGTCATCTACATGAGTTTGGAAGCTGGAAAGTGTTTAAGGGTAGAAATGCATGAGTATTCTAAATCTGCTTCAGGTAAAATATTGTCAAAATATCTTAATCTTGATAAAAAAAATTAGTATGAATAAGCCTTACAGAGTGGTGCCCCTTTGTTTATCAAGGTATGTTTGTGTATTGATATAGATAAAACTGTTCTTCCAGCTGCTATCTTTACTCCCAAGATATTGACATTGTGTCAACGAAATTCCACAGACCCCTCAAGGTCGCTAAGTCAACGTAAAATCGCAGGGTAACCACAATACTATCTCACCGCGGGAAATGTTTGCTTGAAAAGTTAATTGTTGAATAATTGCATTTAATAATACACAGGGTTGTGGACAGTATTTAAAGATTTTGCATGGATTGATAGCTAAGATAGGGTAGTAGTAATAACTTTACTACTGTATAAGCGGGACAGTTGACAGATTCTCTCGTTATATTTGAACAGGCATGCGGATTTTCAGTTTTAAATGTTTGTGACAGTGGAAGTTGTTTATACTGTTTGAAAATTCGGACGGCTAATATTTGTTTAGCTATTGGTGTTAAATGTAAAAGGAAAAATATATTCTGTGAATGTGAATGAAAAGTTTAAATGAAAATTAAAGGTAAGCTATAACCTATTTATGAGTTATCTGACCTCAGTTTTTACTTTCATATTAAATGTGCAACCTCATTAACTTCATTGAAATTCTTAACCCTTTTCCAAATACAACAAATCTGAATATATAATAATAAAGAATGTTTTGCTCATTTTGAGTAATTTCTGCCTTTTCCACACATTTTTCAAGTGTTCTTATGTAATAATGCGTCTAAATGTGGGACATGGATTTTAATGTTTCCAAGCAAAATCCAAGTGATAATAAATCTACTGGGCCATATTAACCCTTTCCCACATACAACAATTCTGCAGCAGATGATAGATATGGACGATTTTTTTTTTATCCTTTTATCCTTTTGCCAAAATGTTTTCAAAAGTCTTTTGCTGCACTAGATGCTTTAGAAAGCATCTCTATGTTGGAAAGGGTTTAACCCTTTCCCTCATACGACAATTCTGCAGCAGACGACTTTGAACATATTTTGTCAAAACATAGAAAATCTCCACAATTGAATGGATAACCTATGACAAAAAGTGGAAAACATTGTGGCAAAAGGAGAAATTGCACGTTCTGTGCAATTTCTTCTTTTGTCACTATGTTTTCAAAAAGCTGTCTGCTGCAGAGGCGTCAGAAAGCGTTTATATGAGGGAAAGGGTTAAGATCAATGACATGCAGTATTTGTACTAGTTTTAGTTTTCAAGGGGGATCGTAAAGTTAGTCTATTAATTTTTTATTTTCTTTACTTATTGGGGTTTAGCGCAGTTTTCAACAATTTTTGGGTCATATCACGGTGGCCAGCTCACATACCTATGTGTTTCCTGGCTTTCTTACACTAGTACTCCACATAAATAACAAGCAACTGGCTAGGGACAGACACAGCCTGACCCTTGCTTGAATTGTTAGAGCCGGCTTATTGGGTCTGAAAGACTGAAGTCAATGCAACTTTTGAGCTCCAGCAGCTGGGGTGGTATTGGTTCCATACCAATTATATATCTGTATCTCAGTGTACATCTAAAGATGTGGGTTGTGACTGTCAATATTCTTTCCTAGCTGTCCACGGTGATATATGATCTTAGCTGTTGAAAGTGGCATTAAACCATAAACAAACAATTTAATAAACATGGAAAAATAATAGGGGACATAATAAAGTATGGAGTTTATAAAAAAAAAACACAGTTGGAAAGGGAGCAACTGCTCTATATGCACATAGTAACCGCTTCCCACATACAACAAATTGGCAACAGAATTGAATATGGAAATTCTATGTCTTCTCGAAAAAAGGATTTTCTTCAGACAATTTCAAAGCAGAATTCTTGTAAGACTATCATATATGAGGTAAACAGTTAAAAAAGAGATACGGAAATATACCTAATTTTATGTAATAGATATAGTTATATCAAGATATTTTTGTACGTTTATATCGCCTATTGTGTTACAGGGATGGATGCCTACGAATACCTATACAGATAGATTAGATAATACAATAATAGAACATTTTAAGTCTTCAAGATATCAGACAGAAGTGTAATCCTCGTATAATGTTACCTTTAACCCTTTCCCACCTAAAGTCGCTTATTGACGCATCTGCAGCTGACGGATTTTCTAAACATTGTGACAAAAGGTGAAATGTTCTCAACTTTTAAAAAAAACATTGTGGGAAAGAGAGAAATTGTTTATTATAATAAGTAATTTCATCTTGTCACACTATGAAATCTTCTCTATTTTGAAATTAAAATTTCATTTCTATAGATTTTCCAAATGTTTCAAAGTTGCATGCTGTAGATTTGTTACATCTGGGAAAGAGTTAACCCTTTCCCTCATATAGTAGCTTTCTGACGCCTCTGCAGCAGACAGCTATTTGAAAACGTAGTGACAAAAGAAGAAATTGCACAAAACGTGCAAAATATTTCTCCTTTTGACACAATGTTTTCCACTTTAAGTCATAGTCCATTCAATTATAGAGATTTTCTACTTTTTTACAAAATACATTCAAAGTCGTCTGATGCAGAATTGTCGTATGAGGGAAAGGGTTAAGATACGTGAAAGTCTGTGTAATGCTATAAGTAATATTTAAGGAGCAGGAAGGGTTAGAAAGTATTTCAAACCAGTTCAAATTATAATGAATTATGCATGGATTGTAGTTAAACATTGTATTTTGTACAAGTGCATCGTGTGTGACTAATTAAGAAATGTAACAACTGTTCACTTAACCCTTTCCCATATGCAGACGCTTTCTGATGCCTCTGCAGCAGACGACTTTTGAAATCATTGTGGCATTTAAAGGAGAAATTGCTCATATTGAGCAATTCCTCCATTAATTTGCCACAGACTGCAAAAGACATAACAATTATAGCCTAGGCGCTTCAACATTATTAATGAAACTGAAAAACAACTTCTTTTCTCACAATATTTACAAAAAGACTTGAAGGTGGCTTGCTTTAAATGAAATTATACAGAAGAGCTTAATCTTAGTTTTAGTTTAAACTTATTTATTTTACATCGATTGCGAAACAAGCCTTTGGCTTAGATTAATCACTCTCGATGTCTGCTTCCTGGAGACTTAACCAGTACTCGCGCCGTTTGTGTGGAAAAATCCCAAAGTCAGGACCCGCTCATCACAGGACTCGAACCAGGGACCTTTGATACGAGAGGCCGACGCTCTACCTCTGCACCACTGTCTTCCACAGAGCTTAATCTGATCATGGTATGTGATGTTTACCCTTTCCCACTTACAGCAAATCTGCACAAGACGACTTTGAAATTGTCAAGGAGAAAACACAGAAAATCTCTCAAAATGTAGGTGTATATCACTGAAAAAAGGTTGAAAACATTATGGCAAAAGGAGAAATTGCTTGTTTTGAGCAATTTCTCCTTTTGTCAGAATGTTTTCAAAAATTGTCTGCTGAAGAGGCGTCTGAGAAAGCGTATATATGTAGGTAAGGGTTAATTAACATACTTCAAAGAAAAAATAAGATGAACAATCTTGACACAGATTAAAGCACTTGCTCAACTTTTGGCAAATATTAATTGAAAAAGATTTTAAAATAGTGGGGTAAAAAATTGCTCAGAGATATTTAATCCAGTGTGAATGAACTCAATTGGAAGAAATAGGAAATACAAACCATATTAGAAATTAATTAATCTTTAACTATTTATATACCTTTAAAACGTTCACTTTATAACCCTTTCCCTCATATAGACGCTTTCTGACGTCTCTGCAGCAGACAGCTTTTTAAAAAACATAGTGACAAAAGAAGAAATTGCTCAAAACGAGCAATTTCTCCTTTTGCCACAATGTTTTCCACTTTTATTCAGAGGTTATCCATTCACCCAATTATAGAGATTTTCTATATTTTGACAAAATATGTTCGAAGTCGTCTTGCTGCAGAACTGTCGTATGAGGGAAAGGGTTAATATAGACACTTTTGATGCATCTGCAGCAGAAAATTTATGAAAACATTATGGCAGAATGAGAAATCGAGTTTTCTGATTTTCAGAATTCTGCAGCAGACGACTTTGAACGTATTTTGTTAAAACAGAGAAAATCTCAATAATTGAATGGATAACCTATGACAAAAAGTGGAAAACATTGTGGCAAAAGGAGAAATTGCACGTTTTGTGCAATTTCTTCTTTTGTCACTATGTTTTCAAAAAGCCTTCTGCTGCAGAGGCGTCAGAAAGCGTCTATATGAGGGAAAGGGTTAAATGTATAACCACAATGTTTTCAGTTTTATTCAAAATTAATACTTTCATTTATAGAAGTTTACAATATTTTGGCTAGATTGTTTTTAAAGTTGTTTACTGCAGATTTGATGTATCCATCTTTGAAAGGATTTAAATTCTTTACAAGAAACTTACTTTCAAAAACATTTTGGGAAAAGGTGGAATTCGCTAATGAACAATTTTTTTTGCCTATTACTTTCGACGTTTTCAAGTCTCATTTAGAATGATTTTGTCATTTGTTATATGATATATTGATTATACTTCCTAAGATCTGTTTCTTTTGAAGAGTCTCCACATAACATTTCAGATCAAAGATTAATCTTTTACAAAACATACGTCTACCCTTTCTTACGTACTTTTGAATTTTAAAAGAAAACTTAGTGAGCGATACACAGGGCCGTCATATTGTCCCTTGTTAACCCTCCCACATACAATACACGTGCGGCAGACGACTTTGGAAACATGTGGAAAAAAGTATAGAAAATCTCTATAAATGAGGGTATATTTACTGAAAAAAGTTGAAAACATTGTGGCAAAGGGAGAAATTGCTCGTTTCGAGCAATTTCTTCTTTTGCTACAATGTTTTCAAGAGTCGTCTGCTGCAGATGTGTCAAATTGCGTCTATAGGTGGGAAAGGATGTAGGATGCAGAGACAGTTACAACTTAATGTAAGACTTGTTTTCTTGTGGCATGTCTGAGGTAATTTTTTTCAATTGTATCATTATATCTGACGAGATGTTCAGTTACTGAAGAATGCTGGATGAAATTTCACAAACTTGATGGTTATCAGACATAATACATTCTTTAACCCTTTCATACATACAACACATCTGCAGCAAACGTATTTGAAAACATATTGGCAAAAACATTCTCCCTTTTCCTCATATAGAAGCTTTCTGATGCCTCTGCAGCAGAAGGCTTTTTGAAAACATAGTGACAAAAGGAGAAATTAGTCAAAACGAGCAATTTCTCCTTTTGCCACTTTGTTTTCCACTTTTAGTCACAGGTTATCCATTCAATTAAAATGATTTTCCATATTTTGAGGAATATGTTCAAGTCGTCTACTGCAGAATTGTCATATGAGGAAAAGGGTTAAAAATAAATGTTAAATGTTAAATTGACCTTTCTCACATTTTGATGCATCTGTAGCAGAAGACTTATTAAAATATTTCTGCAGAAGGAGAACTTGCTCATGATGAATAATTTCTCTTTTTGCCTTAGATAGGTTTCAACTCAATTTAATAGATCTAATTATAAATTAATTATGCAGAGGTAGAGCTTTCGCCTCTCGTACCAAAGGTCTGGGGTTCGGGTCCCATGATAAGCGGGGTTCCGACTCGAAGAGCCGACATCGAGCGTGATTAATAAAAGCTGATTTTAAATATTGTTGTCTAGATGTTTTCAGAGTCTGCTGTGAGAATATAAATGTCAAGCATATTCTTTCTCACATATTTTAAACTTTATCTGTTTTTGAAAAAAGATGAGTCATTGTGTTCTGAGCAATGTACAATCTTTGTCCTTTTTCATCTCATCAGTCTTCACTGATTGGTTAAGGATTGGGCAAAGATGTTTCTTTTTTCATAGCTTTGGATTTGAATGATTAAACTGCTCTGGTGAAGTTGTGGTAGAGCGACTGTCCTTCTCGGGTGCAGGGGTCGCAGGTTTGATCCACGACTGTGTCATACCAAATACTTAAAAAATGGTAATAATGGCTGCTCTCTTTGGCGCTCTGGATTACAACTGACTGGCTGGTGTCAGGATATATTCACAGTAGCACTGGGAACTTTAAAATGCCTTTATCCCTTTCCCTCATATAGACGCTTTCTGATGCCTCAAAAGCAGACGGCCTTTTCAAAACATAGTGACAAAAGAAGAAATTGCACAAAACGTGCAATTTCTCCTTTTGACACAATGTTTTCCACTTTTAGTCATAGGTTATCCATTCAATTATAGAGATTTTCCATTTTTTGACAAACTTTGTTCAAAGTCGTCTGCTGCAGAATTGTCGTATGAGGGAAAGGGTTATATAACTGAAAAATGCATGAGATGTCACAGCTTTTCGTCACAGAACTTCAACCTTACCTTGACATAACTCAAAAATCATTCAACATTTTCAAATGAATCTTGGTACACATGTTACTAGAAACAATATGCATGTCTATAACACGTCACATAACTCTTGCTCTTATAATTATTCATTAATGCCCCTTGTTCGACAAGGTTGGCGTTTGCTAGCAGCGATCTTGTTATAGCTTTGGATTTGCAACTTTGAATGCTCATGTATGAGATTTCACAGCTTTTCTTTTTCACTTTTGTTGGTTAAGATAAAAACAGAGTAAACCGGTCTTCATTCCACAATACCTCTGTTATTTCTCATTTACTGTTTCCCACATACAACAAATCTGCAGCAGACGACTTTAAAGGCAGTTTAGTTATCAATATGGAAAATATGAATGAAAGAACAATCATTGGATAATGTTGAAAATCGTGTAGCAAATAAGGAAATGTTGCTCATTATGAGAAATATAATCTTTTGCCACAATGTTTTCAGAAGTATGAGGGAAATGCATGGTTAGGTTTAGTTAGTATTGTCACAGTAACTGGATATCAGTGTGAGGTATCTGGCCATTTGTAGGACAAACATTTATATCTGTCAGTAAAAAACATGTCATTTGTCATAGGTCTTAAATGAATGAAAACCGACACTCACTGTCGTAAAAATGACAAATTTGTCCTTAGGTTTCCTAGTTTCAGATGAAATAGATTTATTTGATATGAGAGCCGCATGCTCCAGGATAATCACCTTGACCCTTTCCAACTGCAGATGCCTTTAATTAACATATTGGCAGCAGACTTTGAAAACATGATGAGCACTTTCACCTTTTGTCACAATGTTTTCAACTGTATTTTATAGTTATAATTTTACAGTCTTGATGGTGTAGTGGTAGATCATCTGCCTTTGGTGTGGGGGTCTTTGGCTGAGGTTCAATTCGCAGCATGGCGGGTATCAGGATAAATGGACAAATACTACTGGTAACTTACCCAGGAAATGCCGTAATATAACTGAAAATTGTTGAAGGCAGCATAAACCACCAAACAATCAATAAATCACTAGTAAGACTTTTACTTCCAGTCAATTTATATATGTTTGCCTTATTGTTTTCAAAGCCATCTCCTGCACTGATTCATTGTATATTTTAAAGGGTAAAAGGTATTGATGACCAGATGTAGATAATAGATCAGTATGACCACCCATGCTTATAATCTGATTTAAATTCAAATGTTTGTCAAACATTTCTTGATAGTCTCTGGGATTCATCAATGATTTCTGATGAGAGCAGATACAGATTAGTCTGATTCCCTCATTGGTCACAAATCATACAGTTTGATTACATTGAGATTAAGGGGGTTATGATTATTATGTAGGGGAATACAACAGGGGCCTGAGTTAAAGACTTCTCTACCGTCTGTCTGTTTGTCTTTTCACAATGCTTTTGTCTTAACCCTTTCCCTCATACGACAATTCTGCAGCAAACGTATTTTGTCAAAACATAGAAAATCTCTATAATTGAATGGATGACCTATGACAAAAAGTGGAAAACATTGTGGCAAAAGGAGAAATTGCACGTTTTGTGCAATTTCTTCTTTTCTCACTATGTTTTCAAAAAGCCGCCTGCTGCAGAGGCGTCAGAAAGCGTCTATATGAGGGAAAGGGTTAATAGATTATAACTTGGCTGGTGACAATGTGTTAGAATTCATGGGAACACAAAATTGTTTTTTTTTTCCCACTCGCAGACACATTTTGACGCATATGTACAGTAGAAGATGTTTCAAAAGATTGCTCATGGTTGCTGATTTTTGCATAATTTTGCCTACATGTAGGAGTCACCAAGGTCGTCTGCTGTAGAGTGTTGTATATTGGAAAGGATTAAGTGTTATCCGCCATGGCCAAGTGGTTAATGTCAGTGATTTGGAACCTGGCTTCCCGGGCTTGAGTTTCAGTCGCTGTCATGGTGGAGGCACATTTCCTAGCCAGAGTGGTACTGCTTTGTTTTTCCTAGGGATCATGAATAAGTGAAATAATATTGAAATCGGTGTAAAACCCTAATAAAAAAAATAATACATATATAATTCATGTAGGAATACAAGTTCCCTAAATTTCAGCTTGTCAGTTTTTCGAAGATAAACTGTAGGGCTATTCTCAGATACCCTTGACTTAATTGTTTGCTTCGTCACAAAAATTTAACCCTTTCCCTCATATAGACGCTTTCGGACGCCTCTGCAGCAGACGGCTTTTTGAAAACATAGTGACAAAAGAAGAAATTGCACAAAACGTGCAATTTCTCCTTTTGCCACAATGTTTTCCACTTTTTGTCATAGGTTATCCATTCAATTATGGAGATTTTCTATGTTTTGACAAAATACGTTCAAAGTCGTCTGCTGCAGAATTGTTGTATGAGGGAAAGGGTTAACCTTGCCTCATTTCTCAAAATCCGTTCTTTTTTTCCACATGTTTCTAGGAACATTACCCAAGTCTAATAATTTACCAAGTTACATAACTCTGGCTCTAATAATTTTTCAGTTATGCCGCTCTTTCGACTTATAAAAAAAACGTGTGAGATAAACGTGGGCATTTAAGCTCCGCAGCGCTCTTTTTAAGTTTTATTTTAATACAACAACTGTAAATGTTTTGAAGAGTCATCAAAAGCCATTAAATTTAAATTCTTTAAAGGAAAAGGTTTACAATGTGTAGGGAATGTAAATCTCTTTAAAGTCAAGATCACAAAATCACAATTTGTTTTAACCCTTTCCCACAAACAACAAATCTGCAGCAGACGACATTGAAAACATCTTGGTAGAAATAATTATTATCTGAAATACAGAAAATCTCAATGAAAGAAGATCATTGAAAAGAGTTTAACCCTTTTCCTCATATAGACGCTTTCTGACTTCTCTGCAGCAGACGGATTTTTTAAAACATAGTGACAAAAGAAGAAATTGCACAAAACATGCAATTTCTCCTTTTGCCACAATGTTTTCCACTTTTTGCCATAGGTTATCCATTCAATTATGGAGATTTTCTATGTTTTGACAACCCGGCTGTAGCTTTTCCGGGGAGACTTACCAAATTCCATGGAAAATCCCCGGAGTATTCGGACAACTTTCCAGGGATAATCTGACACTTTCCATGGAAATTCCAGGACATTTATGTGGAAAACCCGGAAATTCCATGGACAACCCGGAAAAGTTTCATGGAAACCCCGGAAAAGTTCCATGGACACCCCGGAACGGTTCCATGGACATGCTGGAATGTTTCCGGACCCCGGAGTATTCGGACACATTTCCAGCATTTCCGCATTTTAACATTAAATTCCATGGTTTTTTCCATGGTTTTTCCATGGTTTCCGTGTATTTTCCGTGTATTTTTGTATTTTCTGTTATGAGTCCCTGGAAAAGCTACAGCCGGGTAAGTACGTTCAAAGTCGTCTGCTGCAGAATTGTCGTATGAGGGAAAGGGTTAAGTGTCTCCATAAAAATGGTATTGTGATACTCATGCAGTGAAATTGGTTGCTCTCAATGATCTATTGTTATCCCTTCTGATGCAAAAGTCCTTATATTATGTAAAACTATTGATGTCAGTTTGAATGTTTTGGTAATTATAGAAATAATTCTTCTCTACAATATATCAAGTAATCTGTATATGATGCTTTATTTAATCCTTGTTTCCTATTTGTGTAGACGCATTCTGATTTGCATCGTTCTGCAGCAGACGACTTTTGAAAACACTGTGCCAAAAGGAGAAATTGCTCAAAACTAGCAATTTCACCTTTTGCCACAATGTTTTCAACTTTTTTCAGTCATTAAACTTTCATTTATAGAGATTTTTCCTTTATTTGCATGATTGTTTTCAAAGTCGTCTGCTGCAGATTTGTTGTATGTGGGAAAGGGTTAAGGGCAATTAAGTTGTAACTTTCAACATTATAATTATAATCAAGGTTTAAAGGTTCTTTCATAAATAGAGATTCTCTATATTCTTTCATAGATCTTTTTCTATGTCGTCTGCTGCACTGATTTTTGAAAATGGGAAAATAAATAAAAGTTCTTTCTCAAGAAAATGAGTAATCGCTTTGTTCTTCCAACCTTGAGTACATAATACAATAAAAGCAATAAAATCATTACCCTAATATTAAAAGACACAATTTTATCTGAAGCAGAAGATTTTTGAAATCATAAGGGCAGAAATAGCACATGCATAACAAAAAAGTTCTTTGTTAAATTGTCACATTATGTTTTAAACTCTTATTCAATATGTATCATCTTTATATATAGAGATTTGCCATTTTATATCCTGGACGCTTTTTAACCCTTTCCCACATACAGCAGACAACTTTGAAAACATAGTGACAAAAACCTGAAAAATCTACATAAAAGATAGCTTAACCCTTTCCCACTTGCAGACGCATTCCGACGCATTTGCAGCAGACGTCTTTTGAAAACATAGTGACAAAAGAAGAAATTGCACAAAACGTGCAATTTCTCCTTTTGCCACAATGTTTTCCACTTTTCGACATAGGTTATCCATTCAATTATGGAGATTTTCTATGTTTTGACAAAATACGTTCAAAGTCGTCTGCTGCAGAATTGTCGTATGAGGGAAAGGGTTAATTGTTAAATAAAGTTGAAAACATTGTGGCTAAAGGAGAAATTGCTCATCATAAGCAATTTCGCCTTTGGCCACAATGTTTTCAAAAGTTATCAGCTGCTATTGTGTCAAAATGAGTCTGCAGGTGGGAAAGGGTAAAGCGGTCTGTTGCAGCAGATTTGCTGCATATGGGAAATGTTGAAATATAATGAAGCCATCTCTACCTTTTTGTCTAATGAGGGAATAATTGTTTTATCCTGATGTCAATGAGATTTTGACACAATGGTTGCCAGTGGTTTGTTTGTTCAACCTTAAAACTCAGTATGATAAAATGGTCAAATTGTCCAACATTGTCTTCCCCGGTGTCCTGCGGTGCAGTGAAATATGCATAGTTGACATTTAGTACTGGTCGCTTTGCAACTGTTTAAAAAGGTGAACGCATGTTGAATAATAGCCACTTTTCCCAGACGCCTTTGAAAACATCAAATTAATGGAAAATCTCTAAAAATTAAGGTATATTTACTGAAAAAAGTTAAAATCATTGTGGCAAAAGGAGAAATTGCTCGTTTTGAGCAATTTCACCTTTTGTCACAATTTTTTCAAAAGTCATCTGCTGTGGAGGCATCAGAACACGTCGAAATGTGGGAAAAGGATAGTTTAAGTTAGTTCAATGCTTAATCTCCTTATTTTATACCTTGCCCACATACAACACAACTTCAGCAAAAGAACTAAGTTACATATGGAAAATCTCTATAATTGCCTGCTACATGGCCCTCAAACTTAACGTGGGGAATGGGGGTGACCAGTAGATGACCCCTATTGATTTTGAGGTCATCAAGGTGAAAGGTCAAGGTCACAGTGACCACTTAGCTTGTCCGAGTGATAACTCAACAACGCCTCGCTGGACCTAATCCTCAAACTTGACTTGGAGGTTGGGCCTGACCTGAGTAGATGACCTCTTTTGATTTTGAGGTCATCAGGTCAAAGGTCAAGGTCACATTGATCTTGAACAGGAAAGGCTTGTCCGAGTGATAACTCAACATTTCCTCCACCCATTGCCCTGAAACTTGACATGGAGGCTTGGGGAGACCAGAAGATGACCCCTATTGATTTTAAGGTCGTCGGGTCAAGGTCACTGACCTTGAAGGCAAAATCTTGTCCGAATGATAACTCGACATTGCCTGCACCCATGGCCCTCAAACTTTTATTTTATTCAATTATTCCTGACAAAATGTACTCGGGGTGCATAATGTTTGACAAACATCTCTTGTTTTGTAATTCATTTTATATCTTACCTACAACACAACTTCAGCAAAAGAACTTTGTAACATATGGAAAATCTCTATAATTGAAAGTTGAATCAATTTGAATAGAGGTTAAGCCATTGTGGCAAAAGCAGAATTTGCTCATTATATTTAAAAAAAATACTGCATATGGGAAATGGTTTAATGTGCTCTCCCATTTTCCCCCCATTAAATTGTTTTCAATTGGCAGAGAGACATATTATCCTTCATCTTTATCCCCATATGTGAGAAAGTAGTCAGTGGCTTCGGAAGAATGTTGTGTAAGTACTGGTGTGGGAAAGCCAGGAAAACATGGGTAGGTGCACTGACCGCCGTGATATGACCAAAGCTGTTGAAAACGGCGTTAAACTCCAACCAAACAAACAAATCTTTATCCCCAACAACCATTGATGCCACTGTGGCAGTTGATGTGCTCGCTGGTCTATATCTACATTGTTTGTCAAAGACATGTTCAGTCAGTTCCAGGTTTTTAAGTTCTCTTTTAAAAGATAAGCTGTTCCATACATGTCATGGAAAAGTAATCACAATTCAATAAGTAGCTTGAGACTTCCTGAGGTATTTTATAATCTATTCAACTCGTAAACAAGAATAAAGTGCATGTCCAGTAATGAATGCAAATTCCATATAAGGAAATACACTCATTTCCATACATACAGTGAAACCCTTTACATAAAAGGTTTGTTCATCTTGTTTTAATTTGTAATCTTAAATTCTTATATTTAACCCTTTCCCTCATATAGACGCTTTTTGACGCCTCTGCAGCAGACGGCTTTTTGAAAACATCTGATTTGTTGATGGAATTGTTGCTCATTTCATCCCAACTGTGATTTGAATTCTAAATGAAACATTAATGAACCGGTTATAGTTTTGGAATAGAGAGGTTTTTTTTGTGTCACCTTCATTTAAATGATTACTCATAATGGCTGGTCATAATGTAGTGCTATTTTTAGCTCACCTGAGCTTTGCTCAAGGTGAGTTATTGTGATCGCCTTTTGTCCGTCGTGCGTCGTGCGTCGTGCGTCAACTTCTTCTCCTCAGTAACCACTGGGTCAATTTTGATGAAACTTCACAGAAAGCATCCTCTCAATGACCTCACCAGAATTCCTTCAAATTTTTGGGATCCATGCAGAATTCTGGTTTCCATGGCAACGAAACCGAAAAAACTTCAAAATTCTTCTTCTCCCAAACTGGTTGGCAGATTTTCAAATAATTTTGTAGAAATGTTCCTTAGATGACCCTCTATCAGATTCCTTCAAGCCATGTTGATTGGTCGAAAAACATGGCCGCCAGGGAGGGCGGGGCTATTTTGCCTTATATGGCTATAGTGAAAACTTAAAAAATCTTCTCCTCCGAAAGTGTCAGGCCGATTTTCAAATAATTTTGTAGAAGTGTTCCTTGGGTGACCCTCTATCAGATTCCTTCAAGCCATGTTGATTGGTCGAAAAACATGGCCGCCAGGGCGGGGCTATTTTGCCTTATATGGCTATAGTGCAAACTTAAAAAATCTTCTCCTCCAAAAGTGTCTGGCCGATTTTCAAATAATTTTGTAGAAATGTTCCTTGGGTGATCCTCTATCAGATTCCTTCAAGCCATGTTGATTGGTCGAAAAACATGGCCGCCAGGGGGGGCGGGGCTATTTTGCCTTATATGGCTATAGTGAAAACTTAAAAAATCTTCTCCTCCGAAAGTGTCAGGCCGATTTTCAAATAATTTTGTAGAAGTGTTCCTTGGGTGACCCTCTATCAGATTCCTTCAAGCCATGTTGATTGGTCGAAAAACATGGCCGCCAGGGCGGGGCTATTTTGCCTTATATGGCTATAGTGCAAACTTAAAAAACCTTCTCCTCCAAAAGTGTCTGGTCGATTTTCACATAATTTTGTAGAAATGTTCCTTGGGTGATCCTCTATCAGATTCCTTCAAGCCATGTTGATTGGTCGAAAAACATGGCCGCCAGGGGGCGGGGCTATTTTGCCTTATATGGCCAAAGTGAAAACTTAAAACATGATCTTCTTCTCCGAAAGTGTCAGGCTGATTTTCAATTAATTTTGTAGAAATGTTCCTTTGATGACCCTCTATCAGATTCCTTCAAGCCAAGTTGATTGTTCGAAAAACATGGCCGCCAGGGGGGCGGGGCTATTTTGCCTTATATGGCTATAGTGAAAACTTAAAAAATCTTCTTCTCCGAAAATGTCAGACCGATTTTCAAATAATTTTGTAGAAATGTTCCTTGGATGACCCACTTTCAGATTCCTTCAAGCCCTGTTGATTGGTCAAAAAACATGGCCACCAGTGGGCAGGGCTATTTTGCCTTATATGGCTATAGTGAAAACTTAAAAAATCTTCTCCTCCAAAAGTGTCTGGCCGATTTTCAAATAATTTTGTAGAAATGTTCCTAGGGTGACCCTCTATCAGATTCCTTCAAGCCAAGTTGATTGGTTGGAAACTTTGGCTGCCTTGGGGCGGGGCGGATATAGCTAAAGTGAAAAAAAAAAATCAGGTGAGCGATTCCAGGGCCATCATGGCCCTCTTGTTTATAAATAAAGATGTTTAACTCTTTCCAACATGCAGATTATAACATTATGACAAATCTTGAAAACATTTACTTCTGAAAAAGTTTTGGAGAAATTGCTTATAATTTGCCACAATGCTTTAATTTTAATTCACAACTAATATGTTATTTGTAGAAATGTTCCCTATTTTGCAGCCAGTTGCTTGGGAAGATTGTTGTGTGGAGTATTGGTGTGCGAAAACCAGGAAACATATGAGTAGGTGAACTGGCCGCCGTAATATGACTGAGAAATTGTTAAAAACGGCGTTTAACCCCAATCAATCAATCTATTTTTGCCAAAATAATGTCTGATGCAGATTTTCTGTATGTGGGAGATTGGTTTTACAAGACTGTAATGTAAATGTTGTCCAGTGATTTTAAATGCAATTCTGAATGATAATAAGGATTTTCATGTTAACAAATCTAAATATAATTTAAAGGTTTAATCCTCACGTTCCCGGTAGCTCAGTCGGTAACGACGCGGGCTGTCAATCCAGGGATTGTGAGTTTGAATCCCAGTTTGATAATTTGTTGAAAAGGAATCACGGAAAAGGAGGAAATAAAGCAATTTCCACTTTTTCCTCAATGTTTTCAAAAGTTATCATCTGCAGAATGGTATTTGATAAATGTCATTCATATTAGGAAAAGGGTTAACTATAATTTACCTGTTGAGTTTTAACCTACTTAGTATGTCTACCTATGATATATATATATTAACCCTTTCCCGCATACAACAAATCTGCAGCAGACGACATTTAAAACATCAAGGCAAAAATGTAAAAAATTGCTATAAATGCAAGTATAAACTATCAAATAGAGTTGAAAGCATTGTTGCTAAAGGTGAAATTGCTCATTCTGAGTAACTAATAACGAATACATTTGCCATACTCAGATTTCAAAAGTCATCTGCTGCACAGTAGTCAGAAAACGTGTGTATGAGGGAAAGGGTTAGAAAAAACTATCTCAAAAATATCAATTTAGGTGAATAACATACATTTTGTGTCGACCATTAAATAGTTTGAACAGTGTAGTTTATGATCAATACAATTGTTGGTGGAGGAAGTTATATACTGTTTGTTTATTTGTGGGATACTTTTATTTCATGTGAAAAATATGTAATTCAATTTTGGGACATTCTTAAATTTTGATCTTCAACATAGTCATTTCAATCTACTTACATCAATGTATTTCATTTTTGCACGGAATATATTCAACTGAAGATAGTTTTAATGTTTACATGCATAAATAGAAAAGGAATGTGTTTACCTTAGCTGTGTTAGTTAAATTTCAAATTTCACATTATCTGCTATAATAAAAAACAAAATGATTTATTAAATATTTACCTGATGTGATATTTTAAGGTTTTCTGTTTTGAAAATATCTAATGATGTCAGATTGTAAAATTTAGGTTAACCCTTTCCCTCATATAGACGCATTCTGATGCCTCAGCAGCAGATGGCTTTTTGAAAACATAGTGACAAAAGAAGAAATTGCACAAAACGTGCAATTTCTCCTTTTGCCACAATGTTTTCCACTTTAAGTCATGTTATTCATACAATTATTGAGATTTTCCAGTTTTTGACAAAATATGTTCAAAGTCGTCTGCTGCAGAATTGTTGTATGAGGGAAAGGGTTAACCCCTTTCATCATACAACAAATCTGCTGCAGCTGACTATAAAAAGATCTTGGCCCTGTAAATGAAAGTATAATAATGCAAAAGAGTTGAAAACATTTTGGCAAGAGGAGAAGATGCTCATGTATTCAAAAGTTGTCTGGGAATCCGCTGTGGTTAGCGTCGGGGATTTCGAAACCGGGTGTCCAGGGTTCGATCCCCAGTCGCGGCACTACGGTCATGGTGGAGTGCCCTTGGGCAAGGCACATTTTCTAGCCTAGTACTGGTTTGTTTACCCAGGGATCATAAATGAATAATTAAAATTAATTGCGCGCTAAATGACCTTAGCTGTCGATGCGCCATAAAACAATATACATTCATTCATTCATTCAAAAGTTGTCTGCTGCAGAGGTACATATCAAAGTACATCTGTATGTGGGAATGGGATAATTAGAAGTACAATTTTGATACAGTTTTACTGTTATTCTTATTTCCTTATCTCCTACACCGCCAAAGAATATCTAATAGCAATTGTTGACATTAAAATAACATAAATAAAACCAACACAACATTTAAAGGAATCTTCAAAGGAAAGTCATAATTGAAGGGCTGCTTTAAACCCTTTCCCATGAGCAATAAATCTGCAGCAGACAAAAACAGTAACCAAACATATTGAAATTTCTATTAATGAAATTAATGTAATTGAATAGTAATTAAAACCCTTGTGCAAAAGGAGAAGTTGCTTATTATAATGTGCAACATACTTCTTCTTTCCCCTCAGTTCTTTCATAAGAATTTTGCTGAATATTATAGCTAGGTGCATCAAAATGTGTCTGCATGAGGGAAAGAGTTCACATAAACACTAATTATTACCTTTTTATGACAGTAAGATGTCATTAAATTGTCTGAGTGATATGTTCAGGCCATTTAAGGAATTGAATTATGTGTCATTTAATATGGATCTTCATTTAAACATGATGAAAAAATCTTTCCCTTTCCTTACCTTTTCTACAGCCGAGCCTCGGTAGCTCAGTCGGTTGTCAATCTAGGGGTTGTGAGTTTGAAACCCCCGGGTGAGCGTCATTCGTCTTTCCCCTGGAATGGGCTAACAGCGTCTATATATATATTATCTTTATTTAAGTCTCATCTATGTACAAACACACATATAAAACATCTCAATAACACATACAATGTACATAGCCATTCAATATTAGAATTACAGGAGACTGTAATTATAAAACTAATTGACACAAAAATAAATACATCTATCGCAGATTTTTTATGCATAATATTCAAATAAGCAGTATAGTATATCATTATATACACAGTAAAAGTTGAGATGTCTATGTTGAAAAGTAGCCAGTTGCTTGGAGAATATGTTGTGTGGGGTACTGGTGTGAGAAAACCAGGAGACATTTGAGTAGGTGAACTGGCTGCCGTGATATGACTGAAAAATTGTTGAAAGCAGCGTAAAACCCCAATCAATAACCTTTCCTAAATGAAGAATTATTTTGACACATTTGAACCAGGCGACTTTTTGTAAGATCAATTTCTCTTTTGCCACAATGTTTTAATCTCTATTCAATAATTATACCCTTGTATTATTTAGGCCACTTTTTCTTTAAGTTTTGCCTAACTGATTTGAAAGTTGTCTGCTGCATCTTAACCCTTTCCCTCATATAGACGCCTTCGGACGCCTCTGCAGCAGACAGCTTTTTGAAAACATAGTGACAAAAGAAGAAATTGCACAAAACGTGCAATTTCTCCTTTTGCCACAATGTTTTCCACTTTTCGTCATAGGTTATCCATTCAACTATGGAGATTTTCTATTTTTTGACAAAATACGTTCAAAGTCGTCTGCTGCAGAATTGTCGTATGAGGGAAAGGGTTAATGTTACGTTTGTAAAAGGGTTAACTGTTTACCTAACAGAGTCTCAGAATTATATATTTGAAAATATTTTAGAATAAATTGGAATCATATATATGGTGCAGAGATGAAAACATTGCTGGAAAAGGAGTAATTGCTCATTAGGACCAATTCTTTCTATTCCTGCAATGTTTTTAAAAGAGATTGTGTCCAGATGATTGTTTATTTCTTTTGATGATGAATTCTTTACCTCTTTAGTGATACACTGATGACATTAATGTCTGTTTGCCTACCAGATGATTGGGAATAAGGAAAATATGTTTAATAATGAGCAATTTTGCACAATGTTTTCATCTGTATAGCAATTTTACTGTGAACTTCTCAGTTAACATATTGTACCAATTTTTCTCAATGCGAATTTTGAAGCAGAAAAAAACAGAAAATGTCATATAACTTATTATAAGTCATATAAAGTGAATGGATAACAGATAACAGCTGCTCGGAGTGACAAATCCTTTTCCAGTTTGCAGATGCATTTGTAGCCGACGACTTTGGAAATCATTAATTGTGGTGAAAGAAGAAAGCAATTTCTGCTTTTGCCACAATGATTTCAACTCTATCCGATAATTACACTTTCATTTATAGAGATTTTAAAAACTTTTGCTGAGATGTTGTCAAAGTCATTTGCTGCAGATTTGTCTTAGTAGAATAGGGTTATAGGTACCATCCACCTAAATTCAAGTACATGTTTTATAATATATATATATAAGTACTATAAATAATGTAGTAACAGTTAAATTTGCTTGTTCATGCAAAAAGTTATGTGCAGACTTCATCATGAAATATTCAGTACATTTATCTGAGGTTGTAAACTTTTTATATACTATAGCTGGTAATTTGACATTAATCTATCTATTACCCAATTGAATTTCATATCAGCTTTATTTCCAAAAATTAAAAACATTTAACAAGCTAGATTAGACAAGCAGTTATTGTTTAGAATTGATAAAGAAAACAAGTTCATATTGGCTAAGGTACATATTTTGGGGCAATTTTGGCTCAAGTTTTTCCTAATTTAATACTTTCTGGTGAGACTAATTTCTATTAACCCTTTCCCTCATATAGACGCTTTCTGACGCCTCTGCAGCAGACGGCTTTTTGAAAACATAGTGACAAAAGGAGAAATTGCACAGAACGTGCAATTTCTCCTTTTGCCACAATGTTTTCCACTTTTTGGCATAGGTTATCCATTCAATTATGGAGATTTTCTATGTTTTGACAAAATCCATTCAAAGTCGTCTGCTGCAGAATTGTCGTATGAGGGAAAGGGTTAAAACTATAAAAAGAGTGTCAACGTTAACCTTCCGAAATATGAAACATTTTGATCTTGATCCATTGTCTGGATGACATTGGCTTTGGTAATTAACAAACGTTCTGTTCTGATGATCCACAATGTTAAAACTTACGATGAAAGAGATGACGTTGATTATCATAACCATTCATGATTACTGAACTTCTCTGAATAAATCACCATAGTCTGGCGCCGTAATGTTTCTGAATTCAATGATTTAGTGCCGAGATAAATAATTATACTGTGTGGAATTGCAGAAAAAACAAGACCTCACAATAATGATGCACCCAACAGGTAAACGGCTGAAATTATCCGTTAACTAATGGTTTTAACCCCCTTTCCCACAGACAGCAAATCTTCAGCAGACGACTTGAACAAATATTTTCAAAAATGTGACAAAATCTCTATAAATAATAGTTTAATAATTGAATAAAGTTGAAAACACTGTTGCAAATGGAGAAATGATGACAGAATCTGATGACTTTGAAATAGCAAAATTATAAAAACAAATCCTGAAAAGAAATTATTCAAATTCTTGTTTAGAGAAAACAAAAGCAAAAGTTTATACAACATGCTCATTATAAAGCTCCTTTTGCTGCAATCTTTTCAACTATATTCTTTAGTCATATAAATGATAAAAGAGAATTCCCATATTTTTTGGCTAGTTGTTTTCATAGTTGTTTGCTGTACTTTAGTTGTATGTGGGAGCAGGTTTACAAACATCGATATAGCCGACGTCACATGAAAACCACTCTGGAGTATTTTGGGCATTTGTAATAGATTGAGATTCGTATTTTATGTTTTTATAGTCCGACATGCTGCGTCTCAAAGGATTTTTCGGAAACTTTCAATAAACTTGATTCACTTATCAGGAAATGATGAAGATTTGATAAGACTACAAACAGTTAATAGTGGTGCAGCTTGATCTTAACCCTTTCCCTCATGTATATACGCTTTCTGACACCTCTGCAGCAGACAGCTTTTTGAAAACATAGTGACAAAAGAAGAAATTGCAAAAAACGTGCAATTTCTCTTTTTGCCACAATCATTTCCACTTTTCGTCATAGGTTATCCATTCAATTATGGAGATTTTCTATGTTTTGACAAAATATGTTCAAAGTCGTCTGCTGCAGAATTGTCGTATGAGGGAAAGGGTTAAACAACGAGTCTCCTAATTGAATGACTGACTGATGGTAGTAAATTGGTCTGTATAGGGTACATAATATTATACATACATAAATGTTTATTTTAACCCTTTCTGACAGGAAACAAATTTACAGCAGTAGACAACTTTAAAAACATCAGGGCAGAAATATATAAATTCTCAATATACGAAAGTAACATTATTGAATAGAGTTTGTAAACATTTTTGCAAATGAAAAAACTGCTCATTTATAAGCAATTTCTCCTTTTGCCACAATGTTTTCAAAACTTGTCTGCTGCTCTGAGGTGTATGCATGTGGGAAAGGGTTAAATTGGGATTTAAATAGTTTAAATACAATAATACAATAAATGATAGATTTATATTGTTGCAATTTAAACTTGTGCCAAGAGATTTTAGTTAGATTACAATGTGGTCATGTGCTCAAATGATTGAACCAATTATCGAATTATTGAAGTCGAAGGAATTTCAATCTGATAAAATCGTCCAACTTGAGATAAGTTTTTATGCTTAACTAAATCTTAAAATGTTCATGACTTTAGGGATGTATTAAGTTACATCGATATCTTAGCCCTTTCCCATATACAGAGACTATTTGATGCCTCTGCAGCTGATGATTTTTAATAGCATTGTTGCAAAAGAAGATTTGGCTCTTAATGAGCAGTTTCATTCCTTTGCCACAATGTTTTCAACTGTATAACCATGTAAATAGGTTAAATCATTATGAGGATTTTACCTTTTGTCAATATGTTTCCTTAAGTCAGATTCTGCTGCAAATATATGGCAAAGTACATCTGCATCCTATGATGGGAAATATTTCGATACTTATATACTTGTTTCTATATGGTAATTTAAACCTCTATAAATGAAAGTTTAGTCATTGCTTAGAATCATGAGCAATTTCTCCTTTTGCCATATTGTTTACAAAAGTGGACAGCTGCAGAGGCATCAGTAACTATCTACAAGTGGGAAATCGTTAAATGGAATTATTAATTATGTCTCCCCCATTACATGGGGGTGACATATTGTTTTTGCCCGTTCCGTCCGTCCGTCCTTCCGTCTGTCACACTTGTTTCCGCTCAATAACTGAAGAACGCTTGGGCGTAGGAACTTCATACTTGGTATGCAGGTTGTTCATGACCAGTAGCTGACCCCTATTGATTTTGATAACAGAAGGTCAAAGGTAAAAAATGGTTTCCGCTCAATAACTGAAGAACGCTTTGGCTGAGGAACTCCATACTGGATATGCAGGTTGGCCATGCCTAGTAGAAGACCCCTATTGATTTTGAGGTCAGTACGTTTTAAGTCAAGGTCACAGTGACCATGAGCTTGAAAGGTCACAGTGACAATGAGCTGATAAATAGTTTTTGCTTGGGCCCAGGAACTTCATACTTGATGTGCAGGTTGGTCACCACTAGCAAATGACCCCATTAATTTTAAGGTCAAAGGTCAAGGTCACAGTGGTCAAGGTCACATCCGTCACACTTGTTTCCGCTCAATAACTGAAGAACGCTTGGGCATAGGATCTTCATACTTGGTATGCAGGTTGGTCATGACCAGTAAATGACTCCTATTGATTTTGATGTCAGAAGGTCAAAGGTCAAGGTCATGGTGACCTTGTGAGGTAAAAAATGGTTTCCGCTCAATAACTGAAGAACGCTTGGGCCGAGGAACTCCATACTTGGTATGCAGGTTGGCCATGCCCAGTAGAAGACCCTATTAATTTTGATTTCAAAATCAAAGTCACAGTGACCTTGAGCTGAAAGGTCACAGTGACAATGAGCTGAAACATTGTTTTTGCTTAATAACTGTAGAATGCTTTGGCCATGGAAGTTAATACTTGGTGTGCAGGTTGGTCACCACCAGTAGATGACCCCTATTGATTTTGAGGTCACTAGCTTAAAGGTCAAGGTCATGGTAACCTTCTGCTGAAAAATGGTTTCCTCTCAATAACTAAAGAATGCTTATGTTGAGGAACTTCATACCTGGTGTGCAGGTTGGTCCTAACCAGTAAATGACCTTTATTGAATTTGTTTGATTTTGTGGTCACAAGGTCAAATGTCGAAGGTCATGGTAACCTTCAGCTGAAAAATGTGTATTACTCAATAACTCAAGAACGCTTATACCCAGGAACTTCATACTTGGTGTGCAGCTTGGTCCTAACCTGTAGATGACCCCTAATGTCAGTAGGTCAAAGGTCAAGGTCGTGGTGACCTTTGGCTGAAAAATGGTTTCCGCTCAATAACTGAAGATTGCTTGGGCCCAGGACCTTCATACTTGGTGTGCAGGTTGGTCACCAGCAGCAAATGGCCCCTATTGATTTTGAGGTCACTAGGTCAAAGACCAAGGTCATGGTAACCCTCAGCTGAAAAATGGTTTCCGCTCAATAACTGAGGATTGTCACTGTTGCTTCATCTCCAGTCCAAAACTAAAAAATTCATCTCCATCATTTCTTTTCCTCCCCTACGACCACACAAATGGGGGGACAATCGCTTTTTCAAAAAAGCAATCTCTAGTTATTTATCGTATTCATGCTACGCACTGTCAATCGAGTGGTTGCGAGTTTAACATTTGACAAAAGTCACTGTGACAAGTGTCATTTGTCTTCCACCAATGTGCTAACTGTCCTCTTGCTTGGAAAGTTAATGTTGTGAAGATAACTGGTGTGAGATAGCCAGGAAAAACATGAGTAGGTGAACTGGTCACTGTGAGGGTGTTCAACCCCAATCAATCAACCATATTCATGCATTTTCTTCCCCTCGCCCTTAACTATAATCAATTCACAAATTATGTTAAATTTATGTTTAATCTATAAAGGATAAAAAGAACTCATGTACTTGTAATAGAAATTCATTATGGAAAAGTATCATTAGTAAATGATACATGAAAGAAATCAATGACCGAAGATGGAGTCTCCATGCAGTTTATATAATCAGGAATGTGTCTGCATTGCCTGATGATTTATAATAGTCTTGTGTTGTGGTATTAACCCTTTTCCACATATATATTTTGATATTGACAATTGCTGAGTAATTTAACTAAGCCTCATGGCAAGAGGAGAAATTTAACCCTTTCTCTCATACAACAATTCTGCAGCAGCAGACGACTTTGAACATATTTTGTCAAAAATTAGAAAATCTCTTGGTTAATTGAATGGATAACCTATGAATAAAAGTGGAAAACATTGTGGCAAAAGGAGAAATTGCTCGTTTTGAGCAATTTCTTCTTTTGTCACTATGTTTTCAAAAAGCCATCTGCTGCATAGGCGTCAGAAAGCCGCTATATGAGGGAAAGATTCAAATTAACAGAGCAATTTCAACTGTTTTCTCAGTGTATAATCGGCTCTATTCTAAGATTAAACTCGCATGCAGTTATAGAGATTTTTGTGTCCAAGCGATTTCAGTAATTCTGCTTACAACATAATGTGCTGGAAAGGGTTAGTAGAAAATGGGAAAACTCATACAATTTTGATGTATACATTTCTGATGCATGACCGTCAAATACTGCATGCATCCTGTTTTAATAGTTTAAACATTCATATCTCCAATGAAATCAAAAATATAGATCAAGTTTGATTTTGATCTCTAGCTACTACTAAGCTAGCTGTCTGATCGTTCAAGCCAGATCGATTCAGATAGCCCCTGAGGAATAAAAAACATTCATGGATTTGATATATATTTACATATTTTTTGCCAAGATTATCCCTTTCCCACCTGCAGACGCATTTTGACGCAATAGCAGCAGATGACTTTTGAAAACATTGTGGCCAAAGGTGAAATTGCTCATGATGAGCAATTTCTTCTTTGGCCACATTGTTTTCAACTTTATTTAACAACTAAGCTATCTTTTAAGGAGATTTTTCAGAATTTTGTCTCTATGTTTTCGAAGTCGTCTGCTGCAGAATAGTTGTATGTGGGAAATGGTTTTAATGTTTCAAATTCATCTGCAGCAGAGTTGTTGTGTGTGGGAAAGGGTGAAGACATAGATCAAACAAGAGAAATTGTAGGGACTGGTCAATTATGTGAAAACAATGATGCAAGATAACTCAACTTTTGGGAAACAGTATATAATATGACTCAACTAATATGTCATGTTGTTATCTTGTTAGCCCTTTCCAAAATACAACCAATTTGAAGAAGACATCTTTTAAAAATATCAGGAAAAAATATGAAAAATGAAAGAAGAAGTAAATTTATTAGAGTTGTAAGATATTGTGGTAATAGGAGAAATTGCTCATCATGACGTGAGCAATATCTCCTACTGCCAAGATGTTTTCAAATGTGTTTAAATGCTTCTTCTGCTGTACTTGTGTTTAAATGCTTCAGCACTGTGAGCAAAGTTTAAAGGAGATCAATGTTTAACCCTTTCACACATACAATAAATCTGCAGCAGGCGACTTTGAATGCATCAAGTCCAAAATAAAGAAATTCTCTACAAATGATGTTATGATTAACGGATAGAGTTGAAATCATTGTGGCAAAAGGAGATATTGCTCATTATGAATAACGAGGTGATGATGCAATGATACCTTCTATCGCATTTTGATGCAATAGCAGCAGACGACTTTTGAAAACCTAAAGAAGAGCAATTTCTCCTTTGGCCACAATGTTTTCAATTCTATTTAACAATTAAGCTTTCTTTTATGGAGATTTTTCAGGTTTTTGTCACTATGTTTTCAAAGTCGTCTGCTGCACATTTGTTATATGTATGAAAGGGTTAAATATCCAGGTGATGATACCTTGTTTCCCTTTGTTTTAGATAACCACTTGTACCATGATGTAATTGTGATATTTATTTTGAATGTTGTATTGCATGTTTTCAGAAAATGGGTATCCCAAAGACATAGACTTTGTGGGAGATCCCATTATGATATCTGGGGGTAAGCCTTCTTCCATAGATGCTTTCTATCAACCCTTCAACAGCTTCATCTAATGTTAATGGACTCTACCATTTAGAGTTATAAGCATTCTATCAACCCTTCAACTGCTTCATCTAATGTAAATGGACTGTACCATTTAGGAATTATTATGGCGTCAGTCACAATTTGACTATAGATTTCCGGAATTCAGGCATTGACATGTGACATAATGGTACCCTGGAGATGCCTTGGTGTTTACGCATTCCCACATACAGACGCTTTCTGACGCCTTTACACTGCAGATGACTTTTGAAAACATTTTGGAAAAAGTAGAATTGCTTATCGTGAGTAATTTCTTCTTTTGTCACAAAGTTTTCAACTCTGTTTTATGACTATATTTAGAGAATAACCATATTTTTCAAAGTTGATTGCTGCAGATTTGTTGTATGTGGGAAAGGGTTGATAAAGGGTTAATAAACTATTAGCACTGTCCCAATCTCATTAAAACTAAACCTAAACTGATCTGATGACTAATGTTACAGGTCGTCCCAGATTGACCTTTGCTTCAGCAAATCAAATTGTTGCCAACAATATCTTTAGGTATCAATAGGGGAGATAACTTATATAAATAAATGAGATAGAGAAGTGGTGAATTGTTTAGTGTTCCATTCGAATATTTATATTTATAGGGTCAATTCAAGATGATCTTTTTTTAAAGTCGTCTGCTGCAGATGCATCAAAATGTATCTGCATGTGGGAAAGAGTTGAGGGGTTGATACCATTTCTTGTTGCTTTCATTCCAAAAACAACATATGAATCTCATAGATTATTTCTGGACTCCTAAACCAAACCTGGTAAAATTCAATTTTATATTTGAAAATTATATTGCAAAAATTGTGTGTTTTGTTTATTTCCTTTACAAAATCCATGTCATTATATTAAACTGTATGTTGCTTTAAACATACATATATGTTTTACGCAATAAAGTTTATTATTATATAATATATATAATAGGTAAACCCAAGTTTTAACCTTTGAAGAAACATATTGAGTTTCAATTTCATTCTTTGAGTTTATGATTGCTTAAAAGCTCTCCTCTCTTTTTTCAAGAGCCGAGAAAAAGAATATGAGATACATTATTGTTTGTTTGCTTTAATTGATTTATTTATACTTACTGTTTGCTTCTGATATATATTATGAAGATTAATTACTCTTGCACATGCGCATACATCAATTGCCATTGCACTCGAAAAAATGCTGACCGTTGCTTAGTAACCTTCATGAATGTTCATGGGTTAGTGTAAATAGCTAGACTTGGTTTTACCAACATTTACAAAGGTAGCTGTATCTAAGGTACCTATATTCCTTAGAGGACACAACGTCTGACACCCACAGTTGTTGACTGAAATATGCTTCAACGGCACCCGTGTCGTTTCGCTGATTTGTCAGAATAAAATAGAATTCGCATAAACCAATCAAAATGAGGCTTACATTTCCGATACTCTGGTAAATGGAGACGCAAAGAAAAAATGGCTGCGCCCACGGATCATAAATGTGTCTTCTTTTTATCGTCTTTAAAAACTAAACAATAAAATATATGTGCTCCTAAAACCAACAGAGGTCAAATAATCACACTGTTTTTAAAGCAACCTATAATAGTTTTATTTGAGGGATCTGATTGGCTGTAATTGGTGCAGTATAACATTGTGCTGCATCCAATAAGAAACAATATTGGCTATCTGTCAATACGGCGAAACAGCGCAGTGAAAATTCTCACGGGTGATGTTGCTGGAGCATTATCAGCCAAGTCAACAACCGTTGTTGTCGGACGATGAAGGTGACATACAGATGTAAACGCTTGTACACAGTCAATTAAGTTTCACATTATTGTGCGAAAAAGGGCCCATTACTTTTCTTAGTGTTTTCACCTTTTTGTCATGATTAATACATCCAGTTCTCTTGATATTTCTTCTCTTTCTCAGATGTTTTCATAGAAGAATTTACCATTAGCCATATAATATATCAGGTTAACAGTTATATAAACTTTGCTTTGTCGTTAACTAGCGTTGGTTCACTTTTTCTTTGATTCAACTTGCTTCTGTTCAGCTTTTGCTCAGATATCACTCATTTGCTTATGCTTTAATTAACATAACTAAATTAACAGTAAAATTTAATATCACAATTTTACTTATGCTTTTTAACAAATATAATTGTACAGTCAAAGTAAATTTGTGTGTAAATACTTTCTCCTATTCCTTGTACTATGACTGTATTTTTAACTTGATTGAACTTTGTTTTATTCTGATCGTCTTTTTCCTGTGTACATTTTATAAATCTAAAATTAACTTTTTTGAACCGTTCCCAAATGCAGCAAATCTGCAGCAGTCAAATATATCAAACCAAGCAAAACCATTGAATGCTGTAGCTATTATATATTTTACAAAATAGACAAATTTGGGGAAAAAGAGAACGATAATTTTAGAAAATAATAAATTATTTGTCACAATCAATTTCTTATTATCTCTTTAAACCCTTATCCTCATATAGACGCTTTCTGATGCCTCTGCAGCAGACGGCTTTTTGAAAGCATAGTGACAAAAGAAGAAAGTGCTCAAAAGGAGCATTTTCTCCTTTTGCCACAAAGTTTTCCACATTTAGTCATAGGTTATCCATTCAATTATAGAGATTTTCTATTTTTTGACAAAATATGTTCAAAGTCGTCTGCTGCAGAATTGTCGTATGAGGGATAAGGTTAACTTTTCCCAACTTGCAGAGGAATCTCCATGGACTTATCTACAGAAAGCAACATTTGAAACATTAGGAGAAATTACAATACGACATGCGTCATTCGTCTTCCACCAATGTGCTAAGTCTATGTGGAAAAGCAGCCAGTTGCTTGGAAAGATTGTTGTGTGGAGTACTGGTGATGGAAAACCAGGAAACACATGAGTAGGTGAACCGGCTGCCGTAATATGACTGAAATTGTTAAAAATGGCGTTAAACTCCAATCAATCAATCAATAATTATACTTTCATTTAAGAAAATTCCCATATGTTCATCTGCATGTTTTCAAATACGTCTGCCGCAGAATTGTTGTATATTGGAATAGGTTTATGTTTTCAAAAGTTAGCTGCTGCACCAGGGACTTGAAAACTCAGTTGGTATCGTACAGTATATGAATATATTCAGTTATGCAATATATGCAAAATTGTTAATAGTAAAAATGAAATTTTATGATTCATGGTTGTTGCATAATGTTGAATCATAAAATGTGGTCATTACATATAATTTCTTGAAGTGAAATTACAATGCATATCCATCATATGCATTTCTCTCACCTATTTGCGACAAAATCTAGTTAATACAGTATATAATAATACCTTTATAATTATAATTTAAGAGGGATTGATTCATATTTGATTTTTGTCTGTGATTAACCCTTTCCCACATACAAGAAATCTGCAGCAGACAACTTTGAACATATTTTGTCAAACAATGGAAAGTCTCTATAATTGAATGGATAACCAATGACTAAAAGTGGAAAACATTGTGGCAAAAGGAGAAATTGCTCGTTTTGAGCAATTTCTTTTGTCACAATGTTTTCAAAAAGCCGTCTGCTGCAGAGGCGTCAGAAAGCATCTAAATGATGGAAAGGATTAACCCTTTATCTGATACAGATGCCTAAGTCTGAGACAAAAAATGAAAGCTTTGTGCAATAAGAGAAAATTGCTCAAATCAAGCCAATTGTTCCTTTTACTGCAGTGTTTTCAACTCTTTGACAAATTTGCATACAATTTTCCAGATTTTGTAATACAGATGTGACAATCATCAATTCCTGGATTTCCAACAATGTTTTTAAATTTCTTATTGCATCAGATGCATGTAGAAAACAGTTAACTCTTTCAGCGCCAAAGGCAATATTGAGCTTTTTGCAAACAATACAGATTCAGGTAAGTCAGCTCGTAACGAGCTGTCTCACCTGAAATCTGCATTGTTTGGCTGTGATTTATAAAGGTATTCCAAAAAAATTCTATAACATTAAAATGGAGTCGTCCGAGTTTGATTATGGAAGAGTTTACTTTAAACAATTCGGCACTGAAAGGGTTAATAATAATAAGATAGCAACCAAAGACAAATGTGCATGTGCAGGCAACACAATTTTATCAATGAAAAGAGAATTTTGTCCTCGATACAGTCATTATGCATTTTGAGATGTTTATTACAGGACTGTCAACTGAATTACGCTATACATACATGCATGGTCATATTTATATCATAACTTTCAAAGAAGGAATTTTATTTTGAAATGGTGTCAAAATTTGACATGCTATGATACTATGGGATGCACATTTATATATACACAGCTGACTTTTGAAAACAGCAATTTCACCTTTTGCCACAACTTTATGAGCCATATATTCTTTAATAGATTATAAGATATTTGCCATATTTTTGCCTTAATGTTTTCGAAATGACATTACTTCTGCAGCAGATTTGTTGTATGTTGGAAAGGGGTTATAATCCCAAAATATGGCTGTTGCTCTTTCAAACTTACTATTTTTGATTAATATTCCATATTTTGATTGTATTTTGCAGAAGGTAAAATCCCCAAAGGTGCTATATATCTGGGTAAATCCGAGACAATGGATGGTGATGTTAAACACACAGATACGTACTACGCCGTCCCTTCAGAGGAACAGGAAACTAGTAAAACAACGGAAATACACAGTCCAAAACGATATGAAGATATCGGGCCTTTAGATCATGAGAGTGGGATGCCATTAGCTTTTAGACAAGTAAGATTCGCATTATTACTATACTTCAATGTTTATCCTCTTAACCCTTTCCCTCATATAAACGCTTTCTGACGCCTCTGCAGCAGACGGCTTTCTGAAAACATAGTGACAAAAGAAGAAATTGCACAAAACGTGCAATTTCTCCTTTTGCCACAATGTTTTCCACTTTTTGTCATAGGTTATCCATTCAATTACAGAGATTTTCTATTTTTTGACAAAATACGTTCAAAGTCGTCTGCTGCAGAATTGTCGTATGAGGGAAAGGGTTAACCGATGATTGTTGTGTGAAATTAAATCAATCTGTCATTTGGTGTTTAACGCCTCTTTTAACAATTTTTCAGTTATGTCACGTCATTTCCTGGGTGATGGATGACTTTTTATTGGTGTCTAATTTAAAAGTTACTGACACAAGCTGAATTATAGATGTTTTCCAAGCTGATCAAATGTTTTTGTCCAGAATTATGTGTGGTAATGCGTGTACGTGGAAGTTTACATAAGGATAGGCAGGGATAAGTTTGTTTGTATGGTACTTTACGCCGCTTAAAACAATTTGTTTATGTCACAACATTCCCTTGGTAATTTACCAGCATTACTGGTCCATTTATCCTGATACCAGTGAATCAGTTGTTATGCTGTAATCCCACAAACCTGAGCGCCAAAGAGGGAAAGCCAGTACTACCAGTTTAAAAGTCCCACCGAGGCGGTAGGCAGGGATTAGTAACATAATGCAAAAATTGCCATTTTAATATATCGGGACACATAAGGATCACATGAGGAATCTTCACACACAAATGACAGTCAAACTTTGAGTGATGATTATGCTATATGTCACTATCTCATGGAGCGGCCCATATATAAACAACAACACTCTTTGATATACATATATGCAGTTTTATGGGCTAGGTTACTTCCCAGTGGAATGTTCGGTGTTTTACACCACTTTCAACAATTTGTTCAGTTATTTCACGGCGTTTCCTGGGTAAGTTACTAGTACTACTCGTCCATTTATCCTGACTCCAGCCAGTCAGTTGTAATGTTAACTCTGCAACCCTGAGTGCTAAAAAGGGCAGTAATTACTGCAATTTTTAAAGTCTTTGGTATGACCCCGCGGTCAGGGATTGAATCACTCGTCTATTTATCCTGACTCCAGCCAGTCAGTCGTAATGTTAATAACTCCGCAACCCTGAGTGTTAACCCTTTCCCTCATACGACAATTCTGCAGCAGACGACTTTGAACATATTTTGTCAAAAAATGGAAAATCTCTGTAATTGAATGGATAACCTATGACAAAAAGTGGAAAACATTGTGGCAAAAGGAGAAATTGCACGTTTTGTGCAATTTCTTCTTTTGTCACTATGTTTTCAAAAAGCTGTCTGCTGCAGAGGCGTCAGAAAGTAATTACTGCAATTTTTAAAGTCTTTGGTATGACCCGGTCAGGGATCGAATCGCGACCTCCTGCACCTGAGGCTACGCTCTACCAATACGCCACCAATGCGGTACTTCCAAGGAGAACCAGCATTCTTAATGAAATGTTTGCTGCCTAACTGTGGAGCCAGGAAGCAGCACTTGTTCATGAATGCAATGTAATTGAAGCCAAATGTGATCCATATTTACCCTTTCCCACATACAACAATATAAATAATAGTATATTTAAAACATTGTTTACTGTAGATAATTTGAAATGCATCTACAAGTGGGTAAATGTTATCCTAAATTGGACAATTTTTTAAACTTTTACAGAATATAGATGAAGAAAAGCAACATGACTGGTATCGACAGATGTATAAAAGTTTACACAGATCTAAAAAGAAAGAAGGTAAACATCTCTTCTGTTATTTTGCCATTGTGCAGGTGAACCCTTTCCCACATGCAAGAACTCTGCAGCAGAGACAACTTTGAAAACATTACGTCAAATATATGGAAACTCTATAATTGAAAAAACAATTATTGAAAAAAGTTGAAAAAGATTATGGCCAAAGGAGAAATTACTCATTATGAGCTGTTTCTTCTATTGCCACAACGTTTTCAATAGTTGTTTGCTGCAGATGCATCAAAATATGTCCACAATTGAGAAAGGATTAATTATTACCTAATATGTTGCATTAGATGAATCAACTTATGTATGCTATTGAAACTCTGCAAATAAAAGTAAAAACAATTGAATAAAGTTGAAATCATGGTGGCAAACAGATATTCACATGTTCAATCTGAACAATTTCTCCTTTAGCCTCACTGGTTTCAAAAGTCGCCTGCTGTAGATGCATTAAAATGCAATTGCATGTGGGATATGGTCAAATGAAGACATCAAAACCCAGTCAGATCAATGTTTATGTCTTAAATGTATTTGTATTTGTTTAAGGTATTGATTCCCTCTGACAATGTAGTATTTTTAACCCATTATTTCACATGGCTTTTCATAGGTCGTCTGCTTTAGAATCATCAGATGAACAATTTCACCAATCTAGAAAAATGAAAGAATTATATCGTTAAAGAGTTTAAAAATATTGCAATGAAAAGTGAAATTGCTTGTTTTGAGCAATTTCACCTTTTATTGCAATGTTTTCAAAAGTCGTCTGCAACAGCAGGTTTCAAATGTCGTCTGCAACAGCAGGCGTCAAATGTCGTCTGTGTGAAGTAATAGGTTAAAGGGCATGGATCAGGTAAATGGAAATAATTACAGGCGTCACATGCAATGATTATAAATTAATAAAAAACTAATGTAAAAAGCATAAAATGTGTTGTCTTTTGTTTATTTATGAGAGAAAATATAGGAAAGATAATCTTAATAGTATATTTGAAGAAGAAATTGTTATTTATTAAATTGTGTAGAAAATGTCAACATATTTTACAAAGTTATTAAGGGATTTTGACCCCCCCATGTCAAATTCTCATTTTTGAAGGTGTGTTGTTATGATGTGTAAAAAAATACTATTGGAAACATAAGTTCAATATTAAATGTTTGTAAAAATCTAAATATCAGAAGAAATTGTTTATTTTATAAGATTAAAACAATTAAAGAAAAACTGTGTGATGGACGTTACGTACTCTGTCAACACACACCATGGTGTCATCGGCGATTTTCAGCTTGATATTGATTTATTATCATAGAGAAAGACTAACTAATGTGAAGAAGTTTAACAGTAACACTGTTTACAACTGTCAAAAATCGCTATTAAATAATGTTAAAGCTGTTTTTGAGCCTTCATAAAATCTGTGTCGAAACTCGGTCAATTTCGTTGCGTCCGTTCAGAAGCGATATTTTAGAAGGAACCCGCATACTGAACTGTTCCACTAGGTTGATCCGCACAATAACATTGGGTGTATGCGTAATACGTCATCAGGATTTGTGTACAAGCAAGCGTGGCAGACAAAAAGGTAAATTTATTGACTCGGTCCACATTTTTTTATTGTTGCGGGCGTCACTCTGTTTTGTTATCGTATATTTATCATTAAAGACACCATTTTTTATTCAAATAAAGCTGTGTATAACTCCAAAGGCAGTAAACGCTAAATTACAACAATAAATTGAAGAATGATTTGTTGAACTGGCGAATTCGCTGCACGCCTGTAACATTTTGACAACTTTGAAACGAGTGGTCGTAATGTGTTGACATTTAGTGACGACCCGTATATGTCAATAATTACGGGCAAAACATATTTTTAAAAAAAATCAAAGTATATTAATAAGTTTACATAGAGATACAGTTTAAGTTTTAAATATTCAGTATTTATCAAAGATTTATTCCGCAAAACAATTAAAATACCCGATGTTAACTGAATATCTTCGAATAATGGAATGCCTGTAACATGTTGACGCATTTTTTTGTGATGGACGTAATCATTTGACTTTATAATTGTTATTATTTGGTCAATAGTTACAGGCATGCATAACATTTTAAGATTTATCATTTTCATGAAGTTTACATTTAAGATAGTCAACATATTAAATGATTTCACATCCTTTAAGTTCTATTGTATTAGATTTTATCATCTTATGAGTAGTCTGCAACATATTGACACAACAAATAGTGATGGTCGTTATTATTTGACTTAAAACAGATAAATCATTTTGTCAAAAGTAACAGACAAACATATTCATGCTAATTCATTATTGACCAATAATCTTGAAAGAAGCTATTCATTCAGAATAAATTAATCATTTTAATTGAAAGACAACTGTTGAAAATGAAATTAGTTTTAAAACTTTTTGGAGGTATTTAAGCATCATAAATCTACGCCTGTTACTTTTTGACATATTTATATAAATGGTATTATTATTGTTGACAAGAGAGAAAGTGTATGTAACATGTTGATCAAAATATCAATGTGAATGTAATTTTTAGAATAAATTTATAAGTTCCAAGTTTCAAATTCATGTTAAGATACTGAACCTTCATTCCAGCGTTTACGAAGAAAACTGGGCTATCAACATCTATACTGGTCAATTAATTTAACCCTTTCTCTCTCAGATTTTTAAAATCTTTTGGATGCATTGATTGATAACTTGTGACTAAGTACTGTGGCATGAAAACACTTTATTAGCTCTAATTCACTGTTACATGCCTAAACTATCACCAATTAATCAGGTATGCCTCCGTGGTGTAGTGGTTGAGCATCTGCCTCAGGTATGGGAGTTTTACGGTTCGATTTCTGGTTGGGTCATACAGGTGTCAGGCTTAATGGACCAGTAATACTGGTTACTTGTAAACCCAAGTAACAGGGTGATATTTATAATGAAAAATTGTTGAAAGCAGCATAAAACACAATACTTGTAAACAAAAAACAATTCTATCAGGTGAACAATCCAGGGCCATCATGGCCCTCTTGTTTTACAAGTAATCTTTTGACAAAACTTGCTTGATCATTGTACATATTGTATAGAATTAGAAATGAACAGGATTGTATCATGTCAGAACAATGTATACATTTATATAAATAACACTTTAAGATCTAGATAAGAAAATTATTCAGAAAAATAACCTATAGATAGATGCTTCCAGTATAAAACGTGCAAAAAACTCATTTCGAGCATTTCAGAGTTTTATTTTATTCACTACCAATCAATCGGTTTGACCTTTTCCCTCATACAACGAATCTGCAGCAGACGACAGTTCAAAAAGATGAAAACTCTTTATTATACCCCCAGATACATAGTATATGGGGGCTATATAGGAGTCACGCTTGTCGGTTGGTCGGTCGGTTCGTTGGTCTAGACATTTCTTGTGAACACTATTTCTCAGCAACCCTTGGTCAGAATTCAATATAACTTCACAAGAATGATTGATACCAAGCCTAGTTGTGCATATTGTCGGCGTGTTGCACTGGAATTATTTTTAGATGAGTTATGGCCCCTTGAATTTCTCATACATAGTTGGTCTGTTGAAATTTCTTGTGAACACTATTTCTCAGCAACCCTTGGTCAGAATTCAATATAACTTCACAAGAATGATTGATACAAAGCCTAGTTGTGCAAATTGTTTGCGTGTTGCACTGGTATTTTTTGTGAATGAGTTATGGTCCCTTGAATTTCTCATACATATATGTATATTGTCAGGCACCAGCTGGGGGTATTCATCACCTTAAGTGATATTTCTAGTTTAAATATGAATATGAGAGTTTAATTATTACATAGAATTGAAAACATTGAGACAAAAGAACCCTTTCCCTCATTTTGACGCTTTCTGAATCCTCTTCTGCCTCTTTTTGCCTTTGTTAGCTTTTGTTCTTTTAGCTTAATGATTTCAGCGATATAGAGAGTCGATGACCCTTTGGCACATCCTTTTAAAATTGAACTTGAACCGAAAAATAGGAAATTGTGGAAAATTATTTTTTACACAGGTGGATACTTGGCCCAAGTCAGATTTTTCCAAAAGACCAGATGTGGATGGGAGCATAACTCATGACACCATATAAGATGATGTTATTGGTGTCCTCAAGCCTCCTGACCTGTCATTGAAGTGATCCAGGATCTTCTACAACTTTACTGGTTTATTAAATTATATTTACAAAGTTCAAGCTATTAAAATCAATACAGTATAAATAACATAATGCCTACTGAGCGGTAGGTCGCGGTTTTGATTCCCGGCAAGGTCATACCAAGAACTTTCAAAAACGGTAGTAGTCGACTGACTCGCTGGTGTCGGGGGGGATGGAGGTTAGTACTGGTAATTTACTCAGGAAACGCCGTGATATAACTGAACAATTGTTGAATGCGGTATAAAGAACCACACAAAAAAATAAATAACATAAACAAAGAATTCCAATAAGTTAACGAACATTTTTTCATCCCTCAAAATCATTTTAACAACTAGTCAAATTTGAAAAGTAATATTCAACTTGACAGACAAGTGTTATTTTTTCTTTCAGATCTTTAGAAGAAGTGGACCATTGGACCAGAATTCAGAAAAATTTATATCTAAAGATTGCAAATTTTGTGAATTGTTTTGAACTTAAAATAAAAAATTGTGATAATTATATCTCTAGTTAAATTCAATTTATTTCTTGTTATTATTTTTATTATTAGCTTGACTATTCGAAGAATATGAGAGCTATACTACTCACCCTGGCGTCGGCGTCCACGTCACACTTTGGTTATGGTTTTGCATGCAAGTACTTAAATACTACATGTATTGCATTGAGACTTTCTACAACCCTACCCAACTATCACACCTATGTATATTATCAAGTTAGATAACTCTATCTTACATATTATGCAAGTTATGACCCTTTTTTTACTTAGAAATTCTGGTTAAAGTTTTGTGTGCAACTAAATTAAGAATCCATATCTCAGTATTTACTTAATGGATTGCATTGAAACTTTATACAACCCTACCCAACTATCACACCTATGTAGATTATTAAGTTAGATAACTCTCTCCTTCATTTTATGCAAATTATGGCCTTTTTTTACTTAGAAATTACGGTTATAGTTTTGTGTGCAACTAAATTAATAGTCTTACTATCTGGTTAAAGTTTTGCGTGCAACTAAATTAAGAGTCCATATCTCAGTATTTTCTTGATGCATTGCATTGAAACTTTCTACAATGCTTCGCAACTACCACACCTATGTAAATAATTAAGTTGGATAACTCTATCCTGCATTTAATGCAAATTATGGCCTTTTCTTACTTAGAAATTCCGGTTAAAGTTGTTCGTGCAACTAAATTAAGCGTCCATATCTCCGTATTTACTTGATGCATTGCATTGAAACTTTATACAATCCTACCCAACTATAACAACTATGTAGATTATCAAGTAAGATAACTCTATCCTGCATTTTATCCAAGAAATGGCCCTTTTTTAACTTAGAAATTCTGGTTAAAGTTTTGTGTGCAACTAAATTAAGAGTCCATATATTTCAGTATTTACTTGATGCATTGCATTGAAACTTTCTACAATGCTTTCCAACTACCACACCTATGGAAATAATAAAGTTTGATAACTCTATCCTGCATTTAATGCAAATTATGGCCTTTTCTTACTTAGAAATTCTGGTTAAAGTTGTTTGTGCAACTAAATTAAGGGACCATGTCTCAGTATTTACTTGATGCATTGCATTGAAACTTTTTACAACCCTACCCAACTATCAAACCTATGTAGATTATCAAGTTAGATAACTCTATCCTTTATTTTATTTAAGTAATGGCCCTTTTTTAACTTAGAAATTCTGGTTAAAGTTTTGCGTGCAACTAAATTAAGAGTCCATATTTCAGTATTTACTTGATGCATTGCATTGAAACTTTCTACAATGCTTCCCAACTATCACATCTATGGAAATAATTAAGTTGGATAACTCTATCCTGCATTTTATGCAAATTATGGCCTTTTTTTACTTAGAAATTACGGTTATAGTTTTGTGTGCAACTAAATTAATAGTCTTACTATCTGGTTAAAGTTTTGCGTGCAACTAAATTAAGAGTCCATATCTCAGTATTTTCTTGATGCATTGCATTGAAACTTTCTACAATGCTTCGCAACTACCACACCTATGTAAATAATTAAGTTGGATAACTCTATCCTGCATTTAATGCAAATTATGGCCTTTTCTTACTTAGAAATTCCGGTTAAAGTTGTTCGTGCAACTAAATTAAGCGTCCATATCTCCGTATTTACTTGATGCATTGCATTGAAACTTTATACAATCCTACCCAACTATAACAACTATGTAGATTATCAAGTAAGATAACTCTATCCTGCATTTTATCCAAGAAATGGCCCTTTTTTAACTTAGAAATTCTGGTTAAAGTTTTGTGTGCAACTAAATTAAGAGTCCATATATTTCAGTATTTACTTGATGCATTGCATTGAAACTTTCTACAATGCTTTCCAACTACCACACCTATGGAAATAATAAAGTTTGATAACTCTATCCTGCATTTAATGCAAATTATGGCCTTTTCTTACTTAGAAATTCTGGTTAAAGTTGTTTGTGCAACTAAATTAAGGGACCATGTCTCAGTATTTACTTGATGCATTGCATTGAAACTTTTTACAACCCTACCCAACTATCAAACCTATGTAGATTATCAAGTTAGATAACTCTATCCTTTATTTTATTTAAGTAATGGCCCTTTTTTAACTTAGAAATTCTGGTTAAAGTTTTGCGTGCAACTAAATTAAGAGTCCATATTTCAGTATTTACTTGATGCATTGCATTGAAACTTTCTACAATGCTTCCCAACTATCACATCTATGGAAATAATTAAGTTGGATAACTCTATCCTGCATTTAATTCAAATTATGGTCTTTTCTTACTTAGAAATTCTGGTTAAAGTTGTACTTGCAACTAAATTAAGGGTCCATATCTCAGTATTTACTTGATGCATTGCATTGAAACTTTATACAACCCTACCCAACTATCACACCTATGTAGATTATTAAGTTAGATAACTCTATCCTTCATTTTATGCAAGTTATAGACCTCTTTTTAGCTAGAAATTCTGGTCAAAGTTTTGCGTGCAACTAAATTAAGAGTTCATATCTCGGTAACTAATAAGCGTGGAATAGTCAAGTGCGCTGTCCTCCGAAAGCTCTTGTTTGACTTCATGTCTTTAAAACAGCTATAGTCATGGATGGCATCATAGCTGCATGATGTGTTGCAAGGTAAACGTGATTAAAAAGTCTGATGAAAAATAGGTCAACATGTTACGTCCAACCATGTCAAAATGTCAAAAGTTACGTCCACACAGAAAAGAAGATAAATTTGAGTAAAGGGTCTAAGATCTAACTCTTTAAACAAGTAAATAATACTGTGTTCCTTTGACTCTTCAAACTTATGCAGAGAAAGTTGATAGTATGTTATATTTTTTGTATTGAATGTGAAGAGCAAATATTGTTCAGGTTCACATTTTGGAGTTACGTCCATCACGCTCTTAAAACTGCTCAATAGATCAATTTAAATCATTTTTTCTTTTCTGACAAAATAGTAATATATGCATTATATACCATTAATTCTCACAAACATCAAAATAATTAATTATCTTGGGTACATCTGACAAAAATGTTAGTTTGAAATATGTCAATGTTACGTCCGTGACAGTCTACCACATTCTACCCCTCCAACTTCAAAGTCATAAATCTCTTAAATAAGTGCAAAATTTATCTTTTAATTGATAATCATCACATTATTGGACATCAAACTTCATAGAAAACCATTATTTAATGCAATTTAATGACCTTTAAAAATGCTTGTGTGACGCCCGTAATATTTCCATTTACCTGAACCTTGCCCTAAAAGGCCAAGGATTAGTCCTTAACTGTATGAACACGGCAGACAGTATCTTTAACGAAACAGTGTAGTCATAGATTACCGTGCATATATATATACATATTATGCAGATTAATCTTGATCTTTAAACAGATTTTCTTTACATGTTTCGTGTTTGGCCGTTCAATCTTTACAAACGTGAGAAATTTGTGTAAATAGTAAAACGTAAAAACAGAAATCAATGATAAGAAATTTGTTTGTCGTGGGGTTAACCCTTTCCCATGTACAACAACAATTTGCAGCAGACGACTTTGAAAACACATTGACAAAAATAGAAAATATCTCTATAATTAATAGTTTAATTATTGAATCGAGTTGAAAACATTGTGGCGAAAGGGAAATTGATCGTTATGAGCAATTTCTTTTTTTGTCACACTGTTTTCAAAAGTCGTCTGCTGCAGAGGCATCAGAAAGCATCTGTATGTGGGAAAGGGTTATTGCTCATACAGTACACAAGTATGTAAAGTATCCATTTGAAAGCTGCCAAGTGGCAGAATTGATCCTTATATTTATGTGCTCTTGATGTCTTACCATTCAATAATAATCAATAGCCCGGGATATGTAAAATCCCAGCTTGGTTCGTTACAAATGGGTTTGATAACTTCTGCTTGGGTCTATCCGATTCTATAGAGGCTGTTAATGTATATTATAGATAAGTTACCTTTCAAACCTTGACCTGCATGAACATTTCACAGTATGGATTAATATGATCTATACAAATCAGATGCACTTTTTGACTCATACAACTCTTAACCTTATCCCTCATATAGACACTTTCTGATGCCTCTGCAGCAGACGACTTTTTGAAAACATTGTGACCAAAGAAGAAATTGCTCAAAACGAGCAATTTCTCCTTTTGCCACAATGTTTTCCACTTTTAGTCATAGGTAATATCCGTTCAATTATAGAGATTTTCTATTTTTTGACAAAATATGTTCAAAGACGTCTGCTGCAGAATTGTCGTTTGAGTGTTCAAAGTCATAATCAATATAATCAAGTAGAGGATTAAAGAATTTAAATTTGAAACCCTTTTCAAGTAAGAACACCACATTGACTTTCAACCCAATTTAAAGACTGTGGTGTAGTGGTAGAGGGCTCAGGTGTGGGAGGTTGGGGGTTGGATCCCCCAAGCCTGGTCATACCAAAAACTTAAAAAAATGGTTGTAATGACTGTCCTCCTTGGCGGTCAGGGTTGCGGGGTTAGCGTTACAACTGACATTGACCAGTAGTACTGGTATCACACCCAGAAAATGATGTGATATAACTTGAAAAATGTTGAAAGAGGTGTAAACCATCAAACAATAATTATTCATATGGAATATAAAACGTTTCCATCTTTTTAACGTTTTCCCACATTTAGATGCATGGTGATGCCTCTGGAACTTTTGAAAACATTTTGGTAGGAAAAACTGCTCATGATTAGCAATTTCTCCATTTTCCACAATGTAAACAACTTTATTCAATAATAATGCTTTCATTTAACCCTTTCCCTCATACGACAATTCTGCAGCAGACGACTTTGAACTTATTTTGTCAAAACATAGAAAATCTCCATAGTTGAATGGATAACCTATGACAAAAAGTGGAAAACATTGTGGCAAAAGGAGAAATTGCACGTTTTGTGCAATTTCTTCTTTTGTCACTATGTTTTCAAAAAAGCCGTCTGCTGCAGAAGCGTCAGAAAGCGTCTATATGAGGGAAAGGGAAAAGCTTTCCCAATTTTTTGCCTATATGTTTTCAAAGACGTCTGCTGCAAGTTTGTCATATTTGGGAAAGGGTAAAATAAATTTCAAGTAGTTTGTATTTGAAGTACCAATCTTCGACTGATAAACATGTCAGATCAGTTTAAATTTGATAAATGATCAATTTAGCATAAACTTCAATCCTTATACCAGAGAATTAGAATTTTTCATGCTAAATCATGATCTGATGTCCTGCTTACTGGAATGGATCTGCTAAGCCATCAAAACATGTCTGTATGTGAGAAAGGGTCAAGGCTCAATGATGAGCTCTCTGGGTCTGAAACCACATGATCATTTGCTATTGATGTATTTACTTTCACCAAATAACATGCGAAAATGTCCGCAGTGACTGGGTCAAATATAGATTTTATTTCTCACAAGTATTTCACCCAATGTCAACAGTAGACTAAACTTAAAACACCTTAATTGCTACTTGTATTGTCCATTTAGAAGGGTTAAACCTGCTAAATACATACACACCCTTTCTCTCGGTGTTCCTTCCCCTTCTTCTCAATTACAATATATATTGTAATGAATATTTCTCGAGTTCTCAATTATGAGCAGTCAGTATACCTTTTTCTGATTGTTGATTGTTTGGGGGTTTTACGTTTTTACGAGCCAAGCCTCTGTAGCTCAGTTGGTGGCGACGCGGGTTCAAATCCCAGCTCGGCCAGTTGCTTGGAAGGAATGTGTTGATTACTGGTGTGAGAAAGCTTGGAAACACATGAGTAGGTGAACTGGCTGACGCGGTATGACTTACAAATTGTTGAAAACGGCGTTATGCCACAATCAAATCAATTGGTGTTTAACGCCAATTTCAACAATTTTTTCAATGATATCATGGCAGTTTCTGGGCAAGTTACATGTACTATTGGTCCATTAATCCTGACACCAGCCAGCCAGTCATAATGCTAAATCCACAACCCTGAGCACCTGAAGGAGGACAGCCATTACTACTTTTTTTAAGGACTTTGGTATGACCCTGTCAGGGATCAAAACCAGCAACCTCCAGCACGCTATACCACTACACCACCGAGGTGGTTTACTGAAGGGCTGGGAAACACTAAGGAAGCAGTTCTCCATCCACATTCTTTCTGTCTGTTTGCAGCGAGGTTGTCTGTCTGACATGATTTTAATTAATTTTAATGGGCTTATTATAGTAATTTGTTATTGGCAGGCAGCACATGCCTTCCTCTGAACACTCTGGTTCATTCAACTGAAACTGACATGTCAATCATGAATTTATAATTACTGCATGAATATGCATGACCAAATGCATATCAAAAGTGTATGCAATGTATAAAATGATAAGAAATGGTTCTGAAAGGGTGAATGGACCATGCTCCTTTAACCCTTTCCCTCATACGACAATTCTGCAGCAGTCGACTGAACATGATTTTGTCGAAAAAATAGAAAATCTCTATAATTGAATGGATAACCTATGACTAAAAGTGGAAAACATTGTGGCAAAAGGAGAAATTGCAGAGGCATCAGAAAGCGTCTATATGTGGGAAATGGTTAAAATCAACCAGAATGTATTTTGTGATAATTGGAGATAAGAATCTGCCAGTGAATCCAGGCAGAGGGATCCATATATACAATGGTTGTCAGGAATTTCTTTAAAACCTCTGTGAATTAACTCTTTCCCACCTATAGACGCATTTTGACACATCTACGCCAGACGACTCTTGAAAACATTGTAGCAAAATGAAAAATTGCCACAACTTTGTCAACTGTCGATTCAGTAATTATACCTTCATTTATAGACATTTCATATTTTATACTTAATGTCTTCAAAGTCGTCTGCTGCAGATATGCTGTATGTGGGTAAACCATTTCCCACATATGACACATCTGCAGCAGACGGCTTTTTGAAAACATAGTGACAAAAGAAGAAATTGCACAAAACGTGCAATTTCTCCTTTTGCCACAATGTTTTCCACTTTTAGTCATAGGTTATCCATTCAATTATGGAGATTTTCTATGTTTTGACAAAATACGTTCAAAGTCGTCTGCTGCAGAATTGTCGTATGGGGGAAAGGGTTAATAGATGAAAAAATGAAAAAAGCAATGAGTTTTGAGCAATTTCCCTTTTTGCCATAATGTGTTCAAAAGTCGTCTGCTGTAGATGCGTTTAGATAAATTTGCATGTGGGAAAGGGGGGGGGGGGGGGGGGGGGGGGGGGTAATATGTTGAACAACGCAAAATCTGGTCAATCTGTGGATGCAAAGATTGATGTGAATGTACTCTGTTTGTAAAATGTCTTCTAAATTGTTTTTCTTGAGCAGTTCTTTAACCCTTTCCCTCATTACTACAATTCTGCAACAGACGACTTTGAACATATTTTGTCAAATAATGGAATATCTCTATAATTGAATGGATAACCTATGACTAAAAGTGGAAAACATTGTGACAAAAGGAGAAATTGCACGTTTTGTGCAATTTCTTCTTTTGTCACTATGTTTTCAAAAAAAAGCCATCTGCCTGCAGAGGTGTCAGAAAGCGTCTATATGAGGAAAAGGGTTAAGTCTTTGCATACCCGTAAGAAATGTGCAGATGAATAATTAATAACACCGTTGTATTAACTGCCCACTTTAAATCTATAAATATATTAATGTTTAATATTTATATTCAATTTGTTTGCTGTTCAGGGACTGATGGTATGTGGGCATTGTACTCTGTTTAGATATTGTAACTAATGCTGTTAAAAGTTATCTCCCTTGATGTGCATGGTAGAATATATTCTTAAAATGGAATGTCTTTTCATTTTTACTAAAATATATTAAAAACACAAAATACAAGTTATTAAACTTGGTCTGAATAGTTTCCATAAAGCTTTGACTAAATATATTTCAACAGATTCACATTTATACTCAGATTTTTACAAATGAATTATTACTCTGCCCAAAAGTATTGAGTTCACTCACTATAGCACAGACACAATGTTATGCCTCTAACAACTCTTTCCCTTTATAGCCAAAGGTTGACAACATTACAAGCAATGTAAAAAAAGATATATATAGCTTTATATAGCAGACACAGTGGCGTAGTTCACGACGAACCCGAGTTCCGATTAGAGTTACACGGGTTCCTCATGAACGGCAATAGTTAGTGACGTCATATGAACTTCTGACCCCGACTATTTGCAACCCTGCTTCAAGCGAGAGTTAGAAGAGTTCCAAAATGGTGGAGGGTGGCAATTCTTGATGCTGGTGTGTAAATAATCCTAAAATACGAACCTCTGAGTTCAGTAATCAGTGATGTTTTTATTTGTAAGGCAGATAAATAAGGATTTGTTAATTTGGCCTTGCAAATAATTGCAATCCGTAATTTAGACAACAAGAAAACAAGCTTTCTGGTGTCGATAATGAAATAAGTGGATACAACACGGAGGCTTCCGTTTTGAATTTTGACTCCAGAGTGGAGATGTTCGTTCACGAGAACCAAGTGTCTGCGCATGCGCCATCGATACACGTGCCCGCTGACCCTACCCTTCTTGAGTTCGTCATGAACTCAGCCACTGAATGATTCAATTTTAATTATACACCCAGATACAAAGTATGTGGGTGGGAGGCTATGTTGAAGTCACACTTTAAGTCAATCTATCTGTCTGTAGACAAATTTGACCACACTATTTATCGGCAGCGATTGGTTGGTCGGATTTCAACTAAACTGCACAAAACTCATTCATACCAAGTCTAGTTGTGCATATCAGCAGCATAATGTCTTTGCTCAGATTACTTTTAACCTTTTCCCACATACAACAATTCTGCAGCAGACTACTTTGAAAACAGTGACAAAAACCTAAAAAATCTCCATAAAAGATAGCTTAATTGTGAAATAAATTTGAAAACATTGTGGCCTAAGGTGAAATTGGTCATCATGAGCAATTTCACATTTGGCCACAATGTTTTAAAAAGTCGTCTGCTGCTATTGCGTCAAAATGCGTCTGCAATAGGGAAAGGGTTAATTAAAGCATATAAAAGCATAGTTGTGCTATCAATACTCAATGGTATATTGTGCTCTTGAATTATTTTTTCTATTAACCCTTTCCCACATACAACAAATCTGCAGCAGATGACATTGAAAAACATCTGGGCAAATAAAAAAAAAGACATCTCTATAAACGAAAGTATAATCATTAAAAAGAGTTGAAAATAGTGTTGAAAAAGGAAAAATTGCTTGTTTTAAGAAATTTCTTCTTTTATCACAATGTTTTCAAAAGTTGTCTGCTGCAGAGGCATCAGAAGGCGTCTTTATTTGGGAAATTGTGTAAAAGCTACAATTGTCTAAGCAATACTAAGATATTTTCACCATTTTTGTCAAAGATGTTTTTAAATTTGTCTGCTGCAGATTTGTTGTATGAGTATAAGGGTTAAATAAGAGTAATTGCTCTATGTTTATATAACATCGTATATTGATGTGGTATTGTTGACATATGTATATATTCATGTTGTATATGTTTACACAAATGTCTATCTTTATGTTGTATTGTTGACATATGTTTATATTCATGTATTTTTGTTTAACTATGTCTAAATTCATATTGCACTGTTATCCCATGTGTTATATTCATGTTGCACTGTTGACCCATGTTTATATTCATGTTGCACTGTTGACCCATGTCTATATTCATGTTGCACTGTTGACCCATGTTTATATTCATGTTGTAGTGTTGACCCATGTCTATATTCATGTTGTAGTGTTGACCTATGTCTATATTCACAGGTGTAGAAGAGATAAATGACCTCCTAGATGATGTATTTGAAGAATCAGGTGCATAAAACAGCATGATAAACAAGACTTGCCTAACATTTCTGTCTTTTAAATAAGATCCATGCATTCCCTTCCAAACTACCTAAACCTATTTTGATACCTATTTGGGCTTCCAGCCCTGAACTTATGGTTCTTGGAATATTTAACTCTTTCCCTTATATAGATGCTTTCTGACGCCTCTGCACCAGACGACTTTTTGAAAACATAGTGACAAAAGGAGAAATTGCTCAAAACGAGCAATTTCTCCATTTGCCACAATGTTCTCCACTTTTAGACATAGGTTATCCCTATGTTCAAAGTCGTCTGCTGCAGAAATGTCGTATGAGGGAAAGGGTGAACCTTTTCCCACTTGTAGACGCATTCTGACACATCTGCATTGAACAGCTTTTGAAAACTTTATGGCAAATGAAGAAATTGCTCATGATGAGCAATTTCGCGTTTTGCCACAATATTTTCAACTCTTAATTAATAATCATACTTTTATTTGTACCGGTAGAAGTTTTCTGTACTTTTACCAAGATGTTTTCAAAGTCATCTGCTGCAGATTTGATGTACGTGGGAAAGGGTTAATAGAGAATCTGATTCGGAAAATATCGCAATGCAATTTATTCTGTAAGAGAACAGAATGATCATATAGGGAAAAGTAGCCTTGTTTATATAATGAGCAGAGAATGTCAATGGATTAAAATAAATTAGAAAAAGGAAAACCACTAGGTTTTTTTTCTCCAAACTTTTTACTAATTAGATGAGATATGGTAACATATTTTTACTTAGTACTATTTTGTGTCACCTGCTGTGAAGATCATTTCCATGTCACACTTTGATTTACTTAACCCTTTCCTTCATATAGACGCTTTCTGACGCCTCTGCAGCAGACGGCTTTTTGAAAACATAGTGACCAAAGAAGAAATTGCTCAAAACGAGCAATTTCTTCTTTGGCCACAATGTTTTCCACTTTTAGTCTTAGGTTATCCACTCAATTATAGAGATTTTCTATTTTTTGACAAAATATGTTCAGAATTGTCTTATGATTGGAAAGGGTTACATATTTGCAGGTGACACACTGGCTCCTACTAAGATCAATTAGAGTAAATGCTATTTCAATGGATGAAAGAACACCCATCCCCCCCCCCGACAGAGTGAAAATAATATAACCTTTAATCCTCCTTTTCCCACATACAACAAATCTGCAGTAGAAGACTTCAAAAATATCTAGGATATCTAGGCAAACATATCGAGGGCTTGGCGTGAAACGGTTGTAACTAAAAACCTATTTTGAAAACCCTTGTTTAGGGGCAATTTTGACCCCTTTGTAAACAATGCAAATTTAGATGCCATTGCTCAGAACGAGCAATGGCACCTAAATTTCCATTGTTTACCAAGAAAATTGAGTTAACGCTTATAAAGACTTTATGGCGAGGTGATAAACCTTTTTAAAGGTAAAGGATTTTTTTGGCATAAATGAAGGTAAAGTTAGTGAATAGGGATGATAACATTGTACTAAAAGGAGGAAAGGATTGTTTTGAGCAACGTCTCTTTTTGTCGCAATGTTTTCAAAGGTTGTCTAGCTGCTGCAGAAGTGTTAAAATACATCTGCAAGACTGACAAAGGGTTAACAATATTAACTGTTGACCTACACTTAAACAAAACAAAAAAGAATTATCTTCTACCTATTTTTGCATGGAACCAAAGACAGTTGACCAAAGTGCCATTTTACAAATTAGAAATGAAAAAGAAAACTTGTGTCTCCTTCCTTGGGTTACTTTCTTGGTAATTTTTTAACCATAAACTGGTTTTATTTTTAATTTCATTCTGTACAATAGATTTAGAAAATAACATTTTGTTCTTGTTATTTGTATTGTGTGTGATCTGTTAATATTATTTTATCAACTAATCAACTGAAATCCTATTTGAAATTGACTGTTTGAATTAAAAAAAACACATTAGAAAGATGTCTGAAATTGGAAAGACAAATATTGGAGGTTTAAAATAATAATTGTGGTGCAAGAAAGAGAGTCCTCAGTTTTTAATAATTTCTTCTTTTTCTACAATTTTTAAATTTTAATTCCCGCTTCAATGTTAGAGTTAACTTGTGTTTGTATGTTTTTCATTGTTTTGTCACACATTTGCTTTAACTATTTTTTTGCTCACCTGTGCACAAAGTCAAAGGTAAGCTATTGTGATCACATTTTGTCTGGTGTCCGTCCGTCGTGCATCGTCAACATTTGTCTTGTTAACACTACAGGCTACATTTTGCATCAAATCTTCATGAAAGTTTATCAGAAGATTCATCACCATCAAATCTTGGAAAAGTTAGAAACTGGCCCATATGAGGTCAAAAACTAGTCACTAGGTCAAATTGAAGGCAAATCTTGTTAACACTCTAGAGACCACATTTTCAACTTGAGCATTTTGAAACCTTATCAGAATGTTTGTCTTGATGATATGTAAGTCAAGTTCGAACAAGGGTCATGTTGTGTCAGAAAGTAGGTCACTAGGTCAAATTGAAGGAAAATCTTGTTAACACTCTAGAGGCCATAAACTAGGTCACTAGGCCAAATTGAAGAAAAATCTTGTTAACACTGTTGAAGCAGCACTTTTTGCTACAGCAGCTTGAAGTTTGGTCAGAATTTTTATCTAAATGATATCTAGGCCAAGTTTGAATATGGGTCAAGCCGGGTCAAAAAATAGATCACTAGGCCAAATTGAAGGAAAATCTTGTTAACACTTTGGTGGCCGCAATTTTTGCTTCAGCAGCTTGAAAATTCTTCAGAATGTTTGTCTGAATAATATCTATGTCAAGTTTAAATATGGGTCATATTAGATCAAGAACTAGGTCACAAGAGCAAGGTCTGCTGCAGAATTGTTGCATGAGGGAAAGGTTTAAAGGGTTACTTTTTTATTTTTCTGCCATATTGGAAAGGGTTTAACCCTTTCGGCACCGTTGGTTACTGCTGTCAACATTACGATAGAGCGCCATAGGCGACAATTCTACAACTACTACTACTACTACTACTGAGAAAGTGTGAAATAAACCTGGCGCTGGCTGGAATTTTCTGTGATAAACTTGGCGCCGAAAGGGTTAATGCAGAAAGGGATACCTTTCATGTGTCATTAAAATAAATTGTGTTATGTATTTTTAACTTTCCATCAGTTACATTTAGTGACTTAAACTATATCATTCAGTGCTTGAAAATGGTATTGTTTTTTCCAAGAATAGTTCATGAAGTGAAAGTAAGGCATACCCACATCAATGACAAGGTGTTCCCATTTCTAATTACAGCAGTGAACAACTATAAACCTACCTACCAGTTCCCAACAGATGATGAGGCGGACACCAAGTCAGTAGATGGTATGTTTCTTTCATGTGTTATACACAATAAAAAAAGAAGTTCTTAATGTTTCAGATAAAAAAATAACTAATAAAGAGCTATGCTTTAGATCTGATTGTCAGAGGATAGAATTTGACTCTGTCTCATCTGAGTGTTACCAATGGAAAACAGTGAACATTTGACAAGCTTATTATGATTGAAAACGTTTTGATCATGCATGTCCAAAAAGAGTTTTGAGAATATAGTTGTGTTCACATATATATAATTTGACCACATATACAAGGTAACAATTTCCAAAAGAATTGCCGTATGCTGTATTTATTGTATAGATGGCATGTTCCGTGTTGTATGTATATGTATGCTGTTTTGTATCTATCTGTATACTGTTAGAAAGAAGTAGTACGATTAATGTACACATGTTAAAAAATGCATGTTGATAATGAATTGCATGTGTTGATATTCTCTTGAAGGCTGAATTTAAAATAGCTTTATATTTCTGTTTATTGTTTATATGGAACAAATCTGACATTCCTTTGATGAAAATCATGAAACAGCAAGTTCAAGTGAAAATTGGTTTTGTTTTAAAAATATTTGTATTTCTATTTGCATAGTGTCTTGCTCTAAATGTTGTTTTGAAAACTATTCCAAAGTAATGTCAGCCATTGGAAGACACTGTGTATAGCAGACAAATCTTTCCTGTTGCCTACTTGCATTGACAAATCTTTCCTGTTGCCTACTTGCATTGAAGTCCTGAGTATTCTTAAGTCATTATCGAGCTCTGTAGGAGACAGCAGGTCTGCTATAGATTACAGAAACATTGGCTCCAAAAAGCCTGATTTTGATATTTTGAGAGTGGGGTATTTATTATGGACTTTGCCACACACCTAGGATCAGTACTTAATTTTGCTTTGACATGATGGTCATTTACATCAATACATGTACTCAATAGTACAAAGAAAGAGCATCTCTTTTGTGGTTTTATTAGGGATCAAATTAGGGACAAATTTTTTCTTTGAATGTGTACCCTGTATATATCTCTTGCTGTGTTTGTACCCATATTATATATAGTCATGTCGAAGTTCTTTTTTACTGAAACAGGGTGACATCAAGTATGGACAAAAAAATAATTCCTTTTAGAAAAGAAATAATCTCTGGAATAAGTCAATTGGCAGTATATTTTCTTCTGCCATGGTTTATCGATAACAAATCTTGGAAACTTAAAAGCTATAGAAATAAAGAGTTTGTTCATCCTTAGACAAGCTGACAAATTATGTCAATTATTATTTTACTTTTTGTATCTCTATACTTCTTGTCATTCTTCCAGCTTATTTTAATCTGTAACATTGAGTGATTCCTATGGTTTAGTCATTATTATGTCTACAGTTTCAACTGAAAAATCTCCAAATGACTTTGTCGTTAAATCCGAGGCCAGGAAATCATACTCATCAGCTAAATCGTCCATGAACAAAACAACATCATCAAGTATTAGGCCAAAATCAGAAAGTGCAATAAGTGATTCGAAAAAGCCCAATGCAACATCAAAGCCATGGACTAAAGTTGTACAACCCAAGACTATGATAGTTGATTTTTCTGAGGCTTTGAGAAAGGATGCAAAGCATCCTAGTGGACGTCTGTCGGAACTGAAGTTAGATGATGATAAAGATACAGTTAACGATGTGGTTAATGATGCTGTTAAAGAAGATGCAGTAGATGAGACGGATGGAGGCAGTAAGTCATGCAGAGGAGTACGGTGCTGCTGTAGAAATGCTTATTCTTAACAACTTAACACGTCTGATAAGTAGCATACTTCTAAAGAGAATCTTTGCTCCACCTAATTCTTTCTATTCTGGTGCGCGTGTGACAGCGACAAAAATGTGCTGTAGAAAACTGTTGCAGTAAGAACTTCAGAATGTATGCATCTTATCACGGTCACTCACCTGACTAAAACCCAAAACTTCATTAACAAGTACATGTATTTTGAAAAAATAAGATTAAAATCTTTTACAGCATGAACAGGTATTAAGATAACTTGCTACTTGATTTTTATTTCATTGTTGTCTACTCCTGAAATATCATATTTAAAACATGTAATATCTGGCTTATAAGAACTATGATTTTGATATGGAGTTGAAAATAATGTGGGATAAAGTAATTCTGTACATGCATGTACATTTAGAATAAAAAAAAAAAATCCCACTGTATTTTCAAAAGTTGTCTGTTTTAAAGGTATCAGGGGTCTTCTTTTTTGATCTGGTATTAG
>JASEVX010000004.1:60876407-61077484 GCA_031761405.1 Serripes groenlandicus | reverse complement strand
AGTTTCTTTATAGTGTAGGTTCAGATCAGTCTATACCTGCACTCTGTATACTCAGAATCTTCACAAAAGTTGATAAAAGCTTCTAAAAAGCCTATGTAAGTGATATATGAGACGTCCCGCGAGAAAACCAATATTGTGGACTCTGCGTAAAGTATGGACCCGGGTCAGCCTAAGCACGCTGCGCAGGCTAACCCGGACAGACACTTCTCGCCTCCTGTGGATTTTCTGCTTTAAGGAGTTTTTTCTCTATACCTCGATCCCCCTGAGATGGAATGTGTCGGCCTGGATTAGCATGCACAGACTGTGCAGGCTGATCTGGGTGGATACATTACACAGAATCCTTAATGTTGGTTTTCTTGTGGGACGGCTCATATGTGAACTGTATGATCTGGTTTCACACTGTTCATAAACAAACAACTTGTAACTTTTCACACAGACAGGCCCAAATAAACAAACATTGCAAACATGCTTGGGATGCCATCATCATTTTTTTCCGCCTTTGCAATTTTTCTCCCCTTAGAGCAGTTACTAGTTTCTCCTCCTTTCAATAGTTGCACCTTTGATTGTAGGATTGAACACTTTGATTCACACAAAATAGAACTGATTTCATTCTTTATTTAAATTAACTGACCTTTTAGAATAACCAATCAAATATATGTATTTTAGTTTGGTAGAACCTTTAAATAACATGAGCTTTGATATTTATTTGTTAACCCTTTCCCTCATATAGACACTTTCTGAGGCCTGCAGCAGATGGCTTTTTGAAAACATAGAAACAAAAGAAGAAATTGCACAAAACGTGCAATTTCTCCTTTTGTCACAATGTTTTCCACTTTTAGTCATAGGTTATCCATTCAATTATAGAGATTTTCCATTTTTTGACAAGACATATATAAAGTCGTCTGCTGCAGAATTGTTGTATGAGGGAAAGGGTTAAAGCATATATGGCTACAATAGTTTCAATGTTGTAAACATGTTTTTGTAATGTTTATTTAATAGCCATTTCCTTGAATTTTCCAAGAAAGGTAAATTAAAACTCAGATTTAGCAAACTTTATAGTTTTCAATAAATGGTCTCAAAACGAATTTCAGCAGCGCTTCAGGTAATTTATGGTCAGAATTTCTTACAAGCATCATTCTGTGTTGATTATTTTGCACACAGTGTAGATTGGACAGTGCATTATTATGTGCATGTCACTGGTTGTAAATGCCCTGAGGTTGCTTTTCTATGAACTTAGAGGAATCACCATGGCCGAGTGTATAGCATCAGAGATTTAGAACAGGTGTCCTGGGTTCGATCCCAGTCGCAGCGGTCATGGTGGAGTGGCCTTGGGCAAGGCAGATTTCCTAGCCTAGTACTGGCTTGTTTACCCAGGGATCATGAATAAGTGAACTGTCGCCCTGATATAAAAGAAATATCGTGAAAAACGGAGTATATCCCAAAAAAGATAAGTCTATGAACTTAGATTCATTGTAAGAGCTGTCTGCCACTAAGGTAGCTGAAGGTAGATAAAACTGAACAAGGTAGTTTAAAATAAAATAAACAAAAAAACTTCATTTCTTATCAAATATTAATGGACTGGATTATTTAAAATTGTATTTTGTTTTATCTTAATTATTGCTTATGCTCTACTAATTATATGAAGAATTTTAATGTTTCAGAGTTATGCATTATATATAGAACTTTGAAGGCCAACTATTTAGGCTATAGCGATTATTATTATTGTTGTTTCAATGATAAATTACCACTACAAATGTTTTTTATATAGATTATTTCCCTATTTTCTTGAGCTTTAATAAGAGAAAATTCTTGTTTGAATTAAAAACTAGATTTAATTTACGAGCAAGTTTAAACAAAAAAAGAAGTTAGATATTAATACCCTAATATTATTCCTTTCCAAATTATGCAAATGCATTTTAATGCATGTAAAGGCAGGCACATTTTTTAAACATTTTGACAAAAGAAATAACTGCTGTTATACCTCATTAGATATATGTTGAATGGTTGTGCTGCAACTTTGACAAGATTTTATAAAAAAAGTTCAACATCTAGAACTAAATAATTGGAAGTGTATTTTTGATACAGAGTTTTTCCAAAAGAATTCAGATGCATTATAACCCAGTCAGAAGTTGTCTGTATTATCAGTAAATATAAATATAGCAATGTTAAATTCAGTTAAGTTCAAAGGATGATGTGTTTAGAAAGACTAACATTATATTACGTTCTATCTATATTGCTTGCATGAGGCATGTCATCATTCTTTTGTCAGGGGTGCATTTGTTTCTCATTTCAGTTAGAAACTGGATGCTCAAAGAAAGTTTAGAATAAAGTTCCATTCAATGTGAGTTCTAATTTTAAAGATGCTTTTTTTTCTGCATTACAGAAAGGCCTTCACAATCCTCCACCAGAACTTCCTGGCCAGTTTAGTTCATAGTAAGTAATTAACAAAATGTTTGCTTAATCCTTCCCTCATATAGACACTTTCCGACGCCTCTGCAGCAGACAGCTTTTTGAAAACATAGTGAAAAAAAAAAATATGGATATGATAATATTATAATCCATTCAAAAGCAGCTGCAATATCGTGCTGTTTTCCATAGCATATTTATATTATATAATCGATAGAAGCTGTTATAAACCCTTTGACATAAAATTAACACAAACAACAAATCTGCAACAGGCAACTTCGGATTTTAACATCAAGGCAAAAATACTGAAAATCTATTTTAATGAAAGTATCATTATTTAAGAGTTGAAAACATTGTGCCCAATGGGGAAATTTCTCAAAATAAGCCAATTTCCCTATAACCTTTTTGTCTTTGAGAGTTGTCAGTGTTGCAGATATGCATGTGCATAGTGAAAAAAAGGGTTAAAGTATTGCAAACCCCACCCACAGGGCGGCTGAATTGATTTTCCCATTTAACCATTTCCCACGCCAAGACACATTTTAAGGTATCTGCAACGTTTTAAAACAATTTGCAACTAAATTAAGGAGAAAAATGGAGCAATTTCTCTTTTTCCTGACATTGTTTTCAACTACGATATGTATCAAAGTTAAACTTCCAAGGTTCCAGTAGGTAAATTTTCCTCATGTGTTATCAAAGCAAATGACTGGAAATTAAGTGAGTGAACGTAATAAAGTACAATGAAAGACAGCTTGAACCGTCAATATTTATAGTGTCATTCTGAAGCTTTCATCAAAATAAATGGTGCATCCTAGTTATTTTAACACTTTACACTGTTATTTACTATATAAGTTGGTTATGTTGTTCAACCTGTTATATTTGATATGGCAGTTCTACCATAAATTTGTTGCAACTTGGCACCAAAATACTACCCCACATACAACAAATCTACAGCAGACAACTTTAACCCTTTCCCACTTGCAGACGCATTCCGACGCGTTTGCAGCAGACGTCTTTTGAAAACATAGTGACAAAAGAAGAAATTGCACAAAACGTGCAATTTCTCCTTTTGCCACAATGTTTTCCACTTTTAGTCATAGGTTATCCATTCAATTATTGAGATTTTTTATGTTTTGACAAAATACGTTTAAAGTCGTCTGCTGCAGAATTGTCGTATGTGGGAAAGGGTTAAAACACATATCCTGGCAAAATTTGGAAAATGTCCATAAATGGGAGTTTGATTATTAAATTATAGAGTTGAAAACATTGTGGCAAAAGGAGAAACTGCTCGTTTTGAGCAATTTCTTCTTCTGTCGCCATTTTATCAAAAAGTTGTCTGCTGCAGACGTCAGAATGCATCTGCAGGTGGGAAACAAAGGATTATTCCTTTAGCTGCTTGAACTGATTGTGTGAAGCTTGCGCCACCTGAGAGTAAGCGTGTTTGTGCTGACACTCTGACCAGGCTCTGTGTACAACGCAACATTTTTATCTTGATATTCCGAGAGTTCAGGATATTATGAACTCTACCACTTGATGCAAACTGGACAAGTCTATTTCAAAAATTCAGTATGATCAAATTACATTATCAAATAGTTGAAGCTTGAAACAAGTTTTTAATTATCGGTACAGAAAAATGAGACATATTATGGAGAGAGCAGATTCAATGGTTTCATTTCATCATTCTGTTGTCAATTAAAGCTAATTGTCCTGATTGTTAACACTTTCCTACATAATATTATAAGAAATCCTCAGACATAAATATTGAATATCTCAGTTTATGAAATTTATATATTGAATGAGTTGTAAACAATGTGGTCATAGTAGAAATTCCTCATTATAAGCAATTTCTTCTTGAGCCACTCTGAGTATCTACAAAAGTTGTCTGCTGCTGCTACGGTATGGTATTTGTGAAAAGATTAAGGAATAAGCAACGTACAAGAATAGAAAAGGGTCAAGTTATTTTATACTTGCCTGATAAAGTGATAAAACTGGGCTTCATTGTAGTGATATCTTTTTTATGGGTAATGAAATAATTATGTATGCCAGATAATCTCCTCATTCAACCTTTCCCATTTACAACGAATCTGCAGCAGTCGACTTTTAAATCATCTCGGCAAAAATATGGAACATTTCATGAATTGAAAGTACAGCTTTTGAATACAGTTGAAAACATTGGTGCAAAAGGAGAAATTACTCAATCTGAGCGAATTTTTTTCTTTGGCTACAGTAATTTTTTAAGAGACGTCTGCTGCAGATCTGTCGAAATGCATCTGCAGGTGGGAAAGGGTTAAACGTAAATTATACCCCAATTATACATCCAGACACTTTCTTGCTGGATGCAGATAAATTCCTGCTTTATGTCTTTCAAGCAATTTTGACAGAAACAAGGACAAGATCATATTTAACCTTTTCACACATACAGCAAATCTACAGCAGAAGATTTTGAAAAATGTCTTGGCAAAAGCACAGAATATCGTTTTTATTAAAAGAACAATAATTGAATAGAGTTGAAAACATTGTGACAAAAGGAGAAATTGCATTTTTTAAGCTATTTCTCTTTTTTTTGTCGCCAATTTTTTGTTTTCAAAAAAGCTGTCTGCTGAAGAGGAATCAGAAAGCATCTCTATGCGGGAAATGGTTAACCCTTTCCCTCATATAGACGCTTTCTGACGCCTCTGCAGAAGACAGCTTTTTTAAAACATAGTGACAAAAGAAGAAATTGCTCAAAACGAGCAATTTCTCCTTTTGACACAATGTTTTCCGCTTTTAGTCATAGGTTATCCATTCAATTATAGAGATTTTCCATTTTTTTACAAAATATGTTCAAAGTCGTCTGCTGCAGAAATGTCGTATGAGGAAAAGGTTTAATGCTTTTGCAAAGCTTAGAGAATGTTACCATATTTCCTTGGTTATTATGACAAGCAAATCAGTAAAACCATGCATGGATGCTCCCCAAATGGGTTTTGAATTCCCCCTTCCTCATAAACAGACACTTTCTGAAGTCTCACATGATGAGCAATTTCTCTTTGTGCCACTTCCAATTATTGAGATTTCGCAAATCATTGCCCTTAGGTTTTCAAAGTCATCTGCTGCAGATTTGTTGTATTTAAGGGTTAAACTTCCGCTAAAGTTTCATTGAATTCTAGTCAGCAAGTGCAGAGAAATTCTAATCTGGACACCACACTTATGCATGCCAGATTATGCAGATGCTGCACTTGATATTCTTTGGGGAGTATTTTAAAATGAAATGTCACCGTATCAAAACAGGTCATAGTGTAGATCTGTAAGTATTAAAACAGGTCATAGTGTATCTGTTTACCATTACAAGGTTCATTATCACTTCAAAAATAATTATGGCTTTACACACTGTATATATAGCTGAACAAAGCCAAAACTTCGAACATAACTTTTAGCAGCATTTCTTTTGAATACTATGACTTTATTAAGAGCAATTTCCTTGTAAAGTCAAGTCCTTAGCTCACCTGAGTTTTAAGTGCTTATGGTGATCCATTGTATTGGCCTGCATGATGGTGTGTCATTCAGATGTTCAATGTCAATTTACTGTTTATTAGCTCTCCTATTCGAAAAAATAGGGGAACTTATGTACTTACCCCAGCGTCCGCGTTGGCGTTGGTGTTGGCGTTGCCAGCTTAGTCAAACCTTTAAAACTTCACACACTTATTCAGGGTCATTAGGTGACCTTGTATGTCAAGTCCCATAACTCTGGATGGATTTTTACTGAATTGTGCCCCTTTTTGGACTTAGAATTTTGGTCAAACCTTTGCGTGCAAGGCCTTTTCTCAGACACTGTGTATGCTGTTGCTTTGAAAATTCACACACTTATTCATGGTCATTGAATGACCTTGTATGTCAAGTCCCATAACTCTGGAATTGATTTTGATGGAATTGTGCCCCTTTTTGGACTTAGAATTTTGGTCAAACCTTTGCATGCAAGGCCTTTTCTCAGACACAGTGTATGCTGTTGCTTTGAAACTTCACACACTTATTCAGGGTTATTAGATTATAAAGGCCCAAAAGGGCCTGTATTGACTTTGTTAACATTTGCATGCAAGTATTGAAAAGGTATATTATCTTGCAATAGGTGATACTGTGTGACTTTACCTAATGCTATAACTGTTCTGAAGTAGGCCCTGATAGGCGAGCTATATTGCCCTCCGACAATTCTTGTTTAAATGATGTCTTCTCCTAAACAGTTGTTGGATCTTGCAAATATGACGTCAAAAGTCACGAGGTATACACACACTGTTATTATTATGATCAATTTCTTTTCTTGCAACAATTAATGATTTCAAAATCTGTGTGCTGCAGAGGCAGCAGAAAGTGCCTGTATGCGGGAAAGGGTTAAATGGCTCAAGTAGTTCATCATTTAGAAGGAGTCAAGCAGTAAAGAGCAACTTCATAATGCACAGATTTTGTTGTAACCCTTTCCCTCATATAGACAGCTTTTTGAAAACAAGGTCACAAAAGAAGAAATTGCAAACGAGCAATTTCTCCTTTTGCCACATTATGTTTTCTACTTTTAGTCATAGGCTGTCCATTCAATTATAGAGATTTTACATTTTTTGACAAAATATGTTCAAAGTCGTCTGCTGCAGAATTGTCATATGAGGGAAAGGGACAATGCAGCTGAATATAAATAACTTTATAGCAAATATAACTCAGCTTAAATGTTGTGACAGTTTACCTAATTTTCTGGTTTTCTGGTTTTGTGATTAAGATCATTTGCATATTAAATAAGGTTTACTAAGCTGTAACATTGTGATAAGGCATTTTATACACTGGCTGTTTGGGATAAGATCAAATTCGGTCATTCCACTGATTTAATGATTATAAATTATTGGTTACTGTGTGTTCTGTTAAGCTAAAGAGTGACTTAGATCTCCAAAAACGCTGTAGTATGTTAATTTAGTGGTTTTGTGGTAAAAAAATGTGAAAACTTAATAATGGATGTTTTTGACATAGTCAAAGTGCATATACATTTTGTATTAATATTTGCTATATGTTATTTGATTATAGTAAATGCTATTTAATGACCATTATCTGAATTGGGCAATTTAAATCTGTTTAACACCATTAAAACTTTCCCTCATACGCCAATTATGCAGCAGAAGACTTTGAACATATTTTGTCAAACAATAGAATATCTCTATAATTGAATGGATAACCTATGACTAAAAGTGGAAAACATTGTGGCAAAAGGAGAAATTGCTCGTTTTGAGCAATTTCTTCTTTTGTCACTATGGTTTCAAAAGGCCGTCTGCTGCAGAGGTGTCAGAAAGTGTCTATATGAGGGAAAGGGTTAAGGAAAATCTTAACCTCACTCAGGCTCTATGGGAAGAAAAATGTTTCAAATTTAAATCAATGTTATGCTAAGTAGATTATAGTAGGCATCATCTGGGCAATTAAAACTATGAATATTTTCAATAACTGATCGAAAGTATTATTTTGAGTAGAGTTTTGAACATTGTGGTAAAAGGAGATGTTATACTCATCAATGAGCAATTTCCCTTTTTTACACAATTATTTCAAAAGTTGAAAGCAGATGCCACAATGTTTTCAAAAGTCGTCTGCTGCAGATGTGTCAAATTGCGTGTGCATGAGTGAAAGGATTAATGTGATAACTGTTATTATTATACCTCAGTTAAAATAATATAACATGAGCAACTTTGATGTGCGCACGGTTCGGCAAAAATAAAGCCGCAAAATCCGCGTTTTAAACTACCGAAATTCGTTTGACAAGGTGAAGGTCGTATGTACATTATACAGCCGACAAAATAATTGTTTGCAAACAAAAATGACCTCTCATCGCTTCGCAACGCTTTCTGACGAAGAATTGAAACTTTTGATGGAAGTAAAAGACTCAAAAAGCACAAAAAGAACTGTTCAAAGAAGTGCTGAACTGTTTCGTCAGTCTTTAGGCGAGGAAAACAGTGATTTTGAAAAATTTCAGAAAAATATTTGTTTTTTCGGTACAATAAAATAAATATCACATTCCTGTGACGGCGCTATTAAAAATTGTAAACCTTCGAAAAATAATATTGACCTTGGCGTTGCCTCGGTCAAAATTATTTTTCGAAGGTTGACAATTTTATATTATTATAGTATGTCTTGCCGGCTAATGAGGTGCACAGGGAAAACATTTAATATTTAGTGAGAATTAATCACATGCACAACAAACATTACCTAAGTATTACCTTATAAACTGTTAGCATATGTTAAATAAACACCCTATAAACTACAAAGCAGTTCTGGAATAAGAAACATGAAAGAGAATCATTAATGAACTTGGAACTATTTTGTAGCTTTAACCTAATAACCTGTTCATCATTAACCATAACCCTTTCCCACATACAGCAAATATGAAGCAGATATGACTTTGAAACATACCCACACAGAAAATAAGAATAGAGTTTAAAAAACTTTGTGAATATTGAGCAATTTCTCCATTTTCCATAATGTTGTCCAAATTCGTCTACTGAAGAGGTGTAGCAAGCATCAGGGATAAACAATACATGTCCACTTTATAAAATTATTCATATCTTTACTTTTGTTTTACATGAGATAACACGATGAATGTTAGTCCCTATCAGACTAGTGTATGTGTAAGAAGTTCAATCTTGTATTCATGTTTATTGTCTTAAAACTATCAAAGTTAATCTAAATAAGGGGCTAAATAAGGGTTCATTTGATCATCATCATCAATCAATACTGTATAATTAATGCTTTTAGAACCTTGTGAAATTGACCCTGTATTATGAGTGTTTTATTTATGTCAGTTACCATGACTCTTGACAATATCATTTGATTGATTTATTGATGATAAACAAATTAAATGTTGGGTAATTGAGGTAACCTATGATTTAATTTTATGACCATTCTACTTATGATGATGAGGAATCCGCTATGGCCGAGTGGTTTAGCATCAGGGATTTGAAATTGGTTGTCCTGGGTTCTTTTCCCAGTCGTGGTAGTCATGCTGGAGTGCTCTTGGGCAAGGTGCATTTCCTAGTTACTACTGGTTTGGTTACCCAGGGATCATGATAAGTAAAGTATCCCTGTGATAAAACGGAAATTATGTTGAAAACTGTGTATATAAAACCCAAATTAAAAAAAAATATGATACCAATTTGACACAAGTTTTGAATCATTGTATAAAAAATAAAATAGTTTGACCTTTTTCTGATTGTTTATGTTAACAGATATTTATAAACATCGGCCCATATTATGTTAGCAGATTATGCCATCTACTTAAGAAAGAAAATAATACTAATGTTTAGGAACAAGATAGGCCCACAGTTTATTATTCACGTCAGTTGCTGCTTCCTCCTAAGGTGTGGAAGGTTGCGGGTTTGTTCCCCAGCTGGGTTATACGAAATACTTAAAAACATTTTAGTAATGGCTTTCTTCCCGTGAGGCTTGGCGCTCAGGATTGTGTGCCTTAGCCTTATGATTGACTCGATGGTGTCGGGATAAATGGACCAATATTTATAGTACTGGTAACTTACCCAAGAAATGATGTGATTTAACTGAAAAATTGTTGGAAGCAGCATTAAACACCAAACAAACTATGCTGCTTCTTTAACCCTTTCCCTCATACGACAATTCTGCAGCAGAAGACTTTGAACTTATTTTGTCAAAACATAGAAAATCTCCATAATTGAATGGATAACCTATGACAAAGAGTGGAAAACATTGTGGCAAAAGGAGAAATTGCATGTTTTGTGCAATTTCTTCTTTTGTCACTATGTTTTCAAAACGCCGTCTGCTGCAGAGGCGTCAGAAAGCGTCTATATGAGGGAAAGGGTTAATTAATGGTAAAGATTCATGAGAAATACAATTGACCAATGGTTTAGGATGCTTTTACTTCGTTTTGTTTGCTTGAAACAATTTGACTCATTTTAATATCAGAAGTCTCAGCTGTGGACTAGTTGGTAGTAAAGGTGTTTCTCACCTAAAGATGCATATATGCAGCAATATAATGAGTTACTTCTCCTTTTTTCCACAATGTTTACAACCCCATACAATATATAATACTTTCAATATTTTAGATTTTTCATATTCCTGCCTACATGTGTTCAAAGTCGCCTGCTGCAGATTCGTTGTTTGTGGGAATTAAAGAGCTAATGTTGATTCCATGACTTTCACAGGTAGAGCTGACACTGTGAAAGTCAATAATCAGAACAAAAACATCTGCTGATTTGCATAACCATTGTCACGTCCTTTGTTCTTAGGTGTAAAAAATCTTCAATTTTAGGATTACCTGACTGGCATGGAAGTAATTGTAAAAGCGTCTTGTATTTAGTGTTTGATGTTCATTAGGATCGTGGCTGGGTTTGTTTCCTCTGTGGTGGCTGTTTTGGATATTGGACCTAAGCATAAGTCAGAACTTATACCTGTTGTGGGAAAGGGTTCAGATGTAGTAGCAACAGTTTTGTATGAAACGTACACCAACATTATTTAAACATTCTGGTAGATTATTTCTGATAATTAACTGACTTGGCGATATTTGATATTTTCATGTGATAATTATCATAATATTTGAATAAGGGCTTTTTTTTTTCAGCACAAAAATAGATTCTTTTTATCAAACAGAATATATTAACAGTATTATACTCAGAGATAAAATATTTACTTACAGATTGCTCATGACACCTTTTTTACGCTTCTGCTGCACAATCAACTTTTTTGCCGGATTGCTCTAGCAATTCCGGTCTATAGATTGGCGTTAAAGTTTCAGGTTTAGGCAAAATCTCAGCACTGGAAAGGATTACAAACTTGAAACTTTGCCTGATTTCTATGGTTACTTTGACCTTGACCTTAGTTTATCGATTTTCATTGTCAAATTGCCGTCAATCCGGCCTTACCGTCTTCTCGGTTTCTTGTTGAAAACATAATGTGACTTATATGAGCAATTTCTCCATATGCCACAATGTTTGCAACTCTTTTCAACTTTTTGCTCATACTGTCTCAAAGTGGTCTTCTGCAGATTTGTTGTATGTAAAAAGAGTAAATTTGTCTGTATTTGGCAGAACGGTATGAAGTTAGCAATCAGGTAAATGACACTGTACGAAAGGACTACCATACCTGAATGTAAGAAAATGGATGTATTTATGACAATTTTCTGCTTGCTAGATCTTAGTTATGTGAACAGTATCATAGTGCTCATTTTACATCTCAAATTGATTATACCTTGTAATTGACTTATCTAGCTGCCTTTTAACCCCGCTTAACATCATACATTAATTCTGCAGCAGATGACTTATAAACATCTCGAAAAAATATTTGAAAGAAGTTGCTCGTTTTGAGCAATTTCTCCTTTTGTCAAGATGTTTTCAAAAGTCATCAAGAACAGACCCCCCTTTCCCATTTGCATATATACACATTTTGACTTTTCTGCAACAGACAGCTTTTGAAAACATTGTGAAATTAAGGGGAGATTATAGTGCTCATAATCCTTTGCCACAATGTTATTCCATATTTTGCCTAAATGTTTTGAAAGTCGTCTGCTGCAGATTTGTTGCATGTCTGGAAGGGTTAATTCCTGGGTGCATTATATATAACCCTTTCCCACTAATAGATGCATTTTGACGCATCTGCAGCAGACAGCTTTTTATAAACATGGTGACCAAAGAAGAAATTGTTTAAAACAAGCAATTTCTCCTTTTGTCCCCATGTTTTTAACTCTGTTCAATTTAAAGGGAGTTTCCAATTGTTTTCGGGTATGTTTTGAAAGTCGTCTGCTGCAGATTTGTTGCATAGTATTTGTGAAAGGGTTAATTCCTGAGTCGATTATATATAGTTGGTGGAGAACATTGTTTATCAGTTGTTAATTGTTAGTAATATGACTAAATTCCTTGTTAGTAACCATATATAACACCTGACACATTGATCAATGATTAAACTGTTTCTACAGCAACACAATTATTACTGGGTCACTTTTATTACCGATGCTCTTTGTCCCTATACATTATGGGAATTAGTTGAAAACCTTTCCAACATACACAACAAATCTGCAGCAGACGACTTTAAAAACAGAGTAGCAAATACCTGAAAAATCTCCATAAAAGATAGCTTAATTGTTAAATAAAGTTGAAAATATTGTGGCCAAAGGAGAAATTGCTCATCATGAGCAATTTCACCTTTGGCCACAATGTTTTCAAAAGTCGTATGCTGCTATTGCGTCAAAATGTGTCTGCAGGTGGGAAAGGGTTAAAACCTTTCCAACATTCAACAAATCTGTTGCACTGAGGACCTTTGAAGATTTGTACATTAAAAATGTTAAAAATATCTCTGAATGAAAGTGTAATTATTAATTATAATTGAAAACATTGTGGCAATTTGAGAAATTACTCATGAGCAATGTCTCCTTGTACCAAAATGTTTTGAAAACTTGTATGCTGCAGATACGTATGCAACATGTGTCTGCAGATGGGAAAATGTTAAATAAATCAAATGTTGAAAAATCTGTATTATTAAATTGTATGATTTTTGAAGAAAATGATATCAAAAGCAAAATACATTTTATAACCGGGGGAGGGGGGGGGGGGGGGGGGGGGGGGGGGGGGGGGGGGGGGGAAGTTAGATGTCATGATAAGTCTTGGCTTTTTAATTTCCGTGGTATTTTCTGCAGTAACCTGTTATACAGGTAATGTGAAGGGCACTCAGTATTAGTACAAGGGTTAATTGATTGGTTTCTTTTAGCTTGAAGCACTGCATCAAAGTACCTTTAGTTTAGGTATGTTTCACTGTTTGTCAGAGAGAGGATAACTAAGGTTCACAATTTATGTTTGTGTTATGAAAAGGTTTGAATCTTTAATTATGCGAATATTTAAAAAAAAAAATTGTGCAAATTAAGCAGAGTGATCGAGGTCGGAGTGAATATGGGAATATTACATGAAGTAAATATTTGGTTGTGATTTAAATAAAGTGATAATGTTTGTGAACTGCAAGGGAGAATGTAGAAAGTGAATATTAAAGTGAATATTAAAGATGTACCATAAAGATACTGTAAATAGTGCATTGTTAATTTCGTCTGGAGTGATAATTATTTTTGTGTTTTTTTCGTTGTTATTGCATCAAATGTAAATGGCTTAATTGAGGGAAATCATTACAAGCTTTTACACAATGTCATACAACACATCTCATATTGTAAATCCCTATAGAGGAAGAAAATTTATTGTATATTTTTGAAAACCATTCTGGAAAAAGGAGAAATTGTTCATTGTGAGCAATTTCTAATTTTGCCACTCATGCTTTCAAAAGTCATTTGTTGCAGATGCATCAAAAAGTATCTGCATGCTGGAAATTTTAAGGGGTTGAAAAAAGATGATTTGAATTTGAATTATGAATGGCTGCATTATATAGATTGTTACGTGTACATGGAGAATATTTTAAGTATTTCACTTAAATAAGCAGCCTTTTAACCCTTTCCCTCATATAGACGCTTTTCGACGCCTCTGCAGCAGATGGCTTTTTGAAAACATAGTGACAAAAGAAGAAATTGCACAAAACGTGCAATTTCTGCTTTTGCCACAATGTTTTCCACTTTTTGTGATAGGTTATCCATTCAATTATAGAGATTTTCTATGTTTTGACAAAATTTGTTCAAAGTCGTCTGCTGCAGAATTGTTGTATCAGGGAAAGGGTTAAATCACTCATTTTTATTAGCGGAAAGCTTTTGACATCACAATAAGCAAGTTATACCTTTTCCCACAAGTATAAGTGGAAAAAACTTAGACTGCCTCACTCCGATGTAGCGGATTCGAGTCCCATGCATTATCAGTAAAAACTATCAACTTTAATATTAAAAATAAAAAAAAGTAACAAAAGGGAATAATTCTTACATTGGAGAGGATGGAGTTATTAGTCGCCGGGCAGAAGCCCGCGACTTCTATTTTTAATAGCTTTTCGGAAATCACATGGGAGGGCGGCTTATTATTAGAAAGAAACAAATCTAGATGATTTGAACATATTACAATTGTGGTTGTTTACGAACACTAATAAATGACACATCTAAAATGAAATAAATATTCCGATTTTTTAATGTTTGCAGTTTTTTTTATTTCACTCGCATTTAAGTTTTTTGTCTTATTTACGAAGACAAAAGTGGTCCCTTCAAGACGTGAACCAACACCCCCTAATGCAGACTCTTATGTGTCATCATTGAGGTCAATTTCGGATTCTCCTTTTAATAGCAATTTTAACTTACTAAATGTTGTTTTCATGTTCAAAGAGATGTCTTGATTTGTGTAGAATTCATTTAATAATGTTAATCCATGAATATCTAAAGTAGGAACTGTTTCTAAGCTAAATATAGACCCTATTCTGTTGTGTAGTTTCGTGACCTTTAACATCGATTTTCGCGCATGCGCATTTCGATATGAAAAAAGCGAGTGATATTATTTTATTTTAGACAAGTACAAGACGAATGTTTGACGCAAAGCGTCAAAGAGAAGCCGCAATATTTCGTTGTACATGTAGAAATAAGAAAAAAAGAACATTTTTAAATCCACAAACAATAGAACAATTTAAACTGTAGACGGTAATGCTGATATATTTCTCCTTTTGAAGACTTTTGTTTTCTTCAAATTACCTCCCTTTAAAGCAATACCAGGATATTTACCTTGTGATTCGAATAAGATTGACAAACATTGAAATTATATGAATGAATACTATTATTTAAATAAGTAACAACAGCAAAATTAAATTTAAGCCAGATAAATGTGTACACATTTCGTTAATTTTTTATAGATACCCTAATGTATAGGTATGTATATAAAATTTATAAGCAAATGTTTTCATTACTACGTTCCCAATGTTTGAATAGACTAAGGAAAGTCAAGAATACATAAATAAATCAATGCAGTCTTTTCCGGCGACATTGATGCCTTGCATCAACTTTCTCTTGTTGATAAAGGGAAATAACTAAAAATACCTCAAAGGCATGAAAGAGTAAAGGTTCTTATAAGTAACATTTTGTTGTTACGTACACTAGGATAATTTATGTTTCAGTTTAAACATATTTTATTTCGATGACTTACAACATATTTTAACACCAGAGAATTTAATACCAAAGGATTGGAATGAATGAATGAATGTATATATTGTTTTATGGTGCATCGACAGCTAAGGTCATTTAGCGCGCAATTAAATTTAATTATTCATGATCCCTGGGTATCAAAGGATTGGAAAGGAAGCTACGTAATTCTAGCTTATTAGGTTCCTCTCCTGTAACAGGATATTTAACAAACAGTAGTATTGGTAGTCTACCCAAGAAAGACCAAAATACATGTAATATGGAAAGCAGCACAAAACAATATTCAATTTCTTACATAATATTTTTTCTGCCAAATCTTATTGTAATGCTTCTTCTCTTCTTTTCTCAAACACCTTATCACAATAATCTATAGAACATTGAGACACTGGTATATTGATTTTAAATGGAACTGAATTCGTACAATTAAATTTACTTTCACTTTGAACAGCCTTAACCCTTTCCCTCATATAGACGCTTTCTGACGCCTCTGCAGCAGACAGCTTTTTGAAAACATAGTGACAAAAGAAGAAATTGCACAAAACGTGCAATTTCTCCTTTTGCCACAATGTTTTCCACTTTTTGTCATAGGTTATCCATTCAATTATGGAGATTTTCCATGTTTTGACAAAATACGTTCAAAGCCGTCTGCTGCAGAATTGTCATATGAGGGAAAGGGTTAATTCTCCCTTTCCTACTTACAACAAAGCTGCAACTTTGAAAATCTCTATAAATGAAAGCTTAATTATTCTTAGAGTTGTATACATTGTAACAAAAGGAGAAATTGCTCCATCATTATGAGCCAATAATTTCTTCTTTTGCCACAATATTTCCAAAGGTTGTCTGCTGCGAATTCCTCTGTAGGTGGGAAAGTGTTTAACCCTTTTCCCTGATACGACAATTCTGCAGCAGACCACTTTGAACATATTTTGTCAAAACATAGAAAATCTCTAATTGAATGAAAAACCTATGACTAAAATGGGAAAATATTGTGGCAAAAGGAGAAATTGCTCGTTTTGAGCAATTTCTTCTTTTGTCACCATGTTTTCAAAAAGCCGTCTGCTGCAGAGGCGTCAGAAAGAGTCTATATGAGGGAAAGGGTTGATTAAGTGTCTTCAAACCTTTGATCACTGAATTAATTCAAGTTAAATTCCATGATCAGCTAGATAATTTTCACATAAAAGCGATTATTTGTTCCTTTGAAAATGTGTAGCAAATTAACCATTTCCTCATAATTTATTTTTGCAGCAGACAACTTTGTTAACATCTAGGCAAATATATTGAATTAATCTCTAAAATGAAGATATAACTATTGCATAGAGTTGCCTTAAATTGTTTCAATGTTTTCTAAAGTCTTCTGCTGCAGATGCGTCATTTGTATTATTGTACAAGAAGATGAGGTATTGGGTTGGATCCCCGGTTGGGTTATACCAAAGACTTTAAAAATGGTAGTAATGGCTGCCCTCCTTAACGCTCAGGGTTGTGGGGTTAGCATTAATTACTACTGACTGGCTGCATGGTGTTAGGATAAATTGCCTCTGCAGCAGACGTCTTTTGGAAAACATAGTGCCAAAAGAAGAAATTGCTCAAAACGAGCAATTTCTCCTTTTGCCACAATGTTTTCCACTTTTAGTCATAGGTTATCCATTCAATTATAGGGATTCTCTATTTTTTGACAAAATATGTTCAAAGTCGTCTGCTGCAGAATTGTCGTATGAGGGAAAGGGTTAAATATAATGGAAAGTGGTGTAAAACACCAAACGATCAATCAATCAATGTATTTATTGTACTGAGATTTTACATACAGTGACGTATTTTTGCAAAGTTTATTTTAAAGTCGTCTGCTGCAGATTAGTTGTATGTGGGAAAGGGTTAACACTGTCCCCTTTCCCTCATATAGACGCTTTATGACGCCTCTGCAGCAGACGCCTTTTTGAAAACATAGTGACAAAAGAAGAAATTGCTGAAAACAAGCAATTTCTCCTTTTGCCACAATGTTTTCCACTTTGAGTCATAGGTTATCCATTCAATTATAGAGATTTTCTATTTTTTGACAAAATATGTTCAAAGTCGTCTGCTGCAGAATTGTTGTATAAGGGAAAGGGTTAAAGGGCTATAGTGTGCAAATGTGTCTCTTCTATTATCAGTATGAAAGGTTTAAGTTGTCTCAAGAATGAACTCCAACTGATAAAACCGTTCTTTAAACATAATTTGACCATAATCATTGAGCAGTGTCAAGACTGTATAACCGTGGATTTGTTGACGGAGGGATAAAAACAAATAAGGTCACAACGTTTGTCATAACTCGGATTCACTCAGGTGACCTGTCTATATATCCTAGGAAGTTTTAACTATTGAGATTTTTTTTTTGCTGAAAGAAATATATAGATATATGCTGGTAAAAAAGTGGCACTGATTTTTTTTTTGGGGGGGGGGGGGGAATGTGTGCTGATGAAAAAAACCAAGATTTTACTGGATATAAGCTTTTGATAAAGAAATTTTTTTTTTTGCCTAGTGGGAAAAGTGAAGATATTTTTAAAAACAAACACTATGTTGTTGGTGCTTATCACAGTGATATCTTCTGAACGCCAACAGCATTGAGGTTAAGGAAATAGTTGTGGAGTGAAATATGTGTTTACATTACCGGATCGTGCATATATATTTCGAAACCGGGTGTCCCGGGTTCGATCCCCAGTCGCGGCACTACGGTCATGGTGGAGTGCCCTTGGGCAAGGCACATTTTCTAGCCTAGTACTGGTTTGTTTACCCAGGGATCATGAATAATTAAATTTAATTGCGCGCTAAATGACCTTAGCTGTCGATGCGCCATAAAACAATATACATTCATTCATATATATTCCTATGATTAAGCTTAAAGCCTTAAAGGATGTAGCATCTGGTGGTCACTGTTCAGTATAAAGTCTGTCTGAACAGCTGACTGACCAGCTGACTGACCAGTTAAAGTGGACATGATTAATTAGATAGGTCTTTGTAATAGGTCCTTAGTGTCTTATGGATAATGATGCATGTGAATTATATGACAAACTGCTGACATTGTCGGATTTATGATTTGTTTTCAAAGATCTTTTACACAGGACTGTTTCCCTTTCCCACTTGCTAATGCATTTTGACACATCTGCAGCAGGTGCTTTTTGAAAACATTGTGGCAAAAGGAGAAATTGCTCATGTTGAGCAATTTGTTCTTTTGCAACAATGTTTTCATATCTACTGACCATATAATATTATTACGTTCATTAATAGAGACTGTCCATTGCTTTCTCTTAGTAATCTGCTGTGGATTTACCTGTTACCTGATGCGCTAGTTTTAGAGTTGTCTACAAGTAAAATGTCTTACGAAATAATTGTAATAAATGTTCTGGCAAGCTGGAAATGTAATTGTGATGCATAGTTGGTAGTAAATTGTTAGAAAAAGATAAATTCCTCCTTTAACCCTTTCCCTCATATGACAATTCTGCAGCAGACGACTTTGAACGTATTTTGTCAAAACATAGAAAATCTCCATAATTGAATAGAAAACCTATAACTAAAAGTGGAAAACATTGTGGCAAAAGGAGAAATTGCACGTTTTGTGCAATTTCTTCTTTGTCATTATGTTTTCAAAAAGCTGTCTGCTGCAGAGGCGTCCGAAAGCGTTTATATGAGGGAAAGGGTTAAACCTAGTTTTTTATAACTCACAATGTTTTCCAAAGTTGCCTGCTGCAGTGAGATGTCAAAATTTGTCTGAATCTGAGAAATATTTATCCCTTTCCAAAAATCAACGGGGCATTCTGCCGCTGACGTTTTTCGAAACATTGCAACTTAAGGTGAAATTGTTCAAAATAAGAACATTCTCCTTCTGCCACAACATTTTCATCTCTGTTATATAGTCATTATACTTACATTAATTTTGTAGAGCTAAGACTTCCCATAATTTTGCCAAGGTATTTTCTGTTGTCTCCTAGCTGCAGCTTTGCTGTATGCACTAAAAGGTTAACTCTTTCCCACATACAACATTTAATCTGCATCAGACGACTTTGAAAACATAGTGACAAAAATCTGAAAAATCTCAATACAAGATAGCTTAATTGTTAAATTAAGTTGAAAACATTATGGCCAAAGAAGAAATCATGAGCAATTTCACCCTTGGCCACAATGTTTTCAAAAGTCATCTGCTGCTATTGCGTCTGTAGGTGGGAAAGGGTTAATTATTAGCTTTCCAATACAATGGTTGTAAAGTCAATGTGTCTTTGTAAGTAGATGGATAAACAAGGAAAGAAATGAAACTCAAGGACTACTAATGTCACAGGACTCTCTGTTCTTGGACGATTGTGAGTTATGTGTTCAGATTCTAAAGGATGAAACACCAAGGATATATATGATGTGTATTTAAGTGTTTAATTAGTGTATTGTGTTTGCAAATTAATGTGTTCAGTATGATGCAATTAATTGAAAGACTGTATAATAGGTAAGTGTCCAAGATATTTTCTTTCTCTTAAAACTTTCCTGCATACAGATGCTATCTGACGCACCTGTAGCATACAGGCTTTGAAAAAAATATTGTGTCAAACGGTTAAATTGCTCATAATGAGCACTTTTTCATTTTTCCATAGTGTTTTCAACTCTATTTAATAAATCCACTCTCATTTATTGGAGTTCTGCACATTTGTGTCCATATGTTTTCAAAGTAATCTGTCGCAAATTTGTTGTATGTGGGAAAGTTTGAATTTATTCTAATATCAATTTGATAGAAAATGTTACAGTTACATTACTGCTGCATTGGTGCAATACATGTAAAATTAATAACTACCGTATGATTTAACATTTATTTCGAAGAAAGCTTCAAAATGACACAAGAATATTGATGGACTGGGCCTATCATTTTGACTTAACTGTTTACTTGTCATTATATTCTATAGCTAGAGTCCTCAATGCTCTAACACTTTCCCACATATACTTCTATATGTTGGAAGGGCTAATAACATATATGGTAAATTTTCCATTTCCTGCAGAGGCATTATAGAAAGCGTCTGTATGTTGGAAAGGGTTAAGATTAGCTAAATAATGGTTGTACCTCCATTCTCCATATTGTTTTCCTGTATAGAATATGTGCACATATAGATAAGTGCATGTGAGTCTGACTGGCTTTTGTTTTGAAACGTGCATTTTATCGGTCAGCATTTGCATCGCTACATGCATTTCATTTGTCAAGGTGATGGTTATATAATTACATAGATTTGAATGAAACTGAATCACATTAAAAAATAGAACATCCAATACAGAGTTAAATTTACCCTTTCCCTCATACGACAATTCTGCAGCAGACGACTTTGAACATATTTTGTTTGGATAACCTATGACTAAAAGTGGAAAACATTGTGGCAAAAGGAGAAATTGCTCGTTTTGATCAATTTCTTCTTTTGTCACTATGTTTTCAAAAAGCCATCTGCTACAGAGGCGTCAGAAAGCGTCTATATGAGGGAAAGGATTAATTCGTCAGTTGTTGTGTTAGTATGATAATTAATTCAGTGACCCTGTTTAAAGGGACAAGATCATGCACTCTACTCAAATAAATTAGACACCCTATCAAAAGATAAGTCATTTATAAGTGTATCAGATTCATTTCTATCAATTTTGAGACTGAAAATTAGATATTTCACCGACAGGTTTCACCACATTTTGCTTCATTTGTATATGTCCAAAACAAAGTGATTTTCTTATTACCGTACTACCTAAAAAAATCTCTTGGGTGTAGTTCTGACAGTACTTTGATTCTTATATGACATTAGCCCCTTTTCCAAATAGAACAATTAGTCTGCAGCAGATGATAATGAAAACCGTAGCTATGCAAAAAAAATGTGGAAATTCTCATAAACAAAAGTCTGATTATGCAATAGAGTTGAAATTATATATGCTTCAGATGTATCAGAAAGTGTCTATGTGTGGGAAAGGGTTTGAACGATATGGGCTTACAAAATATATTGATATCATTCTTCTATTGTACAGTGTATACTATACCGTGTGGGAGTCGGTACGGTGCCCAGACACTTACATCAATGTTTATATTGGTTATCATAATGTCTAAATAACCATTATTGGCCTGATAGCACACTGACAATGAAAATATTCTCTACATTCTTACCACCATTATGTGGGCAATTACTGTAAAACAGTCCTAACTCCAACTTGTTTTGTGATATAATTGTAGTTTTTATGCGAATACTCATCTATATCCAAATGTGTACCTCTGTTGCTCTTCTGCATTAAGTCCTACAGCAATTTTATAATTAACCCTTTCCGACATGTTCAGGAATTGAAGATATACAAAATGTAATTTTGGATTTAACTGTTCTGGTGCTCAGTATTTATCTCCCCTTGAATTTTGACTTCTTATATAAAGTCACCTTAACCCTTTCCCTCATATAGACGGCTTTTTGAAAACATAGTGACAAAAGAAGAAATTGCACAGAACGTGCAATTTCTCCTTTTGCCACAATGTTTTCCACTTTTTGTCATAGGTTATCCATTTAATTATGAAGATTTTCTATGTTTTGACAAAATACGTTCAAAGTCGTCTGCTGCAGAATTGTTGTATGAGGGAAAGGGTTAACCGCCTCGGTAGTGTTGTGGCAGAGTATTTACACCACAAGTGTTGGTGGTTGTGTATAAAAATTGATCCCCGGCCGTGTCATACCAAATACTATAAAAATTGATCCCCGGCCGTGTCATACCAAATACTATAAAAATTGATCCCCGGCCGTGTCATACCAAATACTATAAAAATGGTACATGTATTAGTGGCTTTCCCAGTAGCTCAGGGTGGCTTAGCATTACAACTGACTCACTGGTGTCAGGATAAATGGACCAGTAGTAATGGTAACCTACCTAGGAAACGTCGTAATAATAATGAAACATTGTTGAAAACAGCATAAAACCATATACAAACAAACAAAATCTAAGTTACCTGTAGTGAAAATTCTTGTGTATTTTCTGAGCTTATAGCACTGACATGTTATGAATTCATCTTGTAATAATATGTACTAAATAATGCAATAGTTGAATACAAGTTATTGGCAGTAAATGAACTGTTTACTATATGCCAGTACAGATTTCTGTTCATCATGTACTTTCTTTCGGGTATACAAACAATTATCTGACGTTTGTTCATAAGTTATAATTGCAGAGTTTCTGGTGCATTCCAGAGATTGGTAAATGAGAAATCAACAAGTTGTTTGGTTTCATTGGTTATTTATAGATACAACTTTTACTTGTTTTCCTCTTCCTAATTAATATTCCAAAACATACAACATGAAAAGATTGTACCTTCTGTGAAAACAATACTGACTAGCATTTATACTACTGTCTTTATCCTTTGCATATCTGCCAATCAGCAACTAACAGGGAAATACTTCGACTCGTTCTCATGTACAGATGTAATTTGACACATCTTCAGATTTAAGAACGTCTTTAACCCGTTCCCTCATACGACAATTCTGCAGCAGACGACTTTGGACATATTTTGTAAAAAAATGGAAAATCTCTACAATTGAATGGATAACCTATGACAAAAAGTGGAAAACATTGTGACAAAAGGAGAAATTGCACGTTTTGTGCAATTTCTTCTTTTGTCACTATGTTTTCAAAAAGCCGTCTGCTGCAGAGGCATCAGAAAGCGTCTATATGAGGGAACGGGTTAAAGGAACACACACTGGACAATCTTTTGGAAAATGACATATTTAAGGAAACATCTAAGGGACACAAGTAAACCTGAGACTTTGACTGCTGCATATACAAGAAAACCTCTTTGACTTGTGTACATACAAGAAAAACATCTTTGACTGATTCACATACAAGAAAACATCTAACATCTTTGACTTGTTCACATACAAAAAAACATCTTTGACTGCTGCACATACAAAAAAAAACATCTTTGACTGCTGCACATACAAAGAAAATATCTTTGACTAGTGCATATACAAGAAAATATGACTATAAATGATACACATACAAGAATTGACTGGTGCACATTATACAAGAAACCATGTTTAAATTGTAAACATACAAGAAAACATTGTTAAATGATACATATTCAAGAAAACATATTTCAAGATTATTTTTTTATGCCCCCCCCCCCCGGAATCTCCGATTCGGGGGGCATATAGTTTTTGGCCTGTCTGTCTGTCTGTCTGCACGTTGGTCTGCACGTCTGTCTGTCTGTCTGCACAAAAAAACCTTTAACCTTGACCACTACTTTTGAACCATAACAGGTACGGCTACCATATTTCACATGTGTATTCCTTGTGACATGACCTTTCTGTCAGTACCAAAATTTTTGACTTTGCGACCTTGACCTTTGACCTAGATGTAGTTTTTGGCCTGTCTGCACGAAAAAAACTTTAACCTTGACCACTACGTTTGAACCATAACAGGTACGGCTACCATATTTCACATGTGTATTCCTTGTGACATTACCTTTCTGTCAGTACCAAAATGTTTGACCTTGCGACCTTGACCTTTGACCTAGATGTTGCCATTCTCGAAAAAAACTTTAACCTTGGCCATTTCTTTTGAACCATAACAGGTACGGCTACCATATTTCACATGTGTATTCCTTGTGACATGACCTTTCTGTCAGTACCAACATTTTTGACCTTGCGACCTTGACCACCTTTGACCTAGATGTTGCCATTCTCGAAAAAATACTTTAACCTTGGCCATTACTTTTGAACCATAACAGGTACGGCTACCATATTTCACATGTGTATTCCTTGTGACATGACCTTTCTGTCAGTACCAACATTTTTGACCTTGCGACCTTGACCTTTGACCTAGATGTTGCCATTCTCGAAAAAAACTTTAACCTTGGCCATTTCTTTTGAACCATAACAGATACTGCTACCATATTTCACATGTGTATTCCTTGTGACATGACCTTTCTGTCAGTACCAACATTTTTGACCTTGCGACCTTGACCTTTGACCTAGATGTTGCCATTCTCGAAAAAAACTTTAACCTTGACCACTACTTTTGAACCATAACAGGTACGGCTACCATATTTCACATGTGTATTCCTTGTGACATGACCTTTCTGTCAGTACCAACATTTTTGACCTGGCGACCTTGACCTTTGACCTAGATGTTGCCATTGGGGGGGGCATCAGTGTTTCACAAACACATCTTGTTTTACACAAGAAAACATTTGAATGATACATAAAATTATTCAAGAAAGCATCTTTAAAGGAATGCATACAAGAAACTGCATGGTAAAATGAGAAATAGACAATGAAAACATCATTAAATGTTAACAAACAAGAAATTTTACATCATTAAAGGAGCAAATTCTAGAGAACATCTTCCAATGGTATGCATACAAGTAAACATCATTTCAGAATACTGATGCACATTGTGAAAAGCATCTTTATAATTATGGTACGTTGAGATGAAAACATCTTTCAATGGAACAATTAAATACTAGAAGACATCTTTAGAAGCACCCACACAAAAGAACATCTTTGTATGGTTCACATGCCAGAAAAATATCTTTATATGTGGCACATGCTAAAGAACATCTTTATATGGTTTACATGCCAGAAAACATCTTTAGACAGTACGCATTCCAGAAAACATCCTTAGAATATACAAGAAAACATCTTTCGCCTGAAAACATCTTTAGATGGTACAAATGTCAGAAAACATCTTTAGACGGTACACATGCCAGAAAACATTTTTAGATGGTACACATGTCAGAAAACATCTTTAGACATTACACATGCCAGAAAACATCTTTAGACAGTACACATGTCAGAAAACATCTTTAGATGGTACACATGTCAGAAAACATCTTTAGATGGTACACATGGTCAGAAAACATCTTTAGCCAGTACACATGTCATAAAATATCTTTAGATGGTACACATGTCAGAATACATCTTTAGATGGTACACATGCCAGAAAACATCTTTAGATGGTACACATGTCAGAAAACATCTTAAGATGGTACACATGTCAGAAAATATCTTTAAACAGTACAAATGCCAGAAAACATCTGAAGGCAGTGCACATGCTAGAAAACATCTTTAGACAGTACAAATGCCAGAAAACATCTTGAGACAGTACAAATGCCAGAAAACATCTTTAGGCAGTACACTGTCATGCTAGAAAACATCTTTAGACAGTACACATATAAGACAAAAAATCTATAGATGGTACACATGCCATAAAACATCTTTAGACAGTACAAATGCCAGAAAACATCTTTAGGCAGAACACATGCCAGAAAACATCTTTAGACAGTATGCATTCCAGAAAACATCCTTGGATGGTACATTATACAAGAAAACATCTTTCACCTGAAAACATCTTCAGATGGTACAAATGTCAGAAAACATCTTTAGACAGTAAAAAAAAAAAAAAAACAGAAAACATCTATAGGCAGAACACATTCTAGAAAACATCTTTAGACAGTTCACATGCCAGAAAACATCTGTAGATGGTACAAATGTCAGAAAACATCTTTAGACAGTACAAATGCCAGAAAACATCATTAGACAGTACACATGTCAGAAAACATCTTTAGACAGTACAAATGCCAGAAAACATCTTTAGGCAGAACACATGCCAGAAAACATCTTTAGACAGTGAAAATGCCAGAAAACATTTTTAGGCAGAACACATGCCAGAAAACATTTTTAGACAGTAAAAATGCCAGAAAACATTTTTAGGCAGAACACATGCCAGAAAACATCTTTAGACAGTATGCATTCCAGAAAACATCCTTGGATATTATACAAGAAAACATCTTTCACCTGAAAACATCATCAGATGGTACAAATGTCAGAAAACATCTTTAGACAGTTCACATGCCAGAAAACATCTGTAGATGGTACAAATGTCAGAAAACATCTTTAGACAGTAAACATGCCAGAAAACATCATTAGACAGTACAAATGTCAGAAAACATCTTTAGACAGTACAAATGCCAGAAAACATCTTTTAGGCAGAAAACATCTTTAGACAGTATGCATTCCAGAAAACATCCTTAGATGGTACATAAACAAGAAAACATCTTTCACCTGAAAACATCTTCAGATGGTACAAATGTCAGAAAACATCTTTAGACAGTAACAAATGCCAGAAAACATATTTAGACAGTAAAAAAAAAAAAAAAAAAAAAAAAAAACATCTATAGGCAGAACACATTCTAGAAAACATCTTTAGACAGTAAAAAATGCCAGAAAACATCTGTAGATCGTGCAAATGTCAGAAAACATCTTTAGACAGTACAAATGCCAGAAAACATCATTAGACAGTACAAATGTCAGAAAACATCTTTAGACAGTACAAATGCCAGAAAACATCTGAAGGCAGTGCACATGCTAGAAAACATTTTTAGACAGTACAAATGCCAGAAAACATCTTGAGACAGTACAAATGCCAGAAAACATCTTTAGACAGTTCACATTCCAGAAAACATCTGTATATGGTACAAATGCCAGAAAACATCTTTAGACAGTAAAAATGCCAGAAAACATCTTTAGGCAGAACACATGCCAAAAATCATATTTAGATAGTATGCATTCCAAAAAACATCCTTAGATGGTACATATACAAGAAAACATCTTTTGCCTGAAAACATATTTAGATGGTACAAATGTCAGAAAACATCTTTAGACAGTAAAAAATGCCAGAAAACATATATAGATGGTACAAACACCAGAACACATTCTAGAAAACATCTTTAGATGGTACAAATGCCAGAAAACATTTGGTTGGTACAAATGCTAGAAAACATTCTATAGATGTTACAAATGCCAGAAAACATCATTATAGACAGTACACATGCCAGAAAACATCTTTATAGACGGTACACATACAAGAAAACATCTTTAGATGGTACAAATGCCAGAAAACATCTTTAGATGGTACACATTCCAGAAAACATCTTTAGACAGTAAAAAAGCTAGAAAACATCTTTAGACAGTACACATGCCAGAAAACATCTTTTGACAGTACAAGTGCCAGAACACATCTTTAGGCAGTACACATAGTAGAAAACATCTGTAGACTGTACACATGACAGAAAACATCTATAGGCAGTACAAATGCCAGAAAACATCTTTATAGATGGTACACATGTCAGAAAACATCTTTAAGTAGTACAAATGCCAGAAAAAATCTTTAGGCAGTTAACATGTACATGCTAGAAAACATCTTTAGACAGTACACATGCCAGAAAACATCTTTAGACAGTACAAATGCCTGAACACATCTTTAGACAGTAAACATGTCATTAAACATCTGTGTATGGTACACATGCCAGGAAACATCTCGAGATAGTACACATAGAAGAAAATATCTTTAGACTGTTCATATACAAGAACTTATCTTAAGGCTTTACACATAAAAGAAAACATCTTTAGACCTTACAAATGACGGAAAACATCTTTCGATGGTATGGAGGTAATTAATACATGCCACAAAACATCTTTATGGACGGTACAAATACCAGAAAACATTTTTAGATGTTACAAATGCTAGAAAACATCTTTAGATGTTACAAATGCCAGAAAACATCTGTAGATGGTATAAATGCCAGAAAACATCATAAGACAGTACACAAGAAACAATTTCTTTAGACTGAACATCATACAAGAACAAATCTTTAGACGTACACATAAAAGAAAACATCTTTAGATGGTATAAATGCCAGAAAACATCATAAGACAGTACACAAGAAACAATTTCTTTAGACTGAACATCATACAAGAACAAATCTTTAGACGGTACACATAAAAGAAAACATCTTTATATGGTATAAATGCCAGAAAACATCATTAGACAGTACACAAGAAACAATTTCTTTAGACTAAACATCATACAAGAACAAATCTTTAGACGGTACACATAAAAGAAAACATCTTTAGATGGTATAAATGCCAGAAAACATCTATAGATTTTACAAATGCCATAAAATGTCTTTATAGATGTTACATATATGCCAGAAAACATCTTTATAGACGGTACACATAAAAAGAAAACATCTTTAGATGGTACAAATGTCAGAAAACATGTTTAGTTGGTACAAATGCTAGAAAACATCTATAGATGTTACAAATGCCAGAAAACATCTTTATAGATGGTGCACATGCCAGTGAACATTATTAGATGTTACACATGCCAGCAAACATCTTTAGATGGTACATAACAATTTCTTTAGACTGAACATATACAAGAACAAATCTTGAGACGGTATAAATGCCAGAAAACATCATTAAACAGTACAATTTCTTTAGATTGAACATTATACAAGAATAAATCTTTAGACAAGAAAATATCTTTAGACAGTTCAAATGCTAGAAAACATCTTGTGATGGTACACTTACAAGAAAACATATTTAGACAGTTAACATTTTAGAAAACATCTTTAGAAAGTGTCAGTACAGCAACTAATCATTTTGAGCAGTTTCTTGTCTGCTTCAGATGTGTCAAAACATGTCTGCATGTTCAAAAGGGAGGGTTGATATTCCAGTTTTAATTTGACATTCATTCATGTATGTAACATGAGAAACAAATAAACTTAGAAATTTGGGAGATATTTATCAACTATTATAATGATGACTTTATTGCCATCTTGACTACACACTAGAATGATTTTATTGTCTGGTTGATTTTATTATTCCCATTGTTTTCTTTGATGGTCACTTGAGGTAAAAGTATTCCAACTTCTATTGAACTGGCTATATAGAACAATATTGATCCTTACCTTAATTTGACTCATACAAATATAGATTTTCATGCTTTTGCAGAAGATGACCTTTGAGCACATTGGTGAAAATTAGAAATTGCTCAAAACAAGTTTACTCTTTTAAAACAATATTGTCAGCTCTGTATGCTCTGTAAAAACAGTTTAATTTTCGAATGATTATATTCTTTTTTTTATACGGAGGCGGTGGTATATTGGCGTCATCTTCTCCGTCTGTCCGTCCGTCCGTACGTCCATATCTTGTGAACGCAACTCCTCCTACGTTTCTGACTGTATCTTTTCAAAACCATAATGTGTAGATGTGCATGAAGCAGTGATTTTCTGGTTCATTGATATTTGCAAGATTTATGTCCCTTGTAACTTAGTCTCTGTAGCTGATTGATATTGCAGCCTTGTGAACGCAACTCCTCCTATGTTTCTGACCGAATCTTTTCAAAACTTGGTCAATGTCATGACTATAATGGGTAGATGTGCATGAAGCGGCGATTTTCCGGTTCATTGATTTTTGCAGATTAATGTCCCTTGTAACTTAGTCTCTGTAGCTGATTGATATTGCAGCCTTGTGAACGCAACTCTTCCTATGCTTCTGACCGAATCTTTTCCAAACTTAGTCAATGTCATAACTTTAATGGGTAGATGTGCATGAAACGGCGATTTTCCGGGTAGATGTGCATGAAGCGGCGATTTTTCGGTTCATTGATTTTTGCAAGATTAATGTCCCTTGTAACTTAGTCTCTGTAGCTGATTGATATTGCAGCCTTGTGAATGCAACTCTTCCTATGTTTCTGACCGAATCTTTTCCAAACTTACGGTAGTCAATGTCATAACTATAATGGGTAGATGTGCATGAAACGGCGATTTTCCGGTTCATTGATTTTTGCAAGATTTATGTCGCTTGTAACTTAGTCTCTGTAGCTGATTGATATTGCGGCTTGTGAACGCAACTCCTCCTACGTTTCTGACTGAATCTTTTCAAAACTTGGTCAATATTATGACTAATGCGTAGATGTGCATGAAGCGCATTTTCCTGTTCAGCGATTTTTGCAATAGTTATGCATTTCGATACTTGGTCTCTATAGCATATTCACTTGAGAACGCAACTCAAGTTTCGAAGTGCATAAAGCAGGGATTATCCGGTAGAGTGATTTTTGCAAGAGTTATGCTCAGAAGGAAAAAAAGGATACATATCGACACTGCCATTTGACCTTTTCATATCGGAAGCCTCTATAGGGTTCTATCCAATACTTTGTTTGCTGTTTCTTTTCCATTAAATGATTGTTTTACCATAATGGTAGTTTTGTGATTTTTTTTTCATGAAATTACCATTTTTCGGTTCGGCCATTTTGATAGAGATTCCAATGGTAGTCTTGTGATACATGTTAAAAGCAATAATTAAAAGGACCAATCTTGATCGTTATATTTTGTGGCGGCACTGGCACTCTTGTTACTCCAATGTTTTCAAAGAAGATGTCTCTCAGAATATAATACCAGGTATTGGGCAATTGTGACATGATATTTAAATGTCGTCTGCAGTATGAGGATATATATAACTGGTAATAACTATAGTTTGATATCACACTGCATTATATTTGTTTTAACCCTTTCTCCTTTTGTCACTATGTTTTTAAAATTTGTCTGCTGCTGATGTGTTGGCAAGGGTAATTACAAACTTTACAGTTGAAAACATTGTGATGAAAGAAGAAATTGCTCAATATGAGCACTTTCTCCTCCATTTGCCAGAATATTTGAACAATTATCAGAGACGTCAGAATGCACTTGTATGTGTGAAAGGGTTTATGTCACTTGTCTTTGAAGCATGACACACACAGAATACATGGTCATCCGTCCGTCCGTCCGTCTTTCCAAAAGACTTTATAATTTGATAAATACATGGAACATAGTGATGTAATTGTTTATAAAAAAAAAAATATATCCAAAAACATTATCAGTGCAAGGATCGGTCATGTCAGTTCAATATCTTTGAGCATGCTGGACTTAGTAAGTATTGTCCCATGTCTTAAACAGGTAGTCATTGAGGTAAGTTTAACAAGAAATCTGCAGCAGACGACTTGTAAAACATCTAGGCTTAACAAAAATATTGATGTCCGAGATCTATAAATATGCAAGTATAATAATTGAAGAGAGTTGAAAAAACAATGTGGCAAAAGCTGTCTACTGCAGATGCGTAAAAATGTACATGCATGTTGGAAAGTGTTAATATTCATTATACTGTTTATACAGCTTTAATGCTGGCCCACTTGCAGATGCATTTTAATGCATCTGCATCAGATGACCTTTGAAAACATTGTAATAAACAAAAAAAATGCTCATATGATTAGCAATTTCGCTTGTTTTCTCAACTATTAACTAATTTAACTTTTTGGGATTTTCAATATTTTTGACTCGATGTTTTCGAAGTCATCCGCTGCAGGGTTTGTGATATGAGGGAATGTAAAAAATGTTAATAATGGCCAATAATTCTATAAAAAACTACCTAAGATATTTTCTCTTGCAGTACTGATGACTCAGATAAGAGAATAGCCCCTAATTCAGGAATCATCAAGAAACCCCTTGCTGTTGAGGAACCAGATGCCTATAAAAAGATCCAAAGAGGGGGAGAGATTCCCATTAGTGGGTTACAGAAACCAGCCCCAGATAAAGGGCAAAGTAAGTACTGGATATTTAAACCTTTCTCTTTCTTTGTTTCACTGCTGTTATCCCCACTTTATCTAGTTCAAGTTGTTCAATTTGTTGTTCAAATGTTATTTATTTTTCTATACAACGTTTCTCTCAATGGAAAGACAGTATTTGAAATGAGACAACCAAATAATTGTAAGGTAATTCTAAACAACAGTCTAATTGTGTTCGCTATTGCTTTGATTGCCTGCCATTTTGAATATATTGTTGTTTAAATTTGCTCTACACAGGGAGCATATCTGGGAAGTATGTGGGGAAATTTGTTTGTGATAAAATATGACAAGATGATTTTTCCAGACAAAATATTCAACATTAAATGAAAAAATTCAGGTTTTTAAGACTGAATTCTGACGCATAAATGAATGTTAATAAATTAAAATAATTGAGCAATTTTTTACAAATCAATTTACAAAAAGACTTTAGTTTTCTTGTTGATTATAACCCTTTCCTACTTGCAGAGATATATTTAGCAGAACTTTGCGTGTTGGCAAAAAGAGAAATTGCTCATGATGAATAATTTGTTCTTTCTAAGTTACAATGTTTTCAACTCTATTCAATAATTATTCTTTCATTTATAGATATTTTTCATATTTTTGCCTGAAATTTTACAAAGTCCTCTGCTGCATATTTGTTGTGGTAAAATGTTAATTATACCCCCGGTTCCGAGGGGGGGGTATACTGTTTTACCCATGTCCGTCCTTCCGTCCGTCCATCCGTCCGTAACACTTTCGTTTCCGGGCTATTTCTCTGCAACCGCTTTTTGGAATTTGATGAAACTTCATAGGAAGGATCACCACCAAGTGTAGATGCGCATATCCTGTTTGCGTTCCGGTTGGATTATTTTTCACGGAGTTATGGCCCTTTACCCCTATGTATGACTAAATTCATTTCCGGGCTATTTCTCTGCAACCGCTTTTTGGAATTTGATGAAACTTCATAGGAAGGATCACCACCAAGTGTAGATGCGCATATCGTGTTTGCGTTCCGGTTGGATTATTTTTCACGGAGTTATGGCCCTTTACCCCACCATCAGGCTATGTATGACTAAATTCATTTCCGGGCTATTTCTTTATGAAACTTCATAGGAAGGATCACCACCAAGTGTAGATGCGCATATCGTGTTTGCGTTCCGGTTGGATTATTTTTCACGGAGTTATGGCCCTTTACTCCACCATCAGGCTATGTATGACTTAAAATTCATTTCCGGGCTATTTCTCTGCAACCGCTTTTTGGAATTTTATGAAACTTCATAGGAAGGATCACCACCAAGTGTAGATGCGCATATCGTGTTTGCGTTCCGGTTGGATGATTTTTCACGGAGTTATGGCCCTTTACCCCACCATCACTATGTCTTTCAAAACATGAGCGGGGGTTTCACTAGTGAGCAGTAGCTCACATATTTCTTGTTGACTTTCAGAATTACTATTGATACAAATCAATTTGTTTACACTCAAAGAAACAATCTGTCCATTTCTAATAGGGCCCATAAGATTGGCTGGCTCAACAAGAATTTTGAGGTGGAAAAAACATCTTTATTTGAAACTGGATCACTGATTTTTGTCACATTTTATCTGAAAATAAATGTTAAAAGTTGTTTTCGGTTGATAAAGAGCAGAGACACAGATCCCTCTTATCTACATCCCTATCTACGTCCCTGATAAGATTATATGTACATAGAGTGCACAAAAGTGAAAAACTTAAATCAAAATTGTTCCTTCTAATGATCCATGTGTAGGAGGAAAATGTTCAAATCCCTGTTTAACACTTTCCCTCATACGACAATTCTGAAGCAGATGACTTTGAACATATTTTGTCAAAAAATGGAAAATCTCTATAATTGAATGGATAACCTATGACTAAAAGAAGAAAACATTGAGGCAAAAGGAGAAATTGCTCGTTTTGAGCAATTTCTTCTTTTGTCACTATGTTTTCAAAAAGCCGTCTGCTGTAGAGGCTTCAGAAAGCTTCTATATGAGGGAAAGGGTTAACCCTAATTCTCTGCTGCAGATGACCTTGAAAATGTCTTGGCAAATATATGAAAAGCCTCTGTAAATAAAACTATGATAATTGATTAGAGTTGAAAACATTGTGACAAAAGGAGATCTTACTCATAATGTGCAATTTCTCCTTTTGCCACCAAGTGTTCAAAATGTACCTGCAAGTTGGAAATGGTTAACTTAAGTAATACTCAGCTTAATTCATGTAGATTTATGTATAATGGTGAGGTATGCAGGATTTTCATGTGGATGACACAGGATTATCTAATTTTGGTGTTTAGGATCTTTTGCATGGATACTTGATATTTCCTGGTATAAAAAGAATATTGAATTACAATTTTGCATTTATCTTTCTCATTTTTTTGCTACTGGAAAATTTACTTTTTAGTGACAGGACTTTAATCACAAACGTTTCTTTTGTTTTCAAATATGAAATAATTAGTTTGTCTTTTAGTTTATCTCTTTTCATCAAGAGATTTAATTTTCTACCAACCCTAAATAATTTTTAACAAAATGGAGCAGATGGAAGGGGTCGAATTTCTCTTTTCCTACAATATGGTAATTGTGTTTTTAATCCTTTCCCTCATATAGACGCTTTATGACGCCTCTGCAGCAGACGGCTTTTTGAAAACATAGTGAAAAAAGAAGAAATTAACCAAAACGAGCAATTTCTCCTTTTGCCACAATGTTTTCAACTTTTAGTCATAGGTTATCCATTCAATTATAGAGATTTTCTATTTTCTGACAAAATATGTTCAAAGTCTTCGGCTGCAGAATTGTCGTATGCAGGGATTAGGGTTAAAGTGGTACCCTAATTTGGTCCATTCTACGTTTATTGTAGATATGTTCAGTTTGGAAAAGTGTAAAAATATACCTGGTTATGACTTCATTAGCCATAAATAAGATTAAAAAAAGAAGTCATTGTTGACTTTGAAGAATGGATATTTAATTATCTTTGATTATAATTATGTAAGATTCCATTTATAAAACTAAATAAAATGATAAATGGTAGATTAAAAGGATATCATATATCTTTGGAAGTTCCTATTGCCTGCTCTTTTGGCATGAAATCAAACTGATGACTTCAAATTTTGTATCAGATGTAAAACAAGTTTAATATAAGGAGTTTTGAATAATTTCCAGCATGATTGCTTTTGTGATTGTATGAAATTATCCATTTTGAATTAGTATGCATTAGATAAAATTGCAACATTTCTGTGAATCTTTAAGTTCAGCCTTGACCTAGATTAAAATTAACCCTTTCCCATTCGCAGAAGTCTTTTTAACCCTTTCCCTCATACGACAATTCTGCAGCAGACGACTTTGAATGTATTTTGTCAAAACATAGGTTATCCATTCAATCATAATTGAATGGATAACCTATGACAAAAAGTGGAAAACATTGTGGCAAAAGGAGAAATTGCACGTTTTGTGCAATTTCTTCTTTTGTCACTATGTTTTTAAAAGGCCGTCTGCTGCAGAGGCGTCAGAAAGCGTTTATATGAGGTAAAGGGTTAACACATCTAGGGCAGACGACATTTGAAAGCATTTCGGCAAAAGAACAAAGCAGCTCATAATGAACAAGTTCTTATTTGCCTCAATGTTTTTTAACCCATTACTTCACATGGCTTTTCATAGATCGTCTGCTTTACAATCATCAGACGAACAATTTCAATAGTCTAGAAAAATGAAAGAATATTAATATTGATAAAGAGTTGAAGGTATTGAAATAAAAGGCGAATTTGCTTGTTTTGAGCAATTTCACCTTTAATGGCAATGTTTTCATAAGTCGTCTGCAACAGCAGGTGTCAAAATTTTATGTCGGCTGTGTGTACGTTACGTAATGGGTTAACTCTGTTCCATAGACTTACTTAAACTATCGTTCATAGATTTTCGCAATATTTTCAAAGTCATGTTGTTATGCCATACATGTATGTATATCTACATATGCATTTTATTGTTTAGATTATTATGTTAAAAAAAGTAGCCGACAGAGTTTTGTCCCAAGTAAGATTAACCAAACACAAAGTACCTTCTTTACCAAAGAGTTTTGATGACATATATTACGTGTATGTTTAATTAGTTTTATCATCTCGTCGCAGTTATCATGAACAATCTTACTAAGATAACCCTTTCTGACATGCAGACACATTATGGCACACTGATACACTATAAAAAAAATCTTTTCTAAATCAACCAATATTGAGCAGAATACCTTGTTAAACATCGAGGCATAAATCTGGTTATCATCTAGAAAGTCGGTCGTTATTATTAGTCGCCGGGCAGAAAAGCATTTCGTTTAAGGGAGAAATTGCTCTGCCTTATATGATGAGCAATTTCTCCTTTTTTCAAAATGGTATCAAACATCTGCTTTACTTGTGTCATGTTTGTTTAAACCTTTCCCTCATATAAACGCTTTCGGACGCCTCTTCAGCAGACGGCTTTTTGAAAACATAGTGACAAAAGAAGAAATTGCACAAAACGTGCAATTTCTCCTTTTGCCACAATGTTTTTTCACTTTTTGTCATAGGTTATCCATTCAATTATGGAGATTTTCTATGTTTTGACAAATACATTCAAAGTCGTCTGCTGCAGAATTGTCGTATGAGGGAAAGGGTTTACTATCATCTCATTGCAGTAATCCTACTTAGTTAACCCTTTCCCACATGAAGAAGCTTTCTGACACATCTGCAGAAGCCGTCCTTTGAAAACATTGTGACAAAAGGAGAAATTCCTCATAATGAGCAATTTCTGCTTTTTATCACATTTTATTAAATAATTATCTCCCAAATGACAGACATTTTTTCTAAAATTAGTCCAGATGTTTTTAAAGTCATCTGCTGCATATGTGTTTAAAACTCTTTCCCTCATACAGACGCAAATTTCTGACGCCCCTGCAGCAGACGACTTTTTGAAAACATAGTGACAATAGAAGAAATTGCTCAAAACAAGCAATTTCTCCTTTTGCCACAATGTTTTCCACTTTTAGTCATAGGTTATCCATTCAATTATAGAGATTTTCTATTTTTTGACAAAATATGTTCAAAGTCGTCTGCAAAAACACATTTTGGCACATATTTGAGCCAAGCCTGCATGGTTAATCTGCAAGCAGTGAAGGCTTTCACGAGCATCAGAACACTTTTGAGAACATTGTTGCGAAAGAAAAAATTGCTTATATTGAACAGTTTCCACCTTTTGCCACAATATTCCAGAGCATATTATAAGGCACATTCTCACCAGAGCCTTCACAATCCATATACATTTATAACACTCATAGATCTAACTCCATACTCAAACCTAGATGTTTCATCCCATAAGTTTCACTCCCATGTTCATTTATGCTTAAACAATTCAAAACGGTGCAATGAAGCTGATAAGCCATAAAACGTATATTTTCATTTCATGTTTTATTTTTTTCAGTCTGCATGGAAAACTGTAGGTTGTCTTTAATTTTCTCCCTGCATTTTCTCCAGTCTGTCCATATTGTATTGTTACAACACCTTTGTGAACAGAGTGTTAAGACATAAAAGGCCATATAAAGTAAATCCAGTTTTATGTGATTTTTTAACAGCCTGCCAAGATAATTGTGTGGAAAGCAGGAATATAGTGCAGGAAAGTTTAGCAGCAACTGAAAGGGGACAGTTTGATAGTTTGGGACCAAATGAATGATTGATTTATCTCAAGTAATAATTGACTAATAAATAGTGGTCATCCAATATTCACTGATACTAGATTTGGACAAATAGTACAGATAAAGGAGGGAACCAGCTATAAGGGTTGATAACGGCAGATAAAACACTGATAACTAACTATTGAACTATCATCATATGAAAACTTCATGTGTCATATAATGTTTTAAATTCAATGAAATTACTCATAGAGGGAAAAATAGGGTCGAAACAGTGTTTGACATTTCAATCATATGTTTATAATATTTCAAACATTGTTTACATCACTGACTCGGAGGCTGCTGTAGAAAAGCAAGGGGATTTTCTTTTTTAAATTTTAACTGTTTGTCCACATACATTACTTGAGAGACGATACTGATAAGCTGATAGCAAGGACATTTGAAAAGTGGTTTGGAGATAAAAGTAATTGTGGTTTCAGTTACTGCTAATTAATGTGAAATGTCCCACTGAACTCTATAAGACAAAAAACAGATCCCGATTCTGGCTGTAATAATTGTGTAGAAATACATAAAAGTTTGCAAAAATGGCATCTAAATCCCGCCCTCAATGTCCCCCTCAAGGGTTAGACAATAGACCAGGAACCAAACCTTTAATACAATCATCAGTGGCGGGTTCCCATGATAAAGATGTCACATGTGTCGACCCCACACTATCTCCTCCGCTCCATAGTGCATCCAGCATCACAAGTATCAAGTTTGAATTCTTTGATAAAGAGGAACAGAAAAGAAGAGAGGAATATAGGGAAAGGGTGGAAAAGCATTATTGTCGTTTAATTGAGGAGGAGAGGTTCTCTCCAGAGTCGGCAAGTTTTTTAAGTGATGCATTTGCGGAAGCAGAGGTAAGGGCAAAGTATGGGCCTATCAAGGAGAGGTCAGAGGTGAAACCAGAGTACCACACAGGGATTGATAAAACAGTATGGAAGGCCATAGATCATCAACGCTCAAAATCATTTGAAAGACAAAAAACAAAACAAAAAGACAGAAAGGATAGGTTGGCAGTCAGTGATGCAAGTTGTTTGAGTGCTTCTTTAAGCACTGAGACCAGCAGTAAGCTGTGTGTGTCGGATTCAGACAGTGTCTTTAATAGCAGTGGGCAGTTTGAATCTGCACAATTCAAAATGGATTTAGAAGATAGCTATGACAGTTTTTATGGAGATGATAACTTGGAAAGTAGTGGGGTTGTGGGTGAAAGTGAACAAAGTGTGATTGATGCAGAATTAAAGTTTGTGAATTCAAAACATTCTGATAGTGACATGCTGGCTAGTGATGAAAATATGCAGGGTTCAAATATTGAAGGTCAAGGTCATTTCTTTGGACATGATACCGAAAGCGATGACAATGGATTTGACTTTGAAAATGATGCTCAAAGGGAATGGAAGAACAGGAGGGGAGAAATTGCTGTTGAGAAAAGCATTGGTGACTGGATCAATACTCCAAGATCACAAACCGTCCAACATGAAGGAAATGACAGAAAACATTTTCAAAATACAATAAGACAATATAAGGAAGATCAAGCGGCTGCAAAGGAGAGAGAAAAGATGACCAAAATGTTACAGTTGAGCGCTGCTATGCCAAGTGCATCTCCCACGCCAATGGATTATGATGCTGATGAAGAGAACAGCGTCAGAGAAACATCGAAATCAGGTGAACTGGATCACTCTACAGACCATTGGTCATCAGAAAGTTTGCAGAATGGGGACACCGGAGATGACAGTGATAATACTTTAAAAGCAGTAGCCCCTTACCTGCCATTTGATTTTAATAAAAAGACAATGTCATCACGCAGTTCTATTACAAGTGAAAAGTCTCGCGTTGATCATTCTACCTATCAGTGCTATACAGCTGGTCTCTTACACTCTAGTGGCAAATCGGATAAATTTCTAAAACTTCAAAAACATTTCGCTGTTTTAGAAAGGATTCACCAAATTGAAGAGAAAAGTAGAATTCCTGGCCAAGTTGAGCCCATGCAAGACAATGAAGAGACTTCAGAAATCTTCGCGAAATATGATGTGCAAAGTATAGAAGAACTTCAATGGCTCTACCAGGAACTAAGTGAAGCCCAGAAAAATGAAGAATTCTTTTATGACTTACAGAAATTGGCAGTATTTAGATGGAAACCTGCAAAGGACTATGGTCTGAAAAGGAAAGGCAAGTCTCTGACAGATTTAAAGAGTATGTATGAGCAAGATTATGATGAAGGTGATGATGATGATTATGATGACAGTCCATTGCCAAACACTTTCTTCCACAGTGCAATCAAAGCAGAGAAGTTGAAAGGAACACTTACTAAATCCCCTGTTTCTCCTAGAAGTACAAGTAGCCTTAGTCCAAGAATAGCTTCTGTACAAAGAGAGAGCCCTCCGAGACCTCTGTATGGGGCCAATATACCTGAAAGATTGGATGATTATGAAATCCTTGTTGAAGCCAAGAAACAAAGAAATACGTCAAGTACTGATGAAACAGATAACCTTCATATTAGGTCTATATCTGCTCCATATTCAAAACACTTACAAGAGGAACGAATACCCAATGATCATGGTCACAAAAGGTCAGATTCTTCAAAAGAGTCAATGTTTGGTCACCACTTTCACACTGACAAAACAGAAAAGAAAAGTAAGCCAACAGTTGTAGAAGTGATTCCAGTTCAGAGACCTGTGACCCAGAAGGTGCCTATGTATTCAAAAATATTGTCAGGACCTCATGACTTTGCAAACAGAGGGACAGCATCTGGTTCCATTGCTCGTCCAATGCAGTCAAATTTGCAGATTTATAATTCCCTTGAAAATCCACAATACCATGCATCGGTGAGTCTAGATGAACAAATACAAGCAAGAAGACTCTCTAGAGGAAGATCCAGTGACAATTTTGTCCTTCATAAAGATGCAAGAGGTCAATATGTTTTGACTGATGGGAACATTAACCAGCATAAACAAACTGAACACTCGCATGGAAGTGCGAGTACAAAAGAAAACAGTCCAAAAAAAGAGAATACAAGAAAGCCTGAAGCAGAATGTCCTGTTTCTCCATACAGTGCTCCATTACCTATCCCAGTGAACGCCTCCACTGTATCCTGGAGACCACATGTTTCCTCCATTTCAAGGAGAGCTGTTGATTCTTCACCAGTAGATAAAGTAAAATCTGCAATTGCTAAATTAGAAAACAAAACAGATGATGATGTTCCTGTGAAGAGAAAGTCTGTACATGAACTGCCAAGCATCCCAACTTACAAAGAGTCTGTTCAACATAGATCATCACCAAAGAGCGAAACCTGCTCTAATTTATCAGATGAACAGATATCTAAAGTACAAACTAAACCCATAGAAAAAATGTCCTTCAATGATTTTAACCAACAAAATAATAGTGAAAGATTTGTTTCAAGTGTTTCAGTTACCATTGAACCTCAAAATGACAGAGTTGAACAAAATAAAATAAGATCATTACAGCCTTTATTTACTGTAAGAAATTTGAGGCCACTTGCCCAGAACAATGATTTCACAAAGACAAATTTTTATCCAGACAATATCCAGAAAGAAAGAGATATCATGAATAACAAATTAAATGAAAGTCACAATCAATCAGATTTACTGGTTTTACATGAGCCTGTGTGTGGAAAAATATTCCAGAGAAAGTCCCCAGTTCATGCAGAGCTCTCCCTCAATAAGAAAATGTCTGAGGCCGCCTACTCCGAGACAAGAAGAAACAGTACAAGCAGCACAGATACATTCATCGTTAAAGACAGTGATGATGAAACCGATATTCTTGTTGGCACTGTTCCTGCTATTGAGATCACTAAGTCACATTCTGTCCCAGATGTAGCATACATTGCTGAACCAACAAGACTGAGGTCTGCCAAATCCACATCGAGTATGAATACATTGGATGAGTCTGGTCGTCATTGCATACCAAGAACTCTCAGTGGTGATTTGACGGATATGAAAGCTGAATTTGGAGAAGACAATGCTTTTGGTTTGAAACTTGAAGTAATTAGGAACAACTTGGGTACACCATCCAATGCTTTTAATCCACCAGAAGAGATCATGAAGGAAATTGTCCAAGCTTCTGACTATAAACGTGCTGAACCACTGCAGCTATCCCGTACACCATCGCTGGTTAATAATATGACTTTAGATTATTTGCAAACAATTGGAGATGAGTGGAATTCAACTACAAACAGAATTAAAAACAAAGGAGAAAGTACCCACAGTGCAGAAGATGTAAGACTACCACTTCCAACCCCGTTTGTTGGGTCAGACACAACTGCAACACCAAACACATGGGTTCCCACTCTTATAGAGGTTAAAATAGAAGGAGGCAAACATACACTAGATAAAAAACAATCAGTCAAAGCCTTTACTGATGAGCCTAAACAGCCCGGTAATTCCGAAGACAGTTCTTTGACCAAAAAGTTTCCGACCTTGCCTAGAAGATCCCCTAAAAGGATGGATACATATAAAGAGAACGAAGCTACTTTGTACAGAAGTACAATACCAAGAATGAGACCAGAAGAAAAGACTAACAGAACCAGATACTCTCACAAGTATACTGAACATGGTAAGAAAGAAAAATGTAAATCCACATGACTGTATATTTAATTGGCCGTAATCTGATAATATCATTAGCTCTACTGGCCAAAGGCCAGAAGGGCTTATGTCGTGGCGATGTGTCCGTCGTCCGTGCGTGCGTCCGTGCGTCCGTGCGTCCGTGCGTCCGTAAACAATTTCTTGTTAACACGATACAGTCTTCACTTTTGATTGTATCTCAACCAAACTTATACAGTAGTTAGATATCCATGAGAGCTCGGTTCCTTTCGAAAACCAGCCAGATCCGCCGATGCATGACTGGATTATGGCCCTTGAAATGGTCAAAATTGCTATAAAAGAGCTTGTTAACACGATACAGTCTTCACGTTTGATTGTATCTCAACCAAACTTATACAGTAGTTAGATATCCATGAGAGCTCGGTTCCTTTCGAAAACCAGCCAGATCCGCCCATGCATGACTGGATTATGGCCCTTGAAATGGTCAAAATTGCTATAAAAGAGCTTGTTAACACGATACAGTCTTCACTTTTGATTGTATCTCAACCAAACTTATACAGTAGTTAGATATCCATAAGAGCTCGGTTCCTTTCAAAAACCAGCCAGATCCGCCCATGCAAGACTGGATTATGGCCCTTGAAATTGTCAAAATTGCTATAAAAGAGCTTGTTAACACGATACAGTCTTCACTTTTGATTGTATCTCAACTAAACTTATACAGTAGTTAGATATCTATGAGAGCTCGGTTCCTTATGAAAACCAGTCAGATCCGCCCATGCAAGACTGGATTATGGCCCTTGAAATGGTCAAAATTGCTATAAAAGAGCTTGTTAACACGATACAGTCTTCACGTTTGATTGTATCTCAACCAAACTTATACAGTAGTTAGATATCTATGAGAGCTCGGTTCCTTTTGAAAACCAGTCAGATCCGCCCATGCAAGACTGGATTATGGCCCTTGAAATGGTCAAAATTGCTATAAAAGAACTTTTTAACACGATACAGTCTTCACTTTTGATTGTATCTTAACCAAACTTATACAGTAGTAAGATATCCATGAGAGCTCGGTTCTTTTTGAAAACCAGTCAGATCCGCCCATGCAAGACTGGATTATGGCCCTTGAAATGGTCAAAATTGCTATAAAAGAGCTTGTTAACACGATACAGTCTTCACATTTGATTGTATCTCAACCAAACTTATACAGTAGTTAGATATCCATGAGAGCTCGGTTCCTTTCCTAAACCAGCCAGATCCGCCCATGCATGACTGGATTATGGCCCTTGAAATTGTCCAAAGTGCTATAATTGAGCATGTGAACACAATAGAGGCTCCATTTACTATCTGATCTTCACCAAACTTAGATAGTAGTTAAATATTGATGAGAGCTTGGTTCCTTTTGAAAACCAGCTAGATCCGCCCATGCAAGACTGGATTATGGCCCATGAAATTGTAAAAATTGCTATAATACAGCTTGTGAACACACAAGAGCCTCCATTTACTATCCGATCTTCACCATACATACATGCTCTGGATTGAAAATGACCAAAGAACCATACCAGTAGAGCATAGGCCCTCATGGGCCTCTTGTTTTATTGTATATTGATGCATTACTGGACTATTTTTGTGAAATATCTGAAGATAAAAATTAATGTACTTCATGTAACTTTGAAATTTGAAGAGAACTTCTGATATGTATTGGAAATATATTGTCAGGAGGGAAGACATTGCTCATACAATTCTGTTCCTCCTTTTTCCACAATATTAGTCAGGAAAGGAATTTTCCCCTTTCCCACTTGCAGATGCATTTTACAGCAGACTACTTTTGAAAACATTGTGACAAAAGAAGAAAATGCTCAATTTTTTTCTTAGTCCGCAATGTTTTCAGCTGAATTTTACTTTCATTTACAGAGATTTTCCATATCTCGGACGTTTTCTAAGTTGACTGCCGCAGATGTGTTGTATATCCCTTTCCCTCATAGAGACCCTTTCTGACGCCTCTGCAGCAGACGGCTAAGGGGTTAAGCAGTCAGTGTATAACAGGGTCAGAATGTAGAGATGAGCAATCTGATCCTGATCCACACTGTGTATAAAGAAATCAAACTTCAGGTTCATCAGATTTACAGTCCAATAGTGACCTCACAGTGTATGTTGTATAATGGTCCCCATTGCTTATCAGCTTCATTTGCATGAACCTCTGCACAGTTAATTTGCTTCATTTGTAAATTCTGTTTCCCATATTGCTTGTAGTCATTATTTGTCATTTGTGTTTTTCTTATTCATTTTCACGATATCATTTTCCATGTGTTCTTTAAATACTGTTCACAATCAAATGATTCAAATGATATTTACTTTAAAAAGTAAAGATTTATTTAACCATTTCCCAAATACTGAACATATTCAGCAAACATCTTGGCAGAACTGAGGAAAAACTCTATATTTGATTGTCTAGATAAATTTGAAAATAATTGAAAACATTCGGGCAAAATGAGATTTCTTTTCATAATGAGCAGTTTCTCCTTTTGCCAAGATGTTTTCAAAAATTGTCTGTTGCAGATGCATCAAAATGCTTCTTCAGGTGGGAAAAGGTAAAGCCAAAGGTACTTTGTGTGACAATAGGAATTGAGGAAAAGGGATGTTTCCCCCCCCCCCCCCCCCCGACCCCCTAGCCCCCCGCCCCCTGTTTAAACTTAATCTCCAAAAGTAACTTAAAAGGATTCATAAACAGAAATGTTGCAAATGATAATAAATAAATGGTAGAATGTTGTAATAAGCTTTTCAAAATTAAGATTGAATTCATGAAGATTGTTTTAACTGATCGAGCATTGCAAATATTAATTTGTGACTTCATTACATAGTTGAAATACTGCTGGAGGAAAACTTGAAATACCATGTCATTCAATAGGTCAAATAAATGGCTGTGTAAATGTAGTGCATGAAGCTATGTTGTAAGCTCTCAATGTTGTGATTAAAAAAAGATTTATTCATTTTAAAACAAAATTGAAAGGAATGGAACAATTGATTTTGTTAACCCTTTCCCTCATACAACAATTCTGCAGCAGACTTTGAACATATTTTGTCAAAACATAGAATATATAATTGAATGGATAACCCATGACAAAAAGTGGAAAACATTGTGGCAAAAAGAGAAATTGCACGTTTTGTGCAATTTCTTCTTTTATCACTATGTTTTGAAAAAGCCGTCCGCTGCAGAGGCGTCAGAACGTGTCTATATCAGGGAAAGGGTTAAAGATTAATTTTATGAATAAGAAGATGTTTTGTGGAAAGGAAAGGGTTTACTTTTGCTGCTTGCATCAGAAGTTCACATAACCTAGGAATTATTAGTATACATACATGTAGCAAAATGGTAATTATAGAAAGGAGAAACTGCTTGTTTTGTCACAATGTTTTCAAAAGTAGGCTGCTGCAAATGTGTCAAAAATTGTGTGCAAGGGTAAAAGGGTAAATTATTGGAGCACTGCCTATCATTTAGATTATTTTTCCCTGTAAACCCTATCCAACTTGCAGATGTTTTTGATGCAAATGCAGCAGAAGACTTATGGCAAGCTAGAAATGGTACAGAAAATGTTTAATTTCAATTTGAAAGGTTTCGATGCACAAACAAAATTGTATTGCTTTTGGCCCTCAATATATATGTCTTGAATTTTGACAGTTTGAATTGTAATATTTCGTTATTGTTAGACTAATTGTTGTATTTAACTATTGTTTATAGCTCCCATCTTATTTTCTTTCTTGTAAACCTAACCTAAGTTTTTCCCACATAAAGTCGCTTTCTGATGCCCTTGTAGCAGACGACTTTCGAAAACAATGTTACAAAAGAAGAAATCACTCAGAACGAGAAATTTCTCCTTTTGCAACAATGGTTTCAACTTTTTCAGTAATTAAACCTTCATATATGGGGATTTTCCATGGTTTTGCCTAGATGTTTTCAAAGTCGTCTGCTGCAGATTTGTTGTATGAGGGAAAGGGGTTAAGTCCTGCATGGTGTATGCATTTCTCTGAAAGGTCTTTCTTGTTCAACAGTTGTTGGTGTAACTGATGAAGATAATTTTCAGCTTGTCATTTTGCAACTTGAAATGCTAAAAGATTTGTGAATACATTTTTGAAAAAGTTAAGCATTTTTTTCAAATGTTGATGGCGTCAACATTCCAAAAATAATAAGCGCTATGGCTTTCAAAGATGGATCATATATACACCTAATGATCCTTTATCCGTCTCACATTATATGCTGAGTGTCACCTATTTTTGGGGCAAAAAAGAGAAATTAACCCTTTCCCTCATACAATTCTGCAGCAGATGACTTTGAACGTATTTTGTCAAAAAATAGAAAATCTCCATAGTTAAATGGATAACCTATGACAAAAAGTGGAAAACATTGTGGCAAAAGGAGAAATTGCACGTTTTGTGCAATTTCTTCTTTTGTTACTATGTTTTCAAAAAGCTGTCTGCTGCAGAGGCGTCAGAAAGCATCTATATGAGGGAAAGGGTTAAAGTTGATTTTGTGAATAATGGACAAAGCTTGATTTTTTGGTAGATTGACATCAAATTTTGTATACACATAATGTCTTCGTCTTTTACACTTGCATTGGTGGTCAAAGCGGATGATGGTGAGACATATAAATGTTGCTCTTTTTTTTTTTTTTTTAAATGATTAATTGAAAATATGAAAGCATAATCAAGTTATGATCGAGTATATTTATTTTTTGAATCAATATAAAAAAGATCAACATCAGTTTAGCCAATATCTTCTGGAAAAGCCTTGTATCCACATGCATGATGCCATGTTCTCATATTGCATTTTCCATGCATGACATGTTTTACCCCGATGCCATGTTTCCTATTGTTATCCTTTTTGCATGTTGTAGAAAAATCCCAGAGCGAGGAGAGCAGTAAAGCTTCATCACCACCGGCAACCAACGGTCCAATCACAAAGCCAGAGATAAATTACCACCAACCAATAACAAAACCCCTTACAAACTCCAATCATCTTCATTCTGCACCAATCATAAAGCATAATTCATATGATCAAACAGACTCTGTTAAATCAGTGTACCAGACTAGTGGTCCTATTCTATCAGGATACGTCCCTAATCCCCCAGTTAGAAATCCTATCAAGACAAAATATCCGAATTCGAAGTCAGTATCGAAGTACAGACATCGGAGTTCTCAATCCGCAGCAGAGCAACTAGGAGTGAAAATCACTCCACCTTTAAGAACAAATGGAGGTATTTAAGATTCTACACATTTAATTCTGGTTGTAATTTGTGTTTAATTAATAGTTATCCTGTTCCATTATGGTAATTGCAATTCCATTTTACATTTCAACAATCAGTTAAAATGCATGTTTGTGCAGTCATTACTAGTAATTTTACTGTGATTTTATTGATGCAACAAAATACTCAATGAGTCGTTGACCAGACCAATCTTCAACCCAAAGAATTGATTAAATTTACCTACTAAATTTGCTGCATTCTGTAACCCTTTCTTACATGTAGACACATTTTGACACATTCTGCAGCAGACAACTTTTGAAAACATCTATTCAATGGATATACTTTCATTTATTGAATATTTTGTTTATGTTCATTATATTTACCAAGGTGTTTTCAAAGTTGTCTGCTGCAGATTTGTTTGATATGGGAAAGGGGGTTAAACCAGAAACATTGTTGATGGTACTTGATTGTTGATGACTGTACCATCAGTCATGTCTGTTAAAAATGTTTGTTTGGGGTGCTCTCTCTTTCCTACTTACAACAAATCTGCAGCAGACGACTTTGAAAAGAAATTGGAAACTCCCTTTAAATGGAAGTACAATAAATGAATAGAGTTACAAAACATGGTGACAAAAGGAGAAATTCAAAAAGCCGTCTGCTGCAGAGGCGTCAGAAATCGTCTTTATGAGGGAAAGGGTTAAAGAATTTAAGATGAGGTATCATTTTTTTGCATGTTACATATAGAAATTAGTAACCTCATCTTATTTTCTGATGTAAAATGATATGTCATTCATTAAGTCATTGGAATGAAAGCAATTATAGCGTGCAATGAATTTTGGAAGAGAATTTTTTTGTACAAGAAACGCATGTTAGAGTCTCAATTAAAACCTTTAAGTACAGCTTAGAATATAGTATGCAATGGCTATTTACTGTAATGGAAAAAGGATAATTTGGTTTGGCTTTGTAGTGATTTACTATTAATTAACCCTTCTCACCTGCAGATGCATTTTGGCACAATATAGCAGCAGACGACTTTTGAAAACATTGTGGCCATGATGAGCAATTTCTCCTTTGGCCACAATGTTTTTCAATTTTAATTTAACCATTAAGCTTTCTTTTATGGAGGTTTTTGTCACTATGTTTTCAAAGTCGTCCGCTGCTGCTGCAGATATTTGTATGTGGGAAAGGGGGAATAAACCTCCATTCTGTATACTGCCATTCCTCTTGCAACTGCAATATTGAACAAGGAATTATAATAGCTCGGATGAAAAGATATGTTTTCCCTGGGCATATGGCTATTGAAAATATTGTTGTAAATGGAGAAAATGCTAACATTTACCATGCATCAATAGTTATATCACTAGTTAACAAGAAATCTGCATTAGCTACTTTGAAAACATCCAGGCACCGCATTGTGAGCAATCTCTCCCTAATAGTGACAATGTTTCACAAGACAGTTTCTGGTCTGCTTAAGATGCATTTTTAACCCTTTCCCTCATATAGATGCTTTCTGACGCCTCTGCAGCAGACAGCTTTTTGAAAACATAGTGATAAAAGAAGAAATTGCTCAAAACGAGCTATTTCTCCTTTTGCCACAATGTTTTCCACTTTTAGTCATTATGCTATCCATTCAATTATAGGGATTTTCTATTTTTTGTCAAAATACGTTCAAAGTCGTCTGCTGCAGATTTGTTGTATGTGGGAAAAGGTTAAAACAATTCTGCATGTGTAAAATGATTATCAAAGGTGTGGCAGTATATATTCAACTTGCAGTGAATTAAGCTGGCATTTTTACCACATTTTTCTTGTCATCGGTTCAGGCTAGGGCTTTTTTAGGTTCAACAAAACTTGTAAACACTTAGTGCATGATTTTAATACATTTGACAAAAAATATGTATAATTGTGTGATATTAAAACTGTAAAACAGTAAAGTGACATCTGTTGTTTCATATCAGGTTGGAAACTGTTTTTAATTTTTGGGTTTAATGCTTTTGTAGGTTTTTGTTATTTAATACAGTGAAATCAAAGAAGTCTAGCAAAATATAAAAAGCACTTTACAATTACATTTTCAAACGATGTTGTGCAAGAAAATGAAGTTACTGTGTTTTCTTTGAGATTGTGTATATATGCTCTTTTTAAGTATCCCTAGATTGGTTAAGTTTACTGGAATGAGCATTTTATGTTTGCAAAAACTATTGAAAGTATAACTTTCATTATTCATCTAAAAAATGTTTACAAATTAAGAAAACTAATTTGCACATGACTTCTTCTTTTTCAATGTTTGTTTTTCAAAATTAAATGTTTATTTCCTTACTATGAAATTAAAACTGCATGGGTATAACTTTGATTTTAAAACAGTGGAGGAAGAAGAACCATTTGGTAGCTATAATGGTGAGTAACCAGGGACACTCAGTATTCTGCATTATGCAAACTCTCTCAGACCCTCCTCTTGTCCAGTTAGTGTAGATCCATGTCAAGATGCCCTGATGGTCAGATTTCACAAAATTGCACGAAAATGACTCTGCACAAAAACCAATGTGCACAGATTTAGACCCACTTTATAGATGATCGAAGTTTAGTAGAAACTTTTCTTTAATTTAATTAACTCCATCAATATATAAGCTATGCAATGACCTTTCCTGGCACGAAGATCAGAATATAATCAATATTATCTTGTTCCTGCTACCTTACCCTTGTTGTTGCCTTAAGCATGAAAAGGTAATTGCATTCAAGGTTTTTAAAAACAATATTTTTCTGTACTGTATATAGATACATTTGGGATTTCAAGGGAATAGAGGTTTAAGTCTGTCCCTTCAATGCCAATGTTTAAACCTTTGAATTAATATGAATGGACCTATGAGATTTTTTTTGTATATCTATTTTAAATTATATCTGGATAAATCTATTTATTCAATTTAAAAGCATATGTATTTCAACATTTACAAACAATATACATTCAGCTAATACCCACAGTGTCTGCTAACAATTGACCATGTGTTACTAACATTGTAATTATTCGAGCCAATGTCGGAGGAAAAGGGTAATTATGTCTGCTAACAGTGACACCTGAAGCCAGTCTATGAATACACATAGACTCATCAAAGTCTTCAATGTCTGCCTATAGAGATGAAGAAAGAGAGAAATTTCTTATCATGAGTAATTTCTTCTTTTGCCACCATTTTCAATAGTTGTGTGTTGCAGATAATTGCCAACATGCGTTTGTAAGTTGGAAAGGGTTAGGTGATGCCCCAAAACAGGTGCTTTTCACCTGATGTAGCTCATAATGATTACCTTGTTGTTTTGTGAGTGTCTGTGTGATAACATGCTTCCTCTTCTATCAAACCTTGATGATTATTAACTGACCTTTGCCAATCATTATTCTGGTAAGAGCAACCTCCCATCCCATGATTGGTTAATATAGTTTTACAAATTCAATTATATTCATTTCTTGACAAAAATATTAACAATAAACATGTCAAAGAAATAGTTTGCACAAATTGGTACATCCAACATAGTTCTAATTATACATCATATTATAACAATTCAGGAAGGTACTTATCCCAAGATTGTCTTTGTATACATGTATATATTCCTGCATGATTCTGATTTACTATATTATGATAAGTTACTGTAACTAAATTTAAAATAGAAAACAAACATACATAGGGGAACAAGGAATCGTTGCTTTGATTCACCCCAATGTCCCACATAATAATAAGCAATTTCATCTTTTGCAAAAATGTTTTCAACTCTTTTAGATAATGATACTTTCATTTATAGAAATTTTCCACAGTTTTTCCAAGATGTGTTCAAAGTGGTCTGCTAATGTCCGATGCATGGTTAGTTGAAAACATTCTTTGAAAATGTTGAACTTGTTTATAATTCTGAAAAAGAGATTCTATTTCCTCAATGTTTTTGATACATCTGCAGCAGCAGTATCACAGTGTGTTTGGTCAGTTTATTCCAAAAGGTCCTTGTGGAAACGTGTCTTCCAATATACCAATTTATCCCTTTCCCATATACAACAATATTGCAGCAAACGAGTTATGAAGTTACAAGATTCGTTTTATATGAAACTAAAGAAATGGTCCATAATTTGATTGCATGCATTATAATTTATAATCAATTTTTAAAATTTCAAAACAATGCCTAAAGCCATGCTTACCAACCCTCCAGATTCAATCGTGAGTCTCACGATTTGAAGGGCGTAACCCCACCCCCACGATCGTGAGGGAGAAACTCACGATTTTCGAAAATTCGAAAATTTAAAAAAAAAAAAAAAAAAAAAAAAAAATTGTTTGTTTTCTTTTTTTTCAATCAAATCAGGAGGATAAATGTACTAAAAATTACTACAATCATTTTCTAACATCAACTTTTTAACATCTTGTCACTGATAAAAGGCCCTTTCTTTCAACAAGTTCAAAACAATGTGTGTGACAAAGCTCAACTAAATGATTAATACATGTACATGTATATTTCTTCTCCATGTGTCTTTAATCCATTGGAAGCCGTGTTTTTCATTCAAAAGTATGTCTATAAATTAAAATGTTGTTAATATTTTTATTTTCTTGGATGTAATATGAAAGTCTTTGACATAACAGACAACTTGCGTGATTTTCTAGTTAACCACAGTTAAAACATTTCTAAATATCAAAGGACAGATTTGAAAACATGCCAAAATAATACTTAAATGCTAATATACAGAAAACATTCTCAAAATGAGTCTTTTTAATTAAATATTGAAAGTATTGTACATGTATCCCTGCATAGTTATCTAAATTCTGTTCTATTGTGAACATTTCTACTGTTAAATTCATGGCGCTGAAAATCTCCCCCTTCAAACCCCAATCCCCCACTTTGAGATTATGAAACTCCCCCTTGAGGATGAGAAAAGGTTGGTAAGCATGCCTAAAGCAAAAAAAATAATAGTGTATTTAGATCATAGATTTAACTATTTCATTATTCAAGTTAGATCATAAAAGCTTAATGTCATAAAAGAGCTTTTAAGCTGTGAATGCTTTTGTTGTGAACATGTACTCATATTTTGTGTTTTTGTCTGTTTGAAATAACCCCAGACCTCACAGTCTTAGATCATAGAAATATAGTTTATTATCCATTATCTCTTATTGTATTGATAGTAATATTGTTTAATGATATTATATTCTCTCTATTTTGTTTTCAGGTTCATTTTAAACATGAAATTTAACAACAAAAATAATGTTTCATATTATCTCATCTTCCTCTCAGAAATGAAAGGTATGTCTCTTTTGAAAACAAGACCATACAATATCTACATGTATGAATCAAAACCAAATTTTATGAGTGTGCATACATTTTTTCGAAGAGGAATTGTCACGTTTCAGTGTTAGGTCTGTGTAATCCTTGCCAAAATGCATTTTATGGACAGCCATATGGTTTGGGGCTAAATGTTTTACAAACTAGTTTTAAATTTTTCTTTAACCCTTTCCCTAATCCTTCAATTCTGCAGCAGACGACTTTGAATATATTTTGTCAAATAATAGAAAATCTCTATAATTGAATGTATAACCTATATGACTAAAAGTGGAAAACATTGTGGCAAAAGGAGAAATTGCTCGTTTTGAGCAATTTCTTCTTTTGTCACTGTTTTCAAAAAGCTGTCTGCTGCAAAGGTGTCAAAAAGTTTCTAAATGAGGGAAAGGGTTAATTTAATACAATCATGTGCTATCGTCAAACTTATTTAAGTCGATCATCTTTTTTTTCTAATTTCATTTTCTGCCTTACATTTGTTTTACTATTGTATAAGAACATTTAAAATAGCTGAAACTTTATTGGTGTTAATAATTATTTAACCTTTTCCAGCATACACCAAATTTGCAACAGATGGTTTTGAAAACATCTGGGCAAATACATGAAAAGTCTCTATAAATGAAATAATAATCATTGAAAAGAGTTGAAAACATTATGGCAAGAGGAAATTGCTCATTGCATTATCAGAAGTGACGTCTGCTGCAGAGGCATCAGAACTCATCTGTATGTGGGAAAGGGTTAACAAGAACAACAACACCATAAACAATTGTCATGGTATTCAAATGAAAGGTTGGTAAAGGAGATATGTTTTTTTTAATTCCAGCTTTCCGCCATCCTACAACAGATGAATACAGAACTCAGCATCCACCCGATAAAGAAAGACGGCGGAAAGATGAGGAAGAGGCTTATAGAAAACGAAGACTTGTAAGTTGACAATATCACCCACATATGAGCCGTCCCGCAATACAACCAACATTATGGCCTTTGTGTAATGTATCGACACAGATCAGCCTGCGCAGTCCGCACAGACTGATCCAGGCCGACACATTCCGTCTATGGGGATAGAGGTATAAAGTAATGATTCCTGAAACAGAAAATCCACAAGAGGCGAAAAGTGTCTATCCGGGTAAGCCTGCGCGGCATGCTGAGGCTGATCAGGGTCGATACTTTACGCAGAGACCATAATGTTGTTGTTTTTGCGGGATGGCTCATATTATGTCATACTGACATTAAGAGGTAATGTCTTTCCCTCCTGTGCACTAGAGATGTTGAAGTTGTTAGCATTACAAAGGACTCCCTCGGTGCAGGTGTCTGGATAAATGGACCAGAAGTACTGGTATAACTAATACCAAGGACATGCTGTGATATATCTGAATGATTGTTGAAAGTGGCCTTATACTGTCTGTCGGAAACCATACTGTCGGGCTTAAGCCATATTTTGTCCGGCCTATTTCTTACAAACCACTGGGTGGAATTCAATAAAATTTTACATGAAGCTTTTATACAAAGAAGAGATGTGCATTTCTTAAAGGTCTTACAATTGCATGTTATTTTACAGATTTATGGTCCTTTTACTTATTAAGTTATGGTGTAGGCCAAGGTGCTGTTTTGGGGGTATTTATCATCTTCAGTGATATTTCTAGTTTTAATTTGCCCACATACAACTAATATGCAGCAATCGACCGGGCAAAAACATGGACACTTTTTAAAAATGAAAGTGTAATTATCAAATCAAGTTTAAATCATTGTGGCTAAACATCAGTAGGCAGAAATATGAAACATTTCTAAGAAAGAAAGCATATATGGTTTATGCATTAAGTTGAAAACATTGTGACAATAGGAGAAATGGTAAATTTGCTTAGAATTGTCAAACCTTTTCCCACATACAATAAACCTGCAGTGGACAACTTTGAAAACACTTAGGTTGAAATATGAAAAATCTCTGTAAATGATTATATAATTAACCCTTTCCCTCATAAAGACGCTTTATGACGCCTCTGCAGCAGACAGCTTTTTGAAAACATAGTGCCAAAAGAAGAAATTGCTCAAAACGAGCAATTTCTCCTCTTGCCACAATGTTTTCCACTTTTAGTCATAGGTTATCCGTTCAATTATAGAGATTTTCTTTTTTTTGACAAAATATGTTCAAAGTCGTCTGCTGCAGAATTGGCGTATGAGGGAAAGGGTTAATAATTAGAAATGAAAACGTTATGGGAAAGGAGAAATTGCTCATTTGCTACTAAGAATGAGCAAGACTAAGTAAATGTGTAAACCATTTTTATTTCAGGAACAAATTTATGAAGAAGAGAGACGGAAAAAGATTGCTCAACAGCATGCGGACAATGAGTCGAGGAAGCACTCAGACTTCTTACTGTAAGTGTTTAAGAATGCATTGCTACTGTTATTGCGTGTTTGTGTGGTACCCAGTTAGTGTTGTTGACAGATCTCTGGATTAGTGGAGATTTTACGTTGATACCTACCCTCTTCCTGTTACTGTGTAAGGAGTATGATATTTCTAGATCAATTTCCTTTGAAAGCATTTAAGGAAATTTATCCCCGCAGACACATTTTGAGGCATCTGCAGCTGCTTTTTAATTTAGACAACTTTTAAAAACATAATGGCAAAATGACGAATTGCTGATGAAGAGCAATTCTCCTTTTGCCACAAAGTTTTCAACTTGATTTAATAATTATGCTTTCATTCATAGACATTTTTTTATAGTTCTGCCGAGATGTTTTCAAAGGTGTCTGTTGCAGTTTGATTGTGTGTGGGAAAGGATTTTATAGCAACTGTAAAATGTTTGTTATTTATGCAGAGATGCAAATATAACCCTTTTCCTTTTTATAATTCTCATCATTTTCCCCTAGATGTTTCAAAGTTTTATCCTGCAGATTTGACAATATCTAGACAATTATTTTTCATAAATATTCAAAATTTATATAGCTAATTTAAAGTTAAAAGAATTTAAACCGATTGTGGGGAAAAAGAGAAATTGCTGTTTATGAACAAGTTTTCCTTTTGCCACAATATGTCTGCAAGTTGTGTGCTGCAGATGCGACCCGGCCGGGTAGCTCAATTGGTAGCGTATCTGACTCGTGATCTGGTGGTCACGGGTTCGATACCCGGTTGCGGCGACATTCTTTCGGGCGATGTTTTCCATTGCCTCTCATCTCTGATCTATGTGAGAAAGTAGTCAGTGGCTTCGAAAAAATGTTGTGTAAGTACTGGTGTGGGAAAGCCAGGAAAACATGGGTAGGTGCACTGACCGCCGTGATATGACCAAAGCTGTTGAAAGCGGCGTTAAACTCCAAACAAACAAAGCTGCAGATGCGTCAAAATGTATTTGCATTTGGAAAAGTTGGTAATACAATGGGTGCAGTAAGGGAGAGAACTTTGTCAGACTAAACAAACGGAAAGGTAAACATACACAATTTGGCAGGATAAAGGTTTATGTTCAATCATTGGAAGCAGATGAATAAACAGTGTGAAAATGCAAAATTCCGCATTACTTTATTCTGTAAGGTCAATACAATTAACACTTTCCCGCATGCAGATTCATTTTGTCACATCAGCATAATACGACATTTGAAACAATTGTTGCAAGAGGAATAATTGCTCATAATGAGTAATTTCTCCTTTTTGCCACAAATTTGTCTACTATATTCAATGCTTATAATATACATGTAACTTCATGTAAAGGGAGTTTCCATATTTATATATAGATATTCTTAGAGTCATCTCCTGTAGATTCAAGTTCAGATGTTCTGTTTATTGCCAAATGGTTTGCGTCTGGGATTTGAAAGTGGGCATGAATTTCATGGTGGAGTGCCGGCCTTGGCAAAAGGACATTTCCTAGCCTAGTACTGGTTTGTTAACCCAGGGATCATGACTAAGTGAACTTTTGCCATGATATAACTGAAATAATGTTGAAAACGGCTTAAAACACCAATAATACAAACAAACAAATTAATGATTAGATATTTCTTTACTGACAAAGTCTATAAATAATTGCAAATTTTAAACAACTGAATGGGATAATAAAAGGGAAATAACTCTTGAGTAATCTTATCTGACTTGAATGCCATGGTTATGATGTGTTGTCTTCCTTACCTGTGCTTGGAGATTTACTATATTTTGTAAAGTATATATTCACAAAGAAAATGGACTTTCAATTTCTTGAGAATTAGTAATTATGTTGAAAATAGACAACTTTGAACGCCTCTGAAGTAGACAACACTACAAGCAATATCTTTCTTCTCCCACAATTCAGACTTTACTTCCAAATTTATAGATTTTACATTTTTCTCAAGCATGAAGTTTAAGTGCTGTGTGATAATCTTCTCACTTTACATTACGGTTTTCGAAAATGTTGTCATTATTATATTTTCTTCTACCTTAAGCTAAAATAATGTTTTTCTACCAAAGATTTTATATATGCTCAATATCTATTCACTTTCATACACTATTCATCTTAACCCTTTCCCACATACAGATGCTTTCTGATGCCTAGACAGCAGATGACTTCTGAAACATTGTGGCATTAAGGAGAAATTGCCCATAATGAGAAATTTCTACTTTTGCCTATTTTATTACACACAACTTATAACTTCCAATTACAAACAGTGTGGAAAGGATCAGCCTGCACATTTGTACCTGGTTCAAATCATCAATATGTGAGAACATGTCAAATCATCAGTGATGATTATGTTTGCAGCAATTCAGTGGGATAAGGGTTAAACATGATCATATTATAGTATTTACAAGCATATTAACCCTTTCCCTCATATGACAATTCTGCAGCAGATGACTTTGAACATATTTTCTCAAAAAATAGAAAATCTCTATAATTGAATGGATAACCTATTACTAAAAGTGGAAAACATTTGTGTCAAAAGGAGAAATTGCTTGTTTTGAGCAATTTCTTCTTTTGTCACTATGTTTTCAAAAAGCCGTCTGCTGCAGAGGCGTCAGAAAGCGTTTATATGAGGGAAAGGGTTAAGTGTATCATATAATGGATTATTTATATTAATGAATTGTATTATCTAACTGGTAAGTTTGTTTCCGGTAATATACCATGGTACCAGTGCTTGCGAGCAACTGGCTTCCATCCCGTATAGACCTTTTCAGCCCATTTGTGGAAGAAGAATGAAGAAAGTCGCATCGACTTTTGTCAATCGCCAGAAAGAATTCATTGAATAGCTTGGCTTTGAACTCATGCCCCATGGATGGATAGCACTCGGAGTTCCTGACTAAAGCTATTACAACTCAACTCCATATGCTTGAAAGAAACTCACTTGTATATTCCGAGTTCTTATTGTTGTAACTTGTATTTCTTATCCAGCTCACAAAACAAACAGCAACCAGTGTGAGTAAACACTCTCGGCTTTAGACTGGGCAGAGATTAACAATTGCTTGATGACATAGCTGCATTACTAACACATTGCACCATCACTCACAGCAAAGCTAAGCTAGATAATCAATAGAATTTTTTGTCACACCAATGATTAGTTAGGGTATAGTTTAATTATCAATGCAAATTGAAATTGTCATACTTGTAAATTTCACCACAAATTTAATGTTTCTTAATATAAGATGTTAAATGTTGGTTTGGTGTTATCCATCCGTCTTGATGTTTATCTGAGGTATGATTGGATGGATTTGATTAAAATTATATGGGAATTTTTACCACCATTAAAGGGAAATATCCGACGAAAAGTTTCACTTTTTACCTCAAAAACTGCAAAGTTATCTTTTGAACTTAAATTGTATATGTTCTGTACATAATGGTTTATATCGGAATCCACTGTGGTCGAGTGGTTTAAGCGTCGGGGGATTTCGAAACCAGGTGACCCGGGTTCAATCCCCAGTCGCGGCACTACGGTCATGGTTGAGTGCCCTTGGGCAAGGCACATTTTCTAGCCTAGTACTGGTTTGTTTACCCAGGGATCATGAATAACTGAATTGTCGCCATGATATAAATGAAATAATGTTGAAAGCGGCGTAAAACCCCAATAAATAAATAAATAAATAAATGGTTTATATCACAATTATCTGGTGAACACTCTACAGGCCACATTGAAAGTTCAACAGACCAGAAGTGGTATACCAAGGTTTACCAAGCTTTCTTTTACAATTTTTGATTTGGCAGGAGATCGCAATTCAATGAATTAACTTGATAATTAGAGAACCAATTGTGAATTAATATAACTCTAAGGTTTTATGTGTAACACTTTTTATTCATAGCAAACAAGTGACTAACATTCATTTTTGAGTTGTACCAACCTTATGTTGATGTTCTGTTGGGACCTTCTGATTACACAATGGAATAACTTACACTTTAAGTGTGGTGATTGAGCTCACCTGAACACAAAGTGCTCAAGGTGAGCTATTTTGATCAACCTGTTTCCGTCTTGATTGGTAAATAAAACTGTCAGGGGCCGGGGGTTAGGTTCTCTTATGCCCAAAGAGCAATGGAATCTAAACATGCTGGTGAGCCTTGCAGGCCAATATCTAGAAAACTGAAAGAATTATTTTGATAAAGAGTTGAAAATATTTCAATAAAATGTGAAATTGCAATGTTTTCAAAAGTCGTCTGCAACAGCATGCATCAAATGTCGTCTATGTGAAGTAATGGATTAAATGTAATTGCTCACATTGATATAATGCAAAACACTGGTTATTTGGTAATTGATGAAATTCAAACTATATAATTAAAGCAGAATGTTTGCTTTAACTGCAAAATTTGCCTTTTGTAAATGTTTGTTCATGGAGAATTAAGATAAACGTGTTGACTTTTGTGAACGGGTTTAGATTCAGATCAATTTGTGCATCCACACATTCCGATCAAGATATACACTGTTCACATATTACTTACATGAGCTTGTTAGACGCTGTCAACTTGTGTAGATTCTGGTAAGGAGATGTACAGAGTGATCTGATCCTTTAAACAAAACAGAAAAGCAGACTTGTACCATGGACATTAAGCTTTAACACTTTCCCTCATACGACAATTCTGCAGCAGACGACTTCGAACATATTTTGTCCAAAAAATAGAAAATCTCTATAATTGAATGGATAACCTATGACTAAAAGTGAAAAACATTGTGCAAAAGGAGAAATTGCTCGTTTTGAGCAATTTCTTCTTTTGTCACTATGTTTTCAAAAAGCCGTCTGCTGCAGAGGCGTCAGAAAGCGTCTATATGAGGGAAAAGGTTAGTAGACCATATGCTGGAAAGAGGAATCAACTGTATTTGTACTTGTAATTAAAAATATATTTGTGTTTAAACCCTTTCCCACATGTAACAAATCTGCAGCAGACGACTTGGAAAATGTTTAATCACAATAGGAAAAATCTCTTTAAATGAGAGAGCAGTGAATGATCAAAGCTGAAAATACTGTGGCAAAAGGAGTATATGGCATTGTCTCCTTTTCCCACAATGCTTTCTGTATGTGGGAAATGGTTTAATTGTCTATAACATGGTGCTGAATTGCTATAATTTGTGTGAGTCTTGAAATTTAGAAGTTTTTAAACTTATTGTGGCCAGTGCTGGTTTTCAAGTGATTGTATTGCCTGCCATGGAAGGATAATACTAGGTATCACATCTCTGTCTTTCTGTCAATCCCTTTTTAAGTGGCAGGTGACGACACATTGTGTTCTTTCAATTGCTCTTGTGATTTTATGTTCTTAATACTTCGTCTCTGTATCAATATGCACATCAGTTGCCATTTCTGTAGCTGAGTATATGTACATGTGGTGGTGTCTGTCAACTGTTACTTGACATTTTACTTAACCCTTTCCCTCATATAGACGCTTTCCGACGCCTCTGCAGCAGACGGCCTTTTGAAAACATAGTGACAAAAGAAGAAATTGCACAGAACGTGCAATTTCTCCTTTTGCCACAATGTTTTCCACTTTTTGTCATAGGTTATCCATTCAATTATGGAGATTTTCTATGTTTTGACAAAATACGTTCAAAGTCGTCTGCTGCAGAATTGTCGTATGAGGGAAAGGGTTAAAGCCCCTGTCCCACATACATACCTCTGTGACAGAAAACTTTGTAAACATCTTGACAAAAACTATTTAAGGTATTGATCATTAAATTAAAGTTGAAAACATTGTGGCAAGAGGAGAATTTGCTCTTTATAGGAGCAAATTCGGCTTTTGTCATAATATTTATTTATTTGCACAATATGGAAAAAGTCAAATGTGTATTATAAATATAGATAGACTCATGCTTCTGACTTTTCAACACAGTAGATATGTATAACATGTTGTTTAAAAAAAAAGAAAAGAAGCATTAAATCAAAAGCTTAGTTTTAGTAAAGGATAACTAATCATGATTTAAGATGTTTTCATTACATCTTCACCTCAGTTGCTTTAACCCTTTTACTGATCACTTGTCATGGTTTCTGTAGAAAAACTATTCAAAAAAAGTTGCACAGTTTTTCTTTTAAATTAGAATCTTACCACAATAATAAAACAAAATCAGCTGCAAGCAATGTAGATTTAGACTAACATTTATACTAATAATATCTAAATATGACACTTATAAGCTCTTCCATAATGATATCGGCCACATCACACTAAAACCAACCTTGAGGTGGTTGTGACCAACAAAGATTCAGACCAGGCTGTGCTTCTGTGCAGTCTGATTGGGATCTTCTTGTTTGCCATCTTTACGTGCAAGCATCCTTAGAGGCTTATGGACGAATATTATGAAAAACTATGGACTTAACTCTTTCCCCACATGAAACAGATCTGAAGCAGACGACTTTGAAAACATTAATTAGTCAAAATTATGGAAACTCTCAATATACATGTATGTATAAATGAGAGAACAAATGAACCATTCCACGAGAAAACCAACAGTGTGGACTGTGCGTACAGTATCGACAGGCTAATCTGGGCAGACAATTTTTCACTTGCTGTTGATTTTCTGTTACGCTATACCTCTATCTCCCTTGGACATTAAGTGTTGGCCCAGATTAGCCTACACAGACTGATCTGGGTTGATACAATTATTGCAGAGTCCATAGTATTGATTTTCTTGTGGAATAGCTCAAATATTGAATGCAGTTGAAAAACATGGTGGCAAAAGGAGAATTTGCTCATTTTAACCCTTTCCCCCTCATATAGACGCTTTCTGACTCCTCTGCAGCAGACAGCTTATTGAAAACATAGTGGCAAAAGAAGAAATTGCTCAAAACGAGCGATTTCTCCTTTTTCCACAATGTTTTCCCCTTTTAGTCATAGGTTATCCATTCAATTAAAGAGATTTTCTATTTTTTGACAAAATATGTTCAAAGTCGTCTGGTGCAGAATTGTTGTATGAGGGGAAGGGTTAAGCAATTTCTCTTTATACCAAAATGTTTTCAAAAGTCTTCTGCTGCAGAGGCGTCAGAAAGCGTCAGAAAGCGTCTGCCATTTCTTTCAAAGCCTCCCAGGGTTGGTCTTCAAGTGAGGTAACCCATATCATCTCATGCAAAAAGTGAAAAAATAGATATCATGGGGAGAAACAAAATTCTATTCAAAAATAGATTACTGTAAACTTATATTTAATCCTTTTCTAGATTACGAACATGTTCTGATGCATCTGCAGCAACTTATAAAAGATTCTGAGGAAGGAAATTGTAAAAAAAAAATACACGGCAATTATTTGCAACTCCGTATCAATATTGCTTGTCCAGGCATAACCCATTACTTCACATGACTTTTCCAAGTTAGTCTGCTTTACAATCATCAGACGAACCAAACTGATAGATATATTGATAAAGAGTTGATAATATTGCAAAAAAAAGGTGACATTGCTCTCAATTTCACATTTTATTGCAATGTTTTCAAAAGTTATGTTCAATGTCAGATGTCAAATGTCGTCTGTGTAAAGTAATGGGTTAAGCAGATGACACGAAAATTAGCACATCAGATAAATAGTTAATTTTAAAGATAAGGTGTTTCGAGAAATTTGGAAAAATCAGTATTTTATGACACACCACCAATGTCTTACCATAGTCAATATACATTGGTTTGCCGGTTGTTCTTTGTCTATCTGCATTATTTTATTCAGCTAGATTGTCTTATTCTCTTGATCTCGCTAGTGAATCTTGAACTTTAGTTAGAATCTTTAATTTATTATTCCAGGCCTTCCCAAAAGTCACCCATACCTGCGGACAGGTTCGATATCCCTATAGGTCACTATGGTGTTCCAGAAGAGAGAAGAAGAGGCTTCCAAATCCAGGGCAAGGCAAAGGGCTTGTACAATTTTACTGCACAGAATCCAAGGTATTGGTGTATATCAATTTTTAGCTCTACTGGCCAAAGGCCAGAAGGGCTTATGTCGTGGCGATTCGTCCGGCGTCCGTCCGTCCGTCCGTCCGTAAACAATTTCTTGTTAACACAATACAGTCTTCTTAATTGTATCTCAACCAACCTTATACAGTAGTTAGATATCCATGAGAGCTCGGTTCCTTTCGAAAACCAGCCAGATCCGCCCATGCATGACTGGATTATGGCCCTTGAAATGGTCAAAATTGCTATAAAAGAGCTTGTTAACACGATACAGTCTTCACTTTTAATTGTATCTCAACCAAACTTATACAGTAGTTAGATATCCATCAGAGGTCGGTTCCTTTCGAAAACCAGCCAGATCCGCCCATGCATGACTGGATTATGGCCCTTGAAATGGTCAAAATTGCTATAAAAGAGCTTGTTAACACGATACAGTCTTCACTTTTGATTGTATCTCAACCAAACTTATACAGTAGTTAGATATCCATGAGAGCTCGGTTGCTTTCGAAAACCAGCCAGATCCGCCCATGCATGACTGGATTATGGCCCTTGCAATGGTCAAAATTGCTATAAAAGAGCTTGTTATCACGATACAGTCTTCACTTTTGATTGTATCTCAACTAAACTTATACAGTAGTTAGATATCCATGAGAGCTCGGTTCCTTTCGAAAACCAGCCAGATCCGCCCATGCATGACTGGATTATGGCCCTTGAAATGGTCAAAATTGCTATAATACAGCTTGTGAACACAATAGAGCTTCCATTTACTATCTGATCTTCACCAAACTGAGATGGTATTTGAATATTGATGACATATTGGTTCCTTTTGAAACATACCAGATCAATACCAGTAGAGCATAGGCCCTCATGGGCCTCTTGTTTTTAACTTTACCTTTTTCCAACAAACAACAAATCTGTAGCAGACAATTTTGAAAACATCAAATATAAACCATGAGCAATTTCTCCTGTTGTCAAAACATCTTCAAAAGTCGTCTGTTGTAGAGGAATATGTTTGTGGGAAAAGGTTTACGTATTGTAATAAATTGTTTGAAAAGTCTAGTAAATCGACCAATCTCAAGTGCGAACATTTTCAAATTTTCGATTAGTTGTGCCATTTCCATCAGTCACTGGAAAACTACCTTGATAACTGTTGAAATTACAAGCTGATCGTTTCTACTTTGTTGAATTTGTTGGTGACTTTCAGACATATAACAGAATACTCTTAAACCTATCCCATCTACAATAAAATTGAGTCCGACAACTTTGAAATCATGCATGAACAATTTGAAAAATCTCTATGATTAAAATATATTTATTGAATAAAATTGAAAACATTGTGACAACAAGTTATCTGCAGCAGATACGTCAGAATGAGTCTACAAGTAGGAAGGGTTTATGTAGAATAATAGCTTAACCCTTTCCCTCATATAGATGCTTTCTGACGCCTCTGCAGCAGACGTTTTTAACTCACCTGAGCACTGAGTGCTCAAGGTGAGTTATTGTGATCGCCTTTTGTCCGGCGTCCGTAAACACCTTCTCCTCAGTAACCAGTGGGTCAATTAGGATGAAACTTCACAGAAAACTAAATGACCTCACCAGAATTCCTTCAAATTGTTGAGATCCATGCCAGGGGGCAGGACTTATGTGGCTAAAGTAAAAAAAAGAAATCAGGTGAGCGATCCAGGGTCAGCATGGCCCTCTTTGTTTTTGAAAACATATTATAAAACGAGCAATTTCTCCATTGGTCACAATGTTTTCAACAGTATTTAATGATTATACTCATATTTATAGAGATATTCATGGTTTTTGTCAATATGTATTTAAAGTCATCTGCTGTAGATTTATTGTATGTGGGAAAGGGTTAAGGACTATGTGTACCTTTATTGTAATATTGTGCTAATTCCAACTATCACACTTCTTTTCAGAGAGTTAGCCTTTAGGAAGGGCGATATTGTGTATTTGATCCGCCAGGTGGACGGTAACTGGTTCGAGGGCGAGAATAACGGTCGTGTCGTATATTCCCGTTAACTACGTGGAGGTCGTGACCTCTATAGAGGAGGCCCAGCATGCCGCCTACAGTCACAGGGCCAGGCGAAGGCTAGATACAACTTTAATGCTCAAACATCTGTTTGAATTACCACTCAGAAAGGTTAGTGCTTGCAGTGTGTCCTGAACTTCTATGTTGTGTAGTGGAAAGAGGGTTGGAAAAAGACAAGGATTCAATCCTGGTAGTGGTGCATTACCTACTTCGTTCTCAGGATATCAGGGATAGCTTATGACTCTTGCACTGGTGACTGGATAAAAATAACCAGTAATAATAACCCAATAAAATAAAATCTGATAATTTATCCAGGAAACACTGTGATATAACTAGCAACCCACTGTGGCCGTGTGGTTTGTTTGAATTTGGAATCCCTGGTTTAACCCTTTCCCTCATACGTCAATTCTGCAGCAGACGACTTTAAACATATTTTGTCCAAAAATAGAAAATCTCTATAATAGAATGGATACCTACGACTTAAAGTGAAAAACATACAGCAGACGGCTTTTTGAAACATAGTGACAAAAGAAGAAATTGCTCAAAACAAGCAATTTCTCCTTTTGCCACAATGTTTTCCTCTTTTAGTCATAGGTTATCCATTCAATTATAGAGATTTTCTATTTTTTGACAAAATATGTTCCAAGTCGTCTGCTGCTGAATTGTCGTATGAGGGAAAAGGTTAACATACCTGACACTATCTGTATTGTACTACTAGTATTGAACTGGATTATAAGAAATTTCTCCTTTTATCATTTGTCAAATGTCGCCTGCCGCAGCTGCATTTGCATGTGGGGAAAGTCTTCTGAAATATTGCATTAGACTACTGTATATTTTATTTGTGCAAGTTTACCGGTCATCTGATATGTTATTTTAAGTCTACACCCAATTCAACTATTAACCCTTTCCCACATACAGCAAATCCTGCAGCAGACGACTTTGAAAACATACCCGATTTTTGGGAAACTCCCTTCAAATTGAAAGTTCAATAATTGAATAGATTTGAAAATACGGTGACAAAAGGAGAAATTGCTCGTTTTGAGCAATTTCTTCTTTTATCCCCATGTTTTCAAAAAGCTGTCTGCTGCAGAGATGTCTGAAAGTGTCTATCATGAGGGAAAGGGTTAACACGTTTTAGTACATTTCCAGGGAGAAATGGTGACACTTTTACGGAAGGTCGATGATAACTGGTATGAGGGTAGAGCTAGGAACCGGCAAGGTATATTTCCTGTAGCCTATGTGGAAGTGGCACAAGATCCAACAACACCCCTCATCACTCCGGCCCCCTCGGTCATAACTACCCCAATGACCGGTAGAGGTGAGTTCCTCGTTCATCAGTTAGTTTGACCCTTATCTCTTTTAAGATACATTTTCACAAAAAGCAGACAACTTTGAAAACATTGTCACCAATGGAGAAATTGCTTCTCGTTTTGCAACAATTTTTTCAACTTTATGATAATTATACTTTTTATTAAGTCTATTAGCATTGCCTAGATGTTTTCAATGTCATCTGCTGCAGATTTATTGTATGTCAGGAAGGGTTAAATATATGCCCCTTTCCCACATACAACAAATTCGCAGCAGATGACTTTAAAAAACATAGTGACGAAAACCTGAAAAATCTCAAAAAAAGATAACTTAATTTAAAAGTGTTAAATAGAGTTGAAAACATTGTAGCCAAAGGAGAAATTGCTCATCATGAGCAATTTCACCTTTGGCCACAATGTTTTCAAAAGTCATTTGCTGCTATTGCGTCAAAATGCGTCTGCAGGTGGGAAAGGGTTAAATGAAAAGGGTCTTGTGGCTTACCTGAGTTGGCATCAAGTAAAGGTTTGTTACAGTGACCTTTAATAGGTTGCTTGTCAGATGCTATGTGTTAGAATAAGTTTTATTTAGGAAGATAGTAAAGCCTCTGGTTATCCGAATCTTCACAGTGTTCAGATGTAACATAATACACTTTTGTTTGCTTAATTAATGCATTTAGCAGGCTGTTACAAATGAGTGTTTCTTTCGAAAATGATGTCTTTGCCAACAGCATCATTGCTTGTTTGAACCAGGTGTTTACAATTTTCTTGCCAATATCAACATTGCTGGTTTAACCCTTTCCCTTATACAACAATTATGCAGCAGTCGACTTTGAACATATTTTGTCAAAAAATAGAAAATCTCTATAATTGAATGGATAACCTATGACTAAAAGTGGAAAACATTGTGTCAAAAGGAGAAATTGCTCATTTTGACAAATTTCTTCTTTTGTCACTATGTTTTCAAAAAGCCGTCTGCTGCAGAGGCGTCAGAAAGCATTTATATGAGGGAAAGGGTCAAAACTGCTATTTTACATTGTCATTTCTAGCAATACCATTGCTTTGTTAATTGTTTCAAACACAGATATTTTCTAAACATCATAATGCTTTAATAATGCTTTTTTCAACTTCTACAGGCACCCCAGAAATGCTGTCACCCATGAGTTTTGATGGGGCTCCAACTCCGCCCCCACAGCCCTCCCCTGGAGCTTTCAAATCCCCAGACACAAACACATATGGTTACCAGGACAACAGATATGCAACAAGTCCAAGAGATCAACATATATCTCCGAGACAAGATCCCCGTATTCCCTCGCCACGTTACGGAGATAATGTGTCACCACAAAGGTTTGATGGAGTGAAATCTCAAAGACAATCAGATAATTATTTTTCATCGCGGCACTTGAACGGTGGATCGCCGTCCCAAAGACAAGACGATTTCTCACATAGAACGCGGCAAAGTCAAAGTCCACAGTATATTAGAAAGGAGAATCCGCCGTCAATAAACATTACAGCTAAATCTCAGTCAACACCAAATGTTAATATGAATAATAATTATGATCATAATAGGAACCGAGTGCAAGATGAGGATTTAGCTATTTCTAGGTATGTTTTACACAGCTTTAGATATCTTCATAATATTTTACCTGATACGTTACTTTTTAACCCTTTCCCTCATACAACAATTCTGCAGTAGACAGATGTTTTCATAGGTGCCTGTTGCAGTTTTATTGTGTGTGGGAAAGGATTTTATAGCAACTGTAAAATAAGATGTTTTTAGCTCTACTGGCCAAAGGCCAGAAGGGCTTATGTCGTGGCGATTTGTCCGTCGTCCGTGCGTGCGTGCGTCCGTGCGTCCGTAAACAATTTCTTGTTAACACGATACAGTCTTCACTTTTGATTATACAGTAGTTAGATATCCATGAGAGCTCGGTTCCTTTCGAAAACCAGCCAGATCTGCCCATGCATGACTGGATTATGGCCCTTGAAATGGTCAAAATTGCTATAAAAGAGCTTGTTAACACGATACAGTCTTCACTTTTGATTGTATCTCAACCAAACTTATACAGTAGTTAGATATCCATGAGAGCTCAGTTCCTTTCGTAAACCAGCCAGATCCGCCCATGCAAGACTGGATTATGGCCCTTGAAATTGTCCAAATTGCTATAATTGAGCATGTGAACACAATAGAGGCTCCATTTACTATCTGATCTTCACCAAACTTAGATAGTAGTTAAATATTGATGAGAGCTTGGTTCCTTTTGAAAATCAGCCAGATCCGCGCATGCAAGACTGGATTATGGTCCATGAAATTGTAAAAATTGCTATAATACAGCTTGTGAACACAAAAGAGCCTCCATTTACTATCCGATCTTCACCATACATACATGCTCTGGATTGAAAATGAGCAAAGAACCATGCCAGTAGAGCATAGGCCCTCATGGGCCTCTTGTTTATTAATGCAGAGATGCAAATATGACATTCAACCCTTTCCCTCATACACCAATTCTGCAGCAGACGACTTTGAACATATTTTGTCAAAAAACAGAAAATCTCTATAATTGAATGGATGACCTTTGACTAAAAGTGGAAAACATTGTGGCAAAAGGAGAAATTGCTTGTTTTGAGCAATTTCTTCTTTTGTCACTATGTTTTCAAAAAGGCGTCTGCTGCAGAGGCATCAGAAAGCGTCTATATGAGGGAAAGGGTTAATCCTTTCTCTTTTGAAAGAAATTGTGGGATGAGAAGGAATTACTCATAAGCCATATCACCTTTTGCCACAATGTTTTCAACTGTATTCAATAATTATACTTTCATTTAACCCTTTCCCACATATAGACGCTTTCTGACGTCTCTGCAGCTGGCGACTTTTATAAACATTGTGACACAAGGAGAAATTGCTCAATACGAGCGATTTCACCTTTTGATGACTGTCACAAAAGAAGAAATCACTCATAATGAGCAATTTCTGCTTTTGCAACATTGTTTTCAATTCTATTCAAGACTATACTTCCAATTAGTGAGATTTCCAATATCTTTACCCATATGTTTTTAAAAACATCTTCTGTAGATTCGTTGAATGTGGGAAAGAGTTAATGAAATTTGATGCATGCAGACATCTTGGGGAAAGGATGTGAGACATACCAGGAAGGTCACTGTGACCTTGTTAAATATTTAATGTTTTTTGGACAATCATGTAGTAGGGCAACAGTGTTTTACAAACATTTTTATGCTTGCAAAATGTTTCTGAACATAGCCTGATGCAGAGAGAACAGGGAAAAAGCTGCTGTATGAAATGAATAATTGCCCTTCATCCATAACTAGTTATAGCTTCTGATTTCTAATTTTGCTATTTATTTTCTTGTTTTGACCTTTATCATTTGTATTCCAGGTATAGAGCAGTTTATGCATATAATCCTCAAAATGAGGATGAGTTAGAACTGTTTGAAGGCGATGAGGTGTACGTCATGGAAAAATGTGATGACGGATGGTACGTCGGAACGTCGCTGAGAACGGGACAGTTTGGTACCTTCCCCGGAAATTATGTTACTAGGTGAGGATTAGAAATAACAACTCTTTTCTGTTACAGATGAGATATGAAACTTTTGAAGTAGACAACTCTTATAAAAAAAATGTGGGAAAAGCAGAAATTAAACCTTTTCCACATACAACAAATCTGTAGCAGACGACTTTGAGAACATACCCCAAAAAATGTGTAAACTCACTTTAAATGAAAGTACAATAATTGAAGACAGTTGAAAACATGGTGACAAAAGGAGAAATTGCTCGTTTTGAACAATTTCTTCTTTTGTCGACATGTTTTCAAAAAGCCGTCTGCTGCAGAGGTGTTAGAAAGCGTTGATAAAAACGTCCAAAGTCGTCTGCTGCAGAATTGTCGTATGAGGGAAAGGGTTAACACATGTGTTTCTTTCAACACACGGCCTCGATATTGTAGTGGTAGAGCATCCACCTTGGGTGTGGGAGACTTGGGTTTGGTCCCCGACCAGGTCATACCAAAGTCTTTAAAAATAGTTGTAAAGGCTGCCCTCCTTGGCGCTAAGGGTTGCAGGGTTGCATTACGACTAACTGGCTGGTGTCAGGATAATTGGGCCAGTTTTACAGGTAATTATACCCCCTTCGAAGAAGAGGGGGTATATAGGAGTCACTGTGTCGGGCAGTTTGCTGTCGGTCGGTCGGCCGGCCGGAAGCCATATTTTGTCCGGCCTATTTCTTACAAACCACTGGGTGGAATTCAATAAAACTTTACAAGAAGCTTCTATACCAAGAGGAGATGTGAATATTGTTACATATTGTTACAATTGCATGTTATTTTACAGAGTTATGGTCCTTTTACTTATTAAGTTATGGTGTAGGTCAACGTGCTGTTTAGGGGGTATTTATCATCTTCAGTGATAGTTCTAGTTAACCCAGGAAACGCTGTGATATAACAGGAATTGTTGAAAGCGGCGATAAACACCAATCAATCAATCCTGGCTCTGCCAACTTTCTTTCAGACGATTGACAAGCGTCAATGCGACATGCGTCATTTGTCTTCCACCAATGGGCTAAGTCTATGTGGGAAAGCAGCCAGTTGCTTGGGAAGATTGTTGTGCGGAGTACTGGTGTGAGAAAACCAGGAAACGCATGAGTAGGTGAACTGGCCGCCGTGATATAACTGAGAAATTGTTAAAAACGGTGTTAAACCCCAATCAATCAATCAATCAACCTTTGAACACTCTTGGTTCTTGAAACAAATATTTAAAATTATTTTTCTTTCATTTCAGATGTAAGTAACCATTAGTGCCAATATCACAGCTCCGTCATGACACAGTTCTTTACACAGAGCATGTAAATATGCAGTGTACATATGTATGTAGATAGGCTGTATAGCTGTGTAAAGACAACACAATCTGTGTAACATAGACCTTCAGATCATGTAGTCATACAACAGGTAGTGTAACAACTACAGCGAACACACAAAGGTTTACAGACATAGATGAACAGATCTATAGAAGAAGGCTACTGAAAGGAAACATCGCATGAAAGATGTTTCTGTCATTTATTTGTCCTAGTCAAATACCTGATATGATGAAGAAACCTCTCCCTCATACATGTATATCCAAAATATATAGCAGACGACTTTGAAAGCATCTTTATAAATAAATGTATATTTGTTGAAAACAATGTGGCAGAGTCATCTGCTGAAGGGCAGTCAAATGCATCTGCAATTGGGAGAGGGTTAAAGTGTTGTCTACTTTGAAAACATGTAAACAAAAATTGTAAACATCAAAAATGTTAATATGAAACGATTATGGAGAGAGTGAAATTGCTCCTCTAATTTGAAAGAGATTTGCTGCTTATTGTATAATTTGTAAATTCTTCTGCAAAGAGAACAGCTTGAATATGTTTTTAAAGTGGACAACATTTTGTGAATCGTGGTTTGATATAAAAGACATTTTATATGATAATTTCAAAATGGTCATTGTAAGGGAGATAAGGGATTACTTATAAGTGAAAGCAGAGTAGCGTCCCTTTGTATGGAAAATGTACAGGACTAATATACCTTGGAGAGAAAGTTGATAAACATGAAAATAGGAATGAAAGAGATTCTTTGAGATCTTTGCTGATATAGCAACCCCTGTAGATCAAGATCAGCCAGCATACATTTGCAGTATGATTTTATTTGGTTGCTTGTTTTAAAAAAAAAGTGAATACTCCTTGATTAATACAATGAATTATGCTGAAGTATAATAACGGAAGAGTCCATGTGACAATTGTTACAGATTATGGGTTGATGATAATGAAAATTAAAGTGCTTTTCATTGTTGCTATAGAATCCTGTTGTTACTAGTTGTTGCTTGGGTTATTTTTGTACAAGATGAGACTATAGTTAGTGTTTTAAAAAGCATCATTATTACTCTTGTTAGGTAAATATAATGTAGTGCATTTATTTATTAATATATCAGGCTTCAATTCTCTGTTAGACCATGTCTTGTATTTGTGTAATTGTGATGTGAAATTGACTCAAAAGTTTATATACCTTTGTGTTAAATGTAGGCAGCCAATAAGGACAAGTTTGGATTAATTGATGTTTTTAGTTTTGAGGGAAATTTGAACAATAGAATGTATATAGACTTATTCTCAAATGCCTGATTAATTTTAGACTGTTTCCTTCTGAATGAAAAATATTATTAAAGAATATGATCATTCTCATTCTCCCTGATAAACATTTGAGGCGTGTCGGACGATTTGCTGTTTTGTTGCATCTCCATAAGGGGTTCTCATATAGCCCTTTCCCCACCTGCTGACGCATTTTGATGCAATAGCAGAACACGAATTTTGAAAACATTGTGGCCAAAGTTGAAATACATCGAGGCCAAGGGAGGTATTGCTCATAATGAGCAATTTTCCTTTTGCAAAAATGTTTTCAAAAGTTATCTGCTGCAGAGGCGACAGTTAATGGGAAAGGGTAAAAAGTATATGTGTTTTGTATTCGTAAGATGTAGTCCAAAGAAATTTGCATCTTTTTTAAGAATGACCATGAAGTGAAGTAGATGTTAAGTGAATCAAAAAATAATCCTCTGACCCGAGTGTTTCTTATATTTTGTTAAACCACTAGTTAATTTTAGCATTTATTAATTTGTTCTAGTCAATTATCAAGGCTGATAGGATGTTTTTCACTCTATCTCTCTCTCTCTCTCTCTCTCTTCTTAAAAACCCTTAACAGACTTTCAAATTTTCAAAAGACTGTTTAATAAAATTTCTGCTCTAATTTGGTAAATTTATTCTTAAATTGTTTACCTGATGTGCTATTTAAAGTTTTCTGCTTTGATAATTTTTCAGAGGAAAAGTAGAAACATCTCTAAGTGGTAGAAATTCACATTTAATTCTGAATTGGAATCATTGTGTGTAAAGGAAAAGTTGCTCTTTATCAGGGAAAGTGTTAATTGCCTACTAATTTATGATGTGTAACATGGGTGGGATATTTGACTTGAATTTTTGTTTGTCAACATTTTATTTGTTTACCATTATGTACATGCAGCCTTACTAGCAAATGATCAAACAGGTCTTTGCCCTTTCCAACATATCACAAATCTGCAGTTGGACGACATTGAAACCATCCAGACAAAAATATGGAAAATTGATAAATGAAAGTATATTTAGCGATATTGAAAGCTCTATGGCAAATGGAGAAATTGCTCATCATAAGCAATTTCTCCATTTGCCGCAATGATTTCAAAAGTCATCTGCTTATTAAGATGCGTCTGCAAGTGGGAAAGGGTTATAGATTCCTAGACTTCTCTCAACTTTCTTCTTCATGAATGCTGTAAGCTTGTAAGGAATAAGGCAGTGTGTTCATCAAATTTTTGCCAAGAATTCTTCGGATTCTTCTGCAAAGTTTTTGTATGTGGTAAGGGGTTAGAAACATGGTTTCATCTAGTTAACAGCTTGAATCAGTGTATGTAAAGACAGGCAATGTTGAACTCTGCCATATTTCTACTGAGAGGTAATTTCGTGTTGAGAGAATATCAAGGGAAATAATTAGGACATATGTTAGTTACTTCCCTTTAAACTGTTACTCCATGTAGATAGAGCATACAACTCTGTTTTGTTACTTGTCAGAGCTCTAGATAAGGGAAGTTTTTTTTACTTTTTAAAATCCTTATTTCACCCTCTAACTCTATGATGTGGGTACTCAAAAGAATCGTCCCAATGAGACAATTCTTTTCAGTACCCACACAATAGGGTTTGGTTAAAGGATAAAATAGATATTGTGGGGAAGAGGGCTGTATACTCCTCCTTATCTGAACCTCTGACTTGTGCAAGTGTATGTGTGTGTTTGTACACTGTACTCTCTTCTTTATCATGCTGTCAGGTTTCAAGTGCTCTCCGCTTTTTTCACACTGTTGAAAGAGAGAAATCATTGCTTTAAACGAGCTAATTTTTCTGAAGTATTTACCTCTGACAGTATTTAAAAGCTAGGAATAATGAGCCACTTGTGACTAGTTCTAAACAAACCTTGTAGCTATTTTGCTTTCATAGATAACTAATGAGAACACATTTTATAGCATTAATTAATAAATATGGAAATTTTATTTTATGAGCCTGTGCATGGGAAAAGGTACAAGTTTGTGTGAACAGTATAGATCAAGATCAGTCTGTGCATCAACATAGTCTGATCATGATCAATACTGTTCACATGTTACTTACAAAAGCTTGTTGGAAGATTCTGTCAACTTGTGTAGATTCTGATAAGACTGAGCAAGTTGACAAGATGATCTGAACCTGCACTGTTCAGAAATACGAACTTGTACAGTTTCTCATGCATTGGCTAATATTTAAGTAAAATTAAATGTAAGTAGATTTGAAAACAATGTGAGTATGATTCCTTTTTTAGATCTTCATTAAATACACAATAAGTGCTTTCTTGTTCATCTACGCAAGTGTCAGGAGTCTTCTTTCTTTTATAAAACTCATCTCTCTGTGTTTACTATTCTCTGCATGCAAGTGGACATCTATCAACATGTTTATAGTAATGGGTACATGTATTTAAATAATGGACAGAATGAAAGCCTTATTTAGAAAAAAAAAGCATAAATTCACTCTCAATACTGGTATGTTAGAATGATTTCGAGATTTTCTTGCTAGACCAGACTGAAATATGTAATATCTGGTTGGTCACTTTTGCCAATAAGACCATTAATAGCAAATCAAATGCTATTATTTTCAGACTGGTACTACTGAAATATTTTATTATCTTGGATCCTGCAGTTGTAGTAAATAATTGACCAACTAAATCAGGCCTTCTCACATTAAAAATAGAACAAAATTGAGAATTTGATTTCGTTTCGTTAATTAATGGTTGTGTTTTTCTGCATTTTTCGAAGATAATTTGAAATTAAGCGGATGTGTTTTAACATGGATACTATAACTTTTATTTTATTTACCCTTAAAATTCTAAAAAGAAAAATGATGAATTGATCTGCAAACTGTAAATTTAGAATAGACTGAACTAATGTGTAGTCTGAGATTATCTACATTGACCTCTAACATTTGGCCAAACAATATTTTCAGGGACAAACTAATTATCTCTTGTAACCTAATGGCAGTAGCAGCTTAATTTTGTTTAAGCAGAGACATATATATATACATATATAAGTAAACAAATCTGCCATCAACAGAAAAATTGGTTTATTTACTGAGTTTTAAGAATTTGTCCTTTCCTTCAATAATCTCAGGGACGTAGATGCGTCTCTGATAATCTTCAAAGCAGTTTGTATGTATACAAACCCAATCAATATTAATGCAGCAATTTTAAGGGTTAATTTAGTGTCATGTTTTTATTTATTTGTTAAATTTTATAGATGTTGTAAGTTAAGGTGGCTACTTCCGTTGTATTTTCGTACTTTATTTTTGGAATTAGTCACTTTTTAGTTCGATTGTTGAAGAAAGTGTTTGAACAGAGGCATAGAGAGTGCCCACAACATATGGTTTGAGGGTAAACTAAGGATTTAAGAGCATGAAACATGCCCCTTTATCTTATCTACGTCTCTGTTGAATATCTAAAAAAAAAACTTGCCTTGGACTGAACTCATTTTTATTATTGTATGAAAAACAAGATGCATGATTATAAAGTTGCCTTTAAAACAACCAAGTGTTCTCTTTACCTTTATTTGTGCCTTGTATGTTTCAATCCACTATTTAAAATTGTTCCCGTGACATATTTATAAGGGAATTAAACTCGAGAGCAGAAGTTTACCAGACAAAAGTTGGTTTTCGTATAATCTCGTGAAAACCAGACCTAAACTTCACTTGTTCAAGCCAATGTACGTACAGCGAAGTACTTTGGTCTGATTTCAACCCTTTCCCACATACAACAAATTTTCAGCAGATGACTTAAAAACATACACATACAAATATGGAAAAATCTTTTTAAATGAAAGTATAATGATTGAATAGAGTTGAAAACATTGTGAGGCTAACGGATGTCCGTGAAGTTGGCAGTCTGGCAGCCTGGCAGCGTGAAGTTAGCAGTCTGGCAGCCTGGCAGCGTGAAGTTAGCAGTCTGGCAGTCTGGCAGCGTGAAGTTAGCAGTCTGGCAGTCTGGCAGCGTGAAGTTAGCAGTCTGGCAGTTTGACAGCGTGAAGTTAGCAGCCTGGCAGCGTGGCAGTCTGGCAGCGTGAAGTTAGCAGTCTGGCAGCACGAACTGAGCAGCGTGACAGCCTGGCAGCACGAACTGATCAGCGTGGCAGCCTGGCTGCAAGAACTGAGCAGCGTGGCAGCATGAACTGAGTAGCGTGGCAGCTTGGCAAAGCAAAGATGTCAGTCTGACAGCGTAATGAACTGAGGCACATAACAGCGTGGCAGCCTGGCAGTCTGGCAGCGTGAAGTTAGCATTCTGACAGCGTGGCAGGCTGGCAGCACGAACTGAGCAGCCTGGCAGCCTGGCAGCACGAACTGAGCATACAACTTAAAATATATACTTTTACACAGACTTTTCATGTGAACTAAGCCATATCCCTTTACGCGACATTTCGTTTTTAACAGCGCTAGCATTTTTAACAGTCCCCGGCAGTCCCCAGCAGCGCGAAACACGCTGTGCTTTTTACACCCGGTCTAGGTACAAGATCTTTGGTATATGTTACGATGCACTCACTTTTCTTTTAATGAGTTTTAAGCAAAGATAAGAGGTGAAAGATCTCATTAAATCAATTTTTTTCGAATTTTTGTGTACATTTACCTCTATTTTTTATCGCTCTCGAAAGCCGAAATCGCGCGATGTTTCTGGTCTTTGATTGATTGAAAAATGCTTGTCTACAAACTTAAAACACTTTATTTTGCCATTTTCATGTAGCTTAGTGTCATCTTACCATACCCCGTAACGGAGCGTTATTTCATGAACATTTTCTAATCTTTTAAAACAGAAATCAAGTTTTACATGTTTTCAAAATCGGAAAAAAAAAAATGAAAAATGAGAAATTCCTTCACAGTAGTTCATTAGAAAAATACGCCTATATAAATGTCGCATACAACTTGAAATATATACTTTTACACAGACTTTTCATGTGAACTAAGCCATCCCTTTACGCGACATTTCGTTTTCTAGCATTTTTAACAGTCCCCGGCAGTCCCCAGCAGCGCGAAACACGCTGTGCTTTTTACACCCAGTCTAGGTACAAGATCTTTCGTATATGTTACGATGCACTAACTTTTCTTTCAATGAGTTTTAAGCAAAGATAAGAGGTGAAAGATCTCATTAAATCAATTTTTTTCGAATTCTTGTGTACATTTACCTCTATTTGTTATCGCTCTCGAAAGCCGAAATCGCGCGATGTTTCTGGTCTTTGATTGATTGAAAAATGCTTGTCTACAAACTTAAAACACTTTATTTTGCCATTTTCATGTAGCTTAGTGTCATCTTACCATACCCCGTAACGGAGCGTTATTTCATGAACGTTTTCTAATCTTTTAAAACAGAAATCAAGTTTTACATGTTTTTAAAATCGGAAAAAAAAATGAAAAATGAGAAATTCCTTCACAGTAGTTCATTAGAAAAATACGCCTATTTAAATGTCGCATACAACTTAAAATATATACTTTTACACAGTCTTTTCATGTGAACTAAGCCATATCCCTTTACGCGACATTTCGTTTTCTAGCATTTTATACAGTCCCCGGCAGTCCCCATCAGCGCGAAACACGCTGTGCTTTTTACACCCGGTCTAGGTACAAGATCTTTCGTATATGTTACGATGCACTAACTTTTTTTTCAATGAGTTTTAAGCAAAGATAAGAGGTGAAAGATCTCATTAAATCAATTTTTTTCGAATTCTTGTGTACATTTACCTCTATTTGTTATCGCTCTCGAAAGCCGAAATCGCGCGATGTTTCTGGTCTTTGATTGATTGAAAAATGCTTGTCTACAAACTTAAAACACTTTATTTTGCCATTTTCATGTAGCTTAGTGTCATCTTACCATACCCCGTAACGGAGCGTTATTTCATGAACGTTTTCTAATCTTTTAAAACAGAAGTCAAGTTTTACATGTTTTCAAAATCGGAAAAAAAAATGAAAAATGAGAAATTCCTTCACAGTAGTTCATTAGAAAAATACGCCTATATAAATGGCGCATACAACTCAAAATATATACTTTTACACAGACTTTTCATGTGAACTAAGCCATATCTCTTTACGCGACATTTCCATTTTGACAGTTTTTCCACAGGCCACTTCATGCTAATTCAATTTTTATCCTACAATCAAAGTAAACTGATTCATGTACCTTCTCTTGATTTAATGAGATCTTTCACCTCCTATCTTTGCTTAAAACTCATTGAAAGAAAAGTTAGTGCATCGTAACATATACGAAAGATCTTGTACCTAGACCGGGTTTAAAAGCACAGCGTGTTTCGCGCTGCTGGGGACTGCCGGGGACTGTATAAAATGCTAGAAAACGAAATGTCGCGTAAAGGGATATGGCTTAGTTCACATGAAAAGTCTGTGTAAAAGTATATATTTTAAGTTGTATGCTCAGTTCGTGCTGCCAGCCTGCCACGCTGTCAGAATGCTAACTTCACGCTGCCAGACTGCCAGGCTGCCAGGCTGCCACGCTGTTATGTGCCTCAGTTCATTACGCTGTCAGACTGACATCTTTGCTTTGCCAAGCTGCCACGCTACTCAGTTTATGCTGCCACGCTGCTCAGTTCTTGCAGCCAGGCTGCCACGCTGATCAGTTCGTGCTGTCACGCTGCTCAGTTCGTGCTGGCACGCTGTCAGAATGCTAACTTCACGCTGCCAGGCTGCTAACTTCACGCTGTCAGGCTGCCAAACTGCCAGACTGCTAACTTCACGCTGCCAGGCTGCCAGACTGCCAGACTGCTAACTTCACGCTGCCAGGCTGCCAGACTGCTAACTTCACGCTGCCAGGCTGCCAGACTGCTAACTTCACGCTGCCAGGCTGCCAGACTGCCAGACTGCTAACTTCACGCTGCCAGGCTGCCAGACTGCCAGACTGCTAACTTCACGCTGCCAGGCTGCCAGACTGCCAGACTGCTAACTTCACGCTGCCAGGCTGCCAGACTGCCAGACTGCTAACTTCACGCTGCCAGGCTGCCAGACTGCTAACTTCACGCTGCCAGGCTGCCAGACTGCCCAACTTCACGGACATGGCTAACGGAGAGAAATTGCTCTTCATGAGTAATTTCTCCATTTATCAAAATAGTTTCAAAAGACGTCTGCTGCAGAGGTGTGACAAACCGTCTGTATGTGGGGACGTGTGAATGAGATTAAACTTAGCCCAGTTAAAATATCTGTAAAGAATGAGTTCAACTTCATCCTATGTGATCATAGACAGTGCTAAATTGGTACGTCTTCGGACAGACAGAGACAAATCTTCCGTTAGTTTACCTACGTAAACATTTGTTCACCCGTACTGAAAGGACCAGTCATGTCTGAATGATGAGACTCCTTGGTTAAGAACACATTTGAGCCGTTTCACGAGAAAAACAACATTATGGACTCTGCGTAACATATCGACCCATATCAGCCTGCGCAATCCGCGCAGGCTAATCTGGGCCTACACATTCCGTCTATGGGGTATAGAGTAATGATTCCTGAAACAGAAAAAAACAAAAGTGTCTGTCCGTGTTAGCTTGCGCGGCATGCTTAAAATGATCCTGGTCGATACTTTACGCAGAGTCCACAATGTTGGTTTTCCTCATGGTACGGCACCTTTTTACTTCCTGAATCCAATCCTTTTAATGAAGCATTCGGTACCGTCATTTACCTAGCTGACGACTAACACACCGGCCATATCATAACGGACCCCTCTGTCGCTTCTGGGATACGAACCTTAGACCTCCCGCTCCCGACGCGGATTCCTTAACCAATAGTCTACCGGGACCCGATATATAGCTTATCGCTTTAGCTCCTCGGGACTTTCAAGCATTGACATTTTGCCGCAATCCTCATTGTTTATCCTAAAAGTTTAACGCACTGTAATGCAGTCCCGGTCTGAAGTTGGTTGTTTTTTCGTCAGTGTGTCGCAGGCCATACTTTTTATTATACCCCCAGATACATAGTATATGGGGGCTATATAGGAGTCGGTTTGTCGGTCCGTTGGTCCGTGGACATTTCTTGTGAACACTATTTCTCAGCAACCCTTGGTCAGAATTCAATATAACCTCACAAGAATTATTGATACCACCCATTGTTAGCTCACCTGAGCTTTGCTTTGAGTTATTGTGGTCGCCTTTCCGTCGTCCGTCGTGCGTCAACTTCTTCTCCCCAGTAACCAGTGGGTCAATTGGGATGAAACTTCATAGAAAGCATCCTCTCAATGACCTCACCAGATTTCCTTCAAATTTTTGGGATCCATGCATTATTCTGGTTTCCATGGCAGCGAAATGAAAAAAACTTCAAAATTCTTCTCCCAACTGGATGACAGATTTTCAAATAATTTTGTAGAAATATTCCTTGGATGACCCTCTGTCAGATTCCTTCAAGCCATGTTGATTGGTCGAAAAACATGGCCGCCAGGGGGGCGGGGCTATTTTGCCTTATGTGGCTATAGTGAAAACTTAAAAAATCTTCTCCTCCGAAAGTGTCAGGCCGATTTTCAAATAATTTTGTAGAAAAGTTCCTTGGATGACTCTCTATCAGATTCTTTCAAGTCAATTTGATTGGTCGAAAAACATGGCCGCCAGGGGGGTGGGGCCATTTTGCCTTATATGGTTATAGTGGAAACTTAAAAAATCTTCTTCTCCGAAAGTGTCAGGCCGATTTTCAAATAATTTTGTAGAAATGTTCCTTAAGTGACCCACTTTCAGATTCCTTCAAGCCATGTTGATTGGTCAAAAAACATGGCCGCCAGTGGGCAGGGCTATTTTGCATTATATGGCTATAGTGAAAACTTAAAAAATCTTCTCCTCCAAAAGCGTTAGGCCGATTTTCAAATAATTTTATAGAAATGTTCCTAGGGTGACCCTCTATCAGATCCCTTCAAGCCAAGTTGATTGGTCGGAAACTATGGCCACCATGGGGCGGGGCTTATATAGCTAAAGTAAAAAAAAAAAAATCAGGTGAGCTGTTCCAGGGCCATCATGGCCCTCTTGTTTTAAATGAGTTATGGTCCCTTGAATTGCTCATACATATGTATATTGTCAGGCACCAGCTGGGGGTATTCATCACCTTCAGTGATATTTCTAGTTAATCCTTTCTTACTTGACGTTTGAGAATATTGTAGCAACAAGAGCAATTTTCTTCTATGACACATAGTGTTTATTTTTGGTACGATTCTTCAAATGTCGTTTGTATTAGGGCAATGGTTAAACGTCCAAACTGAACTATGAGAAGGTCGAAATTCGATTCCATTCCTGGTAGGATGGCATCGAATTCTTAAACCCTTTCTCACTTTCAACAAATCTGTAGCAGGCAAAAGTATGGAAAATATAATCAATTAACAAAAATGTTGAAAACATTAAGGCAAAAGCAAAAAGTGTTCGTCTAGGCGTCAAAAACGTCAGGATTTTGTAAAGGATGAAACACAGTTATGGATGACGCCTCTCATTGTGACACAAGGTTATAAGTATACCATTGCGATCGGTATGCCGTAAGAAATAAATAAATGCATTTAAAATAATGGTACTTAATATAAGCGACTTGTTTTTAGCCCTACTGGCCAAAGGCCAGAAGAGCTTATGCCGTGATGTGGTGTCCGTCGTCCGTGCGTCCGTAAACAATTGCTTGTGAATGCGATACAGTCTTCAGTTTTGATTGAATCTCAATCAAACTTATACAGTAGTTAGATATCCATGAGAGCTCGGTTCCTTTCGCAAACCAGCCAGATCTGCCTATGCAAGACTTGAAATTGTCAAAATTGCTATAATAGAGCTTGTGAACACAATATAGGCTCCATTTACTATCTATCACCAAACTTACACAGTAGTTAGGTATCCATTAGAGCTCGGTTCCTTTCGCAAACCAGCCAGATTCGCCCATGCAAGACTGGATTATGGCCCTTGAAATTGTCAAAATTGCTATAATTGAGCTTGTGAACACAATAGAGCCTCCATTTATTAACTAATCTTCACCAAACTCAGATAGTAGTTAAATATTGATGAGAGCTCGGTTCCTTTCGAAAACCAGCCAGATGTGCCCTTGCATGACTGGATTATGGCCCTTGAAATTGTTAAAATTGCTATAATACAGCTTGTGAAGACAATAGAGCCTCCATTTACTATTCAATCTTCACTAACCTTAGATAGTAGTTAAATATTGATGATAACTCGGTTCCTTTCGCAAACCAGCCAGATTCGCCCTTGCAAGACTGGATTATGGCCCTTGAAATTGTCAAAATTGCTATAATAGAGCTTGGGAACACAATAGAGGCTCCATTTATCATCTGATCTTCACCAAACTTAGATATAAGTTAAATATTGATGAGAGCTTGGTTGTTTTCGAAAACCAGCAAGATGTGCTCTTGCAAGACTGGATTATAGCCCTTGAAATTGTCTAAATTGCTATAATACAGCTTGTGACACAAAATAGCCTCCATTTACTATCCGATTAAAAATGACCAAAGAACCATACCAGTAGAGCATAGGCCTCATGGGCCTCTTGTTTCAAATATATTTTCAATAGTTATGCTCCAAAAAGTGACAGCATATGGTCACTGTGTTTTCTGTTATTCTCTCTGTCGGTCCCACATTCTTGTGTGGAATACTGGCTTGATTTGAAATGAAACCTTTATTTGATTGCTGTTTAACACCATTTTCAAGACATATTTTAGCTATCTCACGCCGACCACTCCAAACTACCACGTGTTTCATGGCTCTTTGAATACATGTACTTCACACAACTGGCTACCGTTCCGCTTAGACATTTAACCAAAACTGTTATTGTCTTAAGGAGATGCATGTGTTTTCAGCATGTTGCTTTTACTTATAAGAAACGCCTATTATCTACAACAGAAAGTAAAGCAGTATTACTGATTGCAGGACTAATTCAATCAGAAAACAATAATGTACCATACACCCGTGTACAATAAAAGCCAATATAAAACGTATGTATTTCTGAGTTTTTATTTCATGGAAGAGATGTGTGGTACAAGTTATTACTAGATCATACACACATAAAACGTGAACTCATTAACCCTTTACCACTTGCAGACCCATTTTGACGCAATAGCAGCAGACGACTTTTGGAAACATTGTGGCCATAGTTTTCAACTTTATTTAACAGTTAAGCCATCTGTTATAACGATTTTTCAGGTGTTTGTCACTAGTCTATGTTTTCAAAGTCCTCTGGTACAGATTAGTTGTATGTGGGAAAAGGTTTACACTCATTCCCCTTCTCTATTTTGGCCGCGTCATGGGATAACCGACATTTTGGACTTGGCGACCAGGGACAGTCCATATCAGCTGGCGCCTCTGCGAAGTCCGAGCAGGACCCTCCCTGTTCTCTATTTATTTATTTATTTATTGGGGTTTTACGCCGCTTTCAACATTATTTCAGTTATATAACGGCGACAGTTCACTTATTCATGATCCCTGGGTAAACAAACCAGTACTAGGCTAGAAAATGTGCCTTGCCCAAGGGCACTCCACCATGACCGTAGTGCCGCAACTGGGGATCGAACCCGGGACACCCAGTTTCGAAATCCCCGACGCTAACCACTCGACCACAGCGGATTCCCCCTGTTCTCTATGTCGTCGTACAAGTTTCCAAGGATATGACAAAATAACCAGTTTAGAAGTATTGACTCATATGTTATTGCAATTAATTTACAAAATCTCCGAAGGTAGGTTTTCATGTCACGTGGCTTAATCAAGATCGCAATGGTCGATCACAAACAGTCGTGGTGCCTGCTTTCCCAAACGGTTTAATGGTACTCGTTGAAATGGTTGTTATCTAACAGTTAATAAGCAACTCTTACAATTTGTCATTATTATTTTGTTTTGTTAAAAAGAAGATACTTTCTTCCTATTAAAGTTAAACCTTTCCCATGTGTAGACGCATCTGAACAAGAAAACGTTTTGATGTCATTATCTACAACAAGGGAAATTGCCCGTTATGAGCCAGTACGATTCACTTCTAGAGAGTTCCCATATGTTTCAAAGACGCCGGCTGCATATTGATTGTATGTTGGAAAGGGGGGTTAATACTCGTAAGGAATGAGTTGCTGTCAACACTTTGTTAAATAACTCCAAACTGTATACCATGGAGCGACATTTTGAACGAGGAACCACCAAGTCCACGTATATGCGGCGTAGGAGGTCACGTGATACGCGTCATTCACCACAGACTAACTGATATAGTTGAGGAAAAACACGCTTTAATACATGAATTATTGCACTGAAACATTCCAAATACATAACTTATTAGTAACATATACATATAGATGCTAGTAGATATACATACGACTGGTTACTTAGATTGAAAAACATTTGCTTCATGATGGTACCGAGACAACGTTCACCAACACTCATACCATGCGGATATATTCTCATTTTGAAAACTGATAAAGAAACAAATATTTTGATTGGCTGCACAACACGGTTCAGTCAATCGAAACATTCGTTTCTTAATGAGTTTAGAATATTACGAATGATAATTAAAATTATTGGTGAATTTCGGATGCATGTGTACCTACATTTTGACTATCAATGCACACAACTTTTATACAGCAAGCATAAAGCAGCAATATGTTCGTGTATCACGCACATAATGATATTGAAGAAATGACAATGGGAAATTCGAAAATAAGTATTATTTGTAATGAGAAATTCGAAACAACTTGTATTTCTCTGAGAAATAAAGCTCCGCTTATTTTTATCATCCAATCACATTTCGAGGTCGAAACACGTAACACACATCAAAGGGCAACAAAACATCTTTAACAATTGCTCTGTTCATGAACATGAATAAATAAAAAGTAAAAGTAAACAAACGCAAAATTCGTACATCTAATTGCACACATCTTTTCTAAACGGTCTTGTCTGACTATCAAGGTGCGCTAATGTGCATGTATGCAGATTCCATGTGTGATACCGTCAAGCGACTTAGGATCTTATTGTCTGTGTGAACAATGAATACTCGGGCGAGGATGTGCAACCGCATTAGTTGAAACTTTTGACAAACAAACTAGAAGTGAAGCCCCGCCAATTGTACACCAATATAACGTAAAATGATGCAACACCGAGAAGGCGATGTTACCCCAAATCCCAAGACGCGTCTCATTGATCTTATCCTAGGGTAGTAGGTCAGGGACCGTATAGTAGGCTACGCATCTGCAGCAGACGACTTATGGTATACGGTCTCTGGGTATGTTTCTTTACTGGAAACAATTCGAGCTCAGATTTCCCCGGCATGGAATGGCCCAAGTACAGACTAGTTATGAGACAGTTTTTCTATAAATGATAGATATTTGGCAAAAACATATGACTTTTAGATATAATTATAGCGAAGATAGCAGTAGGTCACGTATAGAATATTACATAATTGAGACGTCCCACGAGAAAACCAACCTTGTGGATTCCGCGTACAGTATCGACCCGGATCAGCCTAAGCATGCCGCGCAGGCTAACCCGGACAGACACTGTTCGCCTCCTGTGGATTTTTGTTTCAGGACTGTGCATGCTGATTTCGGTCGATGCATTACGCAGAGTCCATAATGTTGGTTTTCTCGTTGAACAGCTCATATGAACAGGTACAGCTAACCGGCGTCATATAAAATTGGAGTATTTATGGTTTCGCCTCTTTGGCATCACAAAACAAGATGAGGGAAATCCAAGCGAGACTCATTAACCCTTTCCCTCATATAGACGCTTTCTGACGCCTCTGCAGCAGACGGCTTTTTGAAAACATTGTGACAAAAGAAGAAATTGCACAGAACGTGCAATTTCTCCTTTTGCCACAATGTTTTCCACTTTTTGTCATAGGTTATCCATTTAATTATGGAGATTTTCTATGTTTTGACAAAATATGTTCAAAGTCGTCTGCTGCAGAATTGTCGTATGAGGGAACTCATTAAATAGTCGTCGATTTGAAACTCGCTATAAGACTGTATAACATCTGGCTTTAATGTGACCGTTCATATTCACAGGCTCACCCGCGTCTTTACTGTTTATTACTTCACCAAGGACCCTTTCTACTAGTCGGGGATTCTATAGGCTATAACTTAATATCACAGTGGGATGGAAGGCTCGTAGAGCGCTCTGACAAAAAACACATCGTACACAACAAACATAAATATACTACATGTCCACGTTACTATAGCAACAGTCACTGGAGAGACTTGGTACCGTATTATTGAGAGTGCTCTTGCATATTTACAGGTATATCTTTTTTTTGTAACAGTTACCTGGCCGCACCATAATTAAACTCTTTCCCTCATCACTGAACACATTTCCGAGGTTTTGGATCGAGAAAACTTGACTTAAAATCAATCTAATGAATAAAATAAACTTTAGTGAAAATCGACAAATATATTGTTCTAGTCATTGATTTTCAAAATTATGAAAATACGTTACCATTTATTTATCAATAGTAATTAGTAAGTAATTAATCCTTAAGACTGCTTTGGAATTTAAAAAAATCGCATTCCTTTAAACAAGTCGATTATATGCGTAAAAGATGCAGGCGATGCCGTGATCTTAATTGAATCTATAGATCAAGTTCTTTCAATCTGGTATTCCTTTTCATCATAGGCAAATAATCAAAGGTCCCAATGTTTGCGCCGTTTCGAAAGCATCGCCCTGAATAACATTTACAAAGTGTAAAAATGCCACATTTTGTCTTCCTTCTAGACCGATGACATATGACTTGACGTGCTTGTTGTCAATACAAATCACAGGTGTTTGAAGATGGAGGAGCAGCTTTCAAGCACACGTATTTTGTATATTAACAGTGCTTGGTGTGAACTTAGAACATGTTAGACTTTGTTTCGAAAATATACTTCATAATCCTGCAGATCCTCCAAATGTTTCCTGGATGTTTCCAAAGTTGTCTGCTACATATTTGATGTATGTGGGAAAGGTTTAAGCTACTACGGTGTATCCTCGCTGGTATCATTTAACAAAAATGTGAAGCAAAAATGCAATCACACTCAATCAACTAAGAATGCATTACTCAACTGCAATGCTTCCTGTATATAAAAACACAGATACAGGTAATTGTGCAAAAGCTGTTCTGTTTTAAACAATTGGAGAGAACAAATTAATGAAATGAACAGAAGCAAAGCTTGCCCTTCTGATTAAGTATTTTAGAATATTTCACCTAGTCAATGTCATGTTGCAAAGACGTAGTGGTTTACCGATTGTATCGGTAACAACCACGAGTTCCTTTGTTATAGCAATTACAGCACATGACACTCGCCTTAACCTGTTCGCAATTTGACGCCTCTGACGTCTAACAGACGAATCTGGAAAATGGTGTGGCTTCAAAAGAATTGCCAAATGATAAGCAAGTTCTCATTTTGCAAGAATATGTTTAACTCTTTTTAATAAGTCTACGTATATATATATATAGATTTATCTTATTTTGCATATAAAAATTGAACTAGTCTGCTGTTCATTTGTTTTATGGGTTTATTAAGCATTGTACTTGTTACCAATTAACAATTGTGATGCTACAAATTGCTTCTAACCAATGCACTCAGAATAAGCCATGCGTCAATTAATAATATATGCTTTCCTTATCCTGAACATGTATGCCTCCTACTTGAATCATGCGCCTGCGATATGCATATGGATAATTCATATTATTACATTAAGATAGGGAAAAGGGTTTGTAAATACTAAAACATGACAGCAGAGTAATAAAAGTTAGGCTCCGTAGCAGAACTACGTAGATGTCTCATCAACTAGAACACGATCTATGTACCGATCATTTCTTATCACCCTTACATCACATTTATCGGATCATGGTCTGTTCTGACTGGGAAGACAGACATATAAAATGACGGGTGTATGGAAGTGTTTGAAGTCTTATTGACCTTCAATATTACCCTTCTTTGTCAAATAGGCATTTTCTTACTCGCCCCGAATTGAAAAATGGTATGGAAAATGACTACCTTTCCGTAAGAACAGAACATGAGACGGTGGGGTTTGAGGAATGGAATAATAATGACCGATACAATAATATATATCTAATAACTAATCTACCTGACCAAGCTCTCTCTACAGGTAACCAGCACGAACAAACTGCTGAGTGAGGAGAACAAGGTATCTTTAATCTATAGAGACATTAATCTTTTGTTGTTCTGCTACCAGCGGTAAATCATAACAACACAGTTTTAGACATAGGCGCGTCAAGGGTATTTTTTCTTGAGGTATCTCGTTATATTTAACTATCAAACCTTATGTTATGGCTACCCATTGGAATCTAATCATTAAGACGATTCTAATGGGTACCCAGAACATAGGGTTTAGTGCAGAAATAACTATTATAGCACAGAAAAAAACTACACTTACCAAAGAGAGAGATGTGCATAATAACACCACAACACTTTACAACAAAGTCGCGGAATGTCAAAGAATTAGAAACTACATATAATATGTATATCCATTTGGATATCATACAGGGAGAGTAAGGTGAAAGGAAACACCCTAGATAGAAACCCAAGATAGTCTGTAACAACGTTTTGTTGACGGTCTCGCCGGTCAGTCCGGTCAGTCCATGTTTTCGTCCAGTGATGAAACCGAAATTATATACACACAAAACCAAATGAAAACGTTCGATAATGTCTTTTGCACACACGAAAACTTACTGCTATTATTATTATAGTGGTTTATATTATAATAGAATAACGGATCAGATCACTTGTCCAAGGGTGTTTTCGAAACCTCAAAGATTTGTTGCTTATAAACATTGCATAATTGAATTACGCTATATATTTTTTATAACGAACTATTAGTTAGAACACTTACATAGGGGTAAAGTATACTAGTTTATGTATCAGATAGTTCTTGGTAACAATTTGAACTCAATTTTGTTTGAGCAGGTTCTTTGTCTGATGTTGCAAGAGCTATTTCTTTACATTTAGATGGTTTGTAAGTTACGCTTGAACAAGTGACCTACTGTATCCTATCCTGCGATTCAGTGAACACAATCATAAGTCACAATATCCGCCCGATACGGACATTTCAAGTTTTGGTTGCATCCCAAAGCCCCTAGGTAAACTATTGTAATTAGTCTGTTCACTAATTGGTTGAACGGTTCTTTTTGGGGTGGGTTCGGCTCCTGGCCACGCCTTAATACGACGGTTATAATTATCTCCAAATTTATTGCCGCCATCTTGGAAATCCTCGCCGTGGTCTTGTTGCCACATCTGTTGTTGTTGTTGTTGGTGGTGTTGTTGTTGTTGTTGTCGATGGTGATCCTGATATGATGCATTAGGCGGCTGCTGTTCATAACCTGGAATTAAAATATAGGGTTTATATCAATATCATACTTTATATTTGACCTTAGGATTTGTTTAAACCAATGGCGACTACCATGGAATTTTAAACTGGATCAGTGGTTTAGAAGATGCTTCCATGATCTCCGTGAGACAACGAACACGAAAAACCTAGATCCAGGGCTCTAGATAAGGGGTATTTTTCATGTTCTAAAATCATCCTTATTTGACATTTAAACCCTATGTTGTGGGTACTCAAAAGAATCGTCTCACTGAGACGATTCTTTTGAGTACCAACAACATAGGATTTTGTTGAGTATTAAGAGAAATATTGTGGGGGGGGGGGGGGGGGGGGAAAGTACCAGTTCACTCCCTCTTATCTAGTCCTATGTCTAAGGTCCATACTCCACAGAGTGGGGAGGGACTGTAGGGTATCTTTAAGTCGGATTACTTATGACGCTGCTAAATGTGTGCCATTTGAAATGTTATCTGTGACTATCACACACTAATGACATCATTAAGCATTCTTGTATTAGATGGTGTTTTAAAAGACACTTCAAGCTAAATAAATGAATACGATATGAAAACAGACTGACATTGAAATATACCAAGAGTTATCAGTACACATTAGTTTAAAGAAAACAAAGAAAATAACGAAACATACATTTTAAGCAAATTATTTGTTGCAACCGCATTTTAGCAGAACACCAGGAGAAACTAAATTGGATGTACTGACAGCTTTCAGCAAACATTATATCTAGGCTATGGCTATTGTCAGTATATGCGGATTGTGGAGATTCTGCTGAGACTGTTTGTCTGTACAATCTAACCATAGTCCCACCCACCATTTGCAAAATAACCATTTTCAATCGACCCCAATGTCACAAGTGTCAAAGAAAACAATACACGCATTGACAGTTCCGCACTGCGCATGCGCAATGTCAAAGTTTGGCAGGAGTTTCAATGTGCAAGGGATTTTGAGCAATTTCTTCTAAATAATTTCAGTTACATCACGTCGACAGAACATTCATGCGTGATCCCTGGGTATACACATACACCAGTACTGGTGTAGAACATGAGCTGCCTTGCCCAAGGGTCCTCCATCATGACCGGTGCGAGCGTAGGCTCGAATCCTAAATGTACAAGGATATAATGCAAACACTTATACATGTCTAACAGAATAAATATCCTTAGTATAGATGAGGCTCTAGATAAATTAAATGGTAAAACTGATTTAATATAACAATTGAACGAAACATGCAACTTAAACTTATGAACTATATTTGAGCAAGTCCATGGGAAAAGATACACGGTGGCATTTATAAATAGTGTAGGTTCAAATCAGCTTGTACATCTACTCGGAATTATCAGACTCTGAACAAGCTGTCAGAAGCTTTTAATCAGTTTACGTAAGTCATGTTAGGACAGTGCGTTCTCACTCATAGTAATGTATAGGGTGATCTGGAGTTACATTCTTCTAAAAAATGTCGACTTATACCAGTTCTCATTTTATATGTTAAAGGTGCTGACATCCAAATGAAGTTCAACATTTTGAAATATTAAAACTTCTGCAAATATTGCTAATAGTGACAACAAAGTTAAAAATAAATAGTTCAAAACTATTTTGGCAGTACATGTTGAAAAACTGTAAATTGAAAGTCATGAAAATGTACAAAATTTGGGTTACTGGGTATGTCTACTCGGTAAAAATGAATGATTAAGTGAAATTAATACTCTAGTTCTATCCCAGAATTATGATTCAAATATTTCAAGACAACCTTTGAAAAGTTATAAAACTTTGATTATAATATCTATTTTCTGGAGTTCAGCACCTTTAAAACGACTGTGTATTAGGTCAACAGTACACATATATAATATTATTCAAGATCATAACAATAAGCAGTGACATGTATGACAAGTCATAACCCTTTCCAACATACAGCTACTTTCAGGCGTCTCTTCAGCAGATGACCTCTGAAAACATTGTGACAAAAAGATAAATTGCTCACAATGAGCGATTTCACCTTTTGTCACAATGTTTTTCAACTTGTTTCAATAAGTGTTCTTTCATTTATAGAGGGTTTCCAAACTTTTGATTAAATGTGTTCAAGGTCGTCTGTTGCAGATGTGCAGTATGTGGGAACTGATTAAAAACAAAACATGTCTATAACAAAAGGGCTCTTGATCGCTCACCTGAATTATGCTAATCACATCGTCAAACACAATACCTCATTTTGTGGTCAGCCTCAAAAAAACTATTACTAGAGTGTTAACAAGCTTTCTTTTGATTTGGCCTAATGACTTAGTGCCATGTTCAAACCTAGCCTAGATATCACAAAAATAACCATTCTGACAAAGTTGTTAAATGCTTAAGCTAAAAATACGGCTTCCAGAGTTTCAACAAGATTTTCCTTCAAATTTACCTGATAACCTAGACATGACCCACATTCGAACTGGGCCTAATACTTATCAAGACGAACATTCTGACGGGTACCCCATTCTGACAAAGTTTCAAGCTGCTGAAGCCAAACATGCTGTCTCTAGTGTTAACAAAAACTTCCTCCAATTTTGACCTTGTGACCTAGTTTTTGATCGGTCATCACCTATATTCAAACTTAGCCTTGATATCATCAAAATATACCCACCCAATCTGACAAAGTTCCAACATGCTCAAATTTAAAAGGCGGCATTCAGAGATTTAACAAGATTTTCCTTTAATTCAGTCTGGTGACCTAGTTCGTTGTTCACCCGACACGATCCATGCTCAAACTTAGATATATTTATTACCAAAACAAACATTTTGACAAAGTTTGGAGCTTCTGAAGCAAAAATTGCGGTCTTTAGAGTGTTAAATCTTTTTTCCTTGAATTCGGCCTTGTGACTTAATCTATGACCGGACATGACCTATATTTGAACTAGGTTAGATATAATCAAAACAATTAATCTGACAAAGCTTCATAACATGTTAAAGATAAAGATGCGGCCTGCAGGGTGTTAACAAGATTTTCCTTCAATTTTACCTTGTGACCTATTTTGTTTACCTCACGTGATTTCATATGTTTCAACTTTGGCCTAAATATCATGAAAACAAACACCCTGACACATTTTTAAGCTGCTGGAACAAACAATGCGGTCTGTGTAGAGTGTTAACAAGATTTACCTTCAATCTGACCTAGTTACCTAGTCTGTGACAAGACATGACCTACATTCGAACTTAGCCTAGATATCATCAAGACAATTCTTTTGACAACTTGTCAATATACTAACATTAAAAAATAAGGCCTTCAGAGTGTTAACAAGATATTCCTTGAATTTGACGTCGTGACCTAGCTTTTGACCTAACATGATCCAGTTTCAAACTTGGCCAATATTCGATGGAGATGTTTGTTCTGATAAACTTTCTTGCAGATTGGATATAAAACAAGGCATTTGTTATCGACGCACGACGGACGTTGGACGCACGACGGACGGACGACGGACGGACGACGGACAAAATGTGATCACAATAGCTCACCTTGAGCACTTATACACACGACAAGTAATAAATAGGCCTTTGCTTGATTTGCTCGGACACTGCTAACGATATCCCATCGTTTTAAGTTATACGGCAATAAACTTTTCTTCTATGAGGTTATGAGGCTCTCTTTAGCAACAGTTTTCACATACATCAGGGCCAATCTTCCTACCTTAATGACCAATCTAGCTATTAAAGGGGATTTCATAGATTCCAAGAAAGACGTTCCTGAATACTCATTACGGTTGTTAAGAGATTATTTGTAGTAGCCACTCACAGAAGGGGCATATCTCAACAAAGCAATGAGTTGAACTACATACAATCATGGCAAACATGTTTCATATAGTAACTATACCGTTAAGTGATTAAGGGACATAATTGGAAACCTGCAACTTATTAATGAATGCAGGGGAACACCAGCATTGGAAACTGCCTAAGATAGCGTTAACACTCTTAACAAAGGTGTTACCTGTATGTGATTTGGGGTTGGACACGGACAGTGGGTTTTAAAATGTTACTTATCCCGATAGCCACGATGGGCGTGATTTTGGAAGACCAAACTATTATATGTATAAGGACACTCAATCAGCATAAGTGCAACATGATTTTTTAATTGGATTTCAGGAGGTTGTCTTTAAAAAAAAAACATAGCCACGATGGGCGTGATTTTGGAAGACCAAACTATTATATGTATAAGGACACTCAATCAGCATAAGTGCAACATGATTTTGGAATTGGATTTCAGGAGGTTGTCTTTAAAAAAAAAACATCAGTATAAACATGAACCCCAAATACAGATAATCAGGATATTAATACTTTATCAACCAAGGTATTAGAACTTGCTGTTTAAGCACGATAAGAAAGCCATAAAAATGACGCGGCACAGCTCATTGAGTCACAATACGCGGAAACCGACCCTCCGGGCTTTGGGCTCTGCGGGGAGACGAACGTACCATTCATTTCAAAGCCGTCGCATGACGGAACCAAGGGTATGCCACAACGATTATGCAACAAGAAACGCCATCAACTGAAAGCTGCTGAAATGTGTAGGGGTAGTAGCGGCAAAATACACAACTCTGTCAAAGCTTGGTCAATTAAGAAAGCAGATAAACAGTCAATTACTATTCTAAAGCAATAAAGCAATCTCCCCCATAACATCTTTGCATCATGCATTTATTGTTTATGTACACTCTACTTATATGAAGAAAATACATCAAACATGTTTTATAATGAAAAGTTGTAGAAACCATTATATTGGAGAAATGATGGGGATTTTTATTTATTTTCTTTAACAAACAAATTGGCGGGATTCATATAAGGACCAATTTAGTTTCTAAATACATGTGTTTCTTCATTATATTATACATTTATAAGACACGATAAATATTAACGCTCGAAACAGTGAAAAGCACAAAGGATTTGTTGGATAGTTTAACCCTTTCCCACGTACAACATATATCTGCAGCAGACGACTTTGAAAGCAAATTAGCAAAAGTGTGAACTATTTCCATAAATGAGAGTTTTTATTCAACATATTTGAAGACATAGTGGTAATAGGAGAATTTGCTAATTGTGAGTCATTTCCCCTTTTGTCTGAATGTTTTCAAAAGTCGTCTGCTGCTGATGATTCGAAAGCGTCTGCAGGTTTGAAAGGATTAACGTGTCAACGAGAATCTAGACGAAGAAACCGTGGTAACCCAGTGTGCTAGATTCTCGAGTCATGCTTCCAGGAGGAAAAACAAAATACCCTTATTTTTATCAGCAATGACTAGGAGCAAATCGGATTCTGAAAATGAAGGATAATATATTATGAAACCACTCAACCGTCAGCATTGGAAAGTGTACCTGTTAGTCAATGGGTAAAATCAGTAGACATAACAGCATGTTTGATTTCTAGAACAAACACAAATATATGTATACCCACCTAAAGAGGATAAATGCAACTTATTGAAATCGACATTATCGTTCAACACTACCGAAGGCCGGTTTTCGAATGGTGCGTATTAGTTATAATAGGATTGATTGTTTGGTGTTTAACGGCGCTATCAGCAATATTACATTTGTATCATGGCGTTTCCTGGGTAAGTTACCAGTACTACTGGTCCTTTTATCCTGACACCAGCCAGTCAGTCGTAATTCTTAATCCAGTAACAAGAGACAAGGAGGGCATCAAACTACCATTTTTACAGTCTTTGTATGACCCGGCAGGGAATCAAAACACGAATTCCCGCACCTGAGACGCTCTACCAGTAACACTAGCCACAACATATCTTGGTGATACCTATTTACTTCTATAGGATAATGCTATAAATGAGCGTCGTAATTTAAAAAAAAAAGGGTCTGATGGCACATGTGAACATCAAGGCGAATATTCACTGTCCAAATGATACTTTAGTAACACCTAGCAGTCTAGCTTTACTTGTTTCACGCTTATGTTCCTTTATATGATGGCCAAACGGACATGCAACAAGATCCCGTTGGGTCGATGAAGCTTATACACATCTTATAAGTTGACTACCGCACATCCTTCACTGATATAAACACATTTACTACCGTTTAAAATTTAGTACATTTATTCATGCTTTAAATCACGTTGAAGTATTGCCTATCTAGTACACGAATTACACTTTGGGGAGTAAACAACAAGTTCTTTACAAAAACAGAACCATGGGTGTATTAAGGTAGTCCAAATACGAAGAACGTGTACCACCACAATCCACCAATCAAATTACATTATACGATAGATTGGTGTGTTGGTACAATCTGAATACACCCTATGTATTTCCATAATTGATAAACCCCAAATCAATACATTTACAATGCAGCCATAGATATTTATAAATACAGCTTACGAACGTAAATGTCCTATAGTATTGTTCGTGTCAATGGAACTGTCGCTCGATGAATATATAACTAAGTCAGTTAACATAAACATAATTAGTCAGATGACATTGTAAGGTTTATATCATGCGACAGTTCAATTTATACAGACAATACCCAAGTAATTATGTCAATACTGTTAAAACGATGTAGAATATCTGAAGATTGTTAATTTAGTGGGGGGTTTATACCGTTTCAATATTATTTCATCTGAAATATGCTAACGATTCAAATACCCCGTCTAATAAAGAAGTAAACAATAACATTTGATTAAGAATTAAAACAAAAACATGTACAATACTGACATTCTATGTTTGTGTACCATGAAGAGTCATACAGTTCAGATGTGGGAAAAGATATAAAGTTGATGTAAAGAAAGATCATGCAGTGAAATGATAAAACATAACATGGTTCGTCAAGACAATACAATATAAAAACACGAACGTCTGTGATCGTGTATATCAACCATTACCATCACTTATATAAAGCCTATCGAACAAACTATAACAAACAAACAACTTTTAACAACATTCTTTCGCAACAGTTTAAAAATGAAGCTCTTTTTATGAGTAAAGATTATAACAGCAATGGACATTTAGACTCCCAATTATCGATTTTAAGTTAACGAGAATCATTTGTAACTGGACAAGTGTCTATAGGTCACGGGGTCCCCAATGATATATGATATTTCCGTATAACATGTTAAGGTTCACAACTCTGCTATTGCAGGAACGGTGCCACAGTCCCTTATCTATAACAACACATAGCGATAAACATACCCGTACAGTTCCATGACTCGAGATCAGATACCTGGAGATTCGAACGACGCAACACTATTTGAGGGACGGACGGGTACTCGAGCAATGTAAATATACCCCGACACTTATATTTTGATTTGCATGGTGTTTTACGCCGCTTTCAATAAAGTTTCAGTAAACTCAAGGCATTTCATGAGTTCTGCTGGATCATGTATCCTGATCATAGCGAGTCAGTCAATTATAGCCACAACAACTCAGAGCGCCAAGGAGGGAAAGCCATTCCAACCAGTTTAACCCTTTCCCATAGAACATACGACAATTCTGCAGCAGACGACTTTGAACTTATTTTGTCAAAACATAGAAAATCTCCATAGTTGAATGGATAACCTATGACAAAAAATGGAAAACATTGTGGCAAAAGAAGAAATTGCACGTTTTGTGCAATTTCTTCTTTTGTCACTATGTTTTCAAAAAGCCCTCTGCTGCAGAGGCGTCAGAAAGCTTCCATATGAGGGAAAGGGTTAATCTACACTCATATAAATAAGATCTTAGTTCGTTTGTGTTCTAAATATTATACGGCATTTCATAGGAAATGTCCGGAAGCAAATGGTGCAATTTTACATAAAGTCGATGTCTGTAAGATCTAAATATTAATTGACACTTTGCTGTTTTAATCTTTATCTTAACTCTAACAGTAAAACAGCACGAACTTAAAACGTGTAGCTGTAATAACTAAGTTCTATTGTTTCTATATAAACTGGGTGTCATGTGATCATGACATTACCTTCACCGGCAGGTTGTTGTTGTTGTGATTCTGTTTCCGGTGCACCATCTGCGTCAAGTCCTTCTGCATAAGGGGAGATAATTACACATCTGACACGCAACATTGAAACATCACAGAGCTTTATATTATACATGTAATTATAAGTGTATCGGAAAGGTATTGGAATTTATAGAATTGTTATATAGAAAAGGTCATGTTTATTTCATAATATTGTAACATTTAACCATTTTCCATATACAACAAATCTGCGACAGACAACTTTGTAAACATTAAATTAAAAACAAATGTTTTATTCAATATATCTAGAGTATATTTTTTAAACGTCTCTTGTTATTATAGGTTTGACCGTTGGAGTTAACAAACATTAAAAAATGTCTTCACTTAATTCCCCAAATCTAAACAGTACACTTGCAATACATGTATAACAATTCAAAAGAGCTGCAAATGGAAGGCAATGACGTCATCAGAGACACCTATTTTTATAATTTAAAATGTGTTGTTGAGCGGAAATAGTTAAAAAAGAAACTATGTTGACAAAAAAATCAGAAAACATAACAATGAGTTAATTAAGATGATATGTGTCTATTGAAATGAAATATCATTGAAATCAGACCAAACTGTGCGCATATTAGATCTGACGACACCGCATACACGGTCGTCTAAAATAGAACAGTTGCTCGTTGTTCTGACCAATGAAATCTCACGATTCAACAAACACTCGGTTCTGCAATCAATGATTTCTATACAATCGGAATACCCGACAATCACCACTTCCCCTTCTCTTTTATTTATGTAGACTATCTCCCCTGGTGATACATAACGCGTTTGTAGGTGACAATTTTGAATGGTTGACACAACAGTCAATCTGAGACGACTTGTACTAGGCACTCATCAGATCTATCCGAGCCCTTTGCTACTGCAGCGCAGGCTTGATATGGTTTTAATGAGGTTGGCTGACTTGGCTAACAGTGGATACTCTGTCGGTTATGTGGGCATACAGAGCCTTCAATGTCAGCCAATATGTAACACGAGTTCTGGTTGTAACTTTTGGTAGAGACATATTTATTGTATGCCAAATCGGAGAAGCAACAACAATGACGGGTCTCATACCTATATAAATCATGTATTACTGAAAGACAATGAGACATGTGCATTGTACTTCTTGTGTCTATTTATCGTAAGACACATAAAACTGAAATTACAAGAACATGGATTAACATGAATAGGAAACCAAATAAACAGTTGAGGTGACAAGGACTATACGGCAATTATATCACTCCGGCACGTTCTTTTGAATGGCATTTGCATAGATGTTGGTGGTCAAAAAAGAGTGTTCTGTCGGCAAATAATTCATATCAAAATACCTATGTGATATATATAAATATATCAAACATTTTTTGATATGTGCTCTTAAGATATAACCATCAATTATATTTTCCAAATTTAACAAATATTTGTTCACGATACCGTGCCAGAGTTAAGTTATGTAGCAGTCAACAAAGAAGAACTTTGCATTTATAATCTAGATATTCGATATATATATATAAATCTATCTACTCTTAATAACTTACAAAATGTCTTAACTCCCTGTAGAATGGTATATTATATTTCTGATATAATATACACAAACTTTATGTGTTTATCGTGTTTTAACCGATAATAATTGAGTTATATGGTGATTAATCGACTAATTCTTCTTTGTTGACTGTGAAATTGTTGGCATGCACTGGAAATTTAGGACAGTGTGGGCATTAAGGACATTTCGCGGAAGAGGAATTGTCGTGACGGTAGATGTGGTCGGTACATGTGAGTTGTCAATTGGTGACTATAGACATACTTACACGTTCTATTACTGCTGGTCTGAGACAAAGTACAAAACAAAACAAATCAACAATTAACACATATGCAGATGATGATGATATATATATATATATATATATATATATATATAAGCTGGTTACATCTAAGACAAAACATGTAATTTTCAGACATTCAACAATGTCCATCATGGTAATAGTTATCATACTTAGCCTACATTTTGAACGAAAATGTTTCTCATAATATACATACAATAATCCATTCTAAGGATGTATTAAGACCTAATTGTTGTTAATACGAGCAATTATTTCATTAGAAGAATATAAGATATAAGAAGCATTTTTTACAGTCTGTTCATTTTATGTGTCTGTTTGTTTGAATGGTGTTTATGGCCGCTTTAACTAGTATTTCAGTTATATCACGGCGTTTTCCGGGTAAATTACCAGGACTAACGGGTGTATTCACCCTCACTCCGTTACGTCAGACGTGATGCTGTCCCTGCAATAATAAACGCCAAGGAGGTTTATGAAGCCTCTGCAGCAGACGGCCTTTTGAAAACATAGTGACAAAAGAAGAAATTGCTCAAAACGAGCAATTTCTTCTTTTGCCACTATGTTTTCCACTTTCAGTCATAGGTTATCCATTCAATTACAGAGATTTTCTATTTTTTGACAAAATATGTTCAAAGTCGTCTGCTGCAGAATTGTCGTATGAGGGAAAGGGTTAAAAGTATTGGTATGACCCTACTGGGGATCAGACCCTGGTCGCCCACTCCTCTATGTCTGATGGTCTATCAATTACCACACGGAGATGGTCAGTCCGATAATTAAACACAAATAGTTCTATGTTTGCATTATCAAAGTCAACATTAGATAATATAAACAAATGTTAAGATGTCGCGCAATTATACGTCTTGAATTATTTGTTGTTTATCTACACGGAAATTAAGTAGAGGGTCAATTATTAAGAATTTAATTTCATTCGATTTATTATGGCATATAATCCATTGTTATAAGACAATACGATTAACCCTTTCCCAAATACAATAAAGTTTTGCAGACGACTTTGGAAACATTTAGATAAACTATGGATAATCGGCATAAACAACGATGGAAGTATTATTGGTGGGAAAAGTCTTGAAATTGCATTTTCTGCTTCTTCCACACTATTTGTAAAAGTCGTCTGCTGAAGATACGTCAACAGGTGCAGAGCGAAGGGCTAAGTCAATCCTTTGATTGGGGTATAGCGCCATTTTCACCTGACACTTCAGTCATATTCAACAGACACTTCAGTCATTTTCAACTGACACTTCAGTCATTTTCAACTGACATTTCAGTCATATCACTGTGACCAGTTCAACCAATCATGTGTTTCATGGCTTTCTCACACCAATAATTCACACGACAGTCGTTCTAAGTGTTTGGCTGCTTTTCCACATAAACTGCTAGCCCAATGGTGGAATACGAATGACGCTTGTTGCATATACTTTTTGTCGAACGTCGAAAAGTATATTGGCCGAGCTGAGGTTCGAACTCACAATCCCTAGATTGACAGCCCGCGTCGCTACTTACTGAGCTACCTAGGCTCGTCAAGGGTTAAATAAAAAAAATGTAGATAGATAAAACCAACTAATGGGGTTGCAAATAATCAGAGACAGAAAGATGTGCACCACATCTGGTTGTATGTACATAGTGTGTATTGGAAACAGATTGTTGGCGAAACGCCTAATTTTTATGTATCCAGTTGTCTCCTGATTAATGGACCGAGCCGTAACATATGTGGTCTACCTATTTTTCACTTAGAAATCTATAGAACATACCATTAAATTATGTCCTATATACAAGACATTTGCAGCAGTCGACTTTGAAAACATATAGGGAAGCAAGCTATCAAAAATATTGAACAAAAATCTCATATATGAGGATATTATATTTGGAAAGAGTTGAAAACCTCGTGGTAAAATGAGAAATTGCTTATTATAATTTTCGAAAGTCGTCTGCTAAATATGCGTCGAAATACTTCTACAAGTGGCAAAGGATAAACTATCAATTTCACATATTATTATTAGATATGTAACGTGTGTCCTATGTGTTAAACAATGACAAATTAGAGGCACGGTGACCGGCTTTTCTTTTTATATTGCTTTAGATACGCTGATTTTATACAGTATAACACAATTAGAGGACATTTCCAACATCATCTCGGTTGTGTAAGTGATCAAAAGTATATACCCTTTTCTATAAATACAATTTATTTTGGAGAAAAAAAGACCCCCACCTCTTCATTACAGACAATAAATGCAGCTGCTTCAAAGGAAGGAAATAAGAAAGGATCCTAGAAGAGGCGAGATTCCAAGAGTACATGGAATACAAAATGCTATGATTTCACGACTGAAAGGCGATCAAATATAACGAGAATGTCCCCCTTTTAATGCCTCCACCAGTGATCAGCCCACAGAGCTACACAGGTAACCTCGATATATAACATACGCTTGTCACAGCATGAAGGTAACTCGCTGACAGAATCAATATTCCCTCACTAAACATGACCAACAACAATCTACACACAGTTCTGAATATTGTGGTCCAAAATAATGAGTCTAAGACTAAAATGCGAAATTGAATGTTAAGACTTTTTAAACGCATATATTCGCATTATTCTTCACTGTTTTAGAGTATGTTTGAAATGGTCCTTTTGACATAACGCGGCTCTGAATGCTTGGCAAAAGGCAGCACAACGTCCTTGGTGTATTGGGAACGACTTACGCGTCATAAAGATAATGAATTCTGATTATTGTTGGGAAGTTACAGCTGGGAAATGACGCAAAACCCTTACATACACCCGTCTATAATGAACTTAGTGGTAGATAACCCTGATGTACATGCTGTACATACTCTATATATGAGCCGTCCCACGAGAAAACCAACATTATGGACTCTGCGTAATGTATCGACCCGGATCAGCCTGCGCAGTCCGCGCAGGCTAATCCGGGCCGACACATTCCGTCTCAGCGCGATAAAGGTATAATCTACTGATCCCTGAAACAGAAAATCAACAGAAGGCGAAAAATTGCCTGTCCGGGTTAGCCTGTGCGGCATGCTTAGTCTGATCCGGGTCGATGCTTTACGCAGAGTCCACAATGTTGGTTTTCTCGCGGAACGACTCTCATATAATGAAATCAGTGCTCTTGGTTTGTTTGTTTGTTTGAACTATGGTTTACGTCGCTTCCAACAGTAATTCCGTTATATCACGGTACACTACCAGCATTATCGGTATTATTAACCTGACACTCATGCATTAGTTTTCTGCCCTTTGTAAACTTATTGTTGGCCAAAGACCTTACTTTGTAACAAGATGTGATATGCGTACGTTATAATGTAATGTTATGGTTAGATATAGTTGTTGTATTAGTTTACTATGCTCCTCTTTTATGATTGATTGATTGATTGGGGTTTAACGCCGTTTTTAACAATTTCTCAGTCATATCACGGCGGCCAGTTCACCTACTCATGCATTTCCTGGTTTTCTAACACCAGTACTCCACACAACAATCTTCCCAAGCAACTGGCTGCTTTTCCACATAGACTTAGCCCATTGGTGGAAGACGAATGACGCATGTCGCATCGACTTTTGTCAATCGTCGGGAAGAAAGTTGGCCGAGTCCTCTTTTATGAAGAAAAGATATGCGTGCGTTATAATGTAATGTAATGGTTTGATATAATTGTTGTATTAGTTTACTATGCTCTTCTTTTTTTAATAAGTGATATGCGTGCGTTATAATGTAACGGAATGGTTTGATCCAGTTCTTGCAAAATATGGCCCGGTTTCAAATAATGTATAATATTAGGTGCATTCAGTATTGTATCTGAATATAATTTACCGCAACTGTTCCGAATAGATGCAATTATTTTATAATCTACATTGCAGACTTGCAAAAAGGCTTTAATGATCCCGCATCAGATCTTAATAAACTCAAAGTGCTTTTACGTATTGGAATACAATCATGATAATGCAAAGTTAATTAGAAGAAGTTAATAGGGATCTTGTTGCATCTGCGTAGAACGAAGACTTAGATTAATTAGTATGTGCGAACGCAGTCTCACTGAATGTCTCTAACCGCTAACATTCAGATGAGCAATATATGGAACCTTATAGGCGAAAAAGTAAATAAATAGAATTGATGTCTGATAGTTTTTACTCCTTTTAGCCCGTTCCCATTTTAAACAAACTTCATTAGACGACATTTGAAAACATCGTGACAAGTGGAGAAATTACTCATCATGAGTAATTTCTCCACTTGTCACGATGTTTTCAACTCTATTCAAAGATTACACTTTCCTTTATAGATTGTCCTTTTTTTTGCCCAGATATGTTAACAGTCGTCTGCTGCAGATTTGTTGTATGTGGGAAAAGATTGATCGATACCCCAAAACAACAACAGAGATGGAATAAGGCCCGTTATCGCCTGACGTGGATCAATAACAATAATGTTGTATCCCAGGCTCAATCTATCACGATCGAGCTATTATCTAACACCGTACGGATTAATACCTGACTAGATTAGAACGATTCTCTCTAAACTGTACAAAGCTCAGGGACTTATCCAACCTTATAGCTGTACTAACACTTGTTGGCATGAACATATGGAATTAATCCGGCATCCCTTTCTCTGCCAGTGTACCTTTTCACCAGTAGAGATGTTAACATCATTAAATGATACAAACAGCTAGTACATTTTAAATACATAACAATGTACAATGAAAAAACCCTTATGAGTTAAATCATATCCCTTTTAAATAATAATATAATATATTTGTATATATCATAAAGATAATGATAATATAAGGTTAGCAATAATGTGTATTACTTGATGTGTATACAAAAGCAAGAGTAGGTTAAAAGCATTTATGTTATTTGCTAAAGGGGTTTCTATTGGATATTATTACATTGTTGCTTGAAAAGATGAGAACAGACAGCCTAGTTTTGAAAACAAACAATTATTATGGCATGACTGTATGTGTAATGTACAGTCTACTACGAAATTCACACTTTAATTTCAACACAAAACACACTAAAATATCACCTATCGCATTGTATCCAAATTCAAATATGGCGACGCACACAAAATAGCTCTCCGAATATTTCCTTCCAGTGTAGAGCCAGATCAGCCATTGCATACGTTCTTCACGATTTGCAATAGTCGGTTAATAACCCCTTTCCCACATACAATAAATCTGCAGCAGACTACTTTGAAAACCTCAACGAAAAAAGAAGGACAATCTCTTTAAATGAAGGTAAAATAACTGAAAAAAGTTGAAAACTTTGTTGTGGCAAAAGGAGAAATTGATCACTTTGAGCAATTTCTCCTTTTGTCACAATGTTTTCAAAAGACGTCTGCTATATATGCGTCACAATGCGTCTACAGGTGGAAAAGGGTTACTAACCTCTTTCCCTAATGCATACTCTTACTGACGCCTCTACAGCAGACGACTTTTGAAAACATTATAACAAACGGAGAAATTGTTTATATTGACCAATTCCTCATTCTATTCAGTAATTAGACTTTCATAAGTAGATCTTTTCTTTTTTGTTTGGCTAACATATTTTCAAAGTCGTCTTATTTGTAAGTGCAAACAGCTTATTAACCCTTTCCCACATGTACCAAATCTGTAGCAGACGAATTTGAACATGTATTCTAAAAAATATTGAAAATCTCTACAATTATAGGTATACTTACTGAAAGAAGTTGAAATCATTGTGGCAAAAAAAAGAAATTGCTCGTTTTGAACAATTTCTCATTTTGTTACAATGTTTTTTAAAGTCGTCTGCTGCAGATGCGTTAAAACAATCTACAAGTCGGAAAGGGTTAAAGAATATTTAGCAAGAGTAGAGAAAACGATGCAACTTTAGGAATACGCACGCTGATCTTAAATTACACAAGGAGAACTATTCGAATACCGATGTTTTGTGACGCCGAACTTATGATTATGATAATTAGTTACAGTTTGTAAATGAACACGGTAAGAAAGCAAATAAGCACACATGTACACATAACACATAGCAGCATTTTGTTTAGTTTTATACATAGAGAAACTGAAGTAATGGTAGATTGAGGTAATTTAAGATGTAGCCATTATGGATAATAATCAGAAAAAGTATTTGATAATTAATTCCCTGCATTTTTTTTTTTTTTTTATTGTGATCAGTTAAATTTTCCCACATACATATACGCGCATTGTAACGTCTCTGCAGCAGACGACTTTTAAAAACATTGTAACGAAAAGAAGAATTGCTCATAATGAGAATTCTCTCCTTTTGCAAATACATATACACACGTTTTGACTCTTTTCATTGACTACGCTTTCATTTACAGAGGTGTTTCATATTCTTGCTGTCGTATGTGGGAAACGTATTTTGTCAGATGGATAACCTATGACTAAAAGTGGAAAACATTGTGGCAAAAGGAGAAATTGCACGTTCTGTGCAATTTCTTCTTTTGTCACTATGTTTTCAAAACGCCGTCTGCTTTAACCCTTTCCCTCATACGACAATTCTGCAGCAGACGACTTTGAACATATTTTGTCAGATGGATAACCTATGACTAAAAGTGGAAAACATTGTGGCAAAAGGAGAAATTGCACGTTCTGTGCAATTTCTTCTTTTGTCACTATGTTTTCAAAACGCCGTCTGCTTTAACCCTTTCCCTCATACGACAATTCTGCAGCAGACGACTTTGAACATATTTTGTCAGATGGATAACCTATGACTAAAAGTGGAAAACATTGTGGCAAAAGGAGAAATTGCACGTTCTGTGCAATTTCTTCTTTTGTCACTATGTTTTCAAAACGCCGTCTGCTTTAAATGATCTTTATTACAGTGCTAGAGACAAATGAGTCGTGCCGCGAGAAAACCAACATTATAGTCTCTTGCGTAATGTATCGACCCAGATCAGCTTTGGCAGTCCGCGCAGGCTAATCCGGGCCGACAAATTCCATCTTAAGGGGATATATGTAAAGATTAATGATTCCTGAAACAGAAAATCCACAGGAGGCGAAAAGTGTCCGTCCGGGTTAGCCTTTGCGGCATGCTTAAGCCGACCCGGGTCGATACTTTACGCAGAGTCCACACTGTTGGTTTTTCTCGCGAGACTGCTCAAATATACTAATGATAAACCCTTACCTCTATAATATGACTGTTGTTGGTGACCTGGACCCGAGCTTTGCCACCCGCGGGCTAGTGTGTTATAATTTTTACCGCCAAGAACGTTGGGTTTGTCGACAACCAAACTGTGTTGGGATGCAGACACAGACGACATTGGCTGGTAATTCCTCTGTGACGTCGCATTCGGTGAGAACGCGGCGTTCATGTTGCCCTTGGCTGCTGCATCCCAGGGGGAAGGCTGCGATCGACTGGGTTGTACAATTTGTTCCAACTTGGTGGGCGTAACGGGTGAATGTTGAACATTACTTTCATCGATCACGAATCTCTCCACACGGGCTTGTCGCTTCTGAAACAACTTGGCTCCCTTATTTCTCCCACCTTTATGCAAATCGGCGGCGATACTGAAGCACACATCTGGCGACACATTCTGGTGGTCCACTCTCGGTGCCACCAATCTCAGCCTCTCGAATTCCTGTTTTGATAAACTCATTCTCTGTCCCTGAGAAAGCTGCCCCGCGATTTTGGGTATCCTAAATGTGAAGAGCGGTTTATTACCTCCCTCGTCCCAGAAGAGTTCACTGTCTAAATCTCCCAAGTCCGCTACATCCCCCGCTGACGAAGAATATTCACTAGTACCCGTCAGAATAAATATGCCCGCTTTCTCGTCATGAATCCACTTGTTTGCCTTACGCTTTCGCTTCATAAACATGCGCGCACCTTTCGCGCGGTTATTGGCAGCAGACGTGAGCGAATCGGCTATCTTCTTACACATTGACATCTGTTCGTCAATAGTCGGGTAACGATTAGTGCGGTCGTCGTAAAACGCGGAATCCGAAAACAGCTTTTCTGAAATTTACAGAAAAGATGCATTTAATTAACACAATTCCGAAAATTTGAAAGTAAAAAAAATATATATAAAAAAAAATGCTTTTATATGTCTTACTCTGGTTTTATTTAACCCTTTCCTACCTGCAGACGCATTTTGACGCAATAGCAGCAGACGTCTTTTGAAAACATTGTGGCCAAATGTGAAATTGCTCATCGTGAGCAATTCAGTCACCTTTGGCCACGATTTTCAACTTTATTTTACAATTAAGCTCTCTTTTATGTAAATTTTTCAGGGTTTTGTCACTTTGTTTTCAAAGTCGTAAGGGTTAATACTATTTCGTTCACTTTTGACATAGCTTTTCGCATATATTGACTGAATATTAAAAAAATGCTTTGATATATACTGATTTTACATCAACTTTCAGAGATGGAAAGAAAAAGAGAAAGAATGAAAGAAAGTATGAAAGAAAGAAAGAAAGAAAAGAAAGAAAAAAAGAAAGAAAGAACGAGAGAAAGTAGAAAAAAAGAGAGATATTAGTCGTGATCTAACAAAGAAAGTTTCAAAACTTCAAAGTTTAATTCATACACTCAGCACCTGTTAAATGTGATATGAGATAATTGATTTACATGTATACATATAATGAATACCAGACTGTAAACAGAATTCCTATACACATATGAAAGGAGGCAAACAGACAAATATGCGAAACAAAACACACAAACTAATATAATAACAACCCTTCTCCTGATGTCATTATGCTGCTAAAATTTTACTTCTAAGTTTTATATAAGTATCATAGTGTATAAAATTGTCAAGTATTCTTAGAAGCGAAGCGAGCACTATGTGTCAGGATGAGACTACATGTATAAAGCAGACTGATACTAGCCTTCTGTGTTCGCCTTCTAGTTTTAACCCTTTCCTTCATACGACAATTTGCAGACGACATTTAACGTATTTTGTCAAAACATAGAAAGTCTCCATAATTGAATGGATAACCTATGACAAAAAGTGGAAAACATTGTGGCAAAAGGAGAAATTGCACGTTTTATGCAATTTCTTCATTGGTCACTATGTTTTCAAAAAGCCGTCTGCTGCAGAGGCGTCAAAAAGCGTCTATATAAGGGAAAGGGTTAAGTGTGTATTTAGCAGGGAGCAACCAGGAATATGTGTACCCAATTACTATTTTGACAAATTTTGGTTTTTGAAAATATCTTTTGTTTCAAAAAATATCTATGATACAATTAATGTATTGAAAACCTTTTCACACATACAGACGTATTTTGGTGCGTCTGCAGCAGACGACTTTAGAAAAGATCGTGGCAAAAAGAGACATTTCTTAAAATAAGCATTGTCTGTATTTGCCATTTTGTGTTCAACTCTATTCAATAATTAAAGTTTCATTTATATTTATTTTCCTAGATATTTTCAAAGTTATCTGCAGCAGATTTGCTGTATGCAGAAACATGTTTCTAATAAAAGTCACACAGACATAGAATCATAAAGAGAATCAGTATTCTATAACAAAAAGAATAAGATAAGTTAGAACAAGTGTTAAAGTAGAAAGATAATAAACTCCTTAACCCTTTCTCACATTAAACAAATCGACAACAATGGCATCTGCGTAATGTATCGACCCAGATCAGCCACTCCACGCAGACTGATCCGGGCCGACACATCCCGTCTCCGGGGATAGAGGTATATAGTAATGATTCCTGAAACAGAAAATCCACAGGAGGCGAAACGTGTCTGTACGGGTTAGTCTGCGTGGCATGCTTAGGCTGATCCGGTCGACACTTTACGCAGAGTCCACACTGTTGGTTGTCTCGCGGGACGGCTCATTTAGTAAACCTTTGCGTTTAGGTCCAAATTTGTCAGAGGGCAATGCAATTCCACAGTTTGCCTCACCGTTATAGTAAGTGTTATTGCCACTATCATTTGGTGACTTTAACTTAAGATTAAAGCAAAATAATTTAAGCTTAAGTTAGAGTTGGACTGTGGTAAAACATTTGCTTTTATATTTCAGAAACTATTGGTCACACACAGTTTATTTATTATTGGTGACTTTAACTTAAGATTAAAGCAAAATAATTTAAGCTTAAGTTAGAGTTGGACTGTGGTAAAACATTTGCTTTTATATTTCAGAAACTATTGGTCACACACAGTTTATTTATTATAATTCATCTAAGGATTTATGCAAGAATGACTTACGTTTACGTTTGAATTTGACATGGATTAACCCTTTCCCTCATACGACAATTCTGAAGCAGACGACTTTGAACATATTTTGTCAAAAAAATAGAAAAACTCAATAATTTAATGGATAACCTAAGATTAAAAGTGGAAAACATTGTGACAAAAAAAGCAGAAATTGCTCGTTTTGAGCAATTTCTTCTTTTGTCACTATGTTTTCATAAAGCTGTCTGCTGCAGAGGCATCATAAAGCGTCTATATGAAGGAAAGGGTTAACCTTTGCGCTTAAGTCCGTCTCTTTGACTATACTTTTATTATTTCAATGGAATATCGACGTTTTAGATAGATGCCTATACGATTCAGTGCCATAATCATTCAGTGATTTCCACTTTAAGATTAGTTTCAATTAGGTCAATCAATAGCTTACACACTATTTGTCAAAGATACGTTGTTGTTGTTTGTTGTGATTGTTTGCGCTATACGATAGTTCACGTGCCGTTATACATTAATGAGAATTTGTTTTATTTTATGAAAGATTAACGCTGATTTCAAAATGATTTCAGTAATATCACGGCGACAGTTCAATTATTCATGATCCCTTGATCATGCTAGGAAACGTGCCTTGCCCAAGCGCACTCCACCATGACACATTTAATGAGAACGATTGATTGTCAAAAACAAAATGAGTGGCTTTAACATAGGATCATTGGAAACTTAAGTTAAGTAGTTTAGTAGGAGTTTGATATTTGAGTACAGGTCTAAACTTTTGTTAGACACAGTTCAGCTGAAATTATACCAGCTGCCTGCAACTCGGGCGTTATCTATTCGATGGTTCATTGCTATTCTATTTGTTTGCTAGAACATGGTATATGACGCCGCATGCAATATAGTATTTCAGTCATGATCACAGTCATAGACGTTTGCTGTGTAAATGACCAGTGGTGCTGGAGCGTTTATCTCGACACATGCGAATTATTATATTAACCCAGAGCACCACATAGGGATTTGTTTCATTTGGGTTTTACGCCGCTTTCAACATTATTTCAGTTATATCACGGCGACAGTTCACTTATTCATGATCCCTGGGTAGACAAAACCACGGAGGGAAGATACTTCTACCATTCTCAAAGAATTTGGTATCACACGATCGAGAATCGTACCCTGGTATCTCCTGCCCTCGGGTTGAACACTCTAACCACTAAAAAACCGAGGCGGCATTCTTGTTCTATAAACTACATCGAGGGTTTGGCGTGAAACGGTTGTAACTAATAACCTATTTTGAAAACCCTGGTTTAGGGGCAATTTTGACCCCTTTGTATACAATGCAAATTTAGGTGCCATTGCTCAGAACGAGCAATGGCACCTAAATATCCATTGTTTACCAAGAAATAACGAGTTTACGCTTATAAAGAGTTTATTGCGAGGTGAGAAACCTTGGTCAAAAAATAGCAATTTTAGTTATACATAACCGTTTCACGCCAAGCCCTCGACATGTATTTGTTTTTGTTGAACATTCTTATTTACATTTACAGAAGGTAAAATACCGGATTAACACCATTTTAAATTAACTACAATAGAATGGACAATTAAATATCTGAACATCAAGTAGGATATGCAACAAGCATCCCCTGGTAATAACCTATTGCATTAACATTTGGAATGAATTAACGGTTAGCTCTAATGAAGCCTTGTTGAAGTACAACACTCGCTAAGTGGTTCCTGGATAGAAACATCGTGTGCTACAACACTACACTAATTACAGGTCATGGCTAATTACTTAATTGGATCGAAAGTGGTCGAAAGCTCTGGATTTAAGGTATCTTACATCAGTCGCTACTTTAAAGTTATCTTTATTTTTTTTTGTCCTGTTTGAAACTATTTATGGAAATCAATTAATTCTTATCTTTATTTATTCGAAACTCTCGCCTATTTCATTCTAATTGAGTCTGTTAAAGAAGTACAGTTTCAGCAGGTAGAAGTCAAGGTCAGTTCATACAATATGAACCCTCCATACATTGCAATCACCATTACCCAGTTAATTGCAACTGATAGAATCCGTGCGTATTCATCATGCAGTATTGATCACAAACGCGTTCCGGTCATGTGTTTCTAAACGGATTGACCGTCGAGCATATGCAGAGCTCTGTATAAGGGGCGTTTTGCATGTTCTAAAATGCTTATTTGACCCTCGAACCCTTTTTTGTGGGTACTCAAAAGAATCGTCTCATAGAGACGATTATTTTGAGTACCCACAACATAGGGTTATATTGAATGGTAAGAGAGAAATGGTGGGTAAAGAAGCTGAATACCCCTCCTTATCTGGACCTCTGCATATGTGTTCCATAGTAACGCCAATAGAGATATACGACAGTGTACGTACGATGCATGAAACGTGTAAGGAATTGGGCGGGTTATGTTTGCTTCGGTAAAATGTCCCAAGTACATGACATTGGTCGCTAAAATGTCGCAAGTACATGACATTGTTCGCTAAAACGCACCTTCTTCTCGGACCAAGGTTACTTTGCCCATTACTCCCTCAAGTGTATGGTAATGTAATAGAAGCACCATTGACTTCCAAAGAAGGCATACACGGAGAGTAGTACTCCCGTCTCAAGGTGGTTATTAACATGATGACCTGTCACAGGTCATCCGTCACCTGTCACAGGTCATCATGTAAATAACCACCTTGAGGCGGGAGTAATGATAATGATTACATGATGTGTAATGAGCTAATATGCCATTATCGTAATTAATGACTGGAGTGGGAGATAAGTGATAACATGTGGGAGGTATCAGTTCGTTTATAATGATATGGTAATTAATACTTCAAATATAGAACATATGTGTTATTGTTTTGTTTCATTATTTAAACTAGAACTACCACTATATTATTAGGTATTGATCTGATTTTTGTCATGAACCGAGGTCAATGTTTAATCATCCTGGATAATTTAACTAAAACCATTTCAACCTCCATTGTGATTCATGGTATATTTTACACCTAAATATAACTAACAATGAATATATCTAAATATTAGTCTACAGCAAATGTTTACTCTATGTTTATTTAATGCAAAGCCGCGAAACATGAAGAAAAATCATATGGTTATTCCTGATATCGCTCAAAGTATTGTCATCTTCGTGACGCCATAGTATCGTAACATCAAGTTAGTAGAGGTCCCAGTCGACCGAAAGCGCTTCGTCTACTTTAATTCAAAATAAGCCGAGTCGCCGATTTCTAACCGCAAATATCTGCTGTCTGTGTATTGAGCGGTATTTCAACAAACCATCAAGATATGAGCCGAGAAAACCAACATTATGGCCTCTGCGTAATGTATCGAACCAGATCAGTCTGCGCAGTCCGCGCAGACTGATCTGGGCCGATACATTCCGTCTCAGGGGAATAGAGGTATAGAGTAATGATTCCTGAAACAGATAAACCACATGAGGCGAAAAGTGTCTATTCAGGTAAGCCTGCGCGGCATGCTTAGGCCGATCCGAGTCGATACTTTACGCAATGTTGATTTTCGTGAAAACTCGGTATGTTCCGAACTGATTTTCCGTGAAAACCCGGTATGTTCTGTACTGATTTTCCGTGAAAACCCGGTATGTTCCGACTTTATTTTCCGTGAAAACCGAATTACTAAGTGGGTTTTCACGTTAAACTGTTTATGTTGAGTGTGTAATGAATGCAGTCCCAGTAAAACAACACAACAGTTCGAAAGACATTGGCATTGTATTCGCATGTTTAAAGCCTGCCAATTTTGTAACATATCTAAGAAAACAAAATAAAACAACACCAGAACATTTGGCAAATGATCTGTAAACGAGTTCATACCATTTCCGTTAATTAGTCGAGTAGTTAAGTGGGGAAAAAGTCTGTATCGAAGTAATGATGAACCTCCTGCTATCATTCGTATTTATATGTTTAAACCATTTCCCGCATTCAGACGAATTTTGACGCATGTGTAGCTGACGACTTTTGAAAACATTGTGGCACAATTTGAAGTAAGGAGCAATTTCTTCTTTTGCAACAACGTTTTCAACTATATCCAGTAATTCACAGAGATGATCTGTATTTTAACAAATATGTTTTCAAAGTTGTCTAATGCAGATTTGCATTTAGTGGGGAGGGTGTTTAAATCAGATGCCGTCTAACTTCAGGGACACTCGGGTACAATTATGATAACTGTTTGATCCGTGTTAATATAAAATGGGGCTTGATGCATTGCCCGGTTTGGAACAACATAAAAGTTAACATGAGTTTAAAAAATGGGGTTTCTCTTCCAGCTTTTCAATACAAGTCACATGTATGGCTTTGCTAAACGGATCGTGAAGGCTATAGCAAGATTCTTCATTTGTCTTAGTCTGCACTATTCAATGACGTATGATTACCCCTTTTCGCGAGGTATATATGTAGAGGAATTTCGAAAACATTGTGGGAAAAAGGAGAAATTGCTCATTATGAGCAATTCCGCCTTTTGCTACAATGTTTTCAACACTTCTCAATTATAACATTTTCCTAATGAGATTTTCTATATTATAGCCAAAATGTTTTCAAAGTTGTCTGCTGCAGATTTTTGCGGTTTGTGAAAAAGGGATAACTATTTAATGTTAACGTGAATTTTAAAAATGGCTTTTCTGGTCCAGCTTTTCGACAGAAGTTACATGTACGGCTTTCGGTAAGTTTGAAGTCTCTAGAGAAATTCTGGGTTTGCTTTGGTCTGCACTGTTCGATGATGTAAAAAGACCCGATTGCGTCAGCTATTTTTGTTTTTCCCCCTTTCCGACCTGCATACGTATTTTGACACATCTACAGCATACGAATTGGTCTACACTTCAAGTTTTTTGTAAGAAGGTGCACATATATCATATATGACCAGGGGCGTAGTTTTGCAATAATCAATGTGTAGGCCGTCTCGAGAGAAAATCAACATTGTGGACTCTGCGTAAAGTATCGACCCGGATCAGCCTAAGCATGCACCACAGGCCTACCCGGATAGACACTTTTCGCCTCCTGTGGATTTTCTGTTTCAGGAATAACTACTCTATACATCTATCCCCCTAAAACGGAATGTGTCGGCCGTATCAGTCTGCGCGGACAGCGCAGGATGATCTGGTCGATACATTACGCAGATGTCTATCGCCGCAGCTGCATTTTGGGGCATTTTGAGAAAAAATGTGTAGGCACGTGCCTACAGTGCCTAAATGGAGCTACGCCCCTGTATATGCGGGACGAAGACTCTAGAGAGACTGTGCGAAAGAACGGAACCGACCGAGACTCTACTTTACGCAGATGCATTAAGACCCTACAGATCGCTACACGCGACTGAAGTAAAATCACATCACCATTCAAAAACGTCTCATCGTGCACGTTGATAGTGCATTTTAACCCTCTCCCTCATACGACAATTCTGCAGCAGACGACATTGAACATGTTTTATCAAAAAATGGAAAATCTCTATAGTTGAATGGATAACCTATGACTAAAAGTAGACAACATTGTGGCAAAAGGAGAAATTGCTCGTTTTGAGCAATTTCTTCTTTTGTCACTATGTTTTCAAAAAGCCGTCTTCTGCAGAGGCGTCAGAAAGCGTCTATATAAGGGAAAGGGTTAAGGAGACCACCGTGTGTATTTGTAGGAAATTGTTGTTGTCCAGGTCTTTGCATTTGTTGAAATATTGGCATTTTTTATTTAAATTTTGACTAGACTAGTTGATTATCTTTCCACCAATTAATCTTTTTCAACAACTTCTCCTTTACCCCAACTATGTTTCCAAAAGGTGTGTGCTGTAGAACTGACCGAGATTATCAGTATATCAGGTAAATCATTAAATCGATGATAGGCACGTATATCACCACAGGAGGATCGTAGAATGGATTATACATATTGACTTAAAACTTGTGGTCATAGGAGTTTTCGACAAGGAGGTCATTTCACACGAGATAACAATATTTACTAATTTTCCGATGTTTTGTCTTTGGAAACTTCAAATCTCAAAAATTCAGAATAAAATAATAATATCCAAGTTAAATGAAATTTTATTTCGAGACAGGGCATAGCAATTTTAGCGAAAGAAGACATAGTCCAGCGTTTACATATTGTTCTGCATCACTCACTGAAGAGAAAGTCCGCTTTGTTTCATTGTGTTATTCCGCTGGCAACAATAGTTCAGTCAAATCACGGCAATCTCGTTTTAAATTACCAATACTGCTTGTTGGGATTATCATGACACCAGCGCAGCAGTGGTAAAGCTATCCCCGCAACTCGCAAAGGATACCACTGTTAACCCTTTCCCTCATATAGACGCTTTCTGACGCCTCTGCAGCAGACGGCTTTTTGAAAACATAGTGGCAAAAGAAGAAATTGCATAAAACGTGCAATTTCTCCTTTTGCCACAATGTTTTCCACTTTTTGTCATAGGTCCATTCAATTATGGAGATTTTCTATGTTTTGACAAAATACGTTCAAAGTCGTCTGCTGCATAATTGCCGTATGAGGGAAAGGGTTAAAGCACTCTCGAGGTGGACATACTAACCACAACAACACCAAGTCGGTAAAGTTTTGCATAAATACTAATGAGGACATACGCTTTAAAATATGCCGCATTTGGTGATTTGGGGTCTTGATGCATCTGAGTACAGTATAAATACTTTACTGTCCGCCTATAAGCTATCAATATCGAAATACATCTACATCTTCTGAGAAAACCAACAACATGAAATGCAGCTCCACACATGTCACGTCAACTTGACTTTAAAAAGATGCCCAATCGAAGAGGCAATATATACGCGGGCTCATACCGGTGTGAAACGCTGAAATAACTCGGTGAATGAACAACCAAACAATAATATGTCTAGATTTTGTGAAGATTGAATATGAAGAGACTTGCCCTTCTAGGAAAACCAGATATTAAATGGTATCATTAAATGGAATAAATATGCAAACAAAACGTAAAGTCGACAGTAAAGTAAGTGCCTGTCAATGCATTTATATCAACATTTCATGATAAATAATAAATGATGGAAACAAATGTTTTGATAAACTTGACCAATATGTGATCTAATAACTTTTCATTAAGATTAAATCAAAAATGTGATTTCTAGAGTGTTCACAATGTTATTCTAACATTTGACCTAGTGACCAAGTTTTTGACCCCTCATGACCCATTTGTAAAATTTGACCTAGATTTGATAAAGACAAATCTAGGTTTTTTTTTTGTGAAGATTGAATGAAGAAAGACTTCTAGAGTGTTCAGAAGATTGTTCCAACATTTAACCTAGTGACCTAGTTCAGGAAACCCCATGACCCAGTGTTTAAACTTGACCGAGATTTGATGGAGAAAATTGTTGTGATTAAATTTCATGAAAATTGAGTATCAAAAGTGAATTCTAGAGTGTTCACAAGATAATTCTAACAATAGACCTCATGATCTAGTTTTGAACTTGACCAATATTTGATAGAGATAACTGTTCTGATAAACATTCATGAACAATGAATGAAAAATGTGGCTTCTACAGTCAAAGCTAACCATGTCTAATTTTGTGCAAACTATGACCTTGACCTATGTAATTATGATGTTCAATGGTGGAAACAAATGTTTTGATAAATTTTCACGAATATTAACAGAAAAATGTAGGCTCTACAGTCAAAGTTAACCAATTTTAATTTTTGAGGTTAAGTTACCTAATCAAGGTCAAGTTCTGCCAAATTCTGACCTAGACCATGAACATTTTGACGTTGAAAGATGTCCCATGACCCAACAATACATCTGACAAAGTTTCAGAAAAATTCCAGCAGGGGTTGCTGAGATATAACCAAGGTAAAGTTACCTTACCAATGTCAAGTTCTGCCAAATTGACCTTGACCTTGAATGATGTCATGACCCAACAATACATCTGACAAAGTTTCAGAAAAAATCCAGCAGGGGTTGCTAAGATATAACCAAGGTTAAGTTTTGAGGTAAATTACTTAACCAAAGTCAAATTCTTACTTTTGAGGTAAATTACTTAACCAAAGTCAAATTCTTACTGAGATAATGGACTCTTATGTAGTTGCATGCAAAACTTTAACCACAACTTATTAAAAGGTGATTTGCATTATATGAAGGATAGAGTTATTCAACTTGATTATTTGCATAGGTGTGATGGTTGGGAAGGGTTGAATAACGTTTCAATGGAATGCATAAATCAGTTACTAAGATTTGGACTCTTAATGTAGTTGCACGCAAACCTTTACCCATAATATCTAAGTAAAACAAGATGTGTTTGTGAAACACTGATGCCCCCCAATGGCAACATCTAGGTCAAAGGTCAAGGTCGCAAGGTATACACATGTGAAATATGGTAGCATTACCTGTTATTGTTCAAAAGTAGTGGGGAAGGTTAAAAAAAAAATTGAGAATGGCAACATCTAGGTCAAAGGTAAAGGTCGCAAGGTCAAAAATGTTGGTACTGACAGAAAGGTCATGTCACAAGGAATACACATGTGAAATATGGTAGCCGTATCTGTTATGGTTCAAAAGTAATGGCCAAGGTTAAAGTTTTTTTCGAGAACGGCAACATCTAGGTAAAAGGTCAAGGTCGCAAGGTCAAAAATGTTGGTACTGACATGTGAAATATGGTAGCCATACCTGTTATGGTTCAAAAGTAATGGCCAAGGTTAAAGTTTTTTTCGAGAATGGCAACATCTAGGTCAAGGTCAAGGTCGCAAGGTACTGACAGAAAGGTCATGTCACAAGGAATACACATGTGAAATATGGTAGCCATACCTGTTATGGTTCAAAAGAAATGGCCAAGGTTAAAGTTTTTTTCGAGAATGGCAACATCTAGGTCAAGGTCAAGGTCGCAAGGTGAAAAATGTTGGTACTGACAGAAAGGTCATGTCACAAGGAATACACATGTGAAATATGGTAGCCGTATCTGTTATGGTTCAAAAGTATTGGCCAAGGTTAAAGTTTTTTTCGAGAATGGCAACATCTAGGTCAAAGGTCAAGGTCGCAAGGTCAAAAATGTTGGTACTGACAGAAAGGTCATGTCACAAGGAATACACATGTGAAATATGGTAGCCGTACCTGTTATGGTTCAAAAGAAATGGCCAAGGTTAAAGTTTTTTTTTAGTATGGCAACATCTAGGTCAAAGGTCAAGGTCGCAAGGTCAAACATGTTGGTACTGACAGAAAGGTCATGTCACAAGGAATACACATGTGAAATATGGTAGCCGTATCTGTTATGGTTCAAAAGAAATGGCCAAGGTTAAAGTTTTTTTCGAGAATGGCAACCTCTAGGTCAAAGGTCAAGGTCGCAAGGTCAAAAATGTTGGTACTGACAGAAAGGTCATGTCACAAGGAATACACATGTGAAATATGGTAGCCGTACCTGTTATGGTTCAAAAGTAATGGCCAAGGTTAAAGTTTTTTTTGTGCAGACAGACAGACAGACAGACCAACAGACAGACCAACAGACAGGCCAAAAACTATATGCCCCCCGAATCGGAGATTCCGTGGGGGCATAAAAAGGGCAACAATTTGCACCATATGCAGGATATTAAGGAGTTATCTTAATTGGTTGTGTATATAGCTGTGACATTGGGAAAGGTTATATAAAGTTTTAATACAATGCTTCAAATTGTTACTGAGATTACACTCTAAATGTAGTTGCAAAACTTTAACCAGAATTTCTAAGTCTAAAAAGGGCCATAACTTGCATACAATGCTGGATAGAGTTAACGTACTTGATTGTCTACATAGGTGTGATGGTTGGGAAGGGTTGAATAACGTTTCAATGGAATGCATAAATTAGTTACTAAGATTTGGACTCTTAATGTAGTTGCACGCAAACCTTTACCCATAATATCTAAGTAAAAAAAGGGCAACAATTTGCACCATATGCAGGATATTAAGGAGTTATCTTAATTGGTTGTGTATATAGCTGTGACATTGGGAAAGGTTATATAAAGTTTTAATACAATGCTTCAAATTGTTACTGAGATTACACTCTAAATGTAGTTGCAAAACTTTAACCAGAATTTCTAAGTCTAAAAAGGGCCATAACTTGCATACAATGCTGGATAGAGTTAACGTACTTGATTGTCTACATAGGTGTGATGGTTGGAAAGGGCTGTATAAAGTTTCAATGCAAGTAGTTACTAAGATATGGTCTCTTAATGTAGTTGCATGCACAATTTTAACCAGAATTTATAAGTCCACAAAGTGCCATAACTTGCATAAAATGCAGGATAGAGTTATTTAGCTTGAACATCAACATAGGTGTGAAAGTTGGGAAATGCTTTATAAAGTTTCAAAGCAATACATCAAGTAAATACTAGGATACTCTTAATATAGTTGCATGTAAAACTTTAACCAAATTTCTAGTTAAAGAAAGGGCCATAAATTGCAAATATACTGGATAGAGTTATCATACTTGATAATCTACATAAATGTGATAGTTGGGTAAGGTTGTATAAAGTTTCATTGCAATGCATCAAGTCAATTCTGAGATATTGACTCTTAATTTAGTTGCACGCAAAACTTGAACCAGAATGTCTAAGTATAACGAGACCTCGGGCTGAGGGTGTCTCGCCCTACTAGGAAATTTGACCTTGTGACCTAGTGTTTGACCTACCACATTACCAAGTTAAGAACTTGACCAAGATGTGATATAATAACTTTTCATGAAGATTAAATAAAAAATGTGATTTCACAAGGTTATTCTAACATGTGACCTAGTTTTTGACCCCTCAAGAACTATTTGTGAACTTGACCTGAATTTGATGAAAACAAATCTAGTGGTTAAATTGCGTGTAGATTGAAGGAAGAAAGAGACTTCTATAGTGTTCAGAAGATTATTCCAAATTAAGGCAAATTATGACATTGACCTTGATCATTTTGACCTTGAATGATGTTCCATGACCCAACAATACATCTGACATAGTTTCAGAAAAATTCCAGCAGGGGTTGCTGAGATATAACTAATGTTAAGTTGTGAGGTTAATTTACCTAACAACGTTCAAGTTTTGCCAAATTATGACCTTGACATTGACAATTGTGACGATGAATGATGTCCGATTACCAAACAATACATCTGACAAAGTTTCAGAAAAATTCCACCAGGGGTTGCTGAGATATAGTTATTTGTAAAAGTTGCCGTCGCCGTCGCCGGAAAAGTGACTGCTATGTCTCACTCCACTATCGTGGGCGAGAGAAAAATAATACAAATTATAAACATGATGTTACTTATAATAACAATAATAACTTCCCGTTCAAATAGGCTTTCCAATCTGTCCGTAAGGGAAAGCGTGAGTGATGGACAGACGCCAAGTCCGACAACACAATAAGGTTGATGTTACGTTGAAGTAAGGACGTACTGTCTTAAGTCACATACTCATTATTACATTAATAATGAGTCATTGATTGATGGGCATTTAACACCGATTTCAACCGTTTTTCAGTCATGTCACTGCGGCCAGTTCACCTGCAGATGCGTTTCCTGAATTTACAACACCAGTACTCCAGGCAACTTCTCAAGCCTCAGGCTGCTTTTCCACATAGACTGTTAGCCCATTGATGGAAAACGAATGGCGCTTGTTACAGTGACTTTTTGTCAATCGTCAGAAAGAATGCTGGTCGAAGTAGGGTTAGACAGCCCGCGTCGCTTCCGGCTGAGCTACCGGAGGTCATTGTAAATGAACAACTTTTCAAATACATTTTATTAAAAGGAAACAATTACGTCATAAAGCTTTTACTGTGACTTTCTATCGTTAGTATCAAAAGCGACAAAAAATAAAACGTTTCGGTTTTATTCCGATTTCTAATTAATTGGATAATATGACAAACATATTAACCCTATACATTATTTGGAGAGGAAAAAACAACTGCATTCTAAAAACAAGCAAACATATTGGATAACCCTCCGGATGCCGAATCCTGAGTAAAACAATGACACCGATTTTATTTACGGGGATACAAATTATTGGCGTTTGCATGATATAAATTGATGTGTCAAAATAAAGCAAGCATCTACAGAGATATGATTACATTATTCTACAAGCTTTTCTGTAAGCACATTATAAATATAGTTTTGCATCTAATTTACTAACAGATAACGTCAAATTTTAGCATTCTTACCTGTTAACAATTCCAGAAATATTTGACTACTTAGACAGTTTGTCGGCAATTTCGCTGATCACTGACTCTTAAATATCGGAGAGCAGTAAACATTGTAACATTTTATTTCAAACGGAACAGTCTATTTTGCTAAAGATAAAGAGAGACGTTTAAATCTCACATGGCCCTTTTTTCATTTTAACCCTTAACCACATAACAAACTATTGACTGAACAAATTTAAACGAAATATGGGCATCTCTTAAGTGATAGTACAATTATTGAATACAGTTGGCAAAAGGATAAATAATGCTGATTGTCGATATGTGCTTGCATGTGGGAAATGGTCCGAGATTGTGCGTCAGTAAATGTTTTCACAGAACCATCTAACATAATCGACATGCTTTCCAAATTATTGCTTTCTTTCTGCTTTATCAAAGTAAACAAACGAGAAAACACACTGATTTAACCCTTGTTACAGAGGAGTTCTGCAACCGATTCCTTTCGTCTTCGGCAATATTGTGTAACTATGTATCAGAACTCTAGACAGGGGGCTTTGTTCATGTTCAAAACTCCTAAATTGACATGCAAATCCTATGTTGTGGGTACTCAAAAGAATCGTCTCAGTGAGACGATTCTTTTGAGTACCCACAACATAGGATTTGGTTGAGTAATAAGAGAAATATTGTGGGGAAAAGACCTGTTTATTCCCTCTTATCTAGTTCTCTGATGTATTATATTTGTACTACCAAAAAATGAAGACGTTGATTACGTTGATGCTCTATGGATACAATTAGGTGGACGGTCAATTTAATTCATCTTTAAAACAGCATGTCATGGTTTTGTATAAAAATCTAATGATTCGTTTAGGATTGAATTTCTTTGAAACTCTTTAACAAGTATTACTTAATTTATAAAGTCAGAAATAAGACGTTTGTATCAATTCGTCTTGTATAAGCTGCATTAGCACCATATAGATCTACGACGTTCGCTGTATTGTTTAACGTGTACGCTCAAGAACAGAAGTACAAGTATACTTTGTGTTGCTATTTCGGTCACCAAACATAGTGTTTTAACAACTGACTTATTAAGAAATTCTATAAGTCGGCTGCTTTAAAAAAAAACTTGAGAAAAGATTAGTCACATCTTGTTAAACAGCGAGTTTAAATTTCTTACATAGTTGAAAACAATATATATGAGGAAAGAAAAATAAGCTTATTTGAAGCAAATTATCTAACATAGTTTTCAAAGGTTGTAAGGGAAATGGTTAAACACCTTTAGTAATCGACTCAAGAACATATACGTATATCAGTTATCCCTTTCTGAAATTCATACGCATTCTGACCCTCTTTATATCGACGAATTCTTTGATAACATTATGGCAGAACAAGACATTTTCATAATGAACAATTTACCCGTTTCTGAAATAATGTTTTCAACTTATCTAATATAACTTTTACTTATATAGATTTTCCTATCGTTTACCTAAAGCTTTTCAAATTTGTCTCCTAGAGATTATTTGTATGTGGAAAAACGTTATCTGAAGGAAAGAGTAAATCACAGTTATGAAATGCTTGTGAAACTTTCCAGCAGCGATATCAGCAGATACCTGTTCGACTGGATTCCTCGATCATATCTACGTATATCCTTTACATTTGAACCACTTCTAGTGATTTGGAGGGCTAAACGCATCTGCGTACAGTGAAGACTCAGGCGAGCCTTTGTATCCGCACAGTCTCACCCTAGTCTTCACAGTACGCATATATGTTATATGGACATAAACGCATCTTTGCCAATGTAACCTAACATGATGCCAAACGGAAGGCATTAAGACCCGAACTCGCCAAAAGCACCTCATTTCCAATCCTTTTAACCCTTTCCCTCATACGACAATTCTGCAGCAGACGACTTTGAACATGTTTTGTCAAAAAATAGAAAATCTCTTTAATTGAATGGATAACATATGACAAAAATTAGAAAACATTTCGTTTTGAGCAATTTCTTCCTTTGTCACTATGTTTTCAAAAAGCCGTCTGCTGCAGAGGCGTCAGAAGGCGTCTATATGAGGGAAAGGGTTAACTAAGTAAAGAAAAACAAAATGTTTTCGCATGTTAATAACATTGAGGGTAATTGATAGTATCATAAAGGTGTTGGCACATATTCATTCTTACGCTCTTCTAGAGTTAAACTACGTTCTTGTCATTTTACTTGAACGAATCATTTGGGCAAAGATTTTTTTTTTAGTAATTACAATTTTATTACAAATATAAGAAGAAGACATTACGAGAACTGGAAACTTTGCTTACGGTGAGAGTTTCCTTAACGACGGTCATGAACATTGGTGCACTGTTCTTTTGAGAATTGAATAAACATTGTCTTGTAACCATTTTGAAAGTACGATTTAGTTATCTATTAACACATTATATGTTATACATAGGCAATACTGAGTCTACCAATGTCGATTAGCAATGTAAGATACAGGTTACTCGTTGTCCTTCCCCTGGAAAGACGGCATTTGGCGCTTCTCCGAGAGATAATTTCTGTTCACATTATCGAAAAAGGAGCACTTTTTAATTTTTCCTTACAATGTTTTCAGCTATGTCATGTCGAAAATTACTTATAGTTGCTATTTTTTCTAAACAGATTAAATGGTTCGAAAATACTTGCATTACAAAACCTGTGTCTCGAAGTCGAGAGCACAACAAATTGTCTTGTCAACTGTCAACTGATATTACAACGGACGCCAAACTGCCGGCACGAGGCGTTGCCATGTAACAGAATAGGCTGACAGTTTAGAAACACAACCTCATAATGAAGTCGTTATTTCCGTACGTTTTAATGCAATGTTAGTGGAAATATTAACCAACATGATCTGTGTATACCCTAAAACTAACACCTACGGATTGTTAAACCCTTTCCTCGAGCCATACGTCGTCTACTTTGAATTAAACAAAGCAAACACTGTCATAGGACGACATGCTCGACAAATTGAAACATTTTCCAGATAATGAAAAACAACCACAATACTAAAACGTCTACTGTAATGATATATCATGATAATATGACCCACAATAACCTTAAGCCTGACCTTGCTGGTTTCCAAGTGTATGGCCTACAAGGCCACTGTTGAATACTTTCCCACCTGTAAACGCATACTGACGCATCTGCAGCAGCAGACGACATTTGAAAACATTGTGAAGAATAAGGACAGACACATTCTCCACCAAACTGCTTGATGCGGCTCATTCACTTTAACCATTGAGATAGTTATAATATGAGTCGTCCCACGAGAAACCCAATATTCTGGACTCCGCGTAAAGTATCGACACGGATCAGCCTTAGCATGCCGCGCAGGCTAACCCGGACAGACACTTTTCGCCTCCTGTGGATTTTCTGTTTCAGGAATCACTACTCTATCTATCGCCCCTTAGACGGAATGTGTCGGCCGGATCAGTCTGCGCGGACAGCGCAGGCTGATCTGGTCGATACATTACGCAGATATATTGATATGAGCCGTCCCACGAGAAACCCAACATTCTGGACACCGCGTAAAGTATCGACCAGGATCAGCCTTAGCATGCCGCGCAGGCTAACTCGGACAGACACTTCGCCTCCTGTGGATTTTCATGTTCAGGAATCATTAGTCTAAGACCCCTGAAAAGGAATATGTCGTCCCCGCATTATCCTGCGTAGACTGATCTGGATCGATACATAACACAGAGTCCATAATGTTGGTTCTCATATGTATCATTTTCAGTCTAAGAGCAAGTGTTGTTTGAAATATATCCTACCTTTTTAGCCTTTTCCTGCGCGCAGACACATTATGACGCTAGCCTATACAGCAGATGACTTTTGAAAAAAACTTTCTCACCAAAAGAGAAAAGTGCTTAAAGAGCGAATTTCCCCCTTTTGACACATTGTTTTTAAATCTATTCCAAAATTCATTTAAACATATTTTTCAAATATTTCAAAGCCTTGTGAAATAGATTTGTTCTAAATGGGAAAGTGTTAATGACCATTAAAAATTGCAATATTCAACTATAACCTTGAAAGTCAACCATACGGACCGTTGACAGACAGTTCGTACATTTTTGTACTATCTAGCTGTCACTATAATGGTATCTTTTAAAATTTAATGTTTCATTTAGGACATTACCCCAAACATAAATCTTCTTTATGAATACAGCATGTCACTAGAAACGTGTATTGATGATAACATAGATAAACATTGTAAGATAGAAAGTAGTATGCAGTTAGTACTATGGGCGAACAGCGAATGCTAAGAGAATCTTAGCATATGCACAGTGTCGCAAGAAGTTTCTCTGGTATATAAACTTATGCATTGATATCTCCTCCCACAAAATAAGGAAGTGTAGCCCCGCATGTGTAGATATAATACACACGTTACGAAGAAGCAGTAAGACCCATTTTCGCAAGACGCTACTCATTTTGAATAGACATTCCAATCGTTAACGAGGACAAAAAGGGTAACTAGTACATGTGTATTAATCTAGCACCGGAATCCTTCCGTTCGAGAAGCGCTCCAACTCGAGGGCTACTATAACATTGTCCAGGAGGCTATTATTTCAATGGCGAACAGTGCATGTCCTGGTCAGAATGTGCTAATGCACAGGCTGATATAGATTTACACTGAACGCAAATATCCGAATCCTTTATTTCCCTCGATGAGTCTACGATACTATCGAGTCAACGTGCTATAGACCGAATATTGGAGATTGACCTTTTCCCACAAACGACATATCTGCAGCAGAAGACGTTAAAAACATATGGACAAAAATGTGAAAAATATCTGTAAGTGGAAGCAACATTATTGAATAAAGTCGAACGAATATTGTGACAAATTGAAAATTGCTCAGTATGAACAATGTTTCTTTTTTAAAAAAAATGTTTTCAAAAGTAGGTCTTCTTCAGAGGCGTAAAAAAGAAGCAGTTATACCTTTTCTTATAAGGTTTTCAAGTTTAATTTTCAAAATTTACTTTTCAATTACCTAATGTAAGTCCATGTTTATCTTATTCCTAGGTATATTTTTTTGCAAAGCAGGCGAGTCTTAAAAAACCGCCATCAAACAAATCGTTTAAAAGTGTGAAAGACTGTAAACTCAACAATATGCTTTCAATGCTAAGACATTGCAATGTTTCTGTATATGGTATTTGAATTGATTTAAAAGCCGATAGCTGCACAAAATCGACATTTTAATGCGTTGATATTACATTGGTTATTGATGCATACGAGGCCTATCACTTTTCAGGGGATGTAACACGTCTTCGCATAGTAACTTACGATTTATTTCCCTTGGAGAACAAAATTAATGTGTGAGGAATACCTTCCCCTTATGACTACGTACTATCAAAGGAAGTCGGAAACCTAACTATTGCGCGTGTGACAATTTGGTGTCGTATTGCCTCTCTGATGTCGTTAACCCTTTCCCTCATACGACGATTCTGCAGCAGACGACTTTGAACATATTTTGTCAAAAAATGGAAAATCTTGATAATTCAATGGATAACCTATGACTAAAAGTGTAAAACATTGTGGCAAAAGGAGGAATTGCTCGTTTTGAGCAATTTTTCTTTTGTCACGATGTTTTCAAAAAGCCGTCTGCTGCAGAGGCGTCAAAAAGCGTCTATATAAGGGAAAGGGTTAAGTGTGTGTTTAGCAGGGAGCAACCAGGAATATGTAGATCTTTGTCATAAGATGCATATAGGTATATTTAACATTTCAGCGAAAAGCGTAGACTCTGGTGAGACTGTGCGGATGTACAGGCTCGTCTGAATCTTCACGGTTCGCAAAGGTAATTAAACCGTTAACGCTCGGTGCGACTTAATTGTGATTAACGGCCATAGATATTTAAATGAGCCAAGAAATTAATTAGTTATATCATATCAATCATATTAATGGATAAAATGCTGTGAACTGTTACAGATAACAGAGCCGAGTACGTGCATCGGTAAAGGTACGCGTTGGCATTTATGAACAGTGCTTACCCATATCAGTCCTTGCATCTATACAGTCTGATCAAGATGTACACTGTACACAATTTGTGTAGATGCTGGTCAGTCTGAGCAGGTGGACAAGACGATCTGAACCTAAACTAATCATAAATACCATCTTGTACCTTTCCTCACGCGTTGGTTCCGTTTATCCAAATCGTTTATTTTGTCCCGACCTGACACACAGACCACATAAACATTTAAACTACAGTTAAACTACAGTTAAACGCCTGTTCTCGATTCAGAATATGAAACATACAAACATTTAAAATGTTTGTTAATTATATCACTTCATATAGTGTGAAATAGACCATTTCCTTGTGTGCTATAGTTTGTTTTCGAATTCATGGAGGCATTTGGGAAGAAAGTTAATTTGAGAGTACACAACGTTTGGTATAAAATGGTTTTACAGGAATCTTTCATCTTTCGATAACACCTTGGAGGTAGAACGCCGTTCTTGTGGTCCAAATGTCGCGGGTTAGAATCCAATGTGAGCGATTCCCCATTCGTTTTTTGAATTTACAATGACCGACGACGAATTTGGTATCTAAATTTCTTAATTTGCGAATGTCTAATCGAATGTCTAATGTCTAACTGACCAATTAGACATTCGTTTTTTGAATGTACAATGACCTACGACGAATTTGGAACCTAAATATCGTTATTCGCGAATGTCTAATCGAATGTCTTATGTCTAACTGACCAATAAGACATTCGTTTTTTGAATGTACAATGACCTCCGACGAATTTGATACCCAACTCTCTTAATTTGCGAATGTCTAATCGAATGTCTAATGTCTAACTGACCAATTATACTGTCTTTTCAATGTACAATGACCTACGACGAATTTGGAACCTACATATCGTCATTCGCGAATGTCTTATCGAATGTCTAATGTCTAACTGACTAATTAGACATTCGTTTTTTGAATGTACATTGCCCTCCGACGAATTTGAAACCTAAGTATGGTAATTTGCGAATTAGACATTCGATATTTAAAATTTGCGAATCTTTCTTTGAATGTCTAATCGAATGTCTAATGTCTAATTAGACATTTGATAATCAAAATTTGCTTTTTTTTAATGTCTAATGTCTTACGTCTAATGCTCTGCCAACTTCACACATTTGTTGTTAGAATGTCTATAAAAATCGCCTAGATGCTCTAAAAATGTGTCTGACAGTGAAAAACGGTGGAAAATGATAAATCGAACAGAATTCTCCTTCGATTTTTTAAAACCCAAACCTTTTCTTTAGTTAAACATAAATAAATCAACATTAATTGCTGTTTTCAGCATTGTTTGTTTCACATCTATCACCGCTCTAGAATGAATGAATGAATGTATATTGTTTTATGGTGCATCGACAGCTAAGGTCATTTAGCGCGCAATTAAATTTAATTATTCATGGTCCCTGGGTAAACAAACCAGTACTAGGCTAGAAAATGTGCCTTGCCCACGGGCACTCCACCATGACCGTAGTGCCGCGACTGGGGATCGGACCCGGGACACCCGGTTTCGAAATCCCCGCTCTAGAAGGCGTTCACTAAATTTCAGCCGTGTCAGGCGGTTAGAGGAGCCAAATGCAAATCAAGTTAAGCATCAAATACTCGTGTACATAATTGAGCAGTCCCGCGAGAAACCAACATTGTGGACTCATTGTGCGTAAAGTATCGACCCGGATCAGCCTATATAAAGCAAGCCGGGCAGGCTAATCCGGATATACACTTTTCGCCTCCTGTGGTTTTCTGTTTCAGGAATCATTACTATATACCCCCGATACGGAATGTTTTGACCCGGATTACCCAGCGCGGACTGCGCAGGTTAATCTGGTTTGATACATTACGCAGATACGCAGATACCATAATGTTGGTTTTCCCGCTCAGGCTTACCCGGATAGACACGTTTCGCCTCCTGTGGATTTTCTGATTAGGAATCATTACTCTATACCTCTATCCCCATGACGGAATGTGTCTGCCCGGATCAGTCTGCGCGGACTGCGCAGGCTGATCTGGACCGATACCTTACGCAGAGGCCATACTGCTTTTTCGAGCAGAGGGTGAAGATTTTCTCTAGACAAATCTCCAACCTTTCGCGTATGCATCACGATCTTCTCACCTGACACGTCTATATCATTAAGAGTTTAAAATGTACCATCCCAACAACTGCACATAAAACCTAACCACCACCCTAAGTTTACCGTTATCGCTTGCTGTACTCCCGTGCCCTTCATCGGCTGTCAGAAACAATGTCAAAGATTTATAAAGGTCACACAATAACAAAACTGTAGCAAACACGTGCATATGGAAATAATGACTGTTTTATAGGACAATACACGATCAAATAAATCATGCGGGTTCTTTGTTTCATTAACGATGACTATTTATTCTTATTATATACATACACATGTGTTGTGAGGAGTACAGGTGCGAGAAAGCCATGCAATACGCGTTAAGTGAATTAGTCGCCGTGATAGAACTGAAATGCCTTGGAAAACGGGGTTAAACTCCAACCAATCAATACATACAAAAACATTTGACTTCACGAACTGCTTGTAGTGACCGGAGATCATTTTGCCAAAAGTAGTTTTCTGGTAACTTCTAGAATGATTGTTTGATTAATTGGAGTTTGACGTCGTTTTCAACAGTGTTTCAGTTATATCACCGGGGTCAATTCATCTAGCCGTGTGTCCTTGCTTTCTTGCTTGCACCAGTACTTCAAAACACATTCTTTCCATGCAATTCGATACCTTCACGCAATGCCTGGTAAGACGATTGGTTCGAAAACAAATTGCATTGTTGTACATTGTATTAGTAACATTTATATGCGGACAAGACACACTCAAATTTGTGATGCGACCAACGAAGATCCAGATCAGCCTGCACATCATTATATGCTGATATGGGTTATTTCTGTTCGTCATCCTATCATATAAGATCTTTTATCAGCGACGACTGATTTGTTTAAAGAAACACCTTCGAAGTTCGGGTTTTATGTAACGGGACCAAATTAAAGAACGTTAGTATATTTCGAATGAATATAACAATACAAAACTTACTTTTAGCGAGAGATGAGATATCGCTATGTTCATCAGCGAAGCCCGAGCGGTCAGGAGAATATAACCCGCTATCCTCTTCAGGTGCAAAGTATACTTTCGGAGCGAAGACCGGCAGATGGTCAGGTCGACCGTGACGGGCATCTATCTCATCGTAGTCGTTCACTTTAGGTGAGGACGTGTATTCCGGTATGAACACGTGCGGTGCCGTCATCATCGGGCCTGGCCTCGCTGGCATGGGTGGTGCTGGTGGTGCAGGTGCCGTCATGGCGATTGCCTGTTTCTCAGATCTGATCATTCCTGGACGGTGGTCAAAATGTAATTGCGGTGGTGCTGGGGACACGGGCTTAGGTGGAACTGGAGGTGGTGGTGGTTTACCAATCTGCGGTGGTGGAAAGCTCTGCTGTAATGCTGGCTGAGGAACTGTGGGTAGATCACGCTGTGGTGTCCAGTCGGATTGTGGTATTTCAAACATGGGGTAGTTAGGATCATATACCTTTGGAATTGGGGCATAGGGGGATTTCTTCGTACGTGGTAAAGTCGTCGCCCGCGCACCCCCGAAGTTATCCAACTTAAACTTGGGCACATTTTCGGGTCCTTTGCGCGCCTCCCATTTTGCTTGCTCGCTTGCCATCAAAGGGTCTTCATTTTCTTTTCCATAGCTTGTACTAGACAATGAAGATACTGATCTACCATGTGACCCTTGTCGACCTGATGGTGAGGGTGACGTCGATTTTCCTTGCCACATCAACGGTGACCTAGTCTGTGAATCGCTAGGCGTCCTTGGTGACAGCATACCGGACTGTTGCCATGACTGTATTGATTTCTTCGTTTCTATATTTAGCGAGTTGGGCTGCCTCTGCGATGGCGATAACGACGGAGGTTTCCACATGAGCGGAGAACGATTCGGAGACCTACTAAGATGGCCGCCTTCAGGGACGACATTTTGACTAGGAGAGGGAGACAACCCACTTTTATTTCCATAAATTATCGTTTTTTCTCCCGTTACGGTTTTTGTGATCTTTTTACCGCCCGGAGAAGTAGTGACGTATTCGTCCGTATGTACCTCACGCCGCGTGTTTCCCTCCTGCGTTGTGAAGTGTTTATGAGCTGACGACACAAGTCCTTGTCCAGACGAACTCTGGTCGGGGGCCGGAACGTTGCGAAGCTGTCTCTGTGGATCAACTACCTTCGTCGCACCGCCGCTGGATGCAGGCCTGCAGAATATCAAGTAGAGAAAGACATTAATTTCAATCGAATTTTCGGGAAAATGTGTTAAAAGTAATGTTTTCAAATTATATTTTGGAAATATTTTATAAACACTATAGAGTCGCCAATAATATTCGATGTAAGGTTTTCGATTGACTAAATGACCTTTAGATTAACATGTGTTTTCCTGCCAACAAGTCAGTCAATGAAAGTACGACGGACAGGATGGAAGATGGACAGGCGGACAGACTACAGAGAAGTGGTCCATTAGTGTCTCCCTGCCGAAACAGACCGGACAAAACTTAACCATTACAGTGTTAGCTTGATGAGGGATTAACGCCGTTTTCCTGAATTTATCACACCAGTACTCCACACAACAATCTTTTCCAAGCAACTTGCGGTTTTCCAATACAGAACACCACAAATACTCTGCGGTAATACATTACATATTTCTGCATATAACTTACAACAAACAACATATTCCTCATGCGTATTGAACTGTCAGGTGGTGTATGCGTAACAATGTCGAATAACACAAACATACAGTGTTCATTAACCTATTAGTCAAGTGACGGTAACAGGTCAATGTGCAGGATGATTACCTGGCTTACTGCTACAAAAAACAATGTAGAATAAGTTTTATAAATAATCAAAGCAAACCAATCTATTGCGCTGAAGGCTTTCGTCACCAGACTTCTTTGATCGATTGGTTTTAACTCTTTTAGCGCCAAAGGCAATATTCAGGTTTTTGCAAACAATACTGATTCAGGCGAGTCAGCTCGTAACGAGCTGTCTCACCTGAAATCAGCATTGTTTGCCTTTTAGTTATCAAAATAGTCCAACATTGTATTACATGAGAAGTGGAGACGCCCGATTTTTTATCATGGAAGAGTCTACTTTAAACAATTCGGCGCTGAAAGAGTCAAGCGCCGTTTTGAACAACAAATTTTCAGTCATATCACGACTATTAGTTCACCTATTTATGTTGTTCCTGGTTTTCTCGCACCAGTACTCTTCGTAACAGTCTTTTTCAAGCAACTGACTGGTTTCCATAAAATACCGTTTGCCCATTGCTGGAAAATCGAATGTCGAATGTCGCTTGTTGCGTTGACATTTACTAAACATCGGAAAGAATGTTGGCCGAGCTTAGGTCCGAGCTCACAATCCCTGGATTGACAGCCAGCTTCGTTACCTATTGAGCTACCGGGGCTCGACCATACGTATACCGACATTGTTATATAGTGTTAGTACGAATACAAACAGAAGCCTGCATATCCAATGTCCTACCTGGATTGCTCCATTTTCAGTTATCTTAGTTTTCTTTTATCTTATAGCGAATGATTGCGAGCATAAACAACATATTATTGCACCAATCTTATCTGTTTGTTTCATTGAGTTCAAACACCTAAATGTGTTTTAAGTGAGTCTTTTTATAACTCGAACTAGGTGAAAAGGGTAAGAGATTTAAAGATTCAAAATGTTTTTTCAATAACTATCATTTTACAAATACATAATTCGATCATATGAGTGACATTGCAGTGAAGAGATTCAAAAATAGACATAACCTTATAGTGAACTAGAGTAATAATTACTTAACCCTTTCCCTCATACGACAATTCTGCCGCAGACGACTTTGAACATATTTTGTCAAAAAGTAGAACCTGTGTCTAAAAGTGGAAAACATTGAGTCAAAAGGAGAAATTGCTCGTTTTGAGCAATTTCTTCTTTTGTCACTATGTTTTCAAAAAGCCGCCTGCTGCAGAGGCGTCATAAAGCGGCGTTTATATGAAGGGAAACTGACATGTTCATCTAAAAACGGCTATCTGACTTTTAAGTGCCCTAATTAGATATTGTATCAGTTAGTTTGCACTCACTCGTCATAGTTTTAAACTACATGCACCTTGTAGACGGATAGCGTTTACGAATATTGAAATCTCGCGAGATCCTGTGCATAAGTACAGTCTACATTGACACTAACTGAAACCAACACGTCCATTAAATGTGGAATTTGTAAGTGCAACAAAACAGCGTGTGTTCATTACTTATTATTGCACCTGTCAAATCATATTTTACAAGATATAAATGTTGTATAAAGAAGATAAGAAATGTAAAATGAAATAAAGTATAATTGATGTAACATGCTATAATCAAAGCCTATTAGGTGTTAGTATCGTTTTGCAACCTTTAACCATTTCCCGCATTCGACAAATATGTAGCCGACGACTAAACATATAGGCAAATTAGAGAAAATCTCTATAAATAAAGGAATGATTATTAGATAGAGATAACACATTCTGGCAAATGGGAAATTGCTTATTATGAATAAGTTCATCCTTGAAACAGTGTTGCCACAGTCGTCTGCTGCAGATATGTCAAGTTGGAAATAGAGATAGTCAAGTATCTTACATTAGCAAAACGTGTCAAATGATGAATTCCTTTCGTTTTCAGTTAAAAAAAATTGAAAATCAGACAGAATGTAATTTAGAAAGCTTTATTCACATTCAAAGCAGTTTGCAGGGGCGTAGCTCCCTTTAGGCACTGTAGTCACTTGCCTACACATTTTTTCTAAAAATGCCCCAAAATACAGCTGCGGCGATACACATCTGCGTAATGTATCGACCAGATCAGCCTGTGCTGTCCGCACAGACTGATCCGGCAGACACATTCCGTCTAAGGGGGGATATATAGAGTAGTGATTCCTGAAACAGAAAATCCACAGGAGGCGAAAAGTGTCTATCCGGGTACGCCTGTGTGACATGCTTAGGCTGATCCGGGTCGATACTTTACGCAGAGTCCACACTGTTGATTTTCTCACGAGACGGCCTACACATTGATTATTGCAATGATACGTCCCTGGTTTGAGATGCATTCTTGAAATACTAATAAGATTGATCGATACATTTCGTTTTAGCGACTCTTTAAAAATTCAGTCATAGCAAGGCGACTAGTTTACCTACCAGTGAGCGTCCTGCCCTTCTCACACCAGTACTATACACTTAAATATTTAACATATTTCCAAGCAACTGGCTGCTTTTACATATAGACTGCAAGCCCATTGGTGGGAGACGAACGACGCTTGTCCTATTGCTTTTGTTCAAACGTTGGAAAGAGGGTTTGACGAATAATACATAATTTGGTTGTATGGTGTTTTATGCAACTTCCAACATTTTTTCAGTTATTTCACGAGGTTTCCTAGAAAGGTTACCAGTACTACTGGGCCATTAATCCTGACACCAGCGAGTCAGTCGGCATGCTAACCCAACAACCCTGAGCGCCAAGCCAAGAAGGGAAAGCCATTACTGCCTTTTAAAAGTTTTACCCGGCGGCCGGGGGTCGAATTCACGACCTCCTGCAGTCGAGACGGACGCTCCAATACTACACAACCTAAGCGGTCGAATAACCCTTTCCCACATAAAAAAAACGCTTTTCGACGCGTATGCATAATTGCTCATAATGAGCAATTTCTTCATTTGTCACAATGTTTTCAACTCTATTCAATAATTGTACTTTAATTTGAAGAAATATTCCATATTTTTGCCGAGCTGATTTCGAAGTCGTCTGCTGCAGAAATGTTGTATGTGGGAAATGGTTACACTACTCGTATTTCAACTGATATCCATCAAACGAGGGTTAGGTAGTACTTTGGCAACGTCTTCAAACAGGCAAGCGTTTTATTAACTGACAATTTTCATCTGATCTTCTTATATCGTGGCCTGGTGAGAAATAGGCGAATGTTTGGAATAAATGTTTTGTATCTAACAATAACCTATTCACGATTTAAAATAAAGTTAATCTATCAGAATAAATTTGTATTTCTACTTGACGATCAGATTGAGTTACGAAACACTGTTATGTACATTTATTTTAAAACCAATTGCTATATTGAAGACTCCATGTGTTTGGTAACCTATACACCAACAGAGTAAATGAGCCGTCCCGCGAGAAAACCAATATTGTGGACATTGCGCAAAGTATCGACCCGGATCAGCCTAAGCATGCCGCACAAGCTTACCCGGATAGACACTTTTCGCCTCCTGTAGATTTTCTGTTTCAGGAACCATTACTCTATACATGTATCCACCTGAGACGGAATGTGTCTACCCGGATCAGTCTGCGCGGACTATGCAGTCTGATCTGTGTCGATACATTACGCAGAGGCCATAATGTTGGTTTTCTCCCGGGACGGCTCAAATGTCAAATGTAAATAAAGATGACTTCACCTGACCACTTCAAAGACGATGTGATCGCCGGACATCTCGACAAGTTCCATGGCGGACTGGTGTGTTTTGCCGGATATTTGGTAGCCGTTGATACTAAGAACGACGTCCCCTTCTCGAAGGTCGGCATCGAAGGCATGACTCTTCTTACGTATCTGAAAATAGAACATGACAAAGTAATTGAGTAAAAATCGGGTGAAAAACGGATTTATTGTATCTCCATGTTGATTGATTGATTGATAGATTGATTGAGTATATTTTAACGCCGTTTTCAATAGAAAATCTTATGAAAAATTCATGTTGATTTTATTGATTCATTAGATTTTAACGCCTTTTTCAATAGAAAATCTTTTGAAAAAATTCATATTAATGTTATTGATTCATTAGATTTTAACGCCGTTTTCAATAGAAAATCTTATGAAAAGTTCATGTTGATTTTATTGATTCATTAAGTTTTAATGCCGTTTTAAATAGAAAATGTTGATTTTATTGATTCATTGGATTTTAACGCCGTTTTCCAACAGTTGCCGCTTATATCGCGGTCGGTTATATCGCGGCCGCCAGGTCACATAAACAAGTGTTCTTGGTTTTCTCACACATGTTCTCCACACAATATTCTTCCCATATAAACATAATGTTTTTCCCAATGGTGGGAGACGATTGATTCTTGTCATAATACCATTAAGCACCCTGGCTTGATTCATGCGGCCGTAATCGGCATCAACCCTGATCTTGGACAAGTAATTACATGTTTATGAAATAGATCTATTATACTAAATATTGATATCGAACAAGTAAAGACAAGGACTAGACCGTACACACACGGTATTAGTCTGCATTATTCCCAATTGTAGTTTAACCCTTTCCCACATACAACAAATCTGCAGCAGACGACTTTGAAAACACAGTGAATAAAACCTGAAAAAGTTCCAAAAAAGATTGCTTTTAAAATTGCTAAATCAAATTGAAAACATTGTGGCCAAAGGAGAAATTGCTCATCATGAGCAATTTCACCTTTGGCCACAATGTTTACAAAAAAGTCGTCTGCTGCTATTGTGTCAAAATTCCTCTGCAGGTGGGAAAGAGTTAAAAGTCGTACATAAAATACAACCCACTCAATGGTCAACATTCTTCGACGTACTTGCTGATATACAATCTGCTTATCGTCTATTTACTTGACATTGTACTTTCAGAGTTCTCCGCGATGAAATGATTTGAATTTGGTAGAAAATGTGCATAATAGAATTCATTGTGAGAACTGGAGAAATGCCTCTTTTTGAGCAACTTCTCCTACCCTCTTCGCCATATATTCAGAAGTCGTCTACTGCATAGGCGCCAACTGTTGGCTGATTCAGGGAAAGGGTTGAATCTCTGATAGGTCTTTCGCACGTGATACACGATCAGATATTTGTGCAAGTGTCAGCAGAATCGAGTAAGAACAGATGTCATAAGTCGAGGCATTAATGAAATATCAAGGTAATCTATAAAACCACTAAGATCTGTTGATCTAAGTTCGCTGTCATGACAACCGATAGATACTGGCTGTTTTTTTGAACGTCGTCCAAGTTTTCTGTGTTTCATTCGTTTTGTCATTTCATGTCAGGAAGAGCAGACGGATTGTTGTCCAGATCGGTTGGTTCAACGATTTATATTAATCCGTCGATCATAGGTTAGAGGCATATTCTCTTAACCCATTCCCTCATACAGACGCTTTCTGACGCCTCTGCAGCAGACGACTTTTTGAAAACATAGTGACAAAAGCAGAAATTGCTCGAAACGAGCAATTTCTCCTTTTGCCACAATGTTTTCCACTTTTAGTCATAGCTTATTCATTCAATTATAGAGATTTTCTATTGTTTGACAAAATATGTTCAAAGTCGTCTGCTGCAGAATTGTCGTATGAGGGAAAGGGCTAACTCATACGAACGTGCTTCGCATAGTAATTGGCATGTTTTGAAACATTAACGCAAACATAGAAAATGACAAACCTTTTCCCGCGTGTAGACGCATTTTGAAGCGTCTACAGTAGACGAAGTACGTATGGAAGTATACCTTTGAAAATAATTAAAATATAATGGGGAAAGGGAAAACATTTCGTCCGTATTTTAAAATGCTTTCTAACATCGTCTGCCAATCAGATTCATAAAGAGTCCATTCCGGGGACAGTGTCGTAATTGGTTGACGGACTTAACAAATGAGACAGAAAAAAGTTCTTGCGATCTGTAACGACCAATGGAGAACATGTACTGGTACAACGGTTTATACCAGGTACTATGCTATTATATGCATAGAGGAAATATCCATGTTCAGTGAATTTTGCAGTTCCTTTAATGTATTGAACATTGGAAATTAAATATTTTAACATGAAGTATTACATTAATACTGATAAAGACCTGATAAGAATTGGGGAAAATAAATCAGAAGTTTCCCCGGAGAGTGTATTAATTTTCTTCAGTTTAATATTTATGAAACTGATGGATTTAAAATTCAAATGTTAAATAAAAAAAGTTAGATTCGTGTATATACTCTCATTTCACCAGAGCCGTGCATGTCTGCTCGGCTCTAGGTTTACCTAGTGTTGTCTTATCGTAGTAAGACCGTGAAGCAGAACTCGTCTGGTACCTGTTATTTAATTTCGAGATAAAAATTGCACGAGTGATGCACACGCCCCCGTCTTATAAATATAAATCATCGCCCGAAATGTTAAATGGATTTACCCTTATCCATACCTCTCATGCCAGACACAGTATTTGATACGCATTGTGGCAAGAATCATAATATACTATCATTACGAATGAGCCGTCCCGCGAGAAAACCAACAGTGTGGACTCTGCATAAAGTAAGCACTCTGCATAAAGTAAGCATGTCACGAATGCAAACCTCGACAGACACTTTTCGTCTCCTGTGGATTTTCTGTTTCATGAATCATTACTCTATACCTCTATCCCCCTGAAACGGAATGTGTCGGCCCGGATAAGACTGCGCGGACTGCGCAGGCTGATCTTGATCGATATATTAAGCAGAGTCCATAATGTTGGTTTTCTTATGGAACGTCTCAAATCACTTTTTGCTTTAGCTTATACGACATATGTTTCATACAAAACTAAGAGCTATGCATGGCGAACAAGGACCAGTTTGTCTATATGAACACAGAAGGCTCATGGGAACCTGGATGTGCGTAATGTATCGACCAGATCAGCCTGCGCTGTCCGCGCAGACTGATCCGGCCGATACATTCCGTTTGTTTCAAGTGTTTACCCTTTCAACCATTACAACAAATCTGCGAAAAGATCTTGGCCAAAAAATGGACATTTTCTGTAAATGGGATCTACAATGTTTACAAAATGAGTCTGCTGCAGATGCATCACAATGCGACTATATTTTGGAATGGGTTTATTTCGCGACTATATACTTATAGTATATATCAAGCCGGAACTCCTGACTATAAACGTGATCTTCCTCTAGATTAAGCACCACTTATTTTTATGTCACACATAAACGGATATTCTATCAAGCCCCCGGTTTTAAATGCATCTTTAACTTGATTTAAACTTATTTAAGGAAAATCACACATAATGGTTTCGGCGATGTCCATATGACGTCGAAATGTATTAACAGCATATACGGTCGGCAATTTCCGTCAGAAGTCGTAAGTGGTCGGTCATTTCCGATGGACATAACCGGCAAGCCAATAATACCGATCTCTAAGGACTTCATACGGAAATCACCGTGCCCATTCGGGGATGTTTTACCTCAAATTTAAATAAAATAAGTTGCTTTTGAGTGTTGTATGGAATTCAGGTGCGATATAGGTTGTATTTTAAAGAGGTCGGTCGGTCATTTCCGATGGACATGACCGGCAAGCCCGCAAATAATATCGATGTTTATCGACTTCATACGAAAATCACCAAGCTCATTAAGGATGTTCTACCTTAGATTTCCGTCCGACGTCGTAGGTCGGTCATTTCCGATGGACATGACCGGCAAGCCCGAAAATAATATCGATGTTTAACGACTTCAAAAGTGAGGTAGTATTAGAGTAAAGAGGTCGGTCATTTCCGATGGACATGCCCGGCAAGACCACGAGTAATACCGATGTCTAACGACTTCATACGGAAATCACCGAGCCCATAAGGGATCTTCTACCTGAAACTTAAATACAATGAGTGTGCCTTGATATAGTGTTGTATTGAGTACTGGTGCGAGTGAGGACGTATTAGAATTAAATCTTAATGTTTAAGTTTAAAATAATACATCAAAGCGATCGTGATTTGAATCCCTGGTTTGCAAAACTAAACAATAAGTTTCGAAAGTCAAAGAAACCCGTTAGTAAGAAGTACATGATAGAAAGATAAAGAATTCTTCGCGTCATTATCCTTTATCTATGATCTCCGTCTGGAAAATTCATAACTGAGTCATGGCGCACAAAAACCCACCTTCAGAAGTTGCAATCGCAATTGCAATCGCACCAAAATTAAAAACCTTCAGTTTTTCCGGCTTTTCCTTTCTTTTCTCTTTTATGTGTATGAGCTGGGACTACTAATACGTATTAGTAGTCCCAGGTATAAGCGAGGACAAAATAGTTCAGATACATCCAGTATTTATTTTCTTTCTTGAGGATGACCAGATGAGATCTGACAAGACTTCGCAGAGCCGGCTGATCGGGTTTCAGCTGATAGCAAATGAGCCGTCCCGCGATAAAACCAACATTATGGCCTCTGCGTAATGTATCGACCCAGATCAGAATGCGCAGTCAGCGCAGACTAATCCGGACCGACACATTCCGTCTCAGGGGGATAGAGGTATATAGTAATGATTCCTGAAACAGAAAATCTACAGAAGGCAGAAAGTGTTTACCCGGGTAAGCCTGCGCGGGATGCTTAGGCTGATCCGGGTCGATACATTACGCAGAAACCACAATGTTGATTTTCTGGCGAGACGGCTCAAATAACGAGAGACGACTTCCCCATGTCGTGACTTATCTAATATTAGAACTCGAAGCCATTATGACTGGCATGAGATTTCTTTGAGATTCCTTAACCCTTGCCATCATACGACAATTCTGCAGCAGACGACTTTGAACGTATTTTGTCAAAGTCAAAACATAGAAAATCTCCATAATTGAATGGATAACCTATGACAAAAAGTGGAAAACATTGTGGCAAAAGGAGAAATTGCACGTTTTGTGCAATTTCTTCTTTTGTCACTATGTTTTCAAAAAGCCGTCTGCTGCAGAGGCGTCAGAAAGCGTCTATATGAGGAAAAGGGTTAACGTGTTATCTCTTCATAATTCAATTTTATGACTGTAATCAATGCAGACGCTGCACTCAGCATTTACCTTCATGCAACAACAGCAGACGACGTTTATAACACATATCGAGGGCTTGGCGTGAAACGGTTGTAACTTAAATTGGTATTTTTTACCAAGGTTAATCACCTCGCCATAAAGTCTTTATAAGCGTTAAATCATATTACTTGGTAAACAATAGAAATTTAAGTACCATTGCTCGTTCTGAGCAATGGCACCTAAATTTGCATTGTTTACAAAGGGGTCAAAATTGCCTCTAAACCAAGGTTTTCAAAATAGATTTTTAGTTACAACTGTTTCACGCCAAGCCCTCGATACGTCAATTCGATTATACATATCTATAAATGAAAGTTTAATTATTGAGGACTCTTAAAGACATTGTGGCAAATGTAGAAATTGCGCATTACGAGAAACTTCCCATTTTGACAAAATGTTTTCAAAAGTCGCCCCCTGCAGAAGCGTCAAAATACGTCTACAAGTTTGAAAGGGATAAACGTAGATTTGATACATGTAAGTGCATTTAATAACTGTGCATCTACTCTTTCTTATATAAATTGAAGATGAACAGTATAAACTCAAATCAAGGCGGTTGCGCAGGTTAATCTGAATCTACATAGGTCGTAAATGTGCTACGGATTGTTTTCCTTGAGCACCGTTCCCCTTATTAACCCTTTCCCACATACATCAAATCTGCAGCAGACGACTTTAAAAACATAGAGACAAAAATCTGAAGAATCTCCATAAAAAACAGTTTAATTGTTAAATAAAGTTGAAAACATTGCGGCCAAAGGAGAAATTGCTCATCATGAGCAATTTCCCCTTTGGCCACAATGTTTTCAAAAGTCGTCTGCTGCTATTGTTTCAAAAAGCGTCTGCAGGTGGGAAAGAGATAAACGCTCTGAAATAACGGTAAAACTGTTCTTACTATAAATGCCAATGGCTTCAATTTCTAACATGTGTATAAACATCATATTGCATATCTAAACGACTGTTTGGATTTCAGCGAACCATGTTGTTTACATTTCTCTTTCAATGCCACGGTATAATCTCTTTAACCCATTCCAAGTTACTCAAAAATCTGTTGCAGACGACCTTTGAAATATCTAGGCAAAACACAGGATAATTTCTTAAAATGAATACAAGTTTTACATGATTAAATAGACCATGCTAGCAAAAGGAGAGAAATTGCTCATGATATTTGTGCAAATATTGTTTTTCTTTTTTTTTGAGAATCGTCTACTGAAAATGTGTCTGCATGTGGAAAAGGGTTTAGTTTAATGATTGATTGATATGAGGTTTACGCCGTTTTCAACAGTCTTTCAGTCATATCGCGGGGGCAAGTTCACCTACTCATGTGTTTCCTGGATTTCTAATACCAGGAATCAATACAACCATCTTTCCCAGCAACTGGCTGATTTTCCACATAGACTGTTAGCCCATTGGTGGAAGACGAATGACCCTTGTCAGAGTGGCCTTTGTTAATCGTTGGAAAGAATGTTAGCCGAGCTAGGGTTCGAACTAATAACCCCTTGATTGACATCCGGCGTCGTTACCGACCGAGCTTTCGGGGTTCGGCGGAAAAGGTCTTCGACGGCTCAAACTTGAATATAGACTCTTCAAAACAAAACATATAAACAAAACGAAAATTCATTTTTCAAATACAGGTATAGGGTATTATACCACGTTAATTTCCCCCCACATACGACAAATCGGCAGCAGACGAAAGATAAAAGTATGAAAAATCTCTACAAATGTGAGTTTGTTAATTGAATAGATGTGGCAAAAGGTTGAATTGTTCCTTATGAGCAATATCTCCATTTGTCACATTGTTTTCAAAAGTCGTGTGCTGTAGATGCGTCAAAATGCACCCGCCAAAAATAGTTAAAGAACTGACCATAGACGGACTTGTAAATTGATGGTTACTTCAATTCCTAGTAGTGTAACATGTTAGAGATTTCGTACTGTCTATGAAGGCCTAAAATACCCTCCTCGAACAAATACATCCTTGAAGTTCCACACGTGAAGAATGTTTGTTTTATGATAGAACGTTATCTAAATGAGATTCTCTATACAGAAACATATGAAACATAACAGAAAACAACAGATTCTTACTGTTAATGACTTGATAAAAATCGAACATTAACACAGGGCTTCAGAAACAGATCAGTTATTCGTAGCCGTTCGTCGATCATAGAAATATATGATGTATAGTTTAATACTTTTTTTTATTTTACATCGATTGCGAAACAAGCTTTCAGCTTAATATTAATCACGCTCGATGGCTGTTTTCTGGAGACTTAGCCAGTACTCGCGTCGTTTGTGAGGGGGAAAAAAGTCAGAACCCGCTCATCACGGGACTCGAACCAGGACCATTGGTACGAATGGCCGACGCTCTAGCTCTGCACCGCTATCTTGCATGTAGATGTATAGAAAGTTAACATGTTTCAAACTGTTGTCAGGTTGTTTGTGAGAGTAAGAAATGTATGAACAAAAAATAAAATAAAATATGAAACAATGCACATTAACTGACTTAAACTATTTCAGAAATAGACAAGTTATAAAAGTGTATTTTGCGACAGAAATGAATATTAACCCTTTCCCTCATATAGACGCTTTCTGACGCCTCTGCAGCAGACGCCTTTTTGAAAACATAGTGACAAAAGAAGAAATTGCACAAAACGTGCAATTTCTCCTTTTGACACAATGTTTTGACAAAATACGTTCAAAATCGTCTGCTGCAGAATTGTCGTATGAGGGAAAGGGTTAATGTACTTATTGCCTTCTGCGATGTTATCAGTCTTTCAAATTGCAGTTGAGCCGCATCGTTTCACCGACCGCACATATGTTACATGTATACATTTTGCATAATTTCATATTCTATTGCCGCCAATATACGTCATTAAGACACAAAACCACTAGAAGCAGCCCATTTGTAATTCACATAAAAGAACATAAACTATGACAAATAAAGTATTTCACTGTTACAAGTACACGTTTTCCTGATTCGATGGTGTTTCCGAAATTCAAAACGTAAGGAAATCTTTTTTTTTTTAAAAAGTGTTTGTATATAATTTTGGTATGAGGTTTATGTTGGCTAAAAACATGTGGTTTCCAATAGTTTTTTGTCGTCTGCCTATGAACGGCAGGGTGGCACATCGGAATAACTTATCCATCGTCTGTCCATCTGTCTGTCCCTCTACCTGTCTGTCTTTTCACAACGGGCTTCCTTACTTTGTGACGGTTATTGGTTATTGGTAGTCAACGCATGTGTTCCTTGGTCCCTCGTGTTAGCTCACAAATATCCGTGTATAATTTAGATATAGACAGATATACAGACTTCATATGTTCAAATTTAGTTCATACGCATTGAAAATGATAACGTCAAAGATAGAGGTAAAGCACAAAAACAGTCGAAGAAGCCCGCAAACCATTTAAAAATGGAACTTTTTTTGTTTGATGAAGATAAAGCAATTACAGACATTTTGAATATTTGAAATGCCTGAGTATAAAGTTCAAAGAACAATGGTTTTCTGAGGATTAAACAATTTTTATGTTCATTAAACGGAGAATGGTTTATGAGTTTTAAATCGAAGTCATTAAAAAAGGCAATCTGTAATTTATTCATGCCAGATGTTATTTTAAATAGGTATGTGAAGTTGGCACGAAGTTCGATATTCGGTAATCGATATTCAATACCGATATGAATGTAGAGCTGAAACGAATATAGAGCCAGCACCAGATTCGTGAATTCTGTTACGCATTGAAATATACGTTACCGTCATTGTTTAGTATGACGAATACCGATTTGAATATCGATTTGAATATGGAGCCAGATCGATATTCGAGAAAATGATGCTATCTTTTTGCTGACTATGTAGTAGAGCGAATACCGATTTGAATATAGAGCCAGGTCGATATTCGTGAAATGGTACTATCGTCTTCATGATCATGTAGAAGGGCGAACCCCGATTTGAATGTCGATTTGAATTTAGAGCCAGGTCGATATTCGGTAAAATGGTGCTATGGTCTTTCTGACAATGTAGAAGAGCGAATACCGATTTGAATATCGATTTGAATATGGAGCCAGATCGATATTCAAGAAAATGGTGCTATCTTTTTGCTGACTATGTAGTAGAGCGAATACCGATTTGAATATCGATTTGAATATAGAGCCAGGTCGATATTCGTGAAAATGGTACTATCGTCTTCATGATCATGTAGGAGGGCGAACCCCGATTTGAATGTCGATTTGAATTTAGAGCCAGGTCGATATTCGGTAAAATGGTGCTATGGTATTTCTGACAATGTAGAAGAGCGAATACCGATTTGAATATCGATTTGAATATGGAGCCAGATCGATATTCGAGAAAATGGCGCTATCTTTTTTATGAACATGTAGTAGAGCGAATACCGATTTGAATATCGATTTGAATATAAAGCCAGGTCGTTATTCGTGAAAATGGTGCTATGGTCTTTCTGACAATGTAGTAGGGCGAATACCGATTTGGATATCGATTTGAATATGGAGCCAGATCGATATTCGAGAAAATGGTGTTATCTTTTTTATGAACATGTAGTAGAACGAATACCGATTTGAATATCGATTTGAATATAGAGCCAGGTCGATATTCGTGACAATGGTACTATCGTCTTCATGATCATGTAGAAGGGCGAACCCCGATTTGTATGTCGATTTGAATTTAGAGCCAGGTCGATATTCGGTAAAATGGTGCTATGGTCTTTCTGACAATGTAGAAGAGCGAATACCGATTTGAATATCGATTTGAATATGGAGCCATATCGATATTCGAGAAAATTGTGCTATCTTTTTTATGAACATGTAGTAGAGCGAATACTGATTTAAATATCGATTTGAATATAGAGCCAGGTCGATATTCGTGAAAATGGTGCTATCGTATTCCTGATCATGTAGAAGGGTGAACCCCGATTTGAATATCGATTTGAAATTAGTGCCAGGTCGATATTCGGTAAAATGGTGCTATGGTCTTTCTGACCATGCAGTAGAGCGAATACCGATTTGAATACCGATTTGAATATGGAGCCAGATCGATATTCGAGTAAAAAGTGCTGTCTTTTTTATGAATATGTAGTAGAGCGAATACCGATTTGAATATCGATTTGAATATAGAGCCAGATCGATATTCGTGAAAATAGAGCTATCGTCTTCATAATCATGTAGAAGTGCGAACTCCGATTTGAATATCGATTTGAATTTAGTGCCAGGTCGATATTTGGTGAAATGGTGCTATTGTCTTTCTGACCATGTAGTACCGATATCTCGAACGTATCAATATCTCGAAGACGATATCACCATTTTCATGAATATCGACCTGGCTTCATATTCAAATCGATATTCAAATCGGTATTCCCTCTACTTCATGGTCAGAAAGACCATAGCACCATTTTACCGAATATCGACCTGGCACTAAATTCACATCGATATTCAAATCGGGGTTCGCCCTTCTACATGACCAGGAAGACGATAGCACCATATTCCCCGAATATCGACATGGCTCTGTATTCAAATCGTTATTCGCTCTACTACATGTACATGGTCAGAAAAGAGATAACACCATTTTCTCGAATATCGATCTGGCTCCATATTCAAATCGATATTTAAATCGGTATTCGCTCTTCTACATGGTCAGAAAGACCATAGCACAATTTTACCGAATATCGATTTCGCACTAAATTCAAATCGATATTCAAATCGGGGTTCGCCCTTCTACATGATAAGGAAGACGATAGCACCATTGTCACGAATATCGACCTGGCTCTATATTCAAATCGATATTCAAATCGGTATTCGCTCTACTACATGGTCAGGAAGACGATAGCACCATTTGCCGAATATCGACCTGGCTCTATATTCAAATCGATATTCAAATCGGTATTCGCTCTACTACATGGTCAGAAAAGAGATAGCACCATTTTCTCGAATATCGACCTGGCTCGACATTCAGATCTATATTCATATCGATATTCGTCATACTAAACAATGACGGTAACGTATATTTCAATGCGTAACAGAGTTCATGAATCTGGTGCTGGCTCTATATTCGTTTCAGCTCTACATTCATATCGGTATTGAATATCGATTACCGAATATCGAACTTCGTGCCAACTTCACATACCTATTTTAAATTGTGAATAGCTAACCGGTATGTTTCCTCCGACACCTGCACCAAAACATTATGCTATCTCTACAATTGTAAGGTTCAAAGATATTACTTTTCAGTTTTTAGAAATTTGGTTTGACCTTTTCTGAATTCGAACTACTCGTCTGATTGCCATCAACGGTGAATTGTTCGGAGAAAGACTATTTATTATAAACATTTAATGATCAATATAATACAGATGCCATAACATAATTGCAGTAGATTCTCGCTCGAGTTGATTGGTTTTTAAAATGATCACGTGACTAAAAGGAATATTGCGGTTTCTTTTCCGATAAACGAAATGGATCACATGACCAGTTCACGGAACTACTTCGAACATAGAAAAGAGATTCTAATTTTCAATCAATTTTTCCCTTTTCTAACAATTATTTTATGAAAAAAAAAAACGTTTTCCCCTTAAACTGCAATTATAAGGAGTACATGTTTTGGTGCAGTTATAAGATTATAACTCGAAATTGCCAAATTACATAGCTGACATGATGCCGTATGGGCATTATTTGCTGAGTAATTTGACAATTTCGTGTTATACTCTTATAACTGTACCAAAACATACATTAAACCCTTCACTAATTAACGTTTCTAGTGTTATTAGTCGCCGGGCAGAAGCCCGCGACTTCTATTTTTAATAGCTTTTCGGAAATCACATGGGAGGGCGGCTTATTATTAGAAAGAAACAAATCTAGATGATTTGAACATATTACAATTGTGGTTGTTTACGAACACTAATAAATGACACATCTAAAATGAAATAAATATTCCGATTTTTTAATGTTTGCAGTTTTTTTTATTTCACCTGCATTTAAGTTTTTTGTCTTATTTACGAAGACAAAAGTGGTCCCTTCAAGACGTGAACCAACACCCCCTAATGCAGACTCTTATGTGTCATCATTGAGGTCAATTTCGGATTCTCCTTTTAATAGCAATTTTAACTTACTAAATGTTGTTTTCATGTTCAAAGAGATGTCTTGATTTGTGTAGAATTCATTTAATAATGTTAATCCATGAATATCTAAAGTAGGAACTGTTTCTAAGCTAAATATAGACCCTATTCTGTTGTGTAGTTTCGTGACCTTTAACATCGATTTTCGCGCATGCGCATTTCGATATGAAAAAGCGAGTGATATTATTTTATTTTAGACAAGTACAAGACGAATGTTTGACGCAAAGCGTCAAAGAGAAGCCGCAATATTTCGTTGTACATGTAGAAATAAGAAAAAAAGAACATTTTTAAATCCACAAACAATAGAACAATTTAAACTGTAGACGGTAATGCTGATATATTTCTCCTTTTGAAGACTTTTGTTTTCTTCAAATTACCTCCCTTTAAAGCAATACCAGGATATTTACCTTGTGATTCGAATAAGATTGACAAACATTGAAATTATATGAATGAATACTTTTATTTAAATAAGTAACAACAGCAAAATTAAATTAAAGCCAGATAAATGTGTACACATTTCGTTAATTTGTTATAGATACCCTAATGTATAGATATGAATATAAACTTTATAAGCAAATGTTTTCGTTTCTTCTCATGCTCGCCAAATAGTTAATTCTGCACGGCGAGGGTAAATAAAAACAAATAATAATAATCAACGTTTCTAATGTTTGAATAGACTAAGGAAAGTCAAGAATACATAAATAAATCAATGCAGTCTTTTCCGGCGACATTGATGCCTTGCATCAACTTTCTCTTGTATGCTGTATATATAACAATACCCATCTAGGAAAGCCTGGGGCCTTTGGATTTTATAGAATTAATTTCTAATAAAGAACAATATATCATAAGGTATACTAATTCATAAGCGTACTGCAAGATTAGTGTATGATACCATGTTTATAATATATATAATACACACTAATAAAGTATCATGTCTTAGTAATTAAAAACATCGAAGTAAGTCCAGTTAAAAGTGCGTATACACTTTAACCCTTACGGCATCATGTCATGTCATATAGACGCTTTCTGACGCCTCCGCAGCAGACGGCTTTTTGAAAACATAGTGACAAAAGAAGAAATTGCATAAAACGTGCAATTTCTCCATTTGCCACAATGTTTTCCACTTTTTGTCATAGGTTATCCATTCAATTATGGCGATGTTCTATGTTTGGACAAAATACGTTCAAAGTCGTCCGCTGCAGAATTGTCGTATGAGGGAAAGGGTTAACTACATCGGCATTATTCTACGATCACGTTTAACCAAACACTTTTCTGTAACTGAAAAGAGGGGAGCTCATCTACCTTATGTATACATGCGAGTATTTGATTGATTTATTGATTGTATGGTACTTATTGCTGCTTTCAACAATTTGTCATTTATATCACGGCATTTCCTGGGTAAGTTACCAGCACTACTGGTTCATTTATCCTGACACCATCCAGCCAGTCGTAATATTAACCCTTTCAACCCTGAGCGCAAAGGAGGGCAGTCATTAATACCATTTTCAAAAGCTTTGACGAGGATTGAACCAGCGACCTTCCGCACCCAAGGCGGACCGATTAGGCAAGTTGATTAACCATGGGGACATTTGCCTTGCCCGTTGACACTTCACTTTGGCTGCTGTGAGCGGGGATCAAGCCCAGGGCACCTGGTCTCAAATCCCCCATCATGCATGCTAAGACCCGGATTCGCAAATTGATATATTAACATGGAAAGTAATACTCCTTTTCGGATATATTAAGTTAACCCTTTCCTTCATAAAAACGCTTTCTTACGCCTCTGCAGCAGACGGCTTTTTGAAAACAAAGTGACAAAAGAAGAAATTGCTCAAAACGAGCAATTTCTCCTTTTGCCACATTATTTTCCACTTTTAGTCATAGGTTATCAATTCAATTATAGAGATTTTCTATTTTTTGACAAAATATAATCAAAGTCGTCTGCTGCAGAATTGTCGTATGAGGGAAAGGGTTAACAATATTCAATCAGGTTTTAGGATTGCTGGACCTTTTGATAGCGGTCTAACAAACCAGTCGTCGACAATTAATAAAAACATGCGCATATGCTGGAATGTATCAATCTCCTTTGAAGAGAGCTGTTCGTTACACTCATTCGAAAATGTAGAGCGCCTATGTTATAGCGAGTGGGAATGTATGTGTTCATAATAACATACAAGAACCCGGGCTGCGGGTGTCTCTCCCCTCTCGTAAAACCCTTTAATAAATGGTATCAATATTCCAAACAAAATTTAAATCGATCAAACGTAAAAACTAAGACCAGTGCATTGCTGTCAACATGTTATAACGTCTATCAAATGTTAAGGATGTGTCATGAAGATTGGAACAACAATGTTTATGACCCCATGTGACCCAGTTAACCCTTTCCCTTATACGACAATTCTGAAGCAGACGACTTCGAACGTATTTTGTCAAAACATAGACAATGGGAAAAAATTGTGGCAAAAGGAGAAATTGCACGTTTTGTGCAATTTCTTCTTTTGTCACTATGTTTTCAAAATGCCTTCTGCTGCAGAGGCGTCAGAAAGCGTCTATATGAGGGAAAGGGTTAATTACTTGACTGAGATTGTATTGAGACAACAGTTCTGACCTAGTTTAGAACTTGCCTGAAATATGATGGAGACAAAAGTTCCTCTAAATTGACAAAACGATTGGTAGAAAAATGAGACATCTGGAGTGTTAATATGTCATTTTATATTTTGACATAATGACCTAGTTTCTGACCCCATGTGACCTGGTTTGGTAATTGACTTAGAATTCAAGTAAACACAATTTCTGATGAATTGTGATAACGATTGTAAGAACAACGCGAGTTCTAAGTGTTAACAAGTTTATTCTTAAATTTGACCTAGTTATCAAGTTAGTACTTAACGACTTGGATTTGATGCTGATTAATTTTCATAAAGATCGTGAGAAAAATGTGGCATCTAAAGTATTAAACAAATAAACAATAACATTCGACCTAGTGACCTAGTTTTTGACATATATGACCTAGTTCCGGACTTGATTGAGATTCGATAAAGAAACAAGTTCTGATGATTTGTTTTGTTTGTTTGTTTGTTTGGAGTTTAACGCCGCTTTCAACAGCGATGGTCATATCACGGCGGTCAGTGCACCTACCCATGTTTTCCTGGCTTACCCACACCAGTATTTACACAACATTCTTTCGAAGCCACTGACTACTTTCTCACATAGATCAGAGGTGAGAGGCAATGGAGAAATCGCCCGAAAGAATGCGCCGCAACCGGGTATCGAACCCGTGACCTCCAGATCACGAGTCAGATACGCTACCAATTGAGCTACCCGGCCGGGCTGATGATTTGTAATACGGATTGGATCAAAAATGTGGCCTCTATAAAAAATAGAGTGTTCAGAAAATTAATCTAAAATTTGACCTAATTTATGACCCCAATGACCCAGTTTAGAACTAGACTGGAATTGATTTAGACAACAGTTCTGATGATTTGGCATAAAGATTGGAAGATAAATGTGTTAATAAAGTTAATTTAAAACCTCATTGGCCATATTTCGAAATTGAGATTTGATGAAGAAAGATTTTCTGAAGATTTGATGAAAATATTGACTTCTACAGTGTTCACAAGTTATTCTAACATTTGACATAGTGACCTAGTTTTTGACGCCAATCACCCAGTTTTGAATTTGACCAAGACCAATGTTCTGAAAAAAAATCAGTAAGATTGGGTGAAAAATTTGGCCTCTACAGTCAATGTTAACCAAGGTAAAGTTACCTGACCAAAGTTAAGTTAACCAAGGTTAAGTGACCTAACCAACATTAAGCTCTGGCCAACAATGACATTGACCTTCGTAAATTTGCCATTAAGTGATGTCCCATGACGTAACGTTAAACATGACAAAGTTTCAGAAAAGAATCGGCCAAGGGTTGCTGAGTAAAAGAGAATTGTAGAAGTGGTCGCCACCTCCTGAAAAGTGACTGCTATGTCTCACTACACATTTAGAGCGAGACAAAAGTTAAGAACTTTTAGCCATGACATCGGTTTTACGACAATTCCATGTTTCTGTCGGATGGTAGCCTATAACAATGCATGCAGAGATAATTCAGTAAGGATGTCTCGGTAAACTCTTTCGCCAGGTAATTAGCCTTTAATTGCTCGCAGATGTTTCCATTGATACAACCCATTTCATCTTCATACATCCGATGAATCTTATGTCGATCCGTTATTATAACAATTCCTGTGCAGAGTAGGCACTCTTACACACATTTAAATCCATAGATGTTTCCTACGGCAAAATGATATAGGTGTGACCCCATAGCTGGAGTAGTGTATAGACAATTTAACTTTTATCCATAGAATAGACGACTTTTATAAACACTGTGACAAAGGGTACATTGATCAACATAAGGTGCATTTATTTATTGAGATTTTCCATCTTTCTTCCACGTTGTTTTCAAAGTCGCATAACGCGGACCTAGTGTATATAAGAACGGGTTAAAATACATTCACGAACGGGGATGGAGCATCAGTTCAAGGTAAGCTAATTTGTGGGTAATGACATTTCTGTACTAAATTTCAGAGGTCCAGATAAAGAGTGGTATTCAGCTCTTTTCCCCACAATATCTCTCTTATTATCCAAGTAAACCTTATGATGTGGGTACTCAAAAGAATCGTCTTATTGAGACAATTCTTTTGAGCACCCACAACATAGGCTTTAATGGTCAAATAACGAATTTAGAAAATGAAAAAATGCCACTTATCTGGAGCTCTGTACTGCTTGCTCTCGACAAGAAAGCGTTATTAGTAATTATGTACGTCAACTTGCCATGATTATAGAGTGTATGCCATCGTAAAATGGGAGGCAGATATTATCTTAACCCTTATCCAACATATTATAGTCTGTAGCAGACGACTTCGAAAACATCTTGACAGAAAATAGGAAAATCTCTAAATATGAACATATACTTATTGAACAATCATTGATACAAAAGGAGAAATTGCGCTCATCATGAGCAATTTCTCAGATTGCAACAATGATATTAACTCTTTCAGCGCCACAGGCAATATTGTGGTTTTTGCAAACAATGCAGATTCAGGTGAGTCAGCTCGTAACGAGCTGTCTCACCTGAAATCAGCATTGTTTGCCTTTTAGTTACCAAAATAGTACAAAACTTTCAAACATTTAGAAATGGACACACCCGATTTTGAACATGAAAGAGTCTACTTTAAACAATTCGGCGCTGAAAGAGTTAAAAGTCGTCTGCTGCAGAGACGTCGGAAAGCGCTTCTGAATGGATGACAGTGGTAATTTACGGCTACGTGCAATGCGTGTAGAGTAGAGTGTATGCCACTGTTAGATGGGAACCAGATTTAATCTTAACGATATTATTAACTACATATATTAACCCTTTTCCTCATACGACAATTCTGCAGCAGACGACTTTGAACATATTTTGTCAAAGAATAGAAAATCTCTATAATTGAATAGATAACCTATGATTAAAAGTGGGAAAACATTGTGGCAAAAGGAGAAATTGCTCGTTTTGAGCAATTTCTTCTTTTGTCACTATGTTTTTCAAACATCCGTCTGCTGCAGAGGCGTCAGAAAGCGTCTGTATGAGGGAAAGGGTTAAGTGTACTTAACAGACAATGACGCTAACGACAAAAGTAAAGGTCAAGGTCAAATTTTAATGGCAGTAAAATCGAACATTCATTAGGTTTAGGACTGATATAATCATGTAAACTTCTATTTCATACCTCCTGCATATTCAACGTTAACCCTTTCCCACATACAACAAATCTGCAGCAGACGACTTTGAAAACATAGTGACAAAAACTTATAAAATCTCCATAAAAGATAGCTTAAGTGTTAAATAAAGTTGAAAAACATTGTGACCAAAGGAGAATTTGCTCATCATTAGGCTAGCAATTTCTTCTTTGGCCACAAATGTTTTCAAAAGTCGTCTACTGCTATTGCGTGAAAGTGCGTCTGCAGGTGGGAAAGGGTTAACATGCTCGCTAAGTAACTGAGAGTGTTATGAGGAATACGTGCGTTACATGTCAATAGTTCAGTAATAGTCAATAGTTCAGTAAATGAAAGCTGGACGGATTGATGGACATTTGTACCTACAGAAAGTCAGACAGACGCCATATAAGGAATCCTTGTGTGTCTCCTTAGCAATTAATTCGTTTATTTGATTGGTGTTTAACGCCTTTTCAACAGTATTAAAGTTATATCACGGCTTTTCCTGGATAAATTACCAGTAATACCAGTAATACCAGTTGTATTTATCCTGGATAAATTACCAGTAATACCAGTAATACCAGTTGTATTTATCCTGGATAAATTACCAGTAATACCAGTAATACCAGTTGTATTTATCCTGGATAAATTACCAGTAATACCAGTAATACCAGTTGTATTTATCCTGGATAAATTACCAGTAATACCAGTAATACCAGTTGTATTTATCCTGGATAAATTACCAGTAATACCAGTAATACCAGTTGTATTTATCCTGGATAAATTACCAGTAATACCAGTAATACCAGTAATACCAGTAATACCAGTTGTATTTATCCTCACACTGATGCATCATTTGTAATGCCGAGTCCCGGTCGTTCATTCAGTAGCGACGCGAGCTGTCAACCAGGGTTTGTGAGTTCGAATCCCAGCTCGGCCAACTTTCTTTCTGACGTTTGACAAAAGTCACTGTGACAAGCGTCATTCGTTGTTCACCGATGGGCTAACACTATATGAGCAAAAGCGTCCAGTTGCTTAAAAAGTATGTTGCTTGGAGTAATGTTGCGAGAAAGCCACGAACGTGAACTGGCCGCCGTATTATGACTGAACAATTATTGAAAACGACGTTTAGCTCCAATCAATCAATCAACCCAACAAGTCGTTGTACCAAATAGCTAAACCCTTACTTCCCGTGTGTTAAAGACTCGGAGATCGAACATAGGACCCGCCCAATCCCAAGGCAGACACTAACCGCTACACCACAAAGACGGTTTTCTACCAACAAAACAATCTACATCAGTATAAAGAGAAGTACAGATATTCACTGGCATCACATATCCAAACAACACAAATGATCGAATTATCCGTAGCCCGATGGTTACTTGGTAATATACACCAACAACTGCCACCAACAATATCGAGCATATTTTTTTTTATTATTTATTTATTTATTGGGGTTTTACGCCGCTTTCAACATTATTTCAGTTATATCACGGCGACAGTTCACTTATTCATGATCCTTGGGTAAACAAACCAGTACTAGGCTAGAAAATGTACCTTGCTCAAGGGCACTCCCCCATGGCCGTAGTGCCGCGACTGGGGATCGAACCCGGGACACCCGGTTTCGAAATCACCGACGCTAACCACTCGACCACAGCGGATTCCTTATACCGAGCATAAAGCTAACTCATAACAAGTAAGAGTACTTCACATCAATATGTGACAATACAGACCTGATCCAAACCGTTGTGCAAGGATATATGAATCCGTCCTTGCTAAAACGTTAAACTTAACTTTTGTGAATAGTCTACATCCAGATCAGCATGTATTACACGACAGTCTAATCAAGATCTGTCATAAGTTTGGGTCTACGCATTTTTCATTATTTCAGTCATATCACGGCTGCAGTTCACTTATTCTTGTTCCCTGAGTAATCAAACCAGTACTAGGCTAGGAAATGTACATTGCCCAAGAGCACTCCATCATGACCACAGCGCCTCGACTTGGGATGGAACCCGATAGTCCCGGTTCCAAATCCCCGACGCTAACCACTCGGTCACGGCGACTCCTAGATCTGTCATAAGCCTGTCAATGTGTGTAGATTCTGATAAGACGGAGAGGATGTTCGGTTTATCTGAACCTACACTGTTCAGAAATGCCAAACCCGTACCTTTTTACACGAACTGGCTCATGTAATATTTATTATAACTTGCATGCATTTCCATCAACAATGTGAGTTGTTTTTATGACAACAAACACAGGGAGAATAATGACACGCAAGTTGAAATTGATTTACTTCATACGTCATCATGATAAAGATCAGTGTACTAAAGGCCGGATCATAATATGAGTCGTCCCACGACAAAACCAACAGTGTGGACTCTGCGTAAAGTATCGACTCGATGAGCCTAAGCGTGCCGCGCCGGCTAACCCGGATATATACTTTTCGCCTACCGTGGATTACCTGTTTCAGGAATCAATACTCTATACCTTTATCCCCCTGAGACGGAATGTGACGGCCCGGATCAGTCTGCGCGGAATGTGACGGCCCGCAGACTGATCTGGGTCGTATATTACGCATATAGAGAATAATAGGTTGGTGCCGTGGATTGAGAAAGTTTATCTGGCAAGGCGGAGTAATATATCGGGTGAGCCGAAGGCGAATCCGATAAATTACGGTGCCGAGCCAGATAAACTTTCTCAATCCACGGCACCAACCTATTATTCTATTTATCCTGTCGCATTTATTTTTTATTTTTATGGCAGCTTTAAAAATATGTAACTTACTGAATTGCATCCCTTTCATTGTGACGTCATGTTTCATAAATAAACAGCAGCCATTCGTGATTGATGCGCGGAAAGAAATAGTTCTCAAATTTCTAACAAAATACAACACAAAAAACAGCTATCTTCATGAATATTGTATTCACAAATGAGAAGTTGATCGACGATATTTGCTGTTTTTATCGATTGAAGTTGGAATTTACAGCGACGCTTGCTAACAAAAGTAGTCCCGGATAGCAGGTGCCCGCCAGCTTATCACGTGACCAACTGACTTATATAAAAATAAATATACGGCACCCTGTTATCTTTTAACAACAATATAATAATGATTTCAAGGAAATTAGTTAACATCTTTAGACAAATAAACAATAGATATGTGCATGCTGTATTATAGATTAAAACATAGTTTTATAAACAATAGAAATGTACATAATGTACTATATATTAAACAATAGATATATAAACGATAGGTATGTGCATGATGTATGATATAGTAAACAATAGTTATAACACTAATCCCCTCAACCCCCTTAACCCGTAGAAGAAGAAAAAAAAAAAAAAAAAAAAAAAAAAAAACCAAAAACCAAAAAAAACAACAACAACTTATATATATATAGGTATATACATATATGTGTATATATCTATATATATACTAGATAGTCTGCAAACCACTAGTCCGAAAACAATAATAGTAGTCATAACGATAGCTGCTCGCCAAATGGCATTAATGCCGAGCGCGAGGGTAAACAACGCCAAACAACAACAACAACCTGTTATCGGGTCGAAATAGCTACACGTGACAGGATAAATTATATTATTTTGTTGGTTTTCTCTTGGACGGCTCATATTATCCACTTTAAGTTGTATGCTCTTTCCGCTGATGTCACAATAACACAACCACTTCGAAACATAGTAAGAGGCGAGTGAAATTCGATTTGTGGCCGTGTGTCCCTTGTTCGAGCCCTGCTCGTGGGAGGGGGGGGGGGGGGGGGGGGTTCAATGTAGAATAGTCTGAGGTAACGTGCAATTTATAGCCTAGTGTTTGTTAACCCTTTCCAACATATCGACGCATTCTGACACTTCTGTAGCAGACGACTTTTGAAAAAAATCTGCCGCAATTGTTTCAAAAAAATTGTTTTAAAAAATTATACTTAGATTTATAGAGGATTTATAGAATCTTTTGATATTTCAGCCAAGGTGTTTTCGAAGTGGTCTGCTGCAGATTTGTTGTATGTTGGAAAGGGTTAATCACACAGGGATCAATGAAAAACCTACTGTCACACACCGCTGAAAACGACATGCATTTCAAATACACAATGTTTTCAAAATGCGTCTGCAGGTGGGAAAGGGTTAAAGCAGTTTCCATAATAATTCTTCAGCACTGATATGCAGGCGGAGTTTAATATTTAGGATAATGTTGTTTTCCTGGAGGAAACAACGCTCGTGTAATTCCTTACCCTTTCCCATATATACAACAAGCCTGCAGCAGCCGACTTTAAAAACATAATTGCGAACATGTAAAGAACGTCCTAAAATTGAGAGTTGAATTATTCAATAGGTGAAAACATTGTGGCAAAAGGTGAAATTGTTCATTATGTGCAAGTTCTTGTTTGCTACAATGTTTTCAAAAGTCGTCTGCAGTAGAGACGTCAGAAAGCGTCTACATGCGGGAAATGGTTAAGATGTAAGTGATGATATAGCTGTTGACGAATATTTGAGAATAATATCGGTTAGTCTCAGTTGATTATAACAAATATGCATCCTTACCTTGGCTACCTCAAGGGGAAAATGCCCGCCCCCTTGAAGACGGAATCCCCAGGGTGCGCCCCCTTTTACAGTGATTCTCAATCTCTCTCCGGTAACCATGGTTACTACGATAAATCACGTAAAATCCGAAAATACAAGGCTTTTTGAACAGTCCCGTTTTAAACACTGTTTGTCAATGGTGTTGCTAAATCACGCCAGTGCGTTCATGTCTGCTGCCTCCTGAAAGTACATAAACAATATACCTGCAATACACTCTACACACACACAGGGAAACCCTGAACATACAACAACACGTGCTTGATAACCTGCACGGGTATTTTGTTTTGTTTTGATTCAACCACATTTAACATTTACGACCTCTGACTTTTTTATATATTTTTTTAATTTTAGTTCATTCATGTGAAATATGCTCATAAAAAATTGTTTTCATCTCACATTAAAGATAACCTTGTATAACTGTTATCTGTCAACTTGTGTTCAATAGCTTACAATGCATCTGTTTTAATATACATTTGATGAATTATATTTCATTTAACAAAATTAATTTCACATTGAGACGTACTGTGTTCATCTTTAGGAGCATATTAAGCGCAAGTCTATGAATACCCAGATCGGACGTGCTTAAGGAAGACCACTTATAGGGGTTTTGTGACAATTGACACCATTCAGGTACAATGGGTTTCAAGAAACTGCCGACATGCAATGTGCATGTGGATCAAAGAGAATGAATACGCATGTAGATCTTAATTTACACTTGCTATAAACACTTCAATGCTGGTTGTACTAGAGAACGACTCCCACTTTTCTGATTCACTTACATTTTTAAACAGCCAAATAATCAGTAAGATTAATTACAATAAATTGTATCTATCTACTTTCCTTTAACTCTTACACCTTTGAATCTCTGTTTAAAATCAATTAAAATAACTATCAACGTCACTGTTTAATTATATCCATCTTATCGCAGTTACACAATCAAACAACAAAAAACTTGAATGTCGTAAACTTGAATGTCGTAAACCACCGACGACGTCGTAAAGTACAAACAACAATAAGTCCGGTGCTCACACTATGCGAGCTATTTAGCCTTTTTTTTCCACAGTGGATAATATCTTTAGATCTGGAGTACGAAGCTGAGAAACATGATTATTGTACATCAACTATGTAACAGGTATAAAGGATGCAGTTAAAGTAAACAAGTCGGCGGTAGAACCAACGTTTCCTTAGAGCTTATGTTTCTGTTGCTCGAGGTATAAACAGAAAAGTTCTCTGTGATTCTGATAAACTCACATTTTGTTTTATTCTCGCCTGGGAATGTTTGTCAGACTAACTTTGATAATAACGATTTTGAGCTTTTTTCATGATCTGACTTCTCGAGTTTGTTTTTCTTTTTTAAGATTAACCCTTTTCAACATATAGACGCTTTCTGCAGCATACCATTTTTGAAAACATTGTGACAAGAGAAGAAATTGCTCATGATGAGAAATTTCTCTTTTGGGTAGAATGTTTTCAACTTTAGTCAATAATCATGTAAAAAAATATTTTCAATAGTCTTACAAAGATGTTTTCAAAATCGTCTGCAGCAGATCTGTTGTAAGTGGGAAAGAGTTAACAGCGTTATGAGGAAAAACAAAATTGAGCCGTCCAACGAGAAAACCAACATTATGGCCTCTGCGTAATGTATCGACTGATCCGTGCCGACACATTCCGTCTCAAGGGGATAGATGTATAGAGTAATGATTCATGGAACAGAAAATCCACAGGAGGCGAAACGTTTCTATCCGGATTAGCCTGTGCGGCATGCGTAGCCTGATCCGGATCGATACTTTACGCAGAGTCCACAATGTTGGTTTCCTCGCCGGACGGCTCGAATGTAACACTACATTTCCGTAATTAATTTAAGCTTAACCCTCCCTTTCCCACAAATAACAATTCTGCAGCAGACGACTTTGAAAACAATCATGCAAAAACAGGAAAATCTCTATAAATGAAAGTATAATTACTGAAAAAAATTGAAATACTTGTTGCAAAAGGTGAAATTGCTCATCATGAGCAATTTCACCTTTGGCCACAATGTTTTCAAAGGTCGTCTGCTGCAGATGCGTCATAATACGTCTGCAAGTGGGAAAGGGGTTAACGTGTTTATTATGAACAGCGAGTCAGTGATAAAATCCTAAAAAGAAAAAAGCACATAAGCAGCTGCTACGCTGTTTTCAAAAGACAGATCTATGCCAAGAATTGGTTCGAGATAAACGATACATTTGAAGGATCACATGGTCGAATCAATGGATGTCCTGACATCGTTTTGTCCATTACAGAAATGTTGGAAAAATCCGTCCTCAAGACATAGTACATAGATCATATTTACTACTGGACGTTACTGAGATCAATCAATTTGCTAGATGCTATATGTATTGTGGGCCGGTGGCCTTATGCTACGAATAAATATATTGCATTGTATTGTATTGTATTGTTAATGTCCGAACTATAATCTTATTAAGTGATGTACCAATAATTATTTTGATAACTAAAAGGCAAACAATGCTGATTTCAGGTGAGACAGCTCGTTACGAGCTGACTCACCTGAATCAGTATTGTTTGCAAAAACCTCAATATAGCCTTTGGTGCTGAAAGAGTTAACCAGCAATATTTAAGACTATTAACCTCAATGTGACGGTAATAAACAAAGTATAATATTAGTGTTTCTTTTCAGTCAAAGAAATGAGAGAAAAGGTTCCGTCTCTCAAAGCATTTAGTTAGTCAGGTTTTCCTATCGTCTATATCTTTATCTTTGCCGACGATTTAACCCTTTCCCTCATATAGACGCTTTCTGACGCCTATGCAGCAGTCGGCTCTTTAAAAACATAGTCACTAAAGAAGAAATTGCTCGAAAAGAACAATTTCTCCTTCTGCCACAATGATTTCCACTTTTAGTCATAGGTTATCCATTTTTTGACAAAATATTTTGTCTGCTGCAGAATTGTCGTATGAGGGAAAGGGTTAAAACAAATCGTTGTATTTCTCAAAACATAAACAATTTAATACAAATTCATAATTATTGAACTTCAGTACACTATGATCACCAGAAGAGTTGATAAAGTTGCTTGCCCAATTCCTAAATAGTTAAAATTCTCATGCGTTCACGTTGATCGGAATATGTATCTGTCCGATATGAAGTCAAGCATTAATGCTGCAACATTCACCCAGTACTAGAGAATCGACTTAGGAAATTACCCCTCCGTACATATGCAATCCGTTGTGATTCAGATCAGACCACAAAGTTGTACAGTTGACTCGATGGCGAACAGACAGTGCAGGTCCTGATCAGGCTGACATATTCACATGCAGATCTGGAGCTGCACTGATCAGAAATGTCGCATGAATGCCTTTGTGTCGTGTGTTCAGTCTCATATTATGCATTGTTCCAATTGAGCCAACACTACGAATACATCGAGGGCTTGGCGTGAAATGGTTGTAACTTAAATTGGTATTTTTTTACCAAGGTTATTCACCTCGCCATAAAGTCTTTATAAGCGTTAAATCATTTTTCTTCGCAAACAATGGAAATTTAGGTGACATTACTCGTTCTGAGCAATGGCACCTAAATTTGCATTGTTTACAAAGGGGTCAAAATTGCCCCTAAACCAGGGTTTTCAAAATAGGTTTTTAGTTACAACCGTTTCACACCAAAGCCCTCGACATGTATACCACCGTTTGACCTTTTTGAAGGTTGCAACAATACATCATTTCCATTGATTTATGTAAGTAGAAAGTTCACATCGTACATTGCACGGCAGCGTTGGTTTCACCTTTCGGTTCCCATCTGTTTTCGGCATTAAAACAGTTGTATGTATACGTTAGATTTGATGTAGACAAATCGTGTTTATAATAACACGTCTATCAGATCCTCACTTAATCTGCCAATGTAACTCAAGAGTTCGTAATTATTTGTGGGAGTTTTAATAGTGGATCCATTAAAATCCTCTTCTGCATAAGTTATGGCGCAATACCTTTCGTTACCCTTTCCAACATACTGACAATTTCTGACGCCCCTGCATCAGTCTACTCTTGACAACATTATGGCAAAAGGAATAATGGCTCGTAATGAGCCATTTATCCTTTTTCCACAGTGTTTTGAACTTTATTCACTAATTGTGAATTTCATTTATAGAGATTGTCTATGCTTTTGCCTAGATGTTTTCAAAATCGTCTGCTGTATTTGCTGCTGCATTTGCTGTATGCGAGTAAAAGTAAAGAGGTAAAGTTATTAATTGTCTAATTCAATGCATTAATCTAGGCTACAGTGAAAGCGTATTATGAATTCTGTGAATAAGACATAGATAATTGTTTGTGAAATGGGGATTTTACACCGTCTTCAATCAATATTATTTCAGTTATATCAAGGCGACAGAACCATTATTGATGATCCCTTGGTAAACAAACAACTGCGAGGCTAGATAAAATGCCTTACACAAAATCACTGGACCGTGAGCGCTGCAAGCGGGGATCGAAGAACCCGGGACTCCCAGTGTCTATGCCTGACGCTCACCACTCGGTCATGGAGGGTTCCTAATGAGACATACAAGAAACCTGTTTGTTTCGCTGTAAGATCGATACAGATTTTCACGAGAGCTTTTGACAGGAGTTAGTAACAGATATGTTTGATTATCACGAATGAAAATATATTCAATTAGTTTATCTAAATAAGCATTTTTTCTGTTGTTTTGTGTTCTATGTTTACAAGTGCTAATTACACATCGTTTTACTGTTTAAAAATAGTCCATAGCTGCATGGCTACACTATTGTAAGTCTACACTGTCCGCCTACGTGTGAAACATGCTTTCTGCAGAAATATGCCTAGTAAGCGCAAGGTCAAGGATAATGCAGCATGACGGGCGGACAGTTGGAGGCTAAATTTGTATCGTTCGCTACTGTTTCATACGGTGTTCCGTTAGGGCCATCGTGCTATCGCGCACACGCGATGCCACGATAGCACGATGACACGATGGTGATGACACTATGACACGATGCCATGATGGTGATGGTACGATGACACGGTGGTGATGGCACGATGGCACGATGACGATGACGCGATGTAATATCGCGTCATCGTCATTGTGCCATCGTAGCATTGCTCCATCACCATCGTGTCATCGCGTCATCGTCATCGTGCTATCGTGTCATCACCATCGTGTCATCGTACCATCACCATCGTATCATCGTGTCATCGTGTCATCACCATCGTGTCATAACCATCGTGTCATCGTGCTATCGTGGCATCGCTTGTTGACAGCGCGATAGCACGATGGACCTCACTTTCAACCGTATAATTACTAAAGATTTAAATCATCATTAATTCGCCTTTGCGTATATATATGAACTAGTGTGATAGGCGCTAGGGGCGATTGAAGTGAAAAACGACACTAAAACCACACCCTATCTTTGAAGGGCTACCATGAGGAAAATTGAGGATTAAATCGAACAATTATATATAAGTTTTTTCTAAATATCTCGAAGTATTCACAACCGAAGTGTTAGGTCTCCACGTTGAAAACTGTAGGAGGAGATAATTCTTTGGCGAACGTAGGTAAAAAAAAAACAGTTTTCCTCGTATTTTGCGTATTTCAGCCCTTAAAATGCGTTTTTTTGCTAACTGCATAGCAACGGGTGGGTCCATAGCAACGAAACTCAAACGCGCAGTCTCCGAGCACCTATGGCACCTGTTAACAATATAAATGTTGAAAGCAGCGTAAAACGCCAAACGAAAAATCACTTTTGGGATCATTGAAAAGAAACATATGTATACATGGTACATTCGTAAATGCTTTTATAGGTTTTCAGAACTAATTGGTTTATTGGTTTGTGTACATTTACCAAAAAGTACTACAGATTAGATACATATTTTACATTTACAATATAACAGTAAAACAATAACAATGGTCCTACCAAAATTAAAACGCACTATGTATTCCAAACGAACACCAATCGGGAGGGGTTAATTGTTTCAATAATTATCGCGCGCGTGATGTGAAACTGACATGTACTCAGTGTTATCGGGAAATTGCCTGTAAAACGTGAATAACGCCCATAGTGGCTTATCAGCACTCGATATATATCTTAATTGTTGAAAACCCCTGTCCTTTCGACGTCTTATCAACATGTACTAGAACAAGGTATCGTCTGTTACAAGGCTAACCCTTTTCCATATTTAGACGCTTTCTGACGCCTCAGCAGTAGACGACTAGTGAAATCATCGTGGCAAAAGGAGAAATTGCTCATAATGAGCAATTTCTCCATTTGCCACAATGATTTCAACTCTTTTCAATAATCTTACTATTATTTGTAGAGATTTACTATATTTGTGACTTGATGTTTTCAAAGTCGTTTGCTGCAGATTTAGTGTATGCGGGAAAGGGTTAAACCTTGTTTTCCTCTGACAATCACAGTTATATTACTATTTAACCCTTACCCTCATACGACAATTCTGCAGCAGACGTCTTTGAACATATTTTGTCAAAAAATAAAAAATCTCTATAATTGAATGGATAACCTTTGACTAAAAGTGGAAAATATTGTGGCAAAAGGAGAAATTGCTCGTTTTGAGCAGTTTCTTATATGTTTTCCAAAAAGCCGTCTGCTGCAGAGGCGTCAAAAAGCGTCTATATGAGAGAAAGAGTTAAATAGGAGACAGCGATGACAATAATATATATAACATCATAGGCTCCTGTATTTTCTAGTTTAGTCCTTTCAGTGATATAGACAACTCTTAACCCTTTTCCACATACGACAATTCTGCAGCAGACGACTTTTATCATATTTTGTCAAAAAATAGAAAATCTCTATAATTGAATGGATAACCTATGACTAAAAATCGTAAAACATTGTGGAAAAAGGAGAAATTGCTCGTTTTGAGTAATTTCTTCTTTAGTCACTATAATTTCAAAAAGCCGTCTGCCGCAGAGGCGTCAGAAAGCGTCTATATGAGGTAAAGGGTTAACCACCCCTGTAGCAGACGACTGTTTAAAGCATGGTGTAAAAGAGATAATATATCTTTTCTTTCAACTCATTTTCAATCTGCATCAAAATGTTGCTTTCAATGTTTACACATGTGTATCAAAGTGTTGACCTCATACATTTACATACATTTACAAAAATAGCAACGTAAAGTTGATTGATTGGGATTTAACAAGAAAATCAGTCATATCACGACGGCAAGTTCACCTACTCATATGTTTCCTGTTTTTCTCTCACACCAGTACTCCACACAACATACTTTTCAAGCAAATGGCTGTATTTCCACATAAACTGTTAGCCCAGTGGTGAAAGACGAATGACGCTTGTCACAGTGATTTTTCAAACGTCGGAAAAATTGTTGGCCGAGTTCGGGTTCGAACTCACAACCCCTGGATTGACAGCCCGCGTCGCTAACGACTGGGCTACCGGGGCAACATAAGGGAACACACCAAGTAAATGAGATATGATACAAGATTACAATTCGTAAAAATAAATCAGTTAAGTTTAGTTTAAATTTATCTATTTTACATCGATTGCCAAACAAGATTTCAGCTCATACTTATCATGCTCGATGTCTGATTCCTGGAAACTGAACCAGTACTCGCGCCGTTTGTCCAAACTCCCAAAAGCAGAATCCGCCCATCACGGGATACGAACCCGGGAGGGAACTTTGGTACGAGAGGCCGACGCTCTACTGCTGCACCACTGTTTACGTATCTAAGGTCGAAAAGGTCGTTTGAAACAGGGAAGTACCAGTTTCAAAAAACAAATTTTGTCGCGAATTATCTTCATCTGGCGATTTGAAGTCATTATTGCATCGTTGATTTTGACATTAGGTAATCCTTTCCACATACGACAACTCTGCAGCAGACGAAGGCAAACGTATCAAAAATCCCTTTGAATGAAAGTATTATAATTGAGTTGAATTTATAACATTGTGGCAAAATGAGAAATTGCTCAAGGTTTTCAAAAGTCATATGCTGCAGAGGAGTAAAGAATGGTCAGAATTCGTCTGTATGTGGGAAAAGGCTTCGGTCGAATTGTCGTAGAACTAATATAGATATACTTCTAGTGTTTTTGTCAGAAAAAAGCATATAGGCGGACAATGCAGTGCATTACCAATCTCTCTATTCTCATGAATCGATTCAAATATCAAGTGTAGAGTGCTTTGATGTCTATTTTTTTTTGTCAGTGCAGACTTTAATAAGACTGTGAAGTTACCCTGTATCGCATAACAATATCTCTATTCACATAACTACTATCAAGTGTAGAGTGCGCTGATGTCCATTGTTGACTGATAACACATATATATGTTATATCTAATTTTGAGTCTAGAGTATTTAGTTGGCTGAGTGTTAAGGTTGGTAATACATAAGCAATTAGTGCCACAAATTATCAAAGAAGAAGATAGATGGATCGTAATGTTAATGGAAAGTGTATATACTACACCTATCAAACACGAGGTGTTGTGAAATAGAAGATTGATTCAGTATACATGAGCTGTCCCAGGAGAAAAACCGACATTGTGGACTCTGCGTAAAGTATTGACCCGGATCTGATTAGGCATGCCGTGCAGACTAACCCGGACATACACTGTTCGCCTCCTGTGGATTTTCTGTTTCAGAAATCATTACTCTATTCCACTATCCCCCTGAGACGGAATGTGTCGGCCCAGATTAGCCTGCGCGGACTACACAGGATGAACCGGGTCGATACATTACGCAGAGTCCATAATGTTGGTTTTCTCGTGGTACGGCTCATTAGGCAATTAACTTTGATGCATCAAAGGGCAGTTACAATGAGTTATTGAAAGAAACGTCATCTCGAGCCTTCAAAATAGAAATGTGTATATATACTATGTATGTTATTATGAAGACGTGTACGTTATAGGTACATTTCTAATTCTGATAAGAAAATAAGTAATAAATAGTTTAAACTGTTTTGCCAGTAAAATTTGAAGAAAAAAAAAAGTCATGAAAATGTACAAAATTTGGTTTACTGGGTATGTCTTCCCAGTAAAATGAAGCATTCAAGATCAATATTTAAATGTTTATTGTACTGGAAAGTGAAATTATTACTAATTTTATCCCAGAATTATGATTCTAACAGTTCAAGACAACTTTTGAACAGTTTTAAAACTTTGACTATACCAGGGACATAGATCTGATCTACGTCCCTGACTATACTATCTATAATCTAGAGTTCAGCACCTTGTATATCCTAGCATTAGTAACAGTTATTAGGATCCGTTTCGGAATTTTGATTTGTTTTCTTCTTTATTTGATTGATGCAGAATCTAAGCATTTCAATCAATACTAGTATATGATAACGGCTCGAAGACAAACGGTATGCTTTAACACCAAAAGCGGCAACATTGTATTAACCCCCTATCTCAATTACCACAAACAAATAATTGATTGATTGGGGTTTAACGCCGTTTTTCAACAATTTTCCAGTCATATCACGGCGGCCAGTTCACCTACTCATATGTTTCCTGGTTGTCTTACACCAGTATTTCACACAACATACTTTCCAAGCAACTGGCTGTTTTTCCACATATACTGTTAGCCCATTGGTGAAAGACGAATGACGCTTGTCACAGAGACTTTTGCCAAACGTCAGAAAGAATGTTGGCCGAGTTTGGGTTCTCGAACTCAACTTGACAGCCCGCGTCGCTATCGACTGAGCTATCGGGCTCGGCCACCACAAACAAATGTAGCAGAAGACTTTGTAAACATCCAGAAAAAATATGAAAAACATCTATAAATTAATGTATAAGAGTTCAAGGTGTGACAAAAAGCGGAATCATGAGGAATTTCTATTTTTTGAAGTCGAACGCCGGAGAGGCGTCAGAAATCATAATATTCCACGAGAAAAACAACCGTATGGACTCTGCGTAATGTATTGAACGAGATCAGGGGGATAGAGGTATAGAGTATGATTCCTGAAACAGAAAATCCACAGGAGGCAAAACGTGTCTGTCCGCAAGTTATCCTGCGAGGCATGCTTATGCTGATCCGGGTCGATACTTAATGCAGTGTCCACAATGTTCGTTTTCTCGCGGGACGCCTATATATGTAAATGTGAAAGCCTTAATTTGAGATGAATGTAGCCTATTACCCTAACTAGTGATGTCATAGTCATTGATTGGTGTGTGCCAACATTCAGAGAACAGTTATTGTTTCTGTTTCTATTTGTGTAACCCAATTAACTCCGGCAATGTGAAGAACGCCATTTCGACAATAAACTGTCTACACTGACATTATTCTGACCGACGAGAGAACAGCTCCAGGATTCAGACAATGGATGCCGAATAGGGTAGAGCTTTTTAGTTATTTTGACGCCTCTGCAGCAGACGACTTTTGAAAACATCGTGACAAAATGAGAAATTGCTCAAAACGAGTAATTTCTCCATCCTTTTGCCACAATGTTTTCATTTTTCTTTCAGGAAATATACCCTCATTTATAGGGATTTTCTATATTTTTGTCCACATGTTTCCAAAGTCGTCTGCTTCAGATTTGCTGGATGTGGGAAAGGGTTAAAGAGAACGTATATAAAGAAGGTATAACTGTGTCCCGCATATCTGCAAAAGTCGACTTTGAAAAAATATCTAGAAACAAATGGAAAGTATCTATCTATAAGTGAATGTTTTACGTTTTCCAATACAGATGAAAATTTTTTAAAGGCTTGTGGGGAAAGTTGCTAATTTTAAGCGATTCCCCTTTTTGCAACAATGTTTATAAAAACTCGTTTGCATGTTGGATTACGTAAATAAATGAGATTAGACTTAAACGGAAGATGACTATGCTTGTAACACTGTGTATGCGTTTGCCAAAGAATTGCTAGAAAACGTTGAATCGATGTCTATTAGGTTTTTGGTGGTGGTAATTTAACAGTTGCACAATGTAAACGTATTTTTAGCAGATGTGTTGATTTCGGAAAAGTGTCCCACATACATAAACATATCTGTAGCAGATTACTTTGAAAACACATAGTAATATGGACACTCAGACCGCACTCTACGAATTGATTAACACGTATTGAATAAAGTTGAAAACACTATGAGAAAGTTCTCCTTTTGCCACAAAAGTCGTCTGTGCAGTGACTTCAGAAAGCGTATACATGTGGGAAAGGGTTAACACGTTCCTACAGACAGGTAAAAATGACCAGACGCAGAGCATCAATTAAATGTTCACCAATTTGACGTCTAACTTATAAACATGTTCTCTTTACTTGCTAACATCGCATCATTTCGACTGTATAAACTGTTTACATGTTAGAGTTTGTCAGAGAAAGTAATGACTGGTCTTATTGTAAACCGATGGATTCTAGCAGAATAGCAAATGAGCCGTCCCGCGAGAAAACCAACATAATGGCTTCTGCGTAATGTATCGACCCAGATCAACCTGCGCAATCCGCGCAGGCTAATCCGGGTCGACACATTCCGTCTCAGGGATTATAGAGTTACAGAGTTATGATTCCTGAAAAAGAAAATCCACAGGAGGCGAAAACTGTCTGTCCGGGTTAGCCTGTGCGTCATGCTTAGGCTGATCCGAGTCGATACTTTACGCAGAGTCCACACTGTTGGTTTTCTCGCGAGACGGCTCAAATACTTCACAGTTACATTCGTACTGGGTGAAGCCATCGATAGGTTCTTTTTCCTAAACCAATTCCCGGATACACTTACTGTTCATAAATTACTTCCGAACTGCAAAATCTGGGCAACTCAAACCTTAAATTCATTATTTTTCAGAATCAATTTAATCCTTTCCCAATTATACAGACTCTTTGTGACGCCTTTGCAGAAAAAGACGTTTGAAAATGTATTGCCAAAAAGAGAAGTGAGCAATTACCCCTTTCCCATAAAGTATTCAAATTTCTTCTTTAAGCAGATTCCCGCCCCCCCCCCCCCCCCCCCCCCCCCCCCGCCGATTTTTTAGCTATTCAAATCTCAGCGCCAAATGACATACTGCCTTGTGGAAAGATCACGTGTGACTTTCATGTGATACAAACACCACACATAGTGGCGGAGGGAATATGAAGCGTATATCCCACTCGGCGAAAACGCGACAAAGGCTTCAACCAAAGAAAAACAAGGAGGTAATAAATACTGAATTAGATATATGTAAATTTATGAAATTAATTATGTTTAAACTAACTAATGAATATATATCAAATTAATACACATAATATAGTAAATAAATCAGTTTAACATTTGTCTGGTGCTCGGCTTACTATAATAAATTAGTTCGTCTGACATGAACCCCCAATGGTGTCCATATTGGTCACCATCCATTATTATATATATAATTAATTAGTAAATATGGAAATGATTTTCGTAAACTCTAAAGAGGACCAATACAATTCGATGTTTGAAATCAATGCACAAATGAGCCGTTTCACGAGAAAACAAACTTTACGGACTCTGCGTAATATATCGACCCAGATCAACCTGCGCAGTCCGCGGAGGCTAATCCGGGCTGACAAATTCCGTCACAGTGGGATAAAGGTATAGAGTAGTGATTCTTGAAGCAGAAAATCCGCAGGATGCGAAACTTGTTTGTCTTGGTTAGCCTGCGTGGCATGCTTATGCTGATCCGGATCGATTATTTACGCAAAATCCAAAATGTTGATTTTCTCGCGGAACGGCTCATTTAATGATCAAACAATTTTCCGAGTCTCAAAGGTTAAACCGGGGGGTTCACAAGCAAGTTTTCGCTATAGTATTTTAAATGCTTAATCATTTCAAAAGGGCGTCGCCATTAAAGATTTATACCTGAGGATATTATACAATGGTAGGGGCAGGCTACTCCAGACCATTTTAAGAACAGAATAGTTATTATTTGTCACAATAAGGTTATATCAAATCCGTTTAAAACACAGCCTGAACTTCGTTTACTCGAACATTAATCAGGGTCCAATTCCTTAAAAGTATATTCCATCATTTGTGTTTCCTTAATATTTTGTAAAACATGAATGGTGCAATGTATTTAAGTAACTTACTAAGTATACACAAAAAGTTACCTTGCTGACTACCAATACTTATAAAGAAACGAAATATTTTGGCATTTTTATAAGGGAAACAAAAATGAAGAAATATGCAAGCATTACTTAAAAAAAAAAAAAAATGTTGGTGGAATTGGACCCTGACGACTGCCTAATACAGGTTGTCTCAGATTGACCTTTGCGCCAGCCAATCAAATGGTCGTCTACAAATTCATTGGACAAATAAACGAGTACATGTTCTCGAATATTAAAGGTCAATTCGATAAGACCTTTTATGCGGTGTAGTCAGATCCAATAAACGCACAGAAATGCATTTGAGCCGTCCCGCGAGAAAACCAACATTCTTCGTAAAGTATCAACCCGGATCGGCCTAAGCATGCTGCACATGCTCACCCGGACAGACACGTTTTGCCTCCTATGGATTTTCTGTTTCAGGAATCAGTACATTATACCTTTATCGCCCTGAGACGGAATTTGTCGGCCCGGACCAGTCTGCGCAGACTGCGCAGGCTAATCTAGATCGATACATTACGCAGATGCCATAATGTGGATTTGGACGGCTCATTTTGGTATGATGTTGAGAGATTCGGTTTGACCCCAACTAATACAGACCAAAGACTAAAATGTTTATTAAGCTCTCTATCACTACATAAATAATACAACTTAAAAGTTGATACAAATTGGACAAACATCTTTTCAAGGTCAGTATTTCTCTGCTGTAACACTAATTATATCTTGTTTTGCAAGAGAATTGTTATCATGAATATCTTTACCGAACCCTTATTCCGTATACTCATCATACAAAACTGCTGTCTTGTGTAGTTTTGTAGAAAAATCAGTTTTCCGGCAAGCATTTTAAAAAGAACAACATAGCGAGAAAAAAAAACAAGCATGCACAGCAAGGAAATATGCCATAACTAAATAAAAACAATGGTTTCATATCTAACAATTGATTCAAAATGATTTTTCTTTGGATATTGTTAAATGTCTTTCTGTAGAAGACGTCTTTGAAACAAATCTAAGCAAAAACTATAGAAACTCAATATAAATGGAAATACAAATATTGATTATTGTTGAAAACATTGAGGCAAGAGGAAAAGTTGCTCACTGGCAGCAATTTCTCCTTTTGACACAGTATTTCAAAAAAGACGTCTGCTTCTGATGCTTCAATATGTTTATGTCGGAAAGAGTTAACCCTGCAGACGCATTTTGACGCAACAGCAGCAGACAACTTTTAAAAACATTGCGACGAAAGGTGAAATTGCTCATGATGAGCAATTTCCCCTTTGGCCACAATGTTTTCAACTTTTTTTTACCAATTAAGCTATCTTTTATAGAGATTTTTCGGGTTTTTGGCACCATGTTTTCAAAGTCGTCTGCTGCAGATGTGTTGTATGTGGGAAAAGGTTAAAGATAACTTCAAGGTAAATCGTTCCCCCGTGTTGTTATTTGGCATCGCACCAGGCACTTGTACTTTTCACCCTGTATTCGTCTATCTTTATATTGACAGGCGCATTCGGGTGAAATATTACTCTGAGTGTACATATCTCCCCACATACTAACTTTTTCCTGGACTCTCCAAATTTAAATTTACCATTAAAAATACATCTGATTGTTGTTATATGAAATAAAAGATTAGGAAAGAAAGTAGTTACAATTACAGTGAATCAGTCTTACATTTTCTCTTTCTTCTCCATTATTTTCAACAGGCGACTGCCGTATATTGTTCAGGTTTATATAAAAGTAACATGGTGACATACATGTGTGGTCAATGTTATGTCGCCAAAATAGACCCTGTGTCAATACCACCTGGAGAAAGATGAGGTTCTTTGTTCAAGCAAGACCACGCCTCCTTTGTAGCTTTTGTATTCAACTAATAAAGATTCTAGTCAAATTTCTGGTGACTTGTTAAACTTTGCACACATTCTGTAGCTTTATTTAATTGACAATTCCGAGTTTGAATATCTATCTTCCTAAAACATATTTGTATATAAGCCGTTCCACGAGAAAACCAATATTAGTCCGCGCAGGCTAAGCCGACACATTCCGTTTCAGGGGAATAGAGGTATATAGTAGCTATTCCTGAAACAGAAAAATCCACAGGAGGCGAAAAGTGTCAGTCCGGGTAAGCCTGCGCGGCATGCTTGGGCTGAGCCTGGTCGATACTTTACGCAGAGTCCACAATGTTGGTTTTATCGTGGAACGGCTCATATATATGTATGTACGTGCTGATGTTGGTCTACGGTTGTAATAAAAGTAAACAGTCCTGAGAGCAACGAGTGTGTTTATTTATGCAAATTGAGGGAGAATGTTTCATAACAATTTATTTATCATTTCCCACAGACATCTTATCCGCAGGCGACGACGAGGCAATTATGGAAAATCAACTAAAGAAGGTATCATTTGTGATCATAGTTGAAAACGTTGTCGTAAAATGAGCCGTTCCACGAAAAAACCAAACAAACATTGTGGACTCTGCGTAAAGCATCGACCCGGATCAGCCTAAGCAAGCCGGGCAGGCCAACCCAGATAGACACTTTTCGCCTCCTGTGGATTTTCTGTTTCAAGAATCATTACACTATACTTCTATCCCCCTGAGACGGAATGTGTCGGCCCGGATTAGCCTACGCGGACTGCGCAAGCTGATCTGGATTGATAGATTACGCAGTTACCATAATGTTGGTTTTCCCTTGGAACGGCTCATATGAGCTATTTCTCCTAATGCTACAACATTTTCAAAATAGTTTGCTGCACTTGCGTCAAAATGCATTTGAGTATGGATGGGGAGGGTTAATTCGTCGACTTCTAACCCTTCCCCTCATATAGACGCTTTCTGACGCCTCTGCAGCAGACGACTATTGAAAACAGTGTGACAAAAGAAGAAATTGCTCAAAACGAGCAATTTCTTCTTTTGCCATAATGTTTTTCAACTCTTTTCAGTAAATAAACCTACATTTATAGATTTTAGAGCTTTTCTGTGTGTTTGCCTATATACTTTCAAAGTCGTCTGTTGCATACGTGTTGTATGTGAGAAAGAGGTTTAGATACCATTGTAGACGAGTTGTCGGAATGTGCACCAATGAGCGGTAACGTTACGAATATTCGTATCGGAATGTATCGCCTTGTAATGTATTTAACCCTTTCCCTCATACGGCAATTCTGCAGCAGACGACTTTGAACATATTTGGTCAAAAAATAGAAAATCTCCATAATTGAAAGAATAACCTATGATAAAAAGGGGGAAAACATTGTGGCAAAAGGAGAAATTGCACGTTTTGTGCAATTTCTTCTTTTGTCACTATGTTTTCAAAAAGACGTCTGCTGCAGACTCTATTTTCATGTTACAGGAGTTTTGGAATATTTTGCGAATATAACTCACAGCCAAACAATGCAGATTTCAGGTGAGACAGCTCGTTACGAGCTGACTCACCTGAATCTGCATTGTTTGCAAAAAACTCAATATTGCCTTTGGCGCTGAAAGAGCTAAAAGCTGGTAAAAAGTAGACTCTTCCATGTTCAAACTCGGACGAATCTGTATTCATGTTATAGAATTTTTGGAATATTTTTATAAATCACAGCCAAACAATGCAGGATCTGCAGTGTTTGCAATAACCTCAATATTGCCTTTGGCGCTGAAAGAGTTAAAAGCTGGTAAAAAGTAGACTCTTCCATGTTCAAACTCGGACGACTCTGTATTCATGTTATAGAATTTTTGGAATATTTTTATAAATCACAGCCAAACAATGCAGATTTCAGGTGAGACAGCTCGTTACGAGCTGACTCACCTGGATCTGCATTGTTTGCAATAACCTCAATATTGCCTTTGGCGCTGAAAGAGTTAAAAGCTGGTAAAGAGTAGACTCGTCCATGTTCAAACTCGGACGAGTCTATTTTCATGTTATAGGATTTTTAGAATAGTTTTATAACTCACAGCCAAACAATGCAGATTTCAGGTGAGACAGCTCGTTACGAGCTGGCTCACCTGAATCTGCATTGTTTGCAAAAACCTCATAATTGCCTTTGGTGCTAAAAGAGTTAAAAGCTGGTAAACCTGACAACTAATCAGCTGATACAGTGGACCAATTTCTTACTTACATTACAAAATCCTGTTGCAGGTTAATGTCGATCGGCTAAAATATTTAAACGCCATCGTTTTCTTCAACAGTGTCTTTGATATCAGCTGATACAGTGGATCAATGTCTTTCTAACATTACAAAATCCTGTAGCAGGTTAATGTCGATCGGCTATAATAATTAAACAACGCCGTTTTCAACAGTGTCTTTGATATCAGCTGATACAGTGGATCAATTTCTTACTTACATTACAAAATCCTGTAGCAGGTTATCTAGATCGGCTATAATTAAACGCCGCCGTTTTCAATTGTATCTTTGGTATCAGCTGATACAGTGGATAAATTTCTTACTTACATTACAAAATCCTGTAGCAGGTTATCTAGATCGGCTATAATTAAACGCCGCCGTTTTCAACAGTGTCTTTGGTATCAGCTGATACAGTGGATCAATTTCTTACTTACATTACAAATTCCTGTAGCAGGTTATCTAGATCGGCTATAATTAAACGCCGCCGTTTTCAACAGTGTCTTTGGTATCAGCTGATACAGTGGATCAATTTCTTACTTACATTACAAAATCCTGTAGCAGGTTATCTAGATCGGCTATAATTAAACAACGCCGTTTTCAACAGTATCTTTGGTATCAGCTGATACAGTGGATCAATTTCTTACTTACATTACAAAATCCTGTAGCAGGTTATCTATATCGGCTATAATTGAACGCCGCCGTTTTCAACAGTGTCTTTGGTATCAGCTGATACAGTGGATCAATTTCTTACTTACATTACAAATTCCTGTAGCAGGTTATCTAGATCGGCTATAATTAAACGCCGCCGTTTTCAACAGTGTCTTTGGTATCAGCTGATACAGTGGATCAATTTCTTACTTACATTACAAAATCCTGTAGCAGGTTATCTAGATCGGCTATAATTAAACGCCGCCGTTTTCAATTGTATCTTTGGTATCAGCTGATACAGTGGATAAATTTCTTACTTACATTACAAAATCCTGTAGCAGGTTATCTAGATCGGCTATAATTAAACGCCGCCGTTTTCAACAGTGTCTTTGGTATCAGCTGATACAGTGGATCAATTTATTACTTACATTACAAAATCCTGTAGCAGGTTATCTAGATCGGCTATAATTAAACGCCGCCGTTTTCAACAGTGTCTTTGGTATCAGCTGATACAGTGGATCAATTTCTTACTTACATTACAAAATCCTGTAGCAGGTTATCTAGATCGGCTATAATTAAACACCGCCTTTTTCTTCAACAGTGTCTTTGATATCAGCTGATACAGTGGATCAATTTCTTACTTACATTACAAATTCCTGTAGCAGGTTATCTAGATCGGCTATAATTAAACAACGCCGTTTTCAACAGTATCTTTGGTATCAGCTGATACAGTGGATCAATTTCTTACTTACATTACAAAATCCTGTAGCAGGTTATCTATATCGGCTATAATTAAACGCCGCCGTTTTCAACAGTGTCTTTGGTATCAGCTGATACAGTGGATCAATTTCTTACTTACATTACAAATTCCTGTAGCAGGTTATCTAGATCGGCTATAATTAAACGCCGCCGTTTTCAACAGTGTCTTTGGTATCAGCTGATACAGTGGATCAATTTCTTACTTACATTACAAATTCCTGTAGCAGGTTATCTAGATCGGCTATAATTAAACAACGCCGTTTTCAACAGTATCTTTGGTATCAGCTGATACAGTGGATCAATTTCTTACTTACATTACAAAATCCTGTAGCAGGTTATCTATATCGGCTATAATTAAACGCCGCCGTTTTCAACAGTGTCTTTGGTATCAGCTGATACAGTGGATCAATTTCTTACTTACATTACAAATTCCTGTAGCAGGTTATCTAGATCGGCTATAATTAAACGCCGCCGTTTTCAACAGTGTCTTTGGTATCAGCTGATACAGTGGATCAATTTCTTACTTACATTACAAAATCCTGTAGCAGGTTATCTAGATCGGCTATAATTAAACGCCGCCGTTTTCAACAGTGTCTTTGGTATCAGCTGATACAGTGGATCAATTTCTTACTTACATTACAAAATCCTGTAGCAGGTTATCTAGATCGGCTATAATTAAACAACGCCGTTTTCAACAGTATCTTTGGTATCAGCTGATACAGTGGATCAATTTCTTACTTACATTACAAAATCCTGTAGCAGGTTATCTAGATCGGCTATAATTAAACGCCGCCGTTTTCAACAGTGTCTTTGGTATCAGCTGATACAGTGGATCAATTTCTTACTTACATTACAAAATCCTGTAGCAGGTTATCTAGATCGGCTATAATTAAACAACGCCGTTTTCAACAGTGTCTTTGGTATCAGCTGATACAGTGGATCAATTTCTTACTTACATTACAAAATCCTGTAGCAGGTTATCTAGATCGGCTATAATTAAACGCCGCCGTTTTCAATTGTATCTTTGGTATCAGCTGATACAGTGGATAAATTTCTTACTTACATTACAAAATCCTGTAGCAGGTTATCTAGATCGGCTATAATTAAACGCCGCCGTTTTCAACAGTGTCTTTGGTATCAGCTGATACAGTGGATCAATTTCTTACTTACATTACAAATTCCTGTAGCAGGTTATCTAGATCGGCTATAATTAAACGCCGCCGTTTTCAACAGTGTCTTTGGTATCAGCTGATACAGTGGATCAATTTCTTACTTACATTACAAAATCCTGTAGCAGGTTATCTAGATCGGCTATAATTAAACAACGCCGTTTTCAACAGTATCTTTGGTATCAGCTGATACAGTGGATCAATTTCTTACTTACATTACAAAATCCTGTAGCAGGTTATCTATATCGGCTATAATTAAACGCCGCCGTTTTCAACAGTGTCTTTGGTATCAGCTGATACAGTGGATCAATTTCTTACTTACATTACAAATTCCTGTAGCAGGTTATCTAGATCGGCTATAATTAAACGCCGCCGTTTTCAACAGTGTCTTTGGTATCAGCTGATACAGTGGATCAATTTCTTACTTACATTACAAAATCCTGTAGCAGGTTATCTAGATCGGCTATAATTAAACGCCGCCGTTTTCAACAGTGTCTTTGGTATCAGCTGATACAGTGGATCAATTTCTTACTTACATTACAAAATCCTGTAGCAGGTTATCTAGATCGGCTATAATTAAACAACGCCGTTTTCAACAGTATCTTTGGTATCAGCTGATACAGTGGATCAATTTCTTACTTACATTACAAAATCCTGTAGCAGGTTATCTATATCGGCTATAATTAAACGCCGCCGTTTTCAACAGTGTCTTTGGTATCAGCTGATACAGTGGATCAATTTCTTACTTACATTACAAATTCCTGTAGCAGGTTATCTAGATCGGCTATAATTAAACGCCGCCGTTTTCAACAGTGTCTTTGATATCAGCTGATACAGTGGATCAATTTCTTACTTACATTACAAAATCCTGTAGCAGGTTATCTAGATCGGCTATAATTAAACGCCGCCGTTTTCAACAGTGTCTTTGGTATCAGCTGATACAGTGGATCAATTTCTTACTTACATTACAAAATCCTGTAGCAGGTTATCTAGATCGGCTATAATTAAACGCCGCCGTTTTCAATTGTATCTTTGGTATCAGCTGATACAGTGGATAAATTTCTTACTTACATTACAAAATCCTGTAGCAGGTTATCTAGATCGGCTATAATTAAACGCCGCCGTTTTCAATTGTATCTTTGGTATCAGCTGATACAGTGGATAAATTTCTTACTTACATTACAAAATCCTGTAGCAGGTTATCTAGATCGGCTATAATCAAACACCGCCTTTTTGAACAGTGTCTTTGTTATATCTCGACCTACAATTAACCTTTCCGCTGGTCTCTGCACCAGCATTTCGTGAGACTTTCTTCCCTGGCTAAACCTTTTTTCAATTGGTTCGAAGATAAATGGGGCCGAGGTGCGGTACCTTAGTCTGTAGCGATCCGGGCTGTCAATCCAGGCGTTGTGAGTTCGAACCCCAGCTCGGCCAACGTTCTTTCCGACGTTTGACAAAAGTCACTGTGACCTGCGTCATTCGTCTTTCACCAAAGGGCTAACAGTCTATGTGGAAAAGCAGCAAGTTGGAAAGAATGTTGTGTGGAGAAATGGAGAGCAAACCAGGAAATATATGAGCAGGTGAACTGGTGAGCGCCGTGATATGACTGAACAATTGTTGAAAACGGAGTCAAACCCCAATAAATCAGTCGAAGAGAATTGGAGCTAGTCACAATAACGTTTGCGAATCATCGGAAATAAATCATGGCCTATCCAGGATTCGAGGATCCGAAATTACAACCCCTTTGATCCATTTCTCCTTTTGACACAATGTTTCCAATTGTCGTCTGCTGAAGATGCGTGAAATTGCGTCTGCAAGTCTGGAAGGTTTAAGTTCGTATCAAAACATCATATTCAAGCAATTTTCTAATTGCCCATACCACTGGTTAACATGCAGATAACGAGTAGCCGACACATAAACATTACAGGTAAGTTTCCCCAAATTGAATGATAAATACCGAGTGGAAATTAACCATTTGCCTCATATAGAAGCTTTCTGACGCCTTTGAAGCAGACGGCTTTTTGAAAACATAGTGACAAAGGAAGATATTGCTCAAAACGAACAATTTCTCCGCTTGACACAATGTTTTCCACTTTTAGTCATAGGTTATCCATTCAAATATAGAGATTTTCTATTTGCTGACAACACATGTTCAAAGTCGTCTGCTGCAGATGTGTTGTATGTGGGAAAGGGTTAACAGATGAAGCCACAAACAAAACTTATATCGGTTATAGGTTATGGGATGTTTTTGAATAGTAAACAAAAGCCGAGTTTTCTAAAGGTTACATCAGTACACCTAACGCTGTACCTGATGATTTTGAAATCATATGTGAAAATATGAACATTTTCTTTTGAATGAAGACAAAACAAAATAATAAAGTTGAACACATTGTTGTATTAGGATATTTTGAATGCTATGAGCAATTTCTCGTTTGAGACATTGTGTGCAAAAGTCGTCTCCTGCAAATGTATTTAAATGCTTTGTATATTATGTCTTCCAAAGGGATGAATGTCAGTAAAACACTTTATATCATTAAAACTCTTTAATAATCGAATATTCGACCACTTGATCTTTATCAAGATTGAAAAAATACAACAGAAATTTATGTGCAGTCCGTTCTTGTGTCGAAGAGATCAAGTTGTGATGAGGAGACGTCATTATGTCCGGAAGACGTTTATTTAAATGCGTCTGCATGTTGGAAAAGGTTAACCGAGACAGGCATGATTACGTAAGAGTTTTGAAACAGTTAACCTTTTCACTCGTGTAGACGGTTTTACTTCAGCAGACGAGTTTTAACAAACATTGTAGCAAAAGGAGAAATAGCTCATCATGAGCAATTTCTCCTTTTGTCACAATGTTTTGAGAGCCACGGTAGCTCAGTCGGTAGCGACGTGGGCGGTCAATCCAGGGGTTGTGAGTTCAAATCCCAGCTCGGCCAACATTCTTTCCGACGTTTGACAAAAGTCACTGTGACATGCATCATTCGTCTTTCACCAATGGGCTGTTTAACAGTCTATGTGGAAAAGCAGCCAGTTGCTTGGAAAGTATGTTGTGTGGTGTACTGGTGTAGGAAAACCAGGAAACGCTTGAGTACGTGAACTGGTCGCCGTAATATGACTGAAGAATTGTTGAAGACGGCGTTAAACCCTAATCAATCAATCACAATGTTTTGAACTGTATTATATAATTAAACTTTAGTTCATAGAAATTTTCCATGATGTTGCCTAGACGTTTTTTAAAGTCGTCTGCTGCTGATTTATTGTATGTGGGAAAGATTGAATAAAATCTCGTTTGAAGTCCGCGTATAAAGAATCCTACATCGTTAAAGAGAGACATAAACAATATGGAACTATTTATCTGCTTGGCCTTTGTTCTCTGTAATTATAGCGCCATTACTGCCATGAGTCATAAGGTTTATGAAAACATCTTTGGTGTGAATTAGATTATTTTCACGAAGACGCATTTTAACGCTCTCTGACGCCTCTTCAGCAGACGGCTTTTTAAAAACATAGTGACAAAAGAAGAAATTGCACAAAACGAGCAATTCTCCTTTTGCCACAATGTTTTCCACTTTTAGTCATAGGTTATCCATTCAATTATAGAGATTTTCTATTTTTTGATAAAATATGTTCAAAGTCGTCTGCTGATGCTTTTGCAGCAGACGACTTATTCAAAATAAGCAGTTTCTCCTTTTGCCACAATGTTTTTAACGCTATTCAATAATTATTACTTTCATTTATATAGATTTTACATAATTTATGCCTAGATGTTTTCAAGGTCGTCTGCTGCAGTTTTGTTTTATGTTGGAAAGGTTGAAACGGTAATTCATATAAATCTATATAAATGAAAGTAATAATTATTGAATAGCGTTAAAAACATTGTGGCAAAAGGAGAAACTGCTTATTTTGAATAAATTTTACATAATTTATGCCTAGATGTTTTCAAGGTCGTCTGCTGCAGTTTTGTTTTATGTTGGAAAGGTTGAAACGGTAATTCATATTCCTTGACCCTTTTCAAGATAAAGTTTAACTCTTTCAGCGCCAAAGGCAGTACGTATTGAGGTTTTTGCAAACAATGCTGATTCAGGTGAGTCCGCATTGTTTGTCTTTTAGTTATCAAAATAGTCAAAACTTTAAATACAAGAGAAATGGAGACGCCCGATTTTGAACATGGACGAGTCTACTTTTAACAATTCGGCGCTGAAAGAGTTAAGTGAAATTCAAAGCGGACTACGTTGAGAACAACATATGGATAAACAAAGTCTCGATAAATTAAAAATATAAAAAATGCAATGCACAGAATCGAAAATATTGTAGCGAAAGGAAATATAACTCATCGTGATTATTTTGTCCCTCCTCGCCAAAATATGTTCAAAATATGTTCAAAGGTCGTCTGCTACAGCTGCTTCAAAATAACGTCTGCACATGGAAAACACATCTGCAGCAGACGACTTTGAAAACAAGATAACTCATCATGATTATTTTGTCCCTTCTCGCCAAAATATGTTCAAAGATCGTCTGCTACAGCTGCTACAAACTAACGTCTGCACATGGAAAAGGTTTAACTCACTCCCACAAACAACACATCTGCAGCAGACGACTTTGAAAACATACTGACACAAACCTGAAAAGTCTCCATAAAAGATAGGTTAATAGTTGAATAAAGTTGAAAACGTAATTGTTAAATAAAGTTGAAAACTTAATTGTTAGATAAAGTTGAAAACTTAATTGTTAAATAAAATTGAGAACATTGTGGCGAAAGGAGAAATTGCTCATCATGAGCAATTTCACCTTTGGCCAAAATGTTTTTAAAAGTCGTCTGCTGCTATTGCGTTAAAATACGTCTGCATATAGAAAAAGGTTTAAACAGATAGAAGGATGCTTGTACATATTCATTGAAATTTTCAACATTCAACGTTTCTTACGATCTTGTTATTTATAAATATATGAAGTGTCGCAAACTTGTTTCGATACGTAATTCCGTTTGTTTCTCAGCTAAAAGAAGGGTTTTAGTATACGCATTGGCCCACAGGTGAGAAAAGGTAGAAGTTCAAAAATCAAATCAATCATCACAGTACGTCGTTCCCAAACTCTGATATGAAGTCACTCAGGTCATTAGTGAGAAAACAGAAATCTTCTTCTTTTGTTTGTTAATTTTGTTTTACGTCGCTTTCAAATGTATTTCAGTTGTATCAAATTAACTCTACTCTTTTTCATTCGCAATTCGGCACATTAGTGTCATTGGCCATTAAAAGGTATAATCATACACGTAAAGAAAATGGCTAAAAGACTAAACAATATATATATATATATATGAGCCGTTCCACGAGAAAACCAACATAGTGGACTCTGCGTAAAGTATTGACCCGGATCAGCCTAAGCATGCTATGCTGGCTAATCTGAACACTTTTCGCCTCCTTTGGATGTTCAGGATTGCGTAGGCTGATCTGGGTCGACACTTTACGCAGAGTCCATAATGTTGTTTTTTTCGTGTAACGGCTCATATAAATATAACATTAATTCTGATATATCACGAGGTGTCCTGTGTAAATGTCCAATACTGATTAATTTATCTTAAAACTCTTCTTCTACTGGTTTTAAAGTTAGTGTGCCAAGACGAAAAATATTTCAATTTTTGTCCCCAACCGCTTTGAGGCCTATTGACATTTTAAGGATTATTGAAGCTATATAGATTGTTATTCATATCGAATGAATACAACGAAAATATTAATCAGTTTTCGTTTACATGGTTTTAACGCCGCTTTCGACTATATTTCAATCACATCGCGGCGATTCGCTGGTAAATTGCTAGTTCTGTTAGTAAGCTTATCCTGCCACCTACACACCAGCCGTAATGCTATTTCTACAACTGTGAGAGCCAATGAGGGTAGCCACTTCTACCATATGTAAAGTAAGTGGTATGACCTGACCCGGGTATCGAACGCTGGTATCCCGCTCTTACCACTAGAACACCTGTTAGGTTAATACTGATGGGCTCACATAGTTCACAGGGTAGCATCATGAGTTTTAAAGTCATTGACCCTGTCCCCTATTTAGACGCACTTTGACGTCTCTGAAGCAAAGCTTATTTTCCAAACATCGTGACAAAAGGAGACATTTCTCGTGATTATCAGTTTCACCTTTTGCCACATGTTCTCACCTCTTGCCGAATGAGATTTTAGAAATCATCTTGGTAAAAGGAGAAATGTACAATATCTCCTTTTGCCACAATGTATTCAGACACATCTTTTGATTAAACTCTTCGGTAGTTTGCCTTGATATATATTCAAAGCGGATTCTTTGTCAGTGAGATAAAGTAAAACACCTTCTAGATCGACACATGTTTTAGAATTTCGTATCGGTTCCAGTGTAAATAGGGTAATCATACCAATTTGGATGTTTTTGCAATTAGCGGAAGAACTGTGTTTTATCATTCGTATCAACACAGAACTGATGTCATTATCCCGGTAACTTGACGAATTGTTTTACCTGTAGCAGACGGGTTCAATACATTTAACTCTTTCCTACATACAAACGCTTTGTGACGCTTATGCAGCAGACGACGTTTGAAAACATTGTCGTAAATGTAGAAATTGCTCATAATGAGCAAATGCCACGATGTTTTTAACCCTATTTAATCGTTATACTTTCAAATATGAAGAGTTTTCGTTTTTTGTCTACATGGTTTCAAAGTCGTCTGCTGCAGATGTCCTGTACGCGGGAAAGGGTTCAGGAACAATAAGAACTTGTACGTGTGTGTCTTCACTATAGTTACCCTAATTGTTTAACCCTTTCGCACACGCTGATTCATTTTGATACTTCTGCTTATACGACTTTGGAAAAAATTACCATATGGTCTATTTCTCATTTTCTCACAATGTTTTCAACTCCATTCAAGCAACATATTTTCTTTTAATGAGATTTTTCAGAGTTTGTCTTAATGGTTTTTTTAAAGCATTCTGCCACATATTTGTTGTATGTGGGACAATGCGTCTTTTACATCATTTCTGTAACAAAATATGCAGCTCTCAGTTTCAGTTACATTAAGTGTTGACGCCGCCAAATACATGCATCCCCATTTCGAAACATTGGAAACAATTTGGATGTCCGTGAAGTTGGCAGCCTGGCAGCGTAGCAGCGTGAAGTTAGCGGCTTGGCAGCCTGGCAGCGTGGCAGTCTGGCAGCGTGAAGTTAGCAGTCTGGCGCGATTTCGGCTTTCGAGAGCGATAATAAATAGAGGTAAATGTACACAAGAATTCGAAAAAACTTGATTTAATGAAATCTTTCACCTCTTAGCTTTGCTTAAAACTCATTGAAAGAAAAGTTAGTGCATCGTAACATATACGAAACAGTCCCCAGCAGCCCCCAGCAGCGCGAAACACGCTGCGCTTTTTACACCCGGTCTAGATACAAGGACCGGGTGTAAAAAGCACAGCGTGTTTCGCTCTGCTGGGGGCTGCTGGGGACTGTTATAACTGCTAGCGCTATTAAAATCGAAATGTCGCGTAAAGAGATATGGCTTAGTTCACATGAAAAGTCTGTGTAAAAGTATATATTTTAAGTTGTATGCGACATTTATATAGGCGTGTTTTTCTAATGAAGTACTGGGTAGGAATTTGTCATTTTTCATTTTTTTTTCCGATTTTGAAAACATGTATAACTTGATTTCTGTTTTAAAAGATTAGAAAACGTTTATCAAATAACGCTCCGTTACGGGGTATGGTAAGATGACAATAAACTACATGAAAATGGCAAAATAAAGTGTTTTAAGTAGACAAGCATTTTTCAATCAATCAAAGACCAGAAACATCGCGCGATTTCGGCTTTCGAGAGCGATAAAAAAAAGAGGTAAATGTACACAAGAATTCAAAAAAACTTGATTTAATGAAATCTTTAACCTCTTAGCTTTGCTTAAAACTCATTGAAAGAAAAGTTAGTGCATCGTAACATATACGAAAGATCTTGTATCTAGACCGGGTGTAAAAAGCACAGCGTGTTTCGCGCTGCTGGGGGCTGCTGGGGACTGTTATAACTGCTAGCGCTATTAAAATCGAAATGTCGCGTAAAGAGATATGGCTTAGTTCACATGAAAAGTCTGTGTAAAAGTAAATATTTTAAGTTGTATGCGACATTTATATAGGCGTGTTTTTCTAATGAAGTACTGGGTAGGAATTTGTCATTTTTCATTTTTTTTTCCGATTTTGAAAACATGTATAACTTGATTTCTGTTTTAAAAGATTAGAAAACGTTCATCAAATAACGCTCAGTTACGGTGTATGGTGAGATGACACTAAACTACATGAAAATGGCAAAATAAAGTGTTTTAAGTTTGTAGACAAGCATTTTTCAATCAATCAAAGACCAGAAACATCGCGCGATTTCGGCTTTCGAGAGCGATAACAAATAGAGGTAAATGTACACAAGAATTCGAAAAAACTTGATTTAATGAAATCTTTCACCTCTTAGCTTTGCTTAAAACTCATTGAAAGAAAATTTAGTGCATCATAACATATACGAAAGATATTGTACCTAGACCGGGTCTAAAAAGCACAGCGTGTTTCGCGCTGCTGGGGGCTGCTGGGGACTGTTATAACTGCTAGCGCTATTAAAATCGAAATGTCGCGTTAAGAGATATGGCTTAGTTCACATGAAAAGTCTGTGTAAAAGTATATATTTTAAGTTGTATGCTCAGTTCGTTCTGCCAGGCTGCCACGCTGCTCAGTTCACGCTGCCAGGCTGCCAGGCTGCCACGCTTTCAGAATGCTAACTTCACGCTGCCAGACTGCCAGGCTTCCAGGCTGCCAGGCTGCCAGGCTGCCATGCTGTTATGTTCCTCAGTTCATTACGCTGTCAGACTGACATCTTTGCTTTGCCAAGCTGCCACGCTACTCAGTTCGTGCTGCCACGCTGCTCAGTTCGTGCAGCCAGGCTGCCACGCTGATCAGTTCGTGCTGCCAGACTGCCACGTTGCTCAGTTCGTGATGCAAGGCTGCCACGCTGATCAGTTCGTGCAGCCAGGCTGCTACGCTGCTCAGTTCGTGCTGCCAGGCTGCCACGCTGATCAGTTCTAGCTGCCAGACTGCCACGTTGCTCAGTTCGTGATGCCAGGCTGCCACGCTGATCAGTTCGTGCAGCCAGGCTGCTACGCTACTCAGTTCGTGCTGCCAGACTGCCACGCTGTCAGAATGCTAACTTCACGCTGCCAGACTGCTACGCTGCCACGCTGCTAACTTCATGCTGTCAGGCTGCCAGACTGCCAGACTGCTCCTATCGTGCTGCTAGACTGCCACGCTGTCAGAATGCTAACTTTACGCTGTCAGAATGCTAACTTTACGCTGCCAGACTGCCACGCTGCCAGGCTGCTAACTTCACGCTGTCAGACTGCCAGACTGCCAGACTGCTAACTCCACGCTGCCAGGCTGCAAGACTGCCAGACTGCTAACTTCACGCTGCCAGGCTGCCAGACTGCCAGACTGCTAGCTTCACGCTGCCAAGCTGCCAGACTGCCAGACTGCCAGACTGCTAACTTCACGCTGCCAGGCTGCAAGACTGCCAGACTGCTAACTTCACGCTGCCAGGCTGCCAGACTGCCAGACTGCTAGCTTCACGCTGCCAAGCTGCCAGACTGCCAGACTGCCAGACTGCCAACTTCACGGACATACACTGTGGACAGTCACTTTGCTGATGGAACCATTTAAGCCTCTAGCTCGCGATTTGAAATATGTTTTATTGCAGATGTAAACACGTGAATCGGTTAACTTATCCTTACCCACACGCAGACGAATTTTGATTTTTGTTTGGCAAAAGGTGACTCAGTATGCAACCTGTGCAATAATGTCTTCAATACTATCTTTAACACTGTTCAATAATTCATTCTCCATTGTATTCTGGATGTTTCAAAAGTCGTTTGCTGCAGATTAGTTGTATATGGGAAATGTTTAAACCTTTCCCACATACAACAAATCTGCAGCAGACGACATTGAAAACATATAGGCTAAACAATTTAGAAATCTCTATAATTACTAGTATAATTACTGAGAAAAGTTGGAAAACATTGTGGCAAAAGGAGAAATTGCTCGTTTTGAGCAATTTCTCCTTTTGTCACAATGTTTTCAAAAGTCGTATTTTTCAATGCTCCAGAAAGCGTCTATATGGGGGAAAGTGTTAAAACTACCATGGAGTATCGATACAAGATACCAATACACTGATATATAATATATACCAAGGTACAACAAAATCACGTGCCAAAATAACATCAGCTAAAACAATCTAGGTAATTTTCCTGGCTTCTGGAATATTGGCAGAGATTTCCGACTTCCATTTCCCAACACACACCTACGATTATTACCCATAGCACATTAACCCTTCCAGACGAATGGTGACGCATCTGTACAAGACGACTTTTAAAAACATTGTGGCAAAATAAGAAATGGCTTATAGGTATAATAAGCAGTTACATCTTTTGCAACTATGTTTTCAATTTTATTTAATAATAATACTTTTATTTATAGAGAGTTTCCATAGTTTTGCCCAGATGTTTTTACAGTCGTCTGTTGCAGATTTGTTGTATGTGGAGAAGGTTTAAACGATGTTACACTCTGTAACTATGTTGTTTTCACATAACTCATGTATTACACGGTTGTGTTTTTATCAAATGTTATGTCACGCAAACTTCGCCCGTTTTACCTGATATCATTGTTTCGAGAATCGTTCGTTTTGAAAACATGTGATGATACAATGTAACATTTGGCAAACTAGAATTATGATTTTGATGAGGAGTAAAAAGAAAAAAACATTGTTAGAAAAGTGAGACAACGCTCGTTTTCTTGACACTGCTCTCTTTCTTCAGCAACGTAATCAAAATTCTTCTGTCACAGAGGTATAAATAGTAACTAGTATGTTTCAGATTATGTCAGAAAGGTACGTATGCAACGATGAACAAGACAAAGTATTTATTCTTAATCAGTATAACACTTTCCCACATATACAAGAAGCCTTCACACTTTGATTTCAAGACATTTTCAAAAAAAAATGCAGAAGTTTTCAAAGTCGATTGCTGCAGATTTTTTGTATGTGGGACTTTTCTGATTTACTTGATAACATTTATCCTTGTAGCTCTTTCTTTGTGCCATATGTATGTGTCACATTTATGTATCCAAAGAAGATGACATGATGAATAGGTGTTGTATTCGTAAGACATCCATGATGCAACATGATTTGCTCTCAAAGATACGGGAAACTTATGGTCAGTTCAAATATGTGGTCTCAATTTCCACAAACAACAATTATACAGCAGAAAAAAACAACAACATGTAGACAACGACATGCACAATCTCTATAAATGAAAGTGACCTTATTTAAAAGAGTTTTCAAACATAGTAGAGAAATTTCTCATTATGAGCAATTTCTCTATTTGTCACAATGTTTTCTAAAGTCGTCAGCTGCATGTGCGTCAACATGCGTCTGCAAGTGGGAAACGGTTAATAATGTATTAAAAGTCACCGATAACAACAACTATCGCATTGTTTTTTATAAATATATATATTAGTCGGGAGAAAAAAAACCACCACTTGGTTTACCCGTTCCCACACATAAACGCTTTCTGACGTCTCTGCAGCAGACAACTTGCATCACTTTTTCGTTCTTGATCAAGTTAGCAATGGAAACAAGAAAATAAAGGGAGCCAATACATCAATTTTACTATCAGTATACGCGTGCTTTTAACATGTATTTGGATTTGCGAAATCGTAGGTGGTAAATCAACCTGTAGAAAATATAGATCCTTCAACCGAATTCCATCACGGAATGGAACGTGTTTTTGCACCTCCAAATTCGACCGTTTATTTTGTCTGAACGTTTGTAATTTAAACAGCGCATACCTAGGCAAGAATTTGTGTCTCAGAAGCGTTTTGTCTAAACGTTTGTAATTTAAAACAATGCATACCTAGGCTAGCATTTGTGTCCCAGAAGCGTTATTTGGCAATGACTGTCTTAGTTTCGTAGGCATTAGAAAAGAAAGCATAACATTAACCCTACTGTCCAACATAATCAATTCAGCTGACGAATTTGAAATAGTTCATTGAAGAATATAACAAAAAAATTAAAAAAAAGAATATAAAAAAAAAAAAAAAAAAAAGAAAATCTCTGCCAAAAATGAGACATTATAAATAGTGAACAAGTTCTCCCTTTTTCCACTTCGTTTTAAAAATTCGCACGTGAAAACAATTAACGTCTCAAACTATTCAGAGTCTGACAAGTATTATTGTCGGAAAGGTTCGAATCATGACAAATTTATGAGACAAACTGCTCTCTCACTTTGTTCCGAATTCTCTGATACAGACGCGTATAATGATGTGTACAGCACGACAGACAATGTCTTAATCCTTTCCCTCATACGACAATTCTGCAGCAGACGACTTTGAACATATTTTGTGAAAAAATAGAATATCTCTATAATTGAATGGATAACCTATGACTAAAAGTGGAAAACATTGTGTCTAAAGGAGAAATTGCTCGTTTTGAGCAATTTCTTCTTTTGTCACTATGTTTTCAAAAAGCCGTCTGCTGCAGAGGCGTCAGAAGGCGTTTATATGAGGGAAAGGGTTAAAAAATTTAATAGTGGACATTGGTCAATTGAATTAGAGATTGCAATTGATGATATAATCTAGCCAAATTAGTTCTTACATGAAGTGTTACTAAATCTAAATTTACTAGAACAATCTTGTGCAATGAGTGCCTATCCAGCCTCGAAGATTGCTATTTCACAGTATCTAATATCTTATATTCGTATTGTATTCATACTTGACGTGAGAAAGAAAAGTTAAAGTTTTCAGATTTTCCTGGCAAAAGTCCCGAACAAAATGACCTTGACCGACATATCAAGATGATCTGATAATCTTTGTTTATATATATATAGTTATCATAACTTCACAGTAAGAACAAGTTTATATCATCTGAGAGTCTTGTTTATCCAGATGTCGACATTGATTGCGTCATTACATGTTTAGATATTGGTGAAAACACCACATCGGAAACGTTTCAGGTTAGTATTTTAAAATTGTCGCTTTTGAAATTGTTGAGGTAGAACTTCTCCTGTACTGTTTCAATTAGATGAGAAATCAGAGATGTATAGTACATGTAATTATATTTCCTTTCAGTTGCAGCAGTCGTGCATTCATTTGTATATGAGCTGTTCCGTGAGAAAACCATAATTATGGACTCTGCGTAATGTATAGACCCAGATCAGCCTGCACAGTCCGCGCAGGCTAATCCGGGCCGACACATTCCGTCTCAGGGGGGATAGAGGTATAAAGCACTGATGCCTGAAACAGATAATCAACAGGAGGCGAAAAGTTTCAGTCCGGATTAGCCTGCGCGGCATGCTTAGGCTGATCCGGGGTCGATACTTTAAGCATAGTTTTTCTCGTGGGACGGCTCATACATTGCCTGACTATTTTGTGCTGTCGGATGCCTGAAGGCTCTTCCAACGTGAATGTGTACGACTGCAAAGAGCGAACACATTATGCGGCTATTCGTGTGATTTCGTTTACCTAATAGTTTAGGACAATAAATCAACTAAACCAAACTAGAGCGAGAAAAGTCCAACAAATCATCAGACGAACAATTCCAACAATCTATAAAACTGAAAGATTAATATTGATAAAGAGTCAAACAAATTGCAATAAATGGTGAAATTGCTCGTTTTGAGCAATTTCACCTATTTATTGCAATATTTTCAAAAGTCATGCTCAATGGCAGGTAAAACGTAGATGACCTTTGCAGTATTGACCTTTAAGATGATGGCGTCTTGTATTTCGCTTCGACAAGACCCTTCCTAGGTTGATCCGGGTCGATACTTTACGCCACAATGTTTGGTTTTCACGCGGAACGACTCATTTATACTGTATTTTGTACAGGAAAACCAACCAACCAGATGTGCATGTAGATCTGTTTCTACACTAGTCATCATACCGCTAAGGAATTTCTTCATGAATCATATGTCAATAAACTAAAGGTGTAACGAGGAATAGTTAGAGAATACTTGGCATTCACGTTAAACCCTGTCCCCACATACAGCAAGTCTGCAGCAGACGACTATGAACATATCTACGTACAGCATGAAAATACAAATTAATGAAAATATAATCATTGAATATAGTTGAAAACATTGTGGTAAAGGGAGAAATAGCTAATTATTTTGCAACAATGTTTTTAAAAAGGTGAAATTGCTAATTCTTTTGCAACAATGTTTTTTAAAAAAGTATTCTGATGAGGATACCTTGGAAGGTGTCTGCATGTGGGAGAGGTTTAACCCCTTCCCTCATACGTCAATTCTGCAGCAGACGACTTTAAACATATTTTGTCAAAAAATGGAAAAATCTATAATTGAATGGATAACCTATGACTAAAAGTGGAAAACATTGTGACAAAAGAAGAAATTGCACGTTTTGTCCAATTTCCTCTTTTGTTACTATGTTTTCAAAAAGCCATCTGCTGCAGAGGCGTCAGAAAGCGTCTATATGAGGGAAAGGGTTAAGGGTTGTCGGTTGTGCATATATCAGACAGTTATTAGCATAACAGACAGCAACAGCAGCGTAGAGTGCACTCATATATTTGTCTTTCTTGACTCTTCTTTAACATTCCTTCTTTTTGTTTGGTTTTTAAAGAGTTCACATTCCGACAAGTATAAACTGGCTCCAATTCCACCAACCTCACTTTGTGTTAAGTAAATACTTAGATGCTTTAGAGTGTATATAATCTATTTTGAAGAATGCCTAACTATATGATTTCTTGATAAATAGTGTTGGTCAGTAACTATTTATGTCACCATAGTAATTTACTTTTACCTAATAAAATTAAGTTGATTTGAGTTGTAAATCATGAATGCTGAAATGTATTCCAACCTTACTTAATTAATGTATCAATTGCTTTTACTACTTGTTTGCATTTTTCAATCGTTTCTTTAGTTCCAATTGAGCTATCGAAATACATGAATATATAAAAGAGTTAACACATTGAGGCTTTGTGAACATGCTTGTATGAGTGTGGTTTAAAAACGCACCATTCACGTGAAAAGCCGTCATATCAATATAACACAAACTGCCATTGAAATTATCGGAAGCATACGGGAATGGTTTATTTGATAAACCCTTTCCCACATACAACAAAACTGCAGCAGACGTCTCTGTAAACATATAGACAAAAATATAGCAAATCTCTATAATGAAAACTATGTGTTAAAAGGAGAAATTGCTCATTATGAATAGTTTCTCATTTTGTCACAATGGAAAGGGCTAACATTATCTGAAGCAGGTGTATGCAACGGTGATCGTCATTGATGGCAAATGCCCAGTGTTTGCTTTCCTGCAGTATGGATCAAACTTCATTATCTCTGGTCCGAAAGTGGATCATATGGGTTGTAAAATAATAGAACCAATTAGCCGGTTCCTTATGATATCGTTCAGTAAACATCTTATCGAGATCGTTATCTACATATGTATGCTATTTATATATACATGTATCTATCGTAATGGTAATCTTCATTAATCGAACAGTATCATGTACAAATAAAGTTAATGTTATCTTTTTCACGTATCTCATATACCTACTTAGGTCTAATGGAGATATTATTTTGATCTTATACAGAAAGCGATATTTAGCTCCAAACTATTTACCATTTTTCAAATATTTCAAATATTTTGACATGCTACTGTTTCCATCTAATTTAGCCTAGATTATAATCATTTGTCCTATGTAAGATATTCATTAAAACCTCCCACCTAAAGAATCCGTTTGTTGCATCTGCAGCAGACAACTTTTGAAAATATTATGACAAAAAGAAAACTTGCTCACAATAAGCATTTTCGCCTTTTAATACACTGTTTTCAACTCTACCCGATATATATATATAGTCGTATTGATAGGGAATTACCATATTTACCCACCAGATGATTTCTTAGCCATCTGCTGACGATTTGTTGTATGTGAGAAACGTTAAAATTACTAAATGACGAACAGAGAATACGCCGAATAAACTGCGTGACTATTATATACAGACAGATCTGGGTATTAAAATAGGACTTTCTTTTCGCGTAGCCTGACTCACATACCTTTATATTTATAAGCCTTTGTAGCGCATCGGACCTTGGTCATAATATAATGATCAATGCTAAAAATGCTCTAATATTGAAGTGTACATCAGAACGATGTCCCTGTTTGTCTCTTCTAAATAAAATACACGTACATGCATCTTAACCCTGTCCCACATACACCAACTATGCAGCAGACAACTTGGATAAAAGAAAGAAAATATGAAAAATCTCTGATATTGAAAGTTCAATTATTGAATGGAGATGAAAACAATGTGTCAAAAGAAGAACTTGCGTTTCCCGAGTTAGTTACCAGTACTACTGGTCAATTTATTTTGGAACAAGCGAGTCAGTTATGATGCTAACCCTACAGTCCTGAGCGTCAAAGAAGGTAAAGGCATTGCCTCTATTCTTAAAGCATTTGGTATGACACGGCCATTGATTGCACTCGCGACCTCCCGCACCCGAGGAGGTCGCTCTACCACTACGCAACCCGCGCTGTCATGAGTGAAACAGAAGAAAGACCACAAGTTGACTACATATACTCGTACAGGTTTCTGTTCAGTGTCTTCATTGTAAAGGTAAGTTACACATTTGCCTAAACATGTAATGACAAATATTTAAATGCGGACACGTGAATGTATCATTCAGTCCATTGCTCTAAAAAAGGTAGACGCAGTTCTTTCGTGAATGGGCCTGAGTCGGTTGATATATCGAGACTGCGTATGACGAGCGTTTCCGTAGATTATGCATCGATAACACTTTGTAAAGCTCCAGATTCCACTTTCTGTTTATATCAAAACATATTAATATGAAAGTAACGATACATTAAAGTTAAGAAACTGTCGACTTACCCAATAAAATCCTGTAAAAAATGGATAAGTCCGCCCCTGTGTTCGAAGAAAGAGAGAATGCTATATGAAATGACTGTAATTGACTAGTTAATACATGTGGCACACATATGAATGTATTTATAGATAGTATGCGGATAACAGCTCTACGTTTATAAATCCCCAGCACCCCGATTGTTCTTGAGTTCTCAGGTGTAGGAAGAACTGAAGCGGTAACCTTGTAAATGTATCAAGGTCTAGGTAAAATGAACTTTTATTGCTATTGTCAAGTGATTTCGTATTGGCCCAAGTATAGGTCAAATCATGTCAAATGCAACCGCTGTCATGCTGATCTACACCCAAATAGTCCCTAAAAAACCTTTGTTGCATAGGATTGAGTGTATATATGTATTGAATATATGACATTGAGTTTAAATTCATTGTAAATGTGTATAGGAAATGATTGATTTGATCACTTTTAGTATTTTGACGTTGTTTGAAAGTGAAAGTAGAGAATGCTAAACACCGGTTTTTCCGGTCCAGATTTGATCCAAAATGACGGTAACCATTTTCGCCTGGTGAGGTCTTTCTTGCATAATGCATGACCACCCGTTTTCTTTGGATTGTTTTTAAAGCTTAGAGGTAACTATTTTCAATGATATATGGTGTTATACACGAGAAACGCTTAGGAAGTGTGACAATTTAGGACTGAAACTCGTCGATTTACATGAAAACAAAGAAGGAATTTGTTTGGTGTATTGTAACCTATATATAGATGCTCGATGAGTTGTATTGGACCTCCATCGAATTTTGGTGATCGAGTTGAAGTTCTACCGTTTTAATGATAAAGATGGCGTTCTACCGTAATAAAGTGACTTCGTAATGGCCAAAGTATAGGTGCTCGAACAGCTGTATTGACCCGCGACGGTATTTTTAGTGTTAGAATTAAGGTTCCACCGTTTATTAATTATAAGGAGATTCGTATTGGACGAATTATAAGTGTTCAGTCAGCTGTATTGACTATCGATCGTATTATTGTGATAGAAATGACTTTATACTGTTATCAAGTGATTTTGTTTGGCAAAATTACAAGTGCTTGATGAGCTGTATTGACCACCAATTGTATTTTGGTGATAACAATGACTTTATTTCGTTATCAAGTGATTTCGCAGTGACCAAATTATATGTGCTTGGTCAATTGTATTGGCCCTCGAACGTATTTTAGTAGAAGAAATGAAATTTAATTGTAATGAGTGCTTTTGTATTGGCCAAATTAGTGGTGCTTGATCAGCTGTATTGGACCGCGACCGTATTTTGGTGTAAGCATTGAGGTACCACCGTTTGATAATCAAGTAGCTTCATATTGGGCAAATTATAGGTGCTCGGTCAGCTGTATTGACATTCGATCGTATTTTGGCGGAAGAAGTGACATGCTATCGTTATCAAGTGATTTCGTATTGGCCAAAGTAAAGGTGTTCGATGAGCTGTATTGGCCCCCGATCTCGTTTAGGTGGTAAAATTAATGTCCCACCTTGTATTAAACAAGAAGCTTCGTATTGACCAAAGCATGGGTGCTTGGTCAGCTGTATTGACATTCAATCGTAATCACAGTCTACCATTATCAAGTGATTTCTTATTGACCTAATTATAGGTGCTTGGTCAGCTGTATTGACATTCAATCGTAATCACAGTCTACCATTATCAAGTGATTGCTTATTTACCTAATTATAGGTGCTCGGTCAGCTGTATGCGTCCACGATCGTATTTTGCCGATTGAAATGACATTCTACCATCACCAATTGATTTCGGATTGGCCCAAATCTAGATGCTTGGTCAGCTGCATTCGATCGTATTTTGGTGATACAAATGACGTACTATCGTAATCAAGTAATTTCGTATTGGCCCAATGATAGGTGCTCGGTCAGCTGTATGCGTCCACGATCATATTTTGCCGATTGAAATGACATTCTACCATCACCAATTGATTTCGTATTGGCCCAAATCTAGATGCTCGGTCAGCTGTATTGACATTCGATCATATTTTTGTGATAGAAATGAGGTTCCACCGCAATAAAGTGTTTTTGTATTGGTCCAAATATAGGTGCTCGGTCAGCTGTATCGGTCCTCATTCTACCCTATACAAAAGAGTTCGTATTGGCCCAATTATAGGTTCTCTGTCGATTGTATTGACCTTCGATCGTATTTAAGCGATCGAAAAGACGTTATTCTGTAAACAAGTGGTTTCGTATTGGCCTAACTTCAGGTGCTCGGTTACATGTAGCTTTATTGACCTTTGATCGTATTTAAGTGATAGAAATGACTGTCTATCGTTATCAACATTTTGAATATTTTATTTGAGCTCCCTGTTGTGTAGAGCCCCTATAACTTAGTCGGAATGCGACACGCGTCATTTGTCTTCCATCATTGGAAAATAAGCCAATCGCTTAAACAGATTGTTGTGTGCAGTAATTGAGTAAGAAAGCCGGAAAATACATTAATTAAGCAAAACTGAAATCTGACATTATTTTGGCTACATCAGTCAATTGAATTCAAAAAACGACCATTTCTAAATACATAATAACATTACAATTGATTCTTACATGTTCTTATTTTCAGTATCTAAAATCATGAAAATATGAGTATTTGTAAAATTAAAATGGAAAAGACGGAAGTATTTGTATTGTACAATGCCGAGCCAACTTTGATAATGCTGAAATACCCTTGTTAATTATAATGGGGCTCCGAATTATGGTAGAACTTTTTTTAAATTGTGTTTGGTATCAATCTCTGTAAAATAAAAGTATAATTATTGAAAAGAGTTGAAAACAATTCGGCAAAAGGGGGAATTGCTAATTATGCCACATTTGTTTAAAAAGTCGTCTGCTACAGATGCGTCTGTATGAGAGAAAGCGAAAGGTTTAACCCTTTCCCTCATATAGACGCTTTCTAATGCCTCTGCAGCAGACGGCTTTTTGAAAACAAAGTGACAAAAGAAAAAATTGCTCAGAACGAGCAATTTCTCCTTTTGCCACAATGGTTTCCACTTTTAGTCGTAGGTTATCAATTCAATTCTAGAGATTTTCTATTTTTTGTCAAAATATGTTCAAAGTCGTCTGCTGCAGAATTGTCGTATGAGGGAAAGGGTTAAGCAATAAAAGAGATTTAACCGCCTCTGATAAAATACCATTAGACTCCACCTATTAACACTTTCAAAGACGACACTGCAGTGCACTTGTAGCAGACATCGTTTTATTAATTAACCCTTTCCCACATATAGACGCTTTCTGACGCCTTTGCAGCAGACGACTTCTGAAATCAATGTGACAAAAGAAGAAATTTTGGAAATTTTCCATTTTTTTTGCATAGATGTTTTTAAAGTCATCTGCTGCCGATTTGTTGTATGTGGGAAAGGGTTAACATCTTAATGGTATAGGGATTGCCCTTTTTACGCTTATAAACAAGGTGACTCATTGTTTATAAATCTACATCTTATTTGTTATTCCAACTGCTTAGAAATAACATTGATTTCATAAGAAAAAACCCATTTCAGTTCACCAATCAATATCTGTGGGCTTTTGCAGAATTTAGCTACTTCATACCTCCTTTATGTTTGAGGCGACAGAACTGCAGCAACATGGTATGCAGGGAAACCTGCACTGCAGTATGGATTTTTATCTTTTATATTTCTTCTAAAATAAATTATAGGAAAGACGAAACTGATAAGTGATTAACCCTTTCCCACTTACAACAAATCTGCAGCAGACGACTCAGAAAACATCTGGACAAGATTGTGTCATATCTTTGTAAGGGAACGTTTAATCATTAAAGAGAGTTGAAAACATTTTTTTTTGTCATATTGTTTTCAAAAGTCGTCTGCTGCAGAGGCTCCATAAAGCGTCTAGACATATGTGGGAAAGGGTATATGAGCTGCTCAAACGAAACAACACCAACAACATCAACAACAACAACAACAACAACAACAACAACAACAACATCAACAACAACAACAACAACCACAATATAGCTATAACCTTTTTCTGGAATACATCTGTCTCGGCAAACAATACAGCAGAAGTTCCAATTCCTCGTACGAGCAAACTACGATACATTCTTGACAGGATTTTATAATTATTTTTGTCGCTGCCAAAGGCAATAAAAGGCCTTTGCAAACAATGTAGATTCAGGTGAGACAGCTCGGAACGTGCTTTCTCACCTGAAATCTGCATCGTTTGCCACTTAAACATTACATTTTAGCAAATTACCAATTGGACGAAACATGGAGTGGTCTAATTTCTCAACATGGGAGAGTCGACTTTGTCAAAACCTCCGACCTTCAAATGTGAATAAGGCAGCAATTTGCCTTACGTCATTAGAGTTAGTAAAGCCAAGCTTCAAAACAGACGACTCAAGTTCCCAGAAAACATTAACCCCTTCCCACCTGCAGACGCATTTTGACGCAATAGCAGCAGACGACTTTTGAAAACGTTGTGGCCAAAGGTGAAATTGCTCATGATGAGCAATTTCTCCTGTGGCCACAATGTTTTCAACTTTATTTAACAATTAAGCTATCTTTTATGGAGATTTTTTCAGGTTTTTTGTCACCATGTTTTCAAAGTTGTCTGTTGCAGATTTGTTGTATGTGGGACAGGGTTTAAGGCAACGATAAGCAGACGGACGACGAGGTACGTATGACGTATATGTGTAATAAAACTGGAGCCCGACCATAGGAAAAGGTACACGTTGGCTTTCATGAACAGTCTAGATCCAGATCACTTTGGATGTCCACACAGTCTGATTAAGATCTACATTGTTCACACTTTTCCTTCACAAACGTGTTTGAAGCTTCTATCAACGTGTGTAGATTGTAATAAAACAGCAGCTATACAAGCTGATCTCAACCTACACTATACTGAAATACCAATGTTTACCTTTTACCGTGGACGGGCTCATATGGAAAAAGTCATACAAAGGCAGTTCTTTGGTTGCTTTGGAATTAAACCTTTCCCTCATATAGACGCTTTCTGACGCCTCTGCAGCAGACGGCTTTTTGAAAACATAGTGACAAAAGAAGAAATTGCTCAGAACGAGCAATTTCTCCTTTTGCCACGATGTTTTGCACTGCAAAATTGTCGTATGAGATAAAGGGTAAAAGGCGTTTGCGATTGAAAAGTTTCTTTAAAAGTTCGATTACTTCATAATAAATATCCAAGAGCTTCTTCGAGTCGTGTACTATGTCTATGTCTATGTCTATGTTTATTTCTATGTTTATGTGTCTATGTTTATGCCTATATTTATGTTTATCTATGTTTATGTTTATGCCTATGTATATGTATATGTTTATGTCTATGACTACGTTTATGTCTATGTCTATGTTTATGTATATGTCTATGTTTATGTTTATGTTTATGTCTATGTCTATGTATATGTCTAGTCTATGTCTATGTATATGTCTATGTCTATGTCATAGATACTTGTACCACAGTAAACACGAGTCTGAGTCTGATCAGACTTATCGCACAATC
>JASEVX010000004.1:60850034-60872534 GCA_031761405.1 Serripes groenlandicus | reverse complement strand
ATTTTTGGGATCCATGCAGAATTCTGGTTTCCATGGCAACGAAATGAAAAAACTTCAAAATTCCTCTTCTCCCAAACTGGTTGGCAGATTTTCAAATAATTTTGTAGAAATGTTCCTTGGATGATCCTCTATCAGATTCCTTGAAGCCATGTTGATTGGTCGAAAAACATGGCCGCCAGGGGGCGGGGCTATTTTGCCTTATATGGCTATAGTGAAAACTATATAAAAGAAACGTCATTCAGAAAACTTCGTCAAGTTCGTCAATCCGTCAACTCGTCAATTTTGTTGACGAATTGACGGATTGACGAACTTGACGAAGCTTTTCTGAATGACGGATGACTCAACAATTTGAAATAGGGCCTCATGTGCATCCAATACGTCCAGATACATTATATAAAAGAAAGAAATAAAGTGTTTAGAAAAAACATTTTTAGGGCCTAATTTGCATTCAGTACGTCCAGACAGATTATCTAATAGAAAGAAATAAAGTTTTTAGACAAATATTTTTTTCGTCAATTTCGTAAACTTTGTTCCAAAAAAAATAAAATAGGTCCTCATTTGCATTCAATACGTCCAGATACATTATATAAAAGAAACAAACAAACTTTTTAGATTTATTTTTTTGTCAATTTCCTAAGTGTGTGAAGTTGGCAGAGCATTAGACGTTAGACATTAGACATTCAAAAAAAATATTCGAATGTCTAATTAGACGTTAGACATTCGATTAGACATTCGCTAATTTTGATTATCGAATGTCTAATTCGACATAAGACATTCGATTAGACATTCGCAAATTACAAGATATATAACCCAAATTTGTCGGAGGTCATTGTACATGCAAAAAACGAATGTCTAATTGGTCAGTTAGACATTAGACATTCGATTAGACATTCGCAAATTAAGGGATTTAGATACCAAATTCGTCGGAGGTCATTGTACATGCAAAAAACGAATGTCTAATTGGTCAGTTAGACATTAGACATTCGATTAGACATTCGCAAATTAATATACTTAGGTTCCAAATTCGTCAGAGATCATTGTACATTCAAAAAACGAATGTCTAATTGGTCAGTTAGACATTAGACATTCGATTAGACATTCGCAAATTACGAAACTTAGTTTTCAAATTCCTCGGAGGTCATTGTACATTCAAAAAACGAATGTCTTATTGGTCAGTTAGACATTAGACATTCGATTAGACATTCGCAAATTACCAAACTTAGTTTTCAAATTACTCGGAGGTCATTGTACATTAAAAAAACAAATGTCTAATTGGTCAGTTAGACATTAGACATTCGATTAGACATTCGCAAATTAAGAGATTTAAGTACGAAATTCGTCGGAGGTCATTGTACATCCAAAACACGAATGTCTAATAGGTCAGTTAGACATTAGACATTCGATTAGACATTCGCAAATTACCAAACTTAGTTTTCAAATTACTCGGAGGTCTTTGTACATTCAAAAAACGAATGTCTAATTGGTCAGTTAGACATTAGACGTTCGATTAGACATTCGCAAATTACAAGATTTGGGTTATAGATCTTGTAATTTGCCAATGTCTAATCGAATGTCTAATGTCTAATTAGACATTCGATATTTAAATTTTGCGATTTTTCTGAATGTCTAATGTCTAATTAGACATTCGATAATCAAAATTAGCGAATGTCTAATCGAATGTCTAATGTCTAACGTCTAATGCTCTGCCAACTTCACACACTTCAATTTCCTCAACTAAATTGACGAGTTGACGAAATGACGAACGAATGGAGAAATGGATTGGACTGAAAGCTCCTAGCTTATTTTAGGTCCTCTCTTATGAAGATTGGTTTTCCGGAAGCACGGTGAATATTTGACATTCACGAAATTGATGAAGCAGCAACAGTTTGTCACTCTTCGATTCGTCGCTCGTCCAGCTAACTTCCCAGCAGTTCATCTCTCGTCATGCTAACTTCACAAATAATTTGAAGTTCGTCACTCGTCAACCTAACTTCACGGACTTACAAAAAGAAATTGATTGGACTGAAAGTTCATAGCTTATCCTCTGCAATAAAGATTGACTTACAGGAAGCACGGTGAATATTTAGCATGTTCAGAAAATATCAGCTTACTTTAGCTTTGTCATTTATTATACAAGAAAAGAAATACAGAATAAAGAGTGAAGAGAGAGAGAGCAACAGAAGGTGAAAGAGGGAGAAAGATAGAGATATAAAGAGAGAAAGAGAGAGATAACGGAAGGTAGGTGCGCGTATGGGAGGTTAGTTTATGTATATGTCAATTTCCGGACAGAATAAGATATAATACCTTCTATGACTAAATGACGATGTGCATCACCAGGTTAAACTTCGAAAATGTCTTAACCGCATCGTTGGTGTAGTGTTAGTGCGTCCGCCTCGGGTACGAGAGGTTGTGGTTTCCTTTCCCGGCCGGGTCATACCAAATACTTTTATAATGGTAGTAATGGCTTCCCTCATTGGCGCTCAGGGTTATGAGGTTATCATTACGACTGACTCGCTGGTGTCAGGATACATGGAATAGCAGTACTGGTAATTTAACCAGGAAACTGTTGACGTACACATGTACAACACAAAACAACCATACTTAAGATTAGTGTTCACGGAGCATCGCTTGTTTCTACCCATATTATTATAAACGGTCTATAATCCAATTGGTTTAACAAAACTCATCTATTCAATGATTACTTCCCTTTGCGAACTACATTGACGTAAATAAATAGAAGTATCATTAATAACCCCTTTTCCCTCATGCAGACATCGTTTGACGCATTTCTCAATGCAGCAAACGACGTGAAAACACGTTGTGGGGAATGGAGAAATTCCTCATTATGATAAATCTCCCCTTTTGCCACACTGTTTCAACTTAATGATGCACTGTTAGCCGATTAGTCATAGAATGTATCAAGAAATGGTATGTTACATGTAAGCATGTATCCATTTGGATACTTAAGCACGAATGCACAGGCAGGTAAATTTCAAGAAATGTAATAATAACGGTAAACCTTTCACAATTAAAGACCCTTTCTGAATTTGACTCCCCTGTAGCAGATTACTTTGCAAATATTGTGTAGCAAAGGAAAAGGTTGCTCATAATGAGCAATTTCTCCGTTTGCCGCAATGTTTTCAACTTTATTCAATCATTATAATTCCATGTTTAAAGATAATCAAAATAATAATTTACCTGGTTGTTATCAAAAACGTCCGCTTCAAATTTCGTGTGTGTCGGAAAGGATTAAGGTTTGTTTGTCTTGAGCGTCGTTCAATAGTACGAGTCCACTCGGACGTTTTTGCCTAAGACCTTTTGGCCTAGGACGTTTTGGCCATTTTTGTGGCGATTGGTTTGAAAATCGCCACAATGCTAACAGAAACATCAACGAACACATTTACATAGTCAGTTGTGTACAGTCCGTTGGCTTTTTATTCCTTACTGTAAACCAATTAACCTACATCCGTTAATCCGCCAAATATATAGTTCCATCAGTGATGCAGAGACACGATACATAATAATCATGTCAGTGCTACTTTGGTACCGGATTGATACTAAGATTTGAGATTTATTGAGATAATACGGGTAAACAAATCGACGGCGAAGCCGGCGATGTTTCCCGTCAATAGGTAATGTGTATGAACTTTGCAAAACTTTGCCATACCGTCTTTCCAAAAATTGTGTCCAGAGTGGATTTTTCAATGCAGTCACGATTCTGCTACGTTTTGATTGGATGAAATGAAAATATCGAAACAAAAAAATATTCTAGAGGAAATAATTAAATATGATAATACTTACTCGATAAAGGAACGAGCACAATTAATTTTATGTGTGATAATTTCCGTTTAATAACACTCGTCGTCTATTTCTAAAACGATTACAAATAATAACTCATAAAGGTTTTTTGACTTTCCGGAAGTTACAAATCCAAAATCTTCATCATTGGCAGACAAGAGAAAGTTGATGCAAGGCATCAATGTCGCCGGAAAAGACTGCATTGATTTATTTATGTATTCTTGACTTTCCTTAGTCTATTCAAACATTAGGAACGTTGAAATGAAAACATTTGCTTATAAATTTTATATTCATACCTATACATTAGGGTATCTATAAAAAATTAACGAAATGTGTACACATTTATCTTGGTTTAAATTTAATGTTACTTATTTAAATAATAGTATTCATTCATATAATTTCAATGTTTGTCAATCTTATTCGAATCACAAGGTAAATATCCTGGTATTGCTTTAAAGGGAGGTAATTTGAAGTAAACAAAAGTCTTCAAAAGGAGAAATATATCAGCATTACCGTCTACAGTTTAAATTGTTCTATTGTTTGTGGATTTAAAAATGTTCTTTTTTTCTTATTTCTACATGTACAACGAAATATTGCGGCTTCTCTTTGACGCTTTGCGTCAAACATTCGTCTTGTACTTGTCTAAAATAAAATAATATCACTCGCTTTTTCATATCGAAATGCGCATGCGCGAAAATCGATGAAAAAGGTAACGAAACTACACAACAGAATAGGATCTATATTTAGCTTAGAAACAGTTCCTACTTTAGATATTCATGGATTAACATTATTAAATGAATTCTACACAAATCAAGACATCTCTTTGAACATGAAAACAACATTTAGTAAGTTAAAATTGCTATTAAAAGGAGAATCCGAAATTGACCTCAATGATGGCACATAAGAGTCTGCATTAGGGGGTGTTGGTTCACGTCTTGAAGGGACCACTTTTGTCTTCATAAATAAGACAAAAAACTTAAATGCGAGTGAAATAAAAAAAACTGCAAACATTAAAAAATCGGAATATTTATTTCATTGTAGATGTGTCATTTATTAGTGTTCGTAAACAACCACAATTGTAATATGTTCAAATCATCTAGATTTGTTTCTTTCTAATAATAAACCGCCCTCCCATGTGATTTCAGAAAAGCTATTAAAAATAGAAGTCGCGGGCTTCTGCCCGGCGACTAATAATAAATATCATTGCGCGTTCTAACTGCCTTGCAAATACCGGTAACTCTGATGATACTCAAATCTGGAAATTCCAAAAGGTTCTATAAATAGCTCGCGAGATTGCAATATTATAAACGCTTTATTGTGTAGTTGTTTAAATATATGAAAGCGTCTAGATGATAAGACTGGTTTACAAAGGTTTAAAGGTGTGTACACACGTTATGTATACAAGTCTGCACGTTCTAGAGTCAATTTGCAATCAATGCTGAAAGTGTAGCCTAATTTAGTCATTTCTAAAGTGTAAAAAATATATTTTATCTTAATATGGCCTAGCGACCTGGTGATGAACATGTGATTACCTGAACAGTTTAGTTTACAAATAGCCATTCTAATGAGCTAAAACGGTAGTCTATCGAATACCAACTAGATTTTTCATAACTTTGGAATGGCCTAATTTTGAACACATCATGACCAATTTTAGAACGTAACTAAAAACACCAAGACAACATTCTGGCAAACTAACATTATTCTACTGTCAAAAGATGCAGGTTTGATACATTCTCAAATTTACCCGCACCAGAGTCATCGCAAGCCCTACACCGATATACTGCTTGTTACTTTGCAGGATTTTCCATACGATCGCCACTACAGTGCCATTGGCGCTTTGATTTATTTTCTATACGATCGCCACTACAGTGCCATCGACGCTTTGATTAATAAATAGGACGTTTTGGCTAGACATGTTTTAATGCAAGTCATACCAAGATATTAATAATTTAAATTCATATTTTATTATTAATACAGCTCTATATGAGCCGTCCCGCGAGAAAACTAACATTGTGGACTCTGCGTAAAGTCCTACCTGGACCGACACTGTTCGTATCCTGTGGATTTTCTGTTTCAGGAATAACTACTGTATACATCTATCCTCCCTAAGACGGAATGTGTCGGCCGGATCGGTCTGCGCGGACAGCGCAGGCTGATCTGGTCGATACATTACGCAGATATATTGATATGAGCCGTCCCTCGAGAAAACCAACAGTGTGCACTCTGCGTAATGTATCGAACCGGATCAGCCTAATCATGCCGCGCAGGCTTATCCGGATAGACACTTATCGCCTCCTGTGGATTAACTGTTTCAGGAATCACTACTCTATCTATCCCCCCTTAGACGGAATGTGTCGGCCGGATCAGTCTGCGCGGACAGCGCAGGCTGTTCTGGTCGATACATTACGCAGATATATTGATATGAGCCGTTCCGCGAGAAAACCAACAGTGTGGACTCTGCGTAAAGTATCGAACCGGATCAGCCTAATCATGCCGGGCAGGCTAACCCAGACAGACACGTTTCACCTCCTGTGGATAATCATTACTCTATACCGTTATCCCCCCTGAGCCAGAATGTGTTGGCCCGGATTAGACTGCGCGGACTGCGCAGGCTGATCTGGTTCGATACATAACGCAGAGGCCATAACGTTGGTTTTCTCGCGGGACGACTCAATTATGTAAAGTAGGAACTGTTTTCGTGTTTTATTTAAAAGAAAAAAGAATAGTTATTCACACAATTGTTACCCACAACTCGTTATGCTAATTTTCTCTATTTCAAATATGGACTTTGTTCTACTTAGGGTGTTCAACTTCATCGGTGGCAGATTGTCAGTGCTCTATATGGGAAAGAATGAAATAATTAAACCCACGAGGATTTGCTATAACGGTTTAATTTCGATGTTAGCGGGGTAAATCATCGAGAAATTATTCAATTTAAACATCAAAAAAGGGATCAAGTTGCCGTTTGCATTACGTGTAGTTATTACTTTAGCATGCTAAAAGGATCAAGTCAACTTTGGTTGTTGTGTTTATTTAACCTTCTCCCACATACAACAAGTCTGCAGCAGACGACTTTGAAATCAACGAGAGAAAAATTATGGAAAATATCGTTACAGAAAAGTTTAGATTTAGAAAAGAGTCGATAAGACTGTGGCAAGAGAAGAAATTGCTCATTATAAGCCATTTCTCCTTTTGGCACAATATTGTCAAAAGTCGTCTGCAAATTTGTTCCAATTATTACGAAATGTGTCAACATATTACATGACAGAGGCTTACTGGACGCTTTCATATCATTCAATAAATCTGCAGCAACGCCGACTCAAAACTAAGTAAAACCTCTTTAAATGGAAGTATAATTCTTGAATATAGTTGAAATAATTGTTGCAATTGTGGATATAGGTCACGCTGAATGCAAGTATGCAGTGGTAGAGCGTCGGCCTAATTTCTGACGTTTAATTTGAGACGTTTAACTCTTTCAGCGCCGAATTGTTTAAAGTAGACTATTCCATGTTAAATATCAGACGTTTAACTCTTTCAGCGCCAATTGTTTAAAGTAGACTCTTCCATGTTAAATATCAGACGTTTAACTCTTTCAGCGCCGAATAGTTTAAAGTAGACTCTTCCATGTTAAATATCAGACGTTTAACTCTTTCAGCGCCGAATAGTTTAAAGTAGACTCTTCCATGTTAAATATCAGACGTTTAACTCTTTCAGCGCCGAATAGTTTAAAGTAGACTCTTCCATGTTAATTATCAGACGTTTAACTCTTTCAGCGCCGAATAGTTTAAAGTAGACTCTTCCATGTTAAATATCGGTCGCCTCCATGTCTCGTGTTATAAAACTGTTGGACTATTTTGATAACTAAAAGGCAAATAATGCTGATTTCAGGTATTTATTCAATATACATAGAAAATCACAAAGAAAATACAACCGGTACGCGTACTTTAACCCTTTCCCTCATACAACAATTATGCAGCAGACGACTTTGAACGTATTTTGTCAAAACATAGAAAATCTCCATAATTGAATGGATAACCTATGACAAAAAGTGGAAAACATTGTGGCAAAAGGAGAAATTGCACGTTTTGTGCAATTTCTTCTTTTGTCACTATGTTTTCAAAAAGCCGTCTGCTGTAGAGGCGTCAGAAAGCGTCTATATGAGGGAAAGGGTTAAATGATTATTAGTCATCCTTCCCAAGAATTTTCTGACAGTAGAGAGATTGAATCTACAGGTGTATCTTTACTGGTAAACCTTTCCAACATACAGAGGCTTTATTTACAACAATTATGCAGCAGACGACTTTGAACGTATTTTGTCAAAACATAGAAAATCTCCATAATTGAATGGATAACCTATGACAAAAAGTGGAAAACATTGTGTCAAAAGGAAAAAAATGCACGTTCTGTGCAATTTCTTCTTTTGTCACTATGTTTTCAAAAAGCCGTCTGCTGCAGAGGCCTCAGAAAGCGTCTATATGAGGGAAAGGGTTAACAATTCCCCACAAACAGTAGGCGCTTTTTGATGCCTCTACAGCAGACGACTTTCAAAAACATTGTGACAAAGTAAAAAATTCCCACAAAACGTTCAACTGTAATCAATAACTGTTCTTTTATTTGTAAAGAATTTCAATAGTTTTGACTCAATGTTTTCAAAGTCGTTCGCTACAGGATTGTTTGTATGTGGGAGAGGGTTATCATTTTACATGGTGTCGGTGTATACTGATAAAAGTTAGATGCACTCTACTTTCCCACTGGGGCTTGCATAGCCTACAAAGAAAAAGATAAAGAAACTAAAACATGCTTTGAGTGAAACTCTTTTCAATATTTAGAGGTGAAGTAACTGTTACCCTGATATGAGCCGTCCCGCGAGGAAAACCAACATTGTGGACTGCGTAAAGTATCGAACCCGGATCAGCCTAAGCATGCCACGCAGGCTTACCCGGATAGATACGTTTCGCCTCCAGTGTGTTTTCTGTTTCAGGAATCACTACTCTATACATATATCCCCCTGAGACGGAATGTGTCGGCCCGGATCAGTCTGTGCGGTCAGCGCAGGCTGATCTGGTCAAAACATTACGCAGATGCCATAATGTTGGTTTTCTCGCGGGACGGCTCATATGCTATTTGTCTTTGAAAACATCGTTAAAAAACAAGAAACGTGACACACCGATTAGAAATCTGCACTACGGCTGAAAGAAACGCTGATATAAAATGACAATTGGTAGGTTATAAATAATGTCTCCTTAGACCCTTTACCACATTAAATAAATCTGTAGCAGACGACTTTGAAATGATCAAAATCAAAATATAGAAAATCTCTATAAATGATAGCATGATTATTGAAAAGGGTTGAAATCATTGTGGCAAATGGAGGAATTGCTCATTATGAGCAATTTCTCCTTTTGCCTCAATGATTTTAAAAGTCGTCTGCTGCAGAGGCGTCAGAAAGCGTGAGAAAGGGTTTGAAATGGTTTGAATGTGTTCAAGGGTCGTTTGCTGCACATGAATAACAGCGGAATAGCATTTCGGTTGTAATCATGGTAAGAGAGGGCTACAGGGAAGCAACTAAAATTGGCCAATTGTGTTGGCTAATCGTGAAATGGGGAAAAACTGGATTACCCATTTCTCACATACATTTAATCCTTCCCAACAACCTCTAGAGAGAGAGAGAGAGAGAGAGGGGGAGAAATGCGTTTATCTGTGGATGAGGATTATGTCTGCAGCCAAAGAGTTTGACAACCTCTAGACACATAGCATATGGAAATGTACTATAAATTAAAGTAGAATTAAATAAAGGTGAACAACATTGTGACAAAAGGAAAATTACTCCTCTTGCAAACATATTTTCAAAAAGTGTTCTCTTATAGATGCGTCAAAATGCTCGCATGTGGGAAAGGGTTATCTTATCAATTTCAAGTCGGTTTTAAACATTTCTGAGTTCTCTTAAAACATATACACGAAAAATATACAGTCAAAAGCCTCAAAATTAAAATGCTTTATCACTTAAAAATTCACAAAAAAAAATCGGCTCCGTGGTGAGATGGTTAGTTGAAGGTCAGGAGCCCAGAGTTCGATCCCCGGTTCGGCAGTCCGGTCAATCCAGATACTTTAAAACTGGTTAAAGTGACTTTTCCTCCTTGGCACTCAGTTTTTTTTTGAGATAACGTGATGAGCTGGTGTTAGGGTGAATTTACCGGTAGTACTGGTACTTCCACCCAGGACGCCGTGATATGAGCCGTCCCGCGAGAAAACCAACACAATGGCATCTGCGTAATGCATCGACCAGATCAGCCTGCGCTGTCCGCGCAGACTGATCCGGGCCGACACATTCCGTCTCAGGGGGATAGATGTATAGAGTAGTGATTCCTGAAACAGAAAATCCACAGGAGACGAAAAATGTATCCGGGTAAGCCTGCGTTGTATGCTTTGGCTGATTGGGTCCACAATGTTGGTTTTTCTCGCGGGACGGCTTATATAGTCCCTAAACAAACTTTCGATAGATACATTACGCTGAGGCCAAATGTTGGTTTTCTCGCGGGACGGCTTATATAGTCCCTAAACAAACTTTCGATAGATACATTACGCTGAGGCCAAATGTTGGTTTTTCTCGCGGGACGGCTTATATAGTCCCTAAACAAACTTTTGATAGATACATTACGCTGAGGCCAAATGTTGGTTTTCTCGCGGGACGGCTTATATAGTCCCTAAACAAACTTTTGATAGATACATTACGCTGAGGCCAAATGTTGGTTTTTCTCGCGGGACGGCTTATATAGTCCCTAAACAAACTTTCGATAGATACATTACGCTGAGGCCAAATGTTGGTTTTCTCGCGGGACGGCTTATATAGTCCCTAAACAAACTTTCGATAGATACATTACGCCGAGGCCAAATGTTGGTTTTCTCGCGGGACGGCTCATATGATATAGAGTTTAAATTCTTTAGTGTAATTGTGTATAGAATGCAATGGTAATTAATGATTTGATCATTTTAAGAATGTGAAAAACCAGTTTCGTCCAAGCCCGATTTCGTCTAAAATGACAGTACCGTCTTCGAGGGGGGATTTTTCTTGCATAATACCTGGGATGAATATAAGTATTAGTCATCCCAGATAATACATATACTGTTTTCATTGGATTATTTTTAAACTTAGAGGTAATGATAATGGGTGTTCTACCTGTTAAAAGCTTTGAAAGCGTGGCAATTGAGGATTAAAACTGGTTGATATACATGGAAACAAAGAAGGAGTTCATTTGATGTATTGTGACCTAAATACTGTTGAAACAAAACAACTTTTCATAGACAAGTTGCCTGGTATAGATCACGGTTGATACATTCCTCTGGATAACGAGCAATTTCACAAATTTCGACAATTTTTAAAATCAAATCTTTATCAAATATATACTTCTTATTTTTAGACAATAGTTATCTGGTCCTGTTCCTTTTGTAAATACATTATGTCATCATTACATACACGTGGGCCGTGTGATTTGGTGTCTTAACCATTTCCCCCATAAAAACGCGTTATCACGCCCTTTGCAGTAGACGTATTTTGATGACATTGTAGCAACAGGGGAAATTGCTCAAACTGAGAATTGTTTTCCTATTGCCAGAATGTTTTCAACTCTATTCAAAATTTAAGCTCTCATTTATGTAGAGTTTTCATATGTTTGCCAATGTGTTTTAAGTGTCATCTGTTTAGATGTGTTGTTTGTGGGAAATGGTCAAGGAACTCTCCGTAACGAGATCACATAAAGGTACAGGGCTACACATTTCTAGTTGTGTTGTATGTGAAAAAGGGTCAAGGACTCTCGTAACGAGATCATATAAAGGTACAGGGCTACACAGTTCTAGTTATGTTGTATCAGGAAAGGGTCAAGGACTCTCGTAACGAGATCACATAAAGGTACAGGGCTACACATTACTAGTTGTGTTGTATGTGAAAAAGGGTCAAGGAACTCTCCGTAACGAGATCAAATAAAGGTACAGGGCTACACATTACTAGTTGTGTTGTATGTGAGAAAGGGTCAAGGACTCTCCGTAACGAGATCAAATAAAGGTACAGGGCTACACATTACTAGATGTGTTGTATGTGAAAAAGGGTCAAGGAACTCTCCGTAACGAGATCAAATAAAGGTACAGGGCTACACATTTCTAGTTATGTTGTATGTGAGAAAGGGTCAAGGAACTCTCCGTAACGAGATCACATAAAGGTACAGGGCTACACATTACTAGTTGTGTTGTATGTGAAAAAGGGTCAAGGAACTCTCCGTAACGAGATCACATAAAGGTACAGGGCTACACATTTCTAGTTATGTTGTATGTGAGAAAGGGTCAAGGAACTCTCCGTAACGAGATCACATAAAGGTACAGGGCTACACATTACTAGTTGTGTTGTATGTGAAAAAGGGTCAAGGAACTCTCCGTAACGAGATCACATAAAGGTACAGGGCTACACATTACTAGTTGTGTTGTATGTGAGAAAGGGTCAAGGACTCTCCGTAACGAGATCAAATAAAGGTACAGGGCTACACATTACTAGATGTGTTGTATGTGAAAAAGGGTCAAGGAACTCTCCGTAACGAGATCAAATAAAGGTACAGGGCTACACATTTCTAGTTATGTTGTATGTGAGAAAGGGTCAAGGACTCTCGTAACGAGATCACATAAAGGTACAGGGCTACAAATTTCTAGTTTTGTTGTTTGTGAGAAAGGGTCAAGGACTCTCGTAACGAGATCACATAAAGGTACAGGGCTACACAGTTCTAGTTATGTTGTATCAGGAAAGGGTCAATGACTCTCCGTAACGAGATCATATAAAGGTACAGGGCTACACATTTCTAGTTATGTTGAATGTGAGAAAGGGTCAAGGACTCTCGTAACGAGATCACATAGAGGTACAGGGCTACACAGTTCTAGTTATGTTGTATCAGGAAAGGGTAAAGGACTCTCGTAACGAGATCATATAAAGGTACAGGGCTACACAGTTCTAGTTATGTTGTATCAGGAAAGGGTCAAGGACTCTCGTAACGAGATCATATAAAGGTACAGGGCTACACAGTTCTAGTTATGTTGTATCAGGAAAGGGTCAAGGACTCTCGTAACGAGATCATATAAAGGTAAAAGGCTACACAGTTCTATTTTTGTTGTCAAAAGATGCACCTATGACTGTATTACTATAACATTATACGGACAGTGAAGGCTCTGGCGAGACGGGTTTGGTGCACAGATTCACTGTACGTAGATGAGAAATTTCTCCATTTGCCACAATGTTTTAATATCTATTTAACCGTTTCCAACATAAAACAAATCTGCAGCAGACGACCTTCAAAATCATATATCAAAACATATTAAAACAATGTTTTCAAAAGTCTGCTGCAGAGGCGTTCTAAAGCGTCTGTATGTGAGAGAAAGACTCTCATTTCGTTTTCATATTTTTGGTCAGACGTTTTTAAAGTCGTCTGCTGCATATTTGTTGTATGTGGGAGTAATGCCCTAGTATACTAGGTTTTTTTCCACAAAAATATAGTATTTAGTTACTTACATTTTTGCATGAATCTGGCATATCAAATGGGTTGGCCATGCTGAACATATCCCGTTTAACATCTGTGAACGTGTAACTATTCAACCCTTTACCTAAGAAAACATGAATAAGTCATAAATGTAAACGCATCTTCACAATTAAAATGTTCATATTAGAAACATGTGAAACATGTGAAAGGTTGACTTTACCAATTACCACATGTAGACGCTTTCTAACGCCACTGCAGAAGATGACTTATGAAAACATTGTGGCAAAGATGAAATTGCTCACGATGAGCAATATCTCCATTTGTCACAAAGGGTTTAAGCATTTTAAATAAGTTTAGCTTCATTCACGGAGATTTTCACGTTTTTGCAAATATGATTTCAAAGTCGTCTGCTGCAGATTTGTTATATGTGGGAAAAGGGGGTTATCATTACAGAATCGGACTAAGTTTGTATGATATACTCGAATACCCTTTGTAGGTTCTTCTCATTTACACTAACTATAATAACAGTGCTAGTTGTTGTAAAGTGATGGTCATTTCAACTTTGTGATAAAAATAAATAAGTCCACATTTCTCTTAATGCTTTGTGTTTTTCTGTCTTCTAAGTAACAGTGAAATACCCTTTGAAAATGGACACAACACATGGTGTTTTGTATCTCAAGATTTTCAACTGGTGTAGATTTAGATAAGATTGCAATGATTCACAGAGCAGAGTTGGACGATTCATATCAATTAAATAAGTCGCCGTTGTTATATTCCTTGTGCATAATAGACTATCAAAACAGGGGGGAGAACTGTAAGCTACGGGTTCATTAGGTTGACACCAGTGTTATCTCCCTTGTGTCCAGTAGGCCAAGGCACATGTAAGGGTGTTATTTCCGCAGTTTGCGGCTTGCAGACATATGTTGACGCGCGTGCATCAGACGACTTTGTACACATTGAAGCAAACGGAAAAATTGTAATTTCGCCACTTGGTACTTTCACTTTTAACTATTTACCGAGATGTTTTCAAAGTCGTCTGCTGCATATTTATACATAAAGCGATAACTACAGGTTACCCGTAAATTACGTTCTGTCATCCATGTTGTCGCCTTACTTATCTCCCTTGTGTCCTGTCCAATAAAATATCCTACACAAAGGGATAACTACAGGCTACCAGTTAAATATGTATGTCGCCGTAGTTATCTCCCGTGAGCCCATAAAAGATCAACTAAGGGCTACAAGTGTATTACTCACTGCCGTCCATGGTGTCAACGTAGTTGTCCCCCTTTGTCTAAAAGAAGATCCTATACTAAGGGACAAACACAGGTTACGAGTTAAATACTCACTGCCGTCCATGTTATCTCCGTATTCCTGGAAGTTCACGAGAGTGCATGTATCTCTTTGCACCTTCATATGATAGACCATACCCATGATCATCGTCATGTAACCGTCGATTGTAACCGTATTTGCACCTGTGCCGATCACGTGGGATCCAGTGAACGTTGCATTTACTTTAAAGGATAATTACATACATACAATGTTTCAATTTTTTTTTATTTGGATCCATTTTACTCACTTTTAAACAAGTTCTGATGTATGTATAAACAGTTGACAACTTTTGAAAATACTAAGGTCAAAGAAGAAATTGCTCAATATGAACAATTTCTACTTTTATCACAAAGTTTAACTATATTTTATGAGTATGTATTATAAGAACATTTATAGTTAATTTCGACATCTGGCCATATTTTGCCTAAATGTTTTCAAAGCCGTCTTTTACAAATTTAGTGTAACATACAATAAATATTTGCGGGAACGGGTTAAAGACACATCTCCTCTGAATTACTCAAATGTACAAGGCTTATTTTTAATTATAGTATTCAAAGACAAACAAATGAAAGCTAATGTGTTGATTCGATAACCATTTAGTTTTGTTGTGGTTTAACACCGTTTTCAACATATTTTCAGTTATATCACGGCGACAGTTCACTTATTTATATGATCCCTTGATAAACAATCATGTACTAGACTAAGAAAGCCATCACAAGCTAACTTTACATTGACAGAACTTAAAGCATTTGTGACCTAATCAGTCAAATACTTATTGCAACTATTTATTGTCCATTTAGCGTTATCGATACTATATTAAGTAAAGTGTTAAAAGTTAACACATAAGAAAAGCTTGCGTAGTAAAATATTGTGTCCAAATTAAATAGATAATTTCAAAACTCAAAACGTAAATGACATACAATGAAACCTGTGTGTAAAGAGCATCGATGGGGAGACAACAAGCTAGCTTTAACACACATGTGGTATTTAATTGCAGGGTCATTTATGCAACAACAAAAAATGCATAATTTAAAAATTAAAAGTGTGGCTGCTATAGACAGTGAATTTATTATCTAAGGATGTCTTTAGCAGAGGTGTTCAACAGTATTATGAAAATTATTTGTCTGCGGATGACTGCATAGGTTTTTCGGGATAATGCACTTTAGAATAATTGAGCCGTCCATCAAGAAAACCAACATTGTGGACTCTTTGTAAAGGATCGACCCAGATCAACCTAAGCATGCCGAGCAGGCTGACCCGGACAAACACTTTTCGCTACCTGTGGATTTTCTGTTTCAGGAATCATTACTCTATACCTCTATCCCCCTAAGACGGAATGTGTCGGTCCGGATTAGCCTGCGCGGACTGTGTAGGCTGATCTGGGTCGATATATTACGCAGAGACCATAATGTTGGTTTTCTCGTGGGATGAGAACTGGTGTGAGAAAACCAGAAAATGCATGCGTAGGTGAACTGGCCGCCGTGATATAACTGAGAAATTGTTAAAAACGGCGTTAAACCCCAATCAATCAATCAATCTCGTGGGATGACTCATATGTAGGTACTGTAACTTTACTCTGATCTATAATGAATACACACCTCCGACGCATGGTCTGGTCATAGGCTGTTGATTCATTGTTACATGGCATTGTCCCATGGCTACTGTATATACCCTGGACTGAAATATGATAAATAAAAACCATCTACATATATAATTTAAAACGAAGAAATATACCACAACAAGTTCAAATTACTGTAAAAAAGTAAAAGGACACTTCATTGGTTTTAAACCCTTTTGTACTATATGTATAAGTGTAACAGTCTTAAAAGATACGACCTGACCAGGGCTCGAACATTGAACCTCTTGGTCCGAAAACGAACGATCAACCACGTCACTACTAAAGCTAGCGCTATAGCAAGGCGGCATAAGTGTCCCCTTTTACATATACATTATCTACATAAGTGTGTTAGTGTTTGCGTGTGATATGTGTGTGTGTGTGTGTGTGTGTGTGTGTTTGTGCTTGGTGTGTAAGGCGTTTGTATCAGTGTGTATGTTTAGTGTATGTGTACGTTGGTGTGTGTTCGCTCGACGTCAATCAATTTTTTTTCGAATCTTTCGGCAAAAACGTATATCGACATATTTCCATTTTTTGTGACGAACTTTCATTTCTGGCTTTACATAAATTGATTTCCCGCATACAACAAATATGCAACAGATGACTTTGAAAACACCTAGAAAAAAGTGCAAAATTTCAACGAATGAAGGTTTTACTATTAAAAAGAAAAAACGTCAATGTCGTCTGCATTGTTGAAACGTTTCGTTACTTTTCATTTTAACAGTGCGTCACCAAATGTCGTCTGCATTATTGGAACGTTTCATTACTTGTCATTTTAACAGTACGTCACCAAATGTCGTCTGCATTGTTGGAACGTTTCATTACTTGTCATTTTAACAGTACGTCACCAAATGTCGTCTGCATTGTTGGAACGTTTCATTACTTGTCATTTTAACAGTACGTCACCAAATGTCGTCTGCATTGTTGGAACGTTTCGTTACTTTTCATTTTAACAGTACGTCACCAAATGTCGTCTGCATTGTTGGAATGTTTCGTTACTTGTCATTTTAGTAGAACGTCACCAAATGTTATCTGCATTGTTGGAACTTTTCATGACTTGTCATTTTAACAGTACGTCACCAAATGTCGTCTGCATTATTGGAACGTTTCGTTACTTGTCATTGTAACAGTACGTCACCAAATGTCGTCTGCATTGTTGGAATGTTTCCTTACTTGTCATTTTAGTAGTACGTCACCAAATGTTATCTGCATTGTTGGAATTTTTCATGACTTTTCATTTTAACAGTACGTCACCAAATATTATCTGCATTGTTGGAACGTTTCATTACTTATCATTTTAACAGTACGTCACCAAATGTCGTCTGCATTGTTGGAACGTTTCGGTACTTGTCATTTTAACAGTACGTCACCAAATGTCAAAACGAGCAATTTCTCCTTTTGTCACCATGTTTTCAAACTGTATTCAATTATTGTACCTCCATTTCAAGGGTATGTTTTCAAAGTCATCTGCTGCAGATTGATTCAAAATGGGAAAGGTTTGTAAATACAGGTCAAATTACGCTAAATACATCCGCGGGCCCCTTTGATCTACAGAACCGTAGTGCGTAAACAAAACTTTGTTTGCCTAGAAATGGTTGTACATCTGGCCCAGACTGCATTGGATATGATACAATGGTTGTAAATTCTTTGTAAATATGTAGAGGACAAGAGAAAGTTGATGCAATGCATTTTCGCCGGAAAAGACTGCATTGATTTATTTTTTAACACACATGTATTTTTGACTTTCATTAGTCTAAACATACACATAATGTTTTCATAAGGACTAATTCCAGGATTTTTAAAATTCCACATAGATCTACATATTTCAGAATTTCTTTTGGTCAGGATTGGATGTTTTGTATTTGTCAATAAAACCACAACAAATTAATACATTTTGGGATTTAAATCTACATGCAATAAAAAGCTATTAAACCCTTTCCATGTCTGAAGCAACAATGAAAACCTTTAAACATTGAGAAAACGGTTAAATTGCTGAAGACATGAACTTCCTCCTTTTTTAATAATAATTATAATAAATATTTCACAGATGTTAAAATTTATCCTCATATGTTTAAAAAGTAGACACACTTGAAACAACATATCAGCTAATTGTTTATCTAAATCGTTGATGCATACAATATATTTTTGGTGCAAGAGAAATGCCAGTTGCGAGTCCCATTTACTATTTAATAGGTGGCAAGTATGAAATTAATTGGGTGCGAAAGAGCAGATTTTCTTTATTTCTAAATATATTGTTTATCAGAGTTTGTTCTTCTCTTAATTTGTTTCAAGCCAAATAATCATTTAATATCACATATATTTAATCATTTAAGTGTGTAATATTAGCTATCTATCTGTAATAAGGTGTTTGAGCATTCTTTCGAAATGTTGACCCTCAAGATCGAGTCGTAGTGTCAGACATCGAAGAAAGTGAATAACAAAATCAGGCAAAGCTTTAGTGCATGTTTTATTCCACTGCATTCGAGAGAAAAAAACATTTCTATAGTATCTGTCTTTCTCCTATATTCGACCCATGCACTCGTTTCGTGACGTTTAAGAAATCAATTTGTCGTGCGACATTTTTTGTCTGCATAAACAAGTCACTTTTCTAAGTTTACATTTTACTTCCGGTTACTTCGCTTTGTTTACATTTTGGCAATATGAAACTAGGTCACGAACTGAGGAAAAGGCGTTTCGACATTCACGACCGATTCTTATTTTTGTTTCTGTTACCAGTTTATGTTGATACTTATCTATTAAAAGGAGAATTTGACGTGATTTTCATATCGATAGTCTGCTGCGCAGGTGCGCGTATGTTAACAAATTAGACTGTGCGACGTAAAGGTTTGTAGTTATCGCCTTTTGATTACATAGTTTATGAAAATAAAAGTATCCCAGTCTAGCTAATAGGGACTGTTTTGTCTTCGTAAATAAAACACAAAAACGTAAAGGCCAGTCAAAATAAAGAAACTGCACATACTTAAAACATCGAAATATTTATTTCATTTTAGATGTGTCATAACTTAGTGTTTTTAAACAAACGCAATTGTAATATGTTCAAGACATTTAAAAAAAAAAATCTAATAATAACCCCCCCTCCCATGTCATTTCCGAAAACCTATTAAAAATAGAAGTCGCGGGCTTCTGCCCGGCTTCTAATGAACTGGAACTGTATGGTTTGATCATTTTAGGTATTTTGACCTTGTGTGAAAGTGAAAGTAGAGTATGTGTAAACCCAGTTTCAGCCTAGCTGGATTGTGGTAAAAAGGACGGTCCGTTTTTCACAGAGCGAGTTCTTTCTTGCATAATGTATGACCCCCACATTTTCTATGGATTATGTTAAAGGTAAGAAGTATCTCTTTTCAATGATATATGGTGTTCTACCTGGGAAACGCTTAGAAAGTGTGACAAACGAGGGTTGAAGATGGTTGAATTACATGTAAACAAAGAAGGAATTTATTTGGTGTATTGTGACCTACAGGGATAAGTTGACCGTCTGGCTGGTCAGGTTCTACACTGGTCGCAAACAGTTTACGGTTAATTATCGGAGAGCACCAATCGTATTAAACCATTACTTCATACAGACGACATTTGCGTCTGTTTTCAAAGTCATCTGCTGCAGACAGTTTTTTGAAAACATTGCGACAAAAGAAGAAATTGCTCAAAACGAGCAATTTCTCCTTTTGTCACCATGTTTTCAAACTATATTAAATTATTGTACTTTTATTTAAAGGGAGTTTCTAAAAAGAAATCGGGTACGTTTTCAAAGTCATCTGCTGCAAATTGATTGTATACTGGGAAAGGTTTGTTAACCATTTCCTGCATATGACAATTCTGCAGCAGACGACTTTGAACATATTTTGTTAACAATTGGAAAATCTCTATAATTGAATGGATAACCTATGACTAAAAGTGGAAAACATTGTGGTAAAAGGAGAAATTGCTCGTTTTGAGCAATTTCTTTTTTTGTCACTATATTTTCTTAAAGCCGTCTGCTGCAGAGGCGTCAGAAAGCGTCTATATGAGGTTTGTTAATACAGGGATAAGTGGATCGTCTACACTTACGTTGTTGTAATCCTTCCATATGTCTATTGCTTGCATCATGCCGGTATTCTGATCCATGCCGTGCATCTGCAGTCTCATCATTTGCATGTCGTAATCATAATGCATAACGTAATATCCCTGTAATATCAAACTGACACATTAACCCTTTCCCTCGTATAGACGCTTTCTGACGCCTCTGCAGAAGAAATCTTTTTGAAAACATAGTGACAAAAGAGGAAATTGCACATAACGTGCAATTTGTCCTTTTGCCACAATGTTTTCCACTTTTTGTCATAGGTTATCCATTCAATTATGGAGATTTTCTATGTTTTGACAAAATACGTTCAAAGTCGTCTGCTGCGGAATTGTCGTATGAGGAAAAGGGTTAAAGCTGCTGAACCGAACTCCAGATTATAGATAGTATAGTCAAAGTTTTTAAACTGTTCAAAAGTTGTCTTGAAATATAACAAACATAATTCTGGGATAAAATTAGAGTAATAATTTCCCTTTCCTGTAAAATAAACTTCTAAGTATTGACGTTTATGCTTCATTTTTACTGGGTAGACATACCTAGTAAGCCAAATGTTGTACATTTTCATGACTTTCAATTGACTCGTACAATATTTGCAAAAGTTTCAACATTTCAAAATATTGATCACCATCTGGAGTTCAGCACCTTTAAAGCTGTACTAATAAAACGGTTAATATATTGTTAACTCCGCTTTCAACAGTTTACATGACGTCATCATCGTATTTTTAAAAATACAAAACAATAAAGCGCGGCTTTCCCCCCAATACCTCTATCCACCTGAGACGGAATGTGTCGGCCCGGATTGGACTGCGCGGACTGATCTTGGTCGATACATTACGCAGAGTCCATAATGTTGGTTTTCTCGCGGGACGGCTAACATGTAAATATGTACCCTGCCATTTTCCACTGTATGTTATAAGATTTGTATTATTTGAGCTATAATGATAAATGTCTAAATAGATTATGTTTATAATTTTAACAGAAATGTTTTATATTATATTATACACCATATACATCCTTCCGGGAATTTCTATTGTACGAAGTAGCCTTTGCTAGAGAAGATGAGTTTCAACAAATTTAAACCCATTTATGGACTTTTTTCGTATTAGTTCTTACGGTAATTTCTATCGTACGAAGGAGTCTTTAGTAAGCGACGATGCGCTTCATCGAATTTAACCTACATGTAACTTAAACAATGTTTAATTTACATTTAACCAATTATTCCAGTGTGTAGTTTTCACACATTTTATTAAAAATCAGAATATTGATGAAAAATACATGTTGGACAGAAAAAGGAGCCGTGCTCCAGGAAAATACACAGTAACGTTATAATTACATGTGCAGAGAAATAGACATGCCGAGGGTTTGGCGTGAAACGGTTGTAACTAAAATTGGTATTTTTTTTACCAAGGTTATTTACCTTGCCATAAAGTCTTTATAAGCGTTAAATAACTTTTCTTGGTAAACAATGGAAATTTAGGTGCCATTGCTCGTTCTGAGCAATGGCACCTAAATTTGCATTGTTTACAAAGGGTTCAAAATGGCCCCTAAACCAGGGTTTTCAAATTAGGTTTTTAGTTACAACCGTTTCACGCCAAGCCCTCGATGCCTACGAATTTATTCTAAGGATTCATCCAACATTGGGTACTGCTGAACAGAGGTTTCTTGAAGCCCACTTTGACTAATTGACGAAAAATAACAAGATCGAGGAGAAGCGACCGCTTCTGATCTAAATTCTTCACGGGACGCAAATCGAAGGCCTTGCGTGAAACGGTTGTAACTAAAATTGGTATTTTTTTACCAATGTTAATCACCTTGCCATAAAGTCTTTATAAGCATTAAATCATTTTTCTTGATAAACAATGGAAATTTTGGTGCCATTGCTCGTTCTGAGCAATGGCACCTAAATTTGCATTGTTTACAAAGGGGTCAAAATTGCCCCTAAACTAGGGTTTTCAAAATAGGTATTTAGTTACAACTGTTTCACACCAAGCCCTCGAAATTGTTTACGATTGATTTTCGTCGAGTGCCTCTACTATATGCACAAAGGTTAAACATCTATTTTAAATATGCAAAATAAAAAAAAAGTTCAATTGAAACAATACTCACATCAGTAAAGTCAGGGTTATTTGACATGTGTTGTAATTGTGCTTCAAGTTGTAACACGGTGG